>OW052221.1:92798678-93998678 GCA_932526605.1 Nephrotoma flavescens
GGTATCGTTTACGTGTGTGTGTGTCGTACCTAAATACATTGCGTTGTATTATATCCCTTTTCCAGCCCGCCCATGTGTATGCATATGCGTAGTATGTACGGCTGTATTTATACATATGGATATTATGTTTAGTTACCTATGTGTATATTTATATATGATTGGCTTTTTTTTATCTCTTTATAATTATCTTAATAATTAATTTAGAACATTATTATAACATATTAATATTATTTTAATGCATATATCGTCGATTTGGTGCAACGGTGACACAACTCAAAATTTTTAATTATTCAGTAGAGCGATTTAAAAAAATCGCTTAAAATTGTTTGTAAAAACAGCGTTTTTCAAAACTAAATAAAAATACATTCTGATTAGTAAAATAATATTTTTTCTATTCCTACAACTTCAAGCGGATCTTAATTTTTATAATTCCTTAATATTTTGCAAATTATCTTAAGATAATTTCCAATATTAAGATATGTTAAGAAATGTTAATTTCTCTCGTTAACTGAGTGATTTTAACATGGAATCTTACCTATTTCCTAGGAATAACTGCTTAAGAGAGTGTGTTTTGATACAAAATCATAAAAATATGAATTATTAGGATTCGATTGATTCGAATATCTTAGAAATGAGTGAAATTTGAGTTGTGTCACTGTTGCACCAAAGCGACCATGTGTTTATGATTAATTGTTTTAATTTGCAATACACCCAGGTCTGTATTTACACGGTAGATACGTTTCAAAGAATACCGTCAATGGTGAGTTGCAAAATCTCTCATCGCCAACTGCTTGTTGATTATTTCGGTGTACATTTCATCGGCTACGTTTGATGGAGCAGTGTCTACAATTTTAACACAATCGAACCAAACGTTCTTCTAGCAAGCATTCAAAGTATATATGGCCTTATTTTGGACACGGACAAAACTGCATGTTTTATACAGTCCAAGATTGATTTTTTTCCACACGTCAACAACAGTTAGTGATTCATCCTCATTCATTTTATTTAAATATATTTAAATGATCGTCTTACATAATATACTATAAAAGTTACAATTATTCCCTATTCGAGTGGCTGCAGAAGAGAAGCTGTATTAGGTGGCAAGACGACGACTTTTACATTTATGGGGCATGCCTTTATCCTGTAACCTCCGGAATAAAACATTTTTCGAACCACTCATTGAATACTGACTCCGAAATCCAGGCTTTCTTATTTGCCATCCATTGAACTAGAAGTTCCTTTCCATTGACACCTTTCAATGCTCATTGTCGGAGTGATCGTTTAACTATGAGAGACATTAAAATACGAATTTTTGAGACATTGCCGCAAAGCAACAACGTAATGCTACCTATTGCCACTTTGAAACCACTACCACTCTTTTCCGTTCTAGACACAAATGTTCTGCTTGGCATTTTCTTCCAGAAATGGCCGGTTTTGTCAGTGTTAAAAAATTTATCAGACGTATATTCACTGTCTTCTATTATTTTGGCAAGTTTAGAAGAATATTCTGTAATAGCTGCAGCACCCGCCGATGCTGTTTCACATTTAATTTAAATTATTAATAATGGCATGTCTTCGTAAAAACCCTTGTAACCACCCGTTACTTGTAATATATTTTTTGGTCTAATTGGGATCACGTTGATGGCTCCAGTTGTTTCAGTTTCTCATAAATGCTTAGGGCTTTCTCCTTAGTAATACAGTTCAAAGATATACGTTTTCGGCTATGATCTTCAATAAATGTAAACAATCCCTTTTCCATATTTTCAATGGCCGCATTTCTAGTATATGAGAATGCGCTACTATATCCTGGTATCATCTGACACAGAATTACGAATATCCTTCTCCTTTTTTAATTGTTGGAATTGTACCTTCGTTCAACTTAAAGCTTTTGCTGACCGATGTAGAACCTTCACCTTTTGCAAATCGTTGTAATATATTTATTTTTGTCTCTAATGGTTTGCGTTATGAAAATCTTGACTTACCCAATACACAAAATTCAATTGTTAAATTTAAATAAACGAGCAGCAGTGCTTGATAAATCATTTTAAACTATTTATTAAAATTTAATTAAATTTTGTTTTAAATAACACTAAAACTAAGATTGAAACAATTGCCAATACATATTATTTTTTTTTTCTCTGTGTAAAAATAATCATTTGTGAAAGAAAAGAAAAACACCGTGGAGGAACAGGTTTGGGTGTATGTGTAAATATTTAATACTTTTTTTTGTAGACTGATTTAAAGGGATGAGACCGGCATGACAAAGGGAAAATGGTTTTTAATTTTTATTTTTGTGTTTAACGACAAGCAAATCTTTGATGTGCCTCGGGCTTTTAATGTTGACTATTTTTTTAGATTGCTCACTGCTGGCACTATTTTCACAAAAAGAATTTATCTTCTCTCGAATTTTGATTGATTTGAGTTCTATCTTCCATTCGTGCCGCCACTTCATGTAAATCATGATCTTTTTGTTTGATTGTGATGTGCGGAATTGTTGCGTAATCTATTTTTAGACAGTATACTGCGGAAGATGCATAAAATAATTTTTGGACTGAATTGGAATTCTAGCAAATTTTAGTTTTGGTGAGGCTGAGTTTGGCTGGGTCATCTCTCAACGGGTTGTCTTGTTGACGGGTATTCAGCCTTATTTTATAAAAAAATCTAGAACTTCATCCGGGGTTTATGTTGGAATCCCGGTTCAGCTCAACATACCAGACCCGAAGATAATTAGTTAAGAAAGTGTTTAGCACGGCAAAATTCCAGAACTTCTCTAAAATCCATTTTTAAATTCACATCCAATTCTGCTTACCTGATTTGACAATAATTGGTTGGGATATGGCCAAGTTCTATTCAGAATGGTCGAATTTTAGAACTTCATCAAGAAGATACGATACAATCCCAATATACAAGTTGAACCTAGTTTATTAGAATCCTAGCCCAGCTTTCCAAGCTGAATTGGAAGAATTTCGGTTGGGAAACGGCCTGGTTCCATTCATTATAGCCGAATCCCAAAATTTCGTCAAATTTGGCTTTGTTCCCTGTATTTGATCATCATTTGTTGAGAGATGGCCTAGTTCCATTGAGCATTATGCTAGAGTTCCAATCCAATTCTGAATACCATATTTGAAAGTTATTGGTTGAGGAATGGTAAAGTTCCATTGTGAATGGTATCAATATGCTGGGGTGGTGTGTTGTGCCATCGCTTCGAATCGAGATTCGAAAAACTCGAATGGCGGTATGTTGTATCATTTTCGAAAAGAAAAAAAAGATATACAACTTTCACTTTTTAGATTCGACTTTTTTCGAATTCGACTTTTTCCAATTCGAAGTGATGGTGCCACATACCGCCCCTGGGCAGTATTATGATACTTGAATCGAATATTCTTTGGAAATTTTTTCGAAATAAACTAAATTTATTTGAAATATCCAATCCGGAAGTTAATCTAACGTTGATAGTTTTCCCGGAACCATTGCCTTATCTCACATATTTTTGCAATTTTTTGAATTTTTCGGGGTTGCCGAATTCAAGGGTTAAACACTAATGGATTTTAGAGTAATTTTTATTATTATTCAAATAACTGTGGTTTCAGGAAATTCTCTTGTAAGTTGTGGAGGTGCAGGAGGATTATATTAATTATTGTTTATATTATTTAGGAAGCCGGAAAATATTAATTTAGAATTAAATTTCAGGAAATCTACAGATACCTGTCAAATGATATTCATTTGAAATATTAATTGCTGATTGTGTAGTTTAAAATTGTGTTGTCATTGTATTATTTACTATCAACTTTACCTAGGTGCCTGGAACCGGGGCGATTCAATTAATCAGTTTTGTTTAGGAAGCCGAAAAGTATTAATTTAGAATTAAATTTTAGGAAATTTCCGGATACATGTGAAATAATATCATTTTTTCTTATTTTGGTAATTTGTGTTTAATTGAAAGAGTTATGGGAGCTTTTAAAAAATTTAAAACACTTAATGCACTAAATTGGGTTACCATGGTGGTTTATCTTCCAGTAGGACAATGGTCCCAAACATACGCGAAAACTTGTCACGCAATATTTTATATAAAATAAAATCAAACTATTGTGATGGTGGCTCCAGAGCACTTGCATGGGAAATGGGCCGACCGTTAAATTCTATACTCCGACAGGGGGTCAAAGTTTAGTTCATATTACCGGTCGTAAACAGATGAAGAGAAATCCCTTTTGCAACCTGCTCCTATCGGGATTCGAACCCCGTACCTCCCATCTCGATTCAAACGGCTAAGCCTTAACCACTGTGAAGTTTAGTCAGTAGTTTAACAGCTCAATTCTCTTAGACGTATCACTTCATGCGACGTGACTATGGATCTTCCTGGTTACTAGATTTTAAAACCAAAATTTAATAAATAATTTTGTGTAAAACTCTCAATGAAAATCTATTAAATCTTAGTTGGCTTCATTAGTTTGAATTTTTTTTTATTTATTTGTCACGTCAAAATTTCAAGTGATAGAAATTGTCATTTGGAGTGATAGCAGTCGATAGGAATTTGTTATAAAGCAGCATACTAAGATTTAGAAAACAGCCAGAACGACTTTATTGAACAATTATTTTGTAAATTTCGATTTAATGATCTAGTAACCAGGAAAATGAGTAGTCACGTCACTTGAAGTGATGCGATTAGGGGAATAGGGGTATAAGTCTTTTAGTAAGAGTTCCTGCAAAAATTTCGATGTTACTGGAGAAAACGAGGTTGACCGATAAAACTTTCAACTTAAGTAGTTTTTATTAGGCAATTTATTGCCCTTAAATTTTCAATTACTGGCCGCTTTTATTCGGAATTATACTTGCTCTAATTTTTATTATTTGAATACTGTGTTGTACAGAATATATTTCTTCGGTAAATTTTGTGTGCATTATTTTCAGTTTTGCTGGTCAATGCGCGTACAATGTTGTACTATGCAACATTGTACTATATAACCACATTGCACCAACATTTGATATGCCTAGTGTTTATTTGACCAGTCTCAAATGGCAACCGAATTTAATTATTGTATCACAATTTTTTAATTACCTATTTATTTAATTAAAGTTAGTCCGAGAAAGATCACGAATAACTACGATGGCATCAGTACAATACTACTACCCCGGCATTTTTAATTGTCATTCCGTACATTTTTTATTATCGTGACAGTTTTTGTGTCAATATGTAAAACTATCGCTACAGATTTTTTGTGTTACCCTGAGGAATCCTAAAACAGCAGAGTTGATCGAACCATCTCAAAATCTTGCAAAATCAAGCATTCTTCGTTTTAATAAGTGTAATGTGCATTGTGAAAATCAAATTTTAGTAAAGGTGAACAAACAGTTGAAAAATGCTACAGATGTATTTTAGATACATCTGTCTATTTGAAATTCGATATGAAATTTGTAGAGGAAAAATTCACCGTTTACATGCCAAAATAGCAAGTTTATTCTATGAGAAAAATTTTACAATAGCTGTCTTATGGCATAAGGAAGTTGAATTCTTCATCATCAAATTGCATAGCAAGCGTGCTCTGTTAATTGATATCTCATAAAATCAATTTGCCATTTTGGCATGTGAAAGAAGAATTTTTCCACTAAAAATTCCATACCAAGCTTTCTCTACAAATTGAAATCTACTGTAGTTACAAACGGCAATATCTAAAATTTTCCTCATAGAATAAATTTGTAATTTTGACATGTGAAAGGTGAATTCTTCTTCTACAAATTCCATGCCAAGCCTGCAAACATGACATTTATAACTGGTTTCAATTGGCATAATAAACCGGTTAAAATTTCTAACTGTTTAGCCATTTGGCACACAGTGATAGAATCAATTTGACATTTTGGCACGTGAAAGGTGAAACCTTGAATGAATTCTTAATTATTACGAAATATTGTCAAATAAATCAAATTTTCTAAAAAAAATAAAATGACACCTTAATAATTTAATATTATAGCAATCTTTGCCAAAACAAAACTATCTAAAGATGTAAAGGTGGAAAGTGTCAAGTTGGTCAAAAATAAATACTGAAAATATAGATTTAATTCTATTCTTTCTAAAAAATTTATGATGCCCTGGGTACAAACAAAACATCACCAATACAGATTGCTGAAATATCCAAACATCATCACACCAATACCACTGCTTGTGTGAAGTCCTGATACTCAAATTTGAATAAATAAATTCCATCTGTACAATTCGTAGCATCGCGAGAAGCTATTTTGAAAACTAGATCCAATATTCAGAGTTTTTAAAAATATTATATGACCGGTTGAGTGCTTCGAGAGCTTGCGTTCACCTTCACATTCCGATTTAAAACAACCAGGACAGCAAAACTTACTAGGGTTTATTTCGATTTATAAAAACTATAAAGTTTATAACGATGTATGGACGAAGAGAAGTACAGCGAAATGCGAAGCACTTGGTAAATTAATAAAATTATAAATAAAAACATAAACTTTAATTTAATTTTAAAAATTAATGAAAAAAACCTTTATTGAAAAATTTAAAATAATTGCTGGTTGTTGCTCAGCGGCTGCTGCTTCTCCAAAATTGCAAAACTGAATAAGAAACTTTCAAAATTTTGTATAACTTTTATACAAAATTTTTAAGGCAATCTGGATGCAATAAAAATGGGATTGATCCAGAGCTTTCGCTTTTTGGTAAACAAGGTAATAAAATATTGAATGCATCGACCTAATCTAGTTTTGCCGGTTACCTATTTGTTTGAATTATTGACATGAAAAACATTGTAACTTTAAATTTAATTTGTTCTAACTGCCCCGCCATCATCAAAGTAATATTCTGTCTGAGTAGCTCAGACTGCATTGGAACGGCAAGAAAACGAAATGTAATTGATGAAAACACCTACCCCCTCGCACCGTAATTTATATTCCAGTATTTTTCTAATGATAGTTAGCTTCATAAAACCAAATATTCTAATGTCGGTGGGACAGCTAATTTAAAGATACAAAAATGTGGATCGTTAGTTTCATTTTCTCTAAATAAATGTAGCAAAACTAAATATAATATTTTTACCTTCGTATTTTACTGTCAAAAAATATAATAGATAATATCATTGAAAATTATTACAATTTAATGAATTTTAAATTTTGTATAAATTTTGCGAACTCCATAACAAAAACACACCTTTAACACATTTCTTTTGTACCAAAGCTGTTACACTTTAAGTCTTTCTTTAAAGTTCCTTTTTTCGCTAAAAGTCAACATGCCGCGAAAGTTCTTGGAGTCCATAGTAATTATCTAGATTTTCGCAACGTTGTATACCGGTGCAAAGTTTTTGAACAAGGCCAACGTTTTTCGACGACCACGTAGCACATAAACACTATACATTCGACCTCGCACCATATAAAAAATTATATATTTGGAAAATTGTTTTCCGTATAATTAATGCTGAATGTGTCTATTGTTGACTAGTTATATGAACAAGCTCTAATTGCGTTTCTTTCATAGTTTAAGTTAATTATTTCTGTATATGTAAAACCACAACCAATAATATTTTCCCATCCTATATCGATCGTATTTCTCGTAGCTATATAATTTAAAATTCCAACACAAGGATTCAATTCTAATTTTAAAATGATTTGAATTCCAATAGAGAAATTTAGTTTTCCCAAAATCAAAATTAGGAAAAACCCTAAAAATATTTTTTTTTGCGTTTATTTATGTATACGAGTACAAATAACCATAACTGTGTATATAAATTTTTGTTAAAACCGAAAATCCTATATTTAGGCTGAAAACAATCCTTGAAACATATTATGGTTTTCCACAAAAAAAAAAATATACATATTTTTATATTTCTAACCTTACATAACAAAATTTTACTTTTGGTACATCTTTCATTATTGACAGTTAAAATTTTGCTACTTGTGAAAATTTATTTTAATGTATTTTACGTAATCCTTTCCATAGTATTTATGATAATGAAAAAAATCTTACCTAGGGATAATAATAACAACAATATTATATACTTATCCCATTCTGGTTTAGATTTGATCCTGTATTTTGGTTGGGTTTTCACCGGAAAATATTAAATCATGATTTACCTGAAAGTGAATAAAATACAAAGATAAAATTAATATTACGTAATAATAACTTAAATAAATAAATAAATTGAGATAAAAGTTATTAACAAAAATTTATTTTTTCAAAAACTCTCGCATTTTGGTTTATGAAAATGTAAAAATTTTATGTGGGCACATAAAACCTTTTTTGCTTTTTGAATTCGTGCGTGTATGTGTGTTGGTTGGCTGCCTCCTGTTTTGTTATGCTTTAAAGAAATTATATTCTCATTTAGATGTTTTATATTTTTGCTTATTTTTTGGGGTATTTTATTTTAAGTGTGATGGTAATTTAAATTTAATTAATTCATTTTAAACACAAAAATTTTAACCCGCAGCGATACACTTCCAACAAAAAAGACGTTTTGGTTTTCTGGCTCCGAAATAATTCCATTTTTGTGTTGTTTTTTTTATTTGGTGAACACACATGCGGTCCACAATAATATTTAAAGTATTCAAATTGCTGAAGTGAACAACAAAAACTTCACTCTTCAGTCTTCACACGACAGAAAGGATTTTTGTTTTAATTGAAAATAAATAAAACGAAAATCTAGTAGTCCTAACAGAAATTCTCTTGTTTCTTATTTTTCAAACAGTTTGAATTGTTGTTTTTTCTTTTGGAAAAGTTTTTTTAAATAGTGGTCGTGTATATACGATCAAGTGAATTAGTGTCGTAAAAAAAATTCAAAATATATACCGAAGTATTTCTTCAGTTACTACAAATCAGTTGTCGGCATGACAATCATTTAAACCCTACTTGCATATTATCAGATTTTGAACTGGCAAGCATTAGTGCTGCCAAAAGGATTTTTCCATTATCTTCAAGTAAGTGTTGCTTTTTCCATTTTTCACAAATGATTTGGCGAAGAATACTGTTGGAGAAGTTGAAGTAGGATTATGGAACGGATGAAACATTCCCTCTAAATATGAGCATGATGGAATGTTTCGCTTTTGTTCCAGAAAATGAAGTGGCAGCATATTATGAATTTTAAGGATTCATAATATAATCCTTAAAATTCATAATAAACAATTTTGCTAAAAAATTAAGTATAACGAAATAGAAATACAAGAAATAAGCAAAAGGATCCCAAACCAAAATTTAAACCAGCTCTATGGACGATCCATGATCTATTCAGTGAAAATTTACAACGAACGGCCAATCATGTTGAAGCTTGGCATAAACGTTTACAAATAATTATTGGAAAGAGTCATATTGGTTTATATACAGTTTGATAGACAAAATCAAAAAAGCATATAGCATGAGTGTGACGTGTGTTGAGAAGATTTTGTCCGGTCATACTAGAAACAGAAAACGATCTGAAGTTAATACGGGAAGTCGGTTAAGGTATACAATGTTAACAACGGAAGTTTTTTTTTATTTTATTTTATTTTATTTAACGGAAGTCGAGTCTGCTTAGTACAAGCAGATTTGACAGCTTTAAATAAATTTAAAATATGAAATGAAACAAAAAAAAAACAAATAAGTTAAATAAAACATCAAACTATAGTCAAGAAAAATAAAAAAGTTTTTTCAACATGCGTTTCGTCATATTAAAATCGATTAAATGGCAGTGCTGATTAGCTTCGTACAGCATTCTAGAGACGAGCTCATTCTTTCCGTAATCAGTACGATTAGGGTCGATTCTAAACATAGGTACTGTTCTTAAATCTCGCAAATTTATATTTAGATTAATTTTACCTACCAGAACTGATACCGCCGGTTAGTATTTGATGAATGAAAACCAGGTCTACAACAACTCGGTGCTTACTAAGTGGTTGTAAATCAATTAGCTTCAGACGATCTTGATATGGAGGCAGGTTGAATATGTCCACCCACGATAGTCCCCGTAAAGCAAAGCTAAGAAATCTTCGCTGGACTGCTTCAATCCTCTTAATGGGAACCTGATGATAAGGCGACCACACCTGGCTAGCATACTCGAGCAGGGGACGAACGAATATTGAAAAGAGTGCCTTCGTAACAAGGTTAGGTTAGGTTAGCACAAGTAACATAAGGGTCATCGAATTATTTCGACCAACGCTTGATGAAACCGAGCGCAGAATTGGCTTGATTGATAATACGATCGATGTGATATCTGAAATTCAATTCACTGTCGCAAATGACTCCCAAAACACGAACAGAATTGGCTCTGGTAGCGGCATCGCTGTAATAGTGTGTAATAGTCGCGAGAAATGGGCTGTGCACGTTTTCGAGAGTAGGTGATTGTTTGACATTTTTACCCACGTTTAAATCAAAGTTGTTCTTTACAAAGCAAGTAGGGAAGATTTTGAGGTCGGATTGTAATAGGTTCTTGTCGGTGGTGTTAGAAATCCGTTTGTAAATCTTCATGTCAACGGCGTATATAGATATCGATGAATTTTTAATTAAAATTTCAAAGTCGTTGACATAATGAAAAAAAAATTGGCCCAGATGGCTGCCTTGGGGCACTCCGAGAAGAATTTGGGGAGGCAAGCCAAGGGCCCTAAGCTTAAACAATATAACTTCATGAGAAATCCTGTCAAACGGCTTGCTGAAATCGGTGAAGATAACGTCATCCTCCTTCCCTGCTTCCATCGTATTTAATGTTTGTGAAGTGAATTCAATAAGGTTTGTGGTCGTGGACCGTGCTTTGAGAAAACCATGCTGATTGTCAGAAAACAACGGTTTACAATGAAAATACATGACACTTCAAAAGATGATATGACACTTCAAAAGATTATTAATATTAAACTTATTATTCAATATTTAACATTAAAATTATTTAAATATATGAATTTCTATTGATGAATTTATAAATGTGTGTCATTCAGTCCTATCACTAATTCTAATAAACCTTAAATTAAACACTAATTTTCTAGCATTAAGAACTTTGAATGCATTGTACGTGTTCTCTGCTTTTCTACGTCATCATTTAATTGAGCGTTTGGATAATGCTTCGAAAATTAAAATACTAAGGAATACTAAGGAAGAAAAATAACATCAATTATCAGGAATTTGAAGAATCTATTCAACATAGAATTCAAATGTTACTTTCATTAAAATTATCAATGCCATTACAATCGAATCAAGGTCAGTCTAGTAAGTTAATAAATCACCCACCAAAACTACAAAAAATATTCGATTGCGAGTGCATCAGAAATATGTCAATACTGCAAAGGTGCTCATTTATTAAATCAGTGAGTCAATTTTAGAAAAACTAGCATCACGCTGAAAGAACGTTTTTGCTATGGAGTCGTACATGGTCTTAACATTCCTTTCTCTTCTCTGTGAGTGTTTTTCTTTATTGTTATTCCATGGTAACGTATTATTTCGTCTGATCGCAATGCTACCTGTGTACAAACACGCGTCATTGGTTGTACTAAAATATCTGGTTTTTTTAATTCTGGTGTTTCTCGCTACCATAAAGCCGCGTGATCGTCGATTAAAAGAGGGAGCGAGACCAATGTGCATTGGTTCTTATATCTTATATGTTTCTCGTTTGCATCAATTCGCAAAGACAGAGAAGAAAAAAGATTCTTCTAGAACGTGTTTTCGGTGCGAGAATTGTTTTGGGTCAGTAGAGTCTCGTTTGGATTTGATTAAAGGTAGTCTTGTTTTTTTATAAGTGGAGTCAAGTTTTTTTATTTTAAATACAATAATTGATATAATAAAAATCGAATTAAAATGTACTTAGTGGTAAACACTGGATAATACAATCTAATATCATATGGTGTAATGTTTTTATGACTTATCCAGTTAATATCGATGTTATATATTTATATAATTAAAATAAAGTCTGTAGTTATTTTGGACAATATAATATATTTTCTTTTTGGTCCTCGTCACCATGATTTATTTATGAAAAGGAAAAAACACATTTTTTGTGTATGCAACTTTGTTTATCGAAAATGAAAAATAAAAAAATTGAGTGAAATAAACTTTTACAAAAGCATAAAATAATATAAAAATAAAGTAAATTTTCGATAGCTTCGATAAAAAAAATATATATATATATAAAACAAAACGCCATTACTGATCTGGTTTGCGCAGATGAAGTTATATAAAGTCGCAACGTACAGTGTGGCCAAACGAGGACATTTTGTATTTTGCACAACGGCGACGGTCTACGGGTAGTCAGTCAGAGGCCAGCCGTGATAGTTTTATTTGGTATCGGGGAGAGGCCCGCAACTAACGGAAGCCAACCAGCTATCCGTTTTCTTTTTATTTGGAATCAAGGAGAGGCACCGCAACTAACGGAAGCCAACCGGCTATCCGTTTCCTTTTTATTTGGTATCAGGGAGAGGCCCCGCAACTAACGGAAGACCTCACTCGGTTATAATTAGGTTGTTCGTTCCTCAAGTTCCGGCCGACTGATTTCGGCGGAGCACCCGGTTTATTATTATTTATTATTTGCGTTCTATATTTATTCAAGTTTCTGTAATCACGGTGTAGGCCAGGATACCCGCAAGCCTCTAATTCCACGACCCATCGCATTGCTCCCTGAGATTTAGCCGGCAAAATCATCGTGTGAGGCCTCTGCGGGGGGGGGGGGGGGGGTATCAGATGAAATCTGTGGGTCGGCTGATGAGCCATCGGTAACAGCTTCGTGAAAAAATATAATGTGTGCACAAACTGTCAAATCATGTATATTATTGCATTTCGGATATTCAAAGAGCGACATAGGATCATCACAAACTTCAAATACTTCAATCAACGCAACTTCAACTAAAATAAAAAAAGAACGAGGTACAGTCCACAAAGTAGTAGTGCAACTTCGGTTCACACGGTTGTCACATTCTGTGACAAATGATAGAAGTACCACAACGAAATTGAGAGTTACGCTTCTCATAAAACGCATTCGGAAATCTCGTTGAATGATTGCCTCATGGTTGGGTCAAATTTACGAATTTGTTATTTATCATTAAGCGATTTGAAAGCAGGAAGGAAACATCATGTAGTATTCACAGGAGGCATCGCCAAGATGTACCAACATGTACGGTTGAAAAATAAATTTAAAGATTTACATCGAAATTGGTTTCGGAAAAACAAATGTCAGGATATTAAGTATTACCGTCTATGTACTGTAATATATCGTACTGCAATTGCTGCCTACCTTGCAGTTAAATGACTGTTTCAACTCGCTATCGAAGAGAGTAAAAATGCAACGAATGCAGCAACAGTGTTGAAGCGTGACTTTTGTGTGGATGATGTCCTTACTGGGGACCAAAGCTTGTAAGAAGCGCAGAATTTAAAGCGAGAATTAATTGAATTACTTGCGAAGGGTGGCTTCGACTAACGTAAGTTTCAATCTAATGTAAGTGATTTATCGTCAACTAATATAATAAATGAAAAGATTATGAACAATTGTTGGTGACAATTTTGGGCATTCGTTGGGATAGTGCAAGCAGGCTTAATTTCACATTGATTATAATAGTTGGAATCGATGTGAAACCACAATTACTTCCGAATCATCGGTTTTGTCGGATATCGCAAAATGATCCATTAGGAATGTCCTGAAATATTTACGACAAAGCACTTCATGCAAAGTTCATTTGATACTGGTACCCAAAGCAATAGAGATCGAACTGCACATGACTTCGGAGATGCCTCCAATTTTAGCTATGGTTGTGTAGTTTATATCGATGGAGGTTAAACTTGAATGTGCTAAATCACGACTGTGAAGTTTCCGACAAAATTAAAAAATAACAAAACATGGCGGAACATAAAATTTGTCGAAATAACAAAAATGCACATGTATTAGTAAAACAGTTGGCAAACGCAATGTTCGGTTTATTAATTTTTTTTGTTATGAATGGTTAGTAACGCAATTACTAAATTAGCAACTTCGGAAACAAATGACAAATAAAAATAAATGGATTAATACGAAATTCGAAATGTGTTATATACTTACATTTCATTATAAATTGTAAAAATATTTTATTACGAAACCCAAACATGCGGTTTTTAAAACCAAAAATTACTCAAGAGTACATCTAATTTTTTATACTATCGAAATATATTTGGTAATACATTTCGAAAAAGATAATTATACGTCGCAAAAATCAAAAACAAATCAAAATAAATGTTTAAGGTGCATTCAATGTACACATGTTTTTAAACGAGAAATTATAAAAATTAAACGGGAAGAGATAGAAGAGGTTTAGATTAAACGAGAAATTAAAAAAATTAAAAATCTAATTAATCTCAGAGATGTCTAAGAGAAACGGTATATGTGGCTAGATGGCTTAAGAAAAGAGCTATCAAACGACACCTCCTTTATATCAATACGATGACCAGAACCCATTTGCCTTTAATGATGAATTTGACTGTTTAAATAACCAAGGGGATGATCATTGTAAAAAAATTTGTCCAAATCTCAGAGATGTCTAAGAGAAACGGTATATGTAGCTAGATGGCTTAAAAAAAGAACTATCAAACGACACCCTTATGAATGGTTACATAACAAAAAAATTTAATAAACCGAACATTGCGTTTGCCAACTGTTTTACTAATACATGTGCATTTTTGTTATTTCGACAAATTTTATGTTCCGCCATGTTTTGTTATTTTTTAATTTTGTCGGAAACCTCACAGTCGATATTTTCTAGGTTGTTTCGGGAGACTGTCATGAAGAGGTTGTTTGGGAGACAGTAAATTGGTGAAGGTTTTGATTAGCTTGTTCTAGGTTTGAAAAACAATTATCGCTGGTTGTTCTTTTTATGATTTATTTAATACAATTGGTTTATTTGGAAAATGGATCCTACAGTTGTGCTAGCTACTTATTAATTCTGCCATCTTACAGATTCCTGATTGCTTTAAAATAACTATTCAATTCTGGTCTAATTTGTTTAGGTATTGGGGTTCTAAAACTGTGCCAAATATACATTATTGATATTACCTTACATATATCAGATTAGCTGTTTTTGAAACCAGTTTTCATTTGGCCATTAGGGATGGCAAGGACAAGTGATCTTCACATTATATAAATTTTTTATTTAACTATTTTTTTATAAATAAATCCATTAATTCAACAGATTCACAAAGATTCTACCAGTTGAAGATAAAGAGAAGGTCGTCCGTTCCTTTCGTGCTTTGATACTAGTACTGCAATATTTAGTGATTTCTGGATTCGATTTGTTTTAATTTATTTTGATCTAACTTGTTTTAAGAGAAATTTAGTTAATAACGGGTGATTTTTTAAGAGCTTGAGAACTTTTTTTTAAAAAAAAACGCATAAAATTTGCAAAATCTCATCGGTTCTTTATTTGAAACGTTAGATTGGTCCATGACATTTACTTTTTGAAGATAATTTCATTTAAATGTTGACCGCGGCTGCGTCTTAGGTGGTCCATTCGGAAAGTCCAATTTTGGGCAACTTTTTCGAGCATTTCGGCCGGAATAGCCCGAATTTCTTCGGAAATGTTGTCTTCCAAAACTGGAATAGTTGCTGGCTTATTTCTGTAGACTTTAGACTTGACGTAGCCCCACAAAAAATAGTCTAAAGGCGTCAAATCGCATGATCTTGGTGGCCAACTTACCGGGCCATTTCTTGAGATGAATTGTTCTCCGAAGTTTTCCCTCAAAATGGCCATAGAATCGCGAGCTGTGTGGCATGTAGCGCCATCTTGTTGAAACTAAGTTCAGTTCTTCCATTTTTGGCAACAAAAAGTTTGTTAGCATCGAACGATAGCGATCGCCATTCACCGTAACGTTGCGTCCAACAGCATCTTTGAAAAAATACGGTCCAATGATTCCACCAGCGTACAAACCACACCAAACAGTGCATTTTTCGGGATGCATGGGCAGTTCTTGAACGGCTTCTGGTTGCTCTTCACTCCAAATGCGGCAATTTTGCTTATTTACGTAGCCATTCAACCAGAAATGAGCCTCATCGCTGAACAAAATTTGTCGATAAAAAAGCGGATTTTCTGCCAACTTTTCTAGGGCCCATTCACTGAAAATTCGACGTTGTGGCTCGTTAGTAAGTCTATTCATTATGAAATGTCAAAGCATACTGAGCATCTTTCTCTTTGACACCTTGTCTGAAATCCCGCGTGATCTGTCAAATACTAATGCATGAAAATCCTAACCACAAAAAAATCACCCTTTACTAATCATAACATTACATTTAATTCATTCAAGCTAATTTGACTCTTAATAATGACATTTTATTTCAGGAAATTTACTGCAACTTAATTAATAAAGATTTTTAATTATAATTATATTTTTTTTAGGATGCTGAGTTCTGAATATATCGAAAAAAATCAAAAATAATTGTGTTGTCTTGTGCTAACCGTCTTATATTACATTTCAACTAACAATTTACTAACTATTGACTACTTAGGTGTCTGAAACCGGGTCAATTTCCATAATAATTAACAAACCTTTCCTATCCCTCCATCTTGTTATATGTAAAAGAGTGTGCGGATGGGCCCAGCGTCAACCGGGAATCTTACTTAGGTTTGGTCGCACATTCCAATCAATCAATCAATCAATCAATTTGTCGGAAACTTCACAGTCGTGCTAAATCACGAGTTGCTCCCTTAAATGGTCGGACAATCCCAGGTCTGGAGCTTTTTACGTCACTTCTCTTAGCGGATTATAACGTTAAATCGTTTTGAATACGTGCCAGCGAAATATCAAATCTTCGTAGCAAATTGAATCACTCAAATATAGGAACTGAGTAATCCTTCGAATTGGTATTATTTACCAACGGATGTGTTCCCGCGGATGTTATCTCAAGAGGTTCACTACCACAAGATCTTAAAAAAATAATAGTTGGTGGAGCGGCCCGACATTTTAGTATCGCAATATAGACGAATGGCCGATACAACCCAACGTTCAAATGAATCATGAAACTTTAGAGCTTCGTAAACGTAAAGTTGCATTGGTTATCGAAGTTGAATGAGACATATTTCTGTCAACGCTTGCCAAAAATTGTCGTAAGCCTTTGAAAGTGCGTTGTTGCGGAGCAATAGAAGCCTGGGCGATGCAATAATTAAATATATCCAAAACATTGTATATCGGCAACAGATATATAAATTAAAGCATGCAGGAGTTGTTTCACAAAGAAGTAAGTTATACGTTCACTTCGACCGTTCACTGTTTTAAATGGGTTTCTGCGAGTAGGTGGTCGGCTCCAAAACGTCAAGATACCCTTCGAAGCACAACACCAAATATTGCCAGGATTTCATAGATTTTCTGCGATACTGGCAACAAGTGGACATATTCAAATACTACATTGTGGGCCTCAAAGCTTGTTGCATAATATGCGTACAAAATATTGGATAATCAATGAACGAAATTTTGTGTCGAAAAATAATAAAGGAATGTATTACATGTTTTCGAGTTCAACCAATAATATAAAGTCAGGTCAATCCCGGAAGGCCAATCTCGGTTATTGGTGTTGATTTTTGCGAACCTTTTAATCGTCCATATGTTTATAATAAAATGGTTATTTTAAAAGCGTATATTGCTATATTTATATGTTTTTCAACAAAGGCTACACACTTGGAATTGGTACTAACTACGTCATCATTTATTGCAGCTCTTCGACGTTTCGTTGGTCATAGAGGACTTGCTAGTCATTATAATCCGATAATGCTACAAATTTCGTAGCAAAGTCAGAGATTGACAGATTAACAAATTAGCCAAAGCCTTGCCAGTACACCACATGTTATCAAACTTGTCGAATTCGAAGTGGAGAACGGCATGTTCAGGGATTATTACTGTCCCTTGAGTCGTAATACATTGTTGAGGTTGAATATTCTAATTGTATTAACACACATAAATAAATAGTGTGAAATAAAATCTCGCTTTTATAGGAAGCAATTTACATAATATTTGGTTGTAAAAATTACTTAAATTAATTAAAATGTTTCGAACATATGAACCAAAAATATTATTTTATTTACTTATGTTAAACAATTATTTTAATGTCTGACGTCTATTATTACACACGGTAATAAATATCGCTATTATTTGCACATTAATTCTAATTTTTGCTATACATATTACTACATACCTAATACATAAAACATATTTTGATTATGATGTACAGTGTTAAAATATATATTTTGATGGCAAAAATATGATGTTTCATTAAATTCCGTTTAGTTTTATGTTAATACTAAATTATTAAGTACCTACATAACGGTTGGGTGAAAAAATAGTTTGGGTCGTGTATAGTAAAATAATGAAGCCATTGAAAATTTATTGATTTGCAACTATTGTTTACATAATATAATAGAAGCACTTATGCTAAAAGCACGCACTAAAAATGTACTTGATCTATAGTAAAAACATTTTTTAGTACGGCATTAAAAAAAAGCCCTGAAAAGGCTACTTGAAATATCATAAAGTAGAAAAATTTCGTACACAGTAGATGTGTTTAAAAATATTTCAAAGTTTTTTCTTTTTGTTTCAAACAGAAAAAAAAGTTTTTCATTTTTTGTTTCTTGTTTTCCCTCTCGCAACCATAATGTAATTTTTTCATATTTTATTTTTATTTTTTTTTATGTTTTTTTAATTAAACTTTTCTCTGTGATTTAAGAACTTGAAGATAAATTTAAATTTTATGTTTTCAAATTAAATAAATTCATAACATTTTTTTGTATAAAAAAAAAAAATTAAATTAAAAGATAACACCAAAAAATCTGGGTTAACTTAATATGGCAAAGCATAATATGTGTGTGCCACTTGAAAAGCACAAGATTCCTAAATTAAAATATTTTATCTTCAAAAAAAAAAAAAAAATTAACGAGTGTAGAAAAAATTTTAAATTAAAATCAATTGTTACAAATTTTATTTTAGTTGAATGCTATACAAATTATTAATGAGGTTACAGATTTATTTTTACTGTTTGTATGCTGTTCACATGACCTATGCCTCTCGCACCCTATACACCAAAAATAGAATAAAATAAATTAAATTTATATTGAGACTCAATTGAACGAAATTGTTGAGTATGTATGTAGATTTTGTATTGGCTGTAGATTTTTTATTTTAATTAACCATGTATGGTTATGAAAGCAACATTTCAATTTTTGATTTGCTCCGCGCACGTTGATAAATTTTGACCGAAATGTGTCCTAAAATAACAAAAACTATAAAGTCTCGTTATTATGATTTTTTTCGTTTACAAAAAAAATTATATATTGAAATAGCAAAAACATAAAAAGTATTTAAAAATTACAAGTTTCCTCGTCATTGGTATAGAGACGATTACTACATTATACATTTTTTCAAATATCCACAATAATCGGAAACGATAGCGACCTATCGTACCTATCATAGCGACCTACGACTAGGTGCTATAAGAAGCAAGCTATCCCAAAAGCTCCAAATAAAATTTTCCCCATTATTCTTATAACGACGATTGCCTTTGTAATTTTTCAAATATCCACAGCAATCTGACCGGACAGCAACCTATTTAATAAGGTGTTACATGAACCAAGCTTTCGAAAAAGCTCCAAATAAAACATTCCTCATTATTCATATAAAAATGATTACGAAATTTTAAATATTTTCAAATATCCGCAACAGTCTGACCCGACCGTCAGCAATCTATTTAGTTAGGTGCTATACAAACCAAGCTTTCCAAAAAGCTCAAAATAAAATATCCTTCATTATGTATATAAAAACGATTACATTTTATGTTTTTCCAGATACGCACAGCAATCTGACCCAACCCGACTATTTGATTAGGTGCTTTATGAATCAAGCTTTCTAAAAAGTTCCAAATAAAATATGCCACATTATTCATGAAAAGACAAATTCCACATTTTAAATGTTTATCAAATATTTACAACAATCAGACGGGTCTATTGCGGCCTATTTGGTTATGTGATACATGAACCGAGATTTCCAAAAAGCTCCAAATAACCCATTCCTCTTTATTCATATAAAAATGATTACGAAATTTTAAATATTTTCAAATATCCGCAACAATCTGACCCGACAGCAACCCATTTGGTTAGGTGCTATACAAACCAAGTTCTCCAAAAAGCTCCAAATAAAATATCCTTCATTATTAACATAAAAACGATTACATTTTAATTTTAAAATAACCTACAGCAATCTGACCTGACGCGACTTATTTAATTAGGTGCTTTATGAACCACGATTTCCAAAACGCTCCAAATAAAATGTTTCTCATTATTCAAGAAAAGACGAATAGTACTGTTTAAATGTTTCAAATATTTACAATGATCACGTTCCTTAAGCTAGCAGAACCCATACGGTAGAACATTACAAGATATTATGGATAATTATAGGCTAATTATAGGCTAATTAAATATCAAATTAAAAAAATTTGGGCTCCATCCCTTCCAACTAAAACGCGGGTTCTGCTAGCTAAAGAAAAAGTTAGCATAACCCATATCAAAAAACGATTTAAGACCAATTGGAAAATTAAAGGTTAATTTTAGGCTAATTAAATGCCCTATTTATTTTTTTTTATTATGCTCGCTCTAGGAGAAAAGTAAGGCAAAAGCTAACAGAACCCAAATCGAAAATCGGACCAAAACCGAAATTAGAACGCAAAACAAGAACAATTGACATTCAAATAATTTTAGGCTCATTATAACCTAATCATATGCCACATTAAAAATTTTTGGGGCTCCACTTTTTCTTGACCAAACTTCAGGTCATTTTATCTAAAGCTATAGCAGAACCCAAATCGAAAATCGGACCAAAACCGAAATTAGAACGCAAAACAAGAACAATTGACATTCAAATAATTTTAGGCACATTATAACCTAATCATATGTCACATTAAAAATGTTTGGACTCCACTCGTTTTTGACCAAGTTTCAGGCGATTTAATCTAAAGCTAGCAGAATCCAAATCAAAAATCGAACCAAAACTGAAATTAAAACGGAAAACAAGAACAATTGATATACAAATAATTTTAGGCCAGGTATCGGATCTGTAAAAATCGGGTCAAAAAACTATACGGTTCTCAGTCAACTTGTTCTTTAAACACAATTATTTAAATAATGGTAGTTGCTTCTTCTAAAACTCAGCTGATTTTTAATACAGCAAATAATCAGTTTTCTCAAATCGTGGGTGACATTGTGGCAAATGGTGTTCGATCACACACTTACAGATTAAGGTTGTATCTATATCTAACTTCGTTTCAACAAAAAACAGAGTTATACCGAATAAGTGAAGAGAAAAACTGCATTCTTTTTGATTGCAACACTGATATTTCGTATTTAACGCTTTTGATGATGAAAGATTGTCCCAGTTATATTGAAAAAACTATCTGCAGTTCGGGGTGCAACATTCGCATTATAGTTATTGTTAATATCACCATGCTATCAACCGAAATTATTTATGGCAATTTTGAAAGGCGCTTCAGCAAGTAACCGAAATTGACGAACAAGACTGTATCAAGGCACCAAATTGTAAAGGCAGAGCAATCACTACAATTGAATCTACAGGTAACGTAATAACGAAGTAACCTGTAATTGCTGTAGTTCAAATTTCCAACACAACTGTTTTAGTCGAGTTTTATTCACCACATTTCTCGTGGCTGTTGTGGGTTCTAGTATGTAACAGGAAAATGTCGAATCAACTACTTGAAAGAAACTCGTCCAAATGAACCCATTGTGCATTTTTGGTAACGTGTCGAAAAAAATTTCGCGAAATATGAAATACAATATCTTTCCCTTAGAAATTAATAGAGCGACTAGTTCTCAGTTACAAATTTATGAAAATTTTAAGCATTGTGGTCATACAAATAAACGAATTAAGTTACAAAAATATACTTGGTAACTAAATAAGAGTTTACTATTTATTCTACTTTAAGTGGTCTAGTAATTGGGTTTAATAATAGAACTTTTAATAGAATCCCAACTTAGCATTTCCATTTATATTTGACACCATTTCAAATACTAAATTTGGTTCTAATAAGATTTATTCTATTTATACTAAAGAAAATATATTTATTAATTTACAGGATTCTTCATTTATGTCGTAACCAGAGACTTGCCAGAAATGGAACTGATTTCGCTAAACGACATTCCACCAACAGTCAAATTCAAGTCAAATTCAAGCAGCAACAATATACACAATACAAGAAATACAAGAAACACGATTGATGCTAGTGCAACTGGACACTACACAGCAATATGTCCAGAAGAGGAACATTTCGTAGAGTACGATGATTTTAGCAAGGCAATAAAAAAGTTACATGGAAGCTCAAAAATTTATTTCTCAATGCTAATCTATAAAAAAGAAAATTAAACAACTTTAAATGAAATTAATTACGTTAATGAAATAAAATTAATAATTTTTAAAATTCTAAATTTTTCGTTTCTACATTCTGTCAAAAAAGTGACGACAAATGATCATATAAAAAGTCCGTTTGAAGAGATTGTAAAAATATTTCTGCCGCTAAGTTGACACAACTGGCATCTATCTTAACGTGAACTTTGGCTGCGATCTGTTAGTTTGTTTGTATACAGTTTGTTTGTATATCAAATGGAATTTCGTGTGCCGGATCGCAATTTCGTGTGCCGGATCGCTAAAAATGTTACTGAAGGTTTACGGTGCATCGACTTAATCAAAAACTCGTCCTTATGAGTAGCACTGTGCATTCAAAAGCGGTCGAGATGTGGTGGAAGATTTGCCTCGCCCTGGTCGGCCTCAACTGAGTTAACATTAATAAAGTGAAGGAAATATTGAAGAAAAATCATCATTTAGGTTTGAGAGAGATAGCCACTTCACTTTCTCTGACTCACGAATCCAATCTTACCATTGTACATGATTGTTTGGGCGTGGCACGCCCACTAGTTCTGAAAGACCTAAATTGTACACGATTGTTTGAGCGTGGCACGCGTTGCAGTCCGACTAGTTCTGAAAGACCTGAATTTTCTTCAAAAACTCAAACGGGCAAAGGTCGCTGAAAGCATGCTACAACGAGTCAATTCTGACCCCACATTCATAAAACGCATTATAACAGATGATGAGACATGGGTTTACGAGTTTGACATGAAAACCAGTAAAAAGCTTCGAAATGGTGCCTTCCGACCGAGCGAAAAACTGAAAAAACCACGTCAAAGTCAATCAAAAGTCAAGTTAAATTGTTGCATGTTTTCTTTGATTATCCCGGTGTTGTACACTTTTGGAATTCTTAGCTGTTATGCGGCGTTTAAGATAGCAAATTCGTTAAACAAAGCCATGTCGCCATATCGCCTGAAACTTGGTCAAACACGAGTGGAGTCCAAAATTTTTTAATTTGATATTTGATTAGGCCATAATGAGCCTAAAATTATTTGTATGTCAATTGTTCTGGTTTTCCGTTCTAATTTCGGTTTTGGTTCGATTTTCGATTTGGGTTCTGCTAGCTTTAGATTAAATAATCAGAAATTTGGTCAAAACGAATGGAGCCCAAAATTTTTTAATTTGATATTTGATTAGGTCATGATGAGCCTAAAATTGTTTGAATGTCAATTGTTCTTGTTTTCCGTTCTAATTTCGGTTTTGGCCCAATTTTCGATTTGGGTTCTGCTAGCTTTAGATTAAATCGCCTGAAATTTGTTCAAAAACGAGTGGAACCCAAAATGTTCTAATTTGATATTTGATTAGGTCATGATGAGCCTAAAATTATTTGTATGTCAATTATTCTTGTTTTCCGTTCTAATTTCGGTTTTGGTCTGATTTTCGATTTGGGTTTTGCTAGCTTTAGATTAAATGATCTGAAATTTGGTCAAAAACGAGTGGAGCCCAAAAAGTTTTAATGTGGCATATGATTAGGTTATAATGAGCCTAAAATTATTTGAATGTCAATTGTTCTTGTTTTGCGTTCTAATTTCGGTTTTGGTCCGATTTTCGATTTGGGTTCTGTTAGCTTTTGCCTTACTTTTCTCCTAGAGCGAGCATAATAAAAAAAAATAAATAAGGCATTTAATTAGCCTAAAATTAACCTTTAATTTTCAAATTGGTTTTAAATCGTTTTTTGATATGGGTTCTGCTAACTTTTTCTTAAGCTAGCAGAACCCGCGTTTTAGTTGGAAGGGATGGAGCCCAAATTTTTTAATAGAGCATTTAATTAGCCTATAATTAGCAAATAATTATCCATACTATCTCGTAATGTTCTGCCGTATGGGTTCTGCTAGCTTAAGGGACGTCAATAATCAGACCCGACAGCGACCTATTTGGTTAGGTGCTATAAGAAAAAAACCTTCCCAAAAAGCTTAAAATAAAAGTTTCCCCATTATTCATATAAAAAACGATCACTAAATTTTAATTTTGTACAGATACACACAACAATCTGACCCGACAGCAAGCTATTTGGTTAGGTGTAACATAAACCAAGCTTTTCAAAAAGCTCCAAATAAAATTTTATTCACTATTCATATAACGACGATTAAGTTTTTAGTTTTTCAAATTACCACAACAATCTGACTTGACAGCAGCCTATTTGGTAAGGTGCTACATGAACCAAGCTTTCCAAAAAGCTCAAAATAAAAGTTCCCCCAATATTCATATAAACCCGATTACTAATTTTTATTTTTGTACAGATCTGATAAGACAATCTGACCCCACAGCGACCTATTTGGTTAGATGTTACATGAACCAAGCTTTTCAAAAACCTCCAAATAAAAGTATTCTCATTATTCATGCAAAGACAAATATTACATAGTAATTTATTTTTTTCAAATATTCACAAGAAATTGATCCGGCGCGACCTATTTGGTTAGGTGCTACATGAACCAAACTTTCAAAAACGCTCCAAGTAAAAGCTTCCTCAGTATCCACAGTTCATATGAACACGATTAGTACATTTAAATTTTTTACAGATATCCACAACAATCTGACCCGACAGCGACCTATTTGGTTAGGTGCAATAGGAACCAAACTTTCCAAAAAGTTCCAAACACAATTTAAAACGATTACTACATTTTAAATTTTTTTAGATACACACAACAATCTGACTCGAAAGCAAACTATTTGGTTAGGTGCTACATAAACCAAGATTTTCAAAAAGCTCCTGATAAAATTTTATTTGTCGATTACCTTTTAAATTTTTCAAATTTCCACAACAATCTGACTCGACTGCAACCCTTTTGGTTAAGTGCTATGTGAACCAAACTTTCAAAAAAGCTCAAAATAAAAGTTCCCCAATATTCATATAAACACGATTACTAAATTTTATTTTTGTACAGATTTGACCACACATGCGAAGTATTTGGTTAGGTGCTATATGAACCGAGCTTTGAAGAAAGCTTCAAATAAAATATTTCTCACTTTGCATGCAAAGACAAATACTACATTTCTAATTTTTTTTTTCAAATATCCACAACAATCTGACCCGACAGCAATTTATTTTGTTAGGTGCTATCTAAACCAAGCTTTCAAAAAAGCTCCAAATAACATATTATTCATATAAAAACGATTACTACATTTTAAATCTGTACAGATATCCAAAACAATCTGACCCGACAGCAACCCACTTGGTTAGGTGCTATATGAAATTTTTTTTTTTAAAAAGCTCCAAATAAAATGTTCCTTATTATTCATCAAAAGACGAATAATACTAAATGTTTCAAATATTTATAATAAGCTGACCCGATAGTGACTCATTTGGTTAGGTGCTATATGAAAAAAAGCTTCTCAAAAAGCTCCAAATAAAAGTTCCATCACTATTTTTATAAAAACGATTACATTTTAAATTTTTGCAGATACCCACAGCAATCTGATCTGACGCGTCCTATTTAGTTAGGTGCTTTATGAACCAAGCTTTAAAAACGCTCCCAAATAACATTTTCCTCATTATTTATATAAAAATGATTACTACATTTAAATATTTTACAGATATCCACAACAATCTGGCCCGACAGCAACCCGTCTGGTTAGGTGTTACATGGACCAAACTTTTCAGAAAGCTCAAATTAAAAGTTTCCCCAATATTCATATAAACACGATTACTAAGTTTTATTTTTTGTACAGATCTGAGCGAAAATCTGACCCGCCAGCGACCTATTTGGTTAGGTGCTATATGAACCGAGCTTTCCAAAAGCTTTAAATAAAATATTTCTCACTATTCATGAAAAGACAAATACTAAATTTTTAAATTTTTTTCAAATATCCACAACAATCTGGGGTCAATTTTAGGCTATTGTTGGTACAAGGAAAATTGATTTTAACACTTTAAACGCAGCCTGGCTGTGCCTAAACTGTGAATATCCCTTTAGATATTGCATTATACCTCAGCTAGTCTACGGCCTTTCTTCTTGCAATTAGTTCAGCTTGAAGTATCCTGCGGTGGTTGGGAAAACGGAAGAAGAAATTTAGGTTATATCTGCCATAGAACACCCTCAATTATCGTTCATATTTAAACCATCAGTGAAGAAGTCAACCAATTCAGTGTTCAGTACAGAGCTTCTCACAGAGTGCTATTTGGTGGTAATATCAGTTCTAAACCTCTCGACAATAATGGTGTCCCTAATGTTTAGGCTAGATATCTGTGCTGTGGCCAAACATTTTCACATGGAGATGGAGTTGAATCTTACAACTGGGTTGCGGTTGTTTATTTACCTAGGATAGCCAAGGGTGTGAGATGAAAAAGAATTTCCATTGCTTGAGTGGATGACCTCCTGAATGATCCACTGATATAAAGGGTAGCTATTCGTTATAAATTTTGTACGTTCACCGGCCACCAGACAGTAACCCATATAATAGGCCTTACGGTTGAAGTGTACGTCTCGTTTATGCGTCATACTATTAATAGCGTCAAAAACCTTACAAAACACATAAATAAATCATTTATTTTACCATTAGGCTTGAATTAGCTCATTTCGTGTAAATTTATCATCTGATTTGTGGCCACTCCAGGCAAGGGTAGCAGCTCGGTCGTGAACGTGTTAAAATCGTATTTTTCTCTATTACAATAGTGAACCGCTATAGTGGCCTCCGATAACGATCATTTTTGGTATCTCGGATATACAGCCTATATGCACTCGCTCTCTCCCAAAATGACGTTGCTAAAGCTCTACTAAAGAAGAATTTCTTATTCCCAAGGTATTTTCCAATAAAACAACTAAGGAGCGGAGAACAGTTTCCATAAATTTCCTCTGTCTGCCTATATTTGTCTTTCCAAAATCAACCCGAAGCTATAAGGAAATTTTATTTGATGAAGTAAAAGATTTTATTAAAAACATTTCCGCTTAACTTTTGGACCAATGGACTCTCTCTAGGATCTTCGAATTATGTAAACACTTCCATATGATGTTTCATCCCAATCAATCAAATATTAGGATCATGATCTTAACAATTTTGTAGCCAATTTAAATTAGAATTGTTTTGTCTTAATTGTTTTTCGTAAAGGCTTTGCTATGGAAACTGCCACATCAAGTTTACCGACTTCCACTCAATTTCACTGGGACTTCGAAATTTATAGAAAAAGGGGATTTGCATGGAAAACATTTTTTTTAAATCGTTATTTCCGCTTTCATTATGAAAAAATGATGAATGTAGAACAGTATTGTTGCCAATTTAATGTTGAATCTTTTTAGACATTGTCGTTTTCCTAATGATTGCTATATTTTCTCCATATTTCACATCCATTGATTCGAATCAGTTCAAATTTTATATGAGAAATTTGATCCAAATTTTGTTTGGATCAATAATTTTGATTTGATATCTAGTAAGCACCCTTAAGTATGCTGTTCACGAGACAAGAACTGGACCGGTTCAGATACGCGGCTATTATTTTCAAAATAATTGCAAAACACAGAAAAGAATGAAGATTTTCAAATTTGCCAAATATTAATTAAGAAGTTTAAATTCGTCTGTATTATTAATTTAAAGAATTTCGGCTTTCGAAATTTTTCGTAAGGGTTGTGTGTTTTTTACACAATGACCCTGTGGGTTAAAATGAAGGGGGAGGGAGTTAATTTTCTAATTTTTGTGGTAGTACATATATTATCAGTAAATGGCATATTTTTTGCTGGCTAATCTTCTACTTTTTCCAAAATATTGCAAGTTTTAGATTCTTACAGGAACTATTACTTGCTCTCAGCGTCAACTCCAAACTGTTTCACAAGAATTTGAAAGAAATCATTAACATCTTCTACGATAGAAGATATGCAGTATCCTTCAAGCAGCGAAAAACTCCCAAATATGTTTCCAAGAAACAGTGACGAGGTTTAGTCTCTTTACGAGGGAGTTTTCAATCTCATGCGAAAGAGTGAACGCGGCGCTTGTAACGATTGATCGTGAAGCGCGTCTCAAACAGCAGGACTATGTTGCCCCTTCATTGCAGCAGTTATTGGAGCGACTGCAGCAGGATGACATTACCAATTTGTCAGGAATTGTCCGATGGAAATGGAACCAAGCGAATCATTTAATGTTTTCAGAATTCACTGGTGTACAAGACCTTTGCGATAATTCAAGCAATCATTGTAAGAGCTACAATTCTCTCATCAAGAAATTGGACAATTCGCGAGTTTATTGGTGTGTGTCTTGAGCGTAACTCATGGCCGATTCTCCAAAGTGGATATTCAGAACTCGGAAAGTTAGATGTTAAGCGTCATTTTCTAATGTTTGGTTAAGTTTTCCCAATTGAACACAAGAAGTTGGCGTTCTTTGCTATAAGGTATACTGAAAGATGTTTGTAGAACATAAGGCAGGCGTTCTCGTTATTGGAGATTCATCATTGAGCCTGTTGAATTATGACGATAAATCCTACTTTACAGATTCTCACTTTTGCATAAAGAAAGAAAACCTGTGACCAACGGCACTGCGTGCGTAATCGAATACTATACGTTTGATGAATTTGACCGTTTAAACTGACGTCCTGGAGAGGATCAGTTATCCAATTACGGAGATCGAACCAGATCCGGTCATCATGGCTGCAGCAGGATAAGACCAGAATGGCTATATTCCCATTCAGACTTCGACCATGGTTCCGAATGATATATCCACATCCTGAAGTGCAGGAAAAGTTTGGAGAAGAGGAAAATGAAAGGCTCAATGAGATTGCTCACAAAACAAATGATAATATCGTGAACGTGAATTATAAAATGGTTGAGGATTTTGCGTGGTATCATTACTTCCCTTATGATCGCAATAGATTTAATGAGGCTCCACCAAAGGGGACATTCGACAATCTCAGCAGGTGTGAAAAATTGTATGGTCATGATGGAGCTTCTTATTGGAGAAGTTCACTTAATGAGCTACCCGCTCAAATCATATGCCATGTACCGCCTACTGATTGCTGATAGTAGACCTAATTGTTACATTCCGTGAAGTGCTCACCGAGACCGACTATTTGTGAATGGAGGAGCACGAGTTGTAAAAACCCAAACTTTCCAAACATTGAAGAATCAGACCAACCGGTGCTACGGTAAGTAAATCGTTAAGATTGCTGCTTTGACTGGAGTTGCCGCTAGACTTTTGGCGGCTCGACTCTTACTACGTGGTCGAAAAATCTTCGAGTAATTCAATGACGTGTAATCAGTCAGTTTGGCCGCAACTGTAAAGCTTTAATGAAAAGGTGTGTAGGGTAGGTTTTTAGGGCTTTTGGCTGGTAGAACGTTGACAAAGGTAATTGGAGGGAAATCAAATAATTGCGAGAATTTGAAATAAGCTATTGACAGAAGAACATCGTGTTTTATTTTTCTGGCTTATAATTTTAATACCTTTTACTTTTGATGTTATATCTAATTGGAAACTAATCCAAATTTGTTACAATGAGAAATAATATATTCTGAAATGACACCTGAATTATAACTCCTACCTTTCTTTGTGTGTGTGAATTATGGATAGAAAAAAAAATACATCAAAAAACTTATTCATATCACAATCTTGTCTTAATATCTAATAATTCTCTAAAGTACAATGCCCCAGGCTCGTATAAATCTTCATAATAAAGATCCATTTGAGGGTGAATTTTGAAAGATTTATTATTAATCTTATCCGTCTTTTATGAAATTGTGGCAATCGGGCGAAATAGACGTACACACAATTTATAATTTATGTTTGCTTTAATATTTACTTGGAATTTGGTACGTACCTCACGTATATATGTTATATGGTTTGTGTACAGGATATAATCCCGCTTTAATATGTATTACCTGAAGCAAACAAGAAAATCATATTTACTTTATTTCTCTACAGTCCCGAAAATTCGGATTTTATCAGAATGAAGTTTGTTTGTAGACATATAATTTGGTTCGGATAATTAGCTAACAAATTCCCTGAAATATTATGTTACCCCTCAAAATATGTTTCCTATATAAATAAAAACATTTTAATTAACTTTGAGATACTTATAAAGCTTTTACGATAAAATACTATCTAGCATGTCGTATACGCGAAGAGGGGGCTTCCCTAATTTTGATTTATACAAAAATAATGAGTAGCGTTGGAAACGCCCTCCACTGTTCTGGAAATTTTATTTATTACTTAGTTACTATTCAAGTTACCTGAATTATCTAAACTTTTAATTTATTTCATTTGCCGAAGAATTTTTAAAATAACCGCGATTTCACGTCTTTCATTTCTCATACTACTCGTACAAAATCATATTCAAGCAACTGGAACTTTGCCAAAAAACTAAACGAATTGTGACACAAGTACAACTGCCTCATACGTCCTGATAACGTCTCTGGTCTGCGCTTTCAGTTGATATTCAGGAAAACTGTTTTTAGCGTTCGCTATAATACTTAACAATTACTTTTAATGTCAAAACATTTTTACTTGCACCAGACGAAAATATGCGTATTGTAGAAAGTATGACGTCAACAATCTCAGTCAGCAAACATTTCACATATGTACCAAAAGTTTTTCATAAATTTTCAACTTATTTGGCTTTTGAGGTCAAGAAACTGGGACTAGAGAAATTTCTAATTTTAAAATGCTAAACAGTAGGCGGCCAGTTCTTAACTAATGAAATTTGGTTTTTAGCACGAAATTTAGATTTTTCACATGAATTTTAACAAACTTGTGGAACCGGTCCATGCTGGATGAAAATTGGCTAATTTTTAAACAATGCTGTTGAAGAAAATTTTAGAATTTGGCTTTGCTGGATATAGAACCCATCCATTTCTTAACGAATTCTATGACATCATCTGCCTATGTTGTCTGAACGCTCCTATTTGGGAGGAAGGAAATTAGGGAGGAACAAAGTGCCTTACATTTATTTTCGGCTTTTGGCCACTATTTCAAGTACCGAGTGCTTTTCTAGTTTTATTTATCCAGATCTTATCAAATTATACCTGGGAATTTTGGGAAAATCTAGCTTAAATTTCATAAAATATTTTCGGCGGTTCCACACCAGTAAGTCACATTATGTTAATGTTTGACGTGACACCTTTAGATACCTCTATTTTAGTAAATAGTTACGAGAGGATCATTTTCCCATTTAAGAAGTTTTGGAACAACTTGATAATAATCAAAAACCATTTGTTCTGATTTGGAACGATTTCAGGCGATTTGGAAGATGTAGTTTGAATATGATTTGAGGCATTTGATACAATTTGATTACGATTTAAAGCATCATATGATTACTATTTCATAGAGGAACGATTTGAGATAATTTGAATCGATTTTGAATTGTTTGAGAAAAATTCGCGATTACCACTTGAGACGATTTGTTGATATTTAGAACAATTCGATTACAATTTAAGACGATTCGTACGGTTTCGAACGAGTTGATTACGTTTTGTGAAAATTCGAAACGGTTTAGTTATGATTTAACTCGATTTAGAACGGTTTAAGATTTGATTGTGATTTGGTTACGATTTACGACGATTTGGAACATTTTGAGACGCAATTTGACTATGATTTGAGACGGTTTGAATACGGTTTGAATATAGGTTGAAACGGTTTAAGATTTGCAACCGTCTGATTAACACTTGGGACAATTTGCTACGACATGGAATGATTCGATTACGACCTGTAACAATTTTATAATATTTTGAGACCATTTAGATCCTGATTTTGTTGTGTTGACGATTTTGAACAATTTGATAACGAATCGATTACCTCTTGAGACGATTTGAGATAGTATGCAATTTAATACGATTTAATAGGATTGGATACGGTAGGAGGCATGTTCAAATGAATGATTTCGACGATTTGGAACGATTTGAAATTATGTGAATTTAAATTGAGGCAATTTGAGGAAAATTTGAGAAGATTTGATTCACCATTTTGGACGATTTGATTAATATTTAAGGCAATTTCATGTCATTTGATAAAATTTTGTGTGATTTGATAACGATTTTGAACAATTGGTTTACGATTTAGAACATATTGATTACGATTTGAGAAAATTTGGGACGATTCGATACAATTTGGAGTGAGTTATGCTTTGATTTCATTTTGGAACAATTCGAGACGCTTTGAATCGACTTCTGACGAATCTAAATGGTTTAATTACGGTTAGAGATAATTTAAGACGATATGGATTGATTTGATTACGATTTTTGTAAGATTTGGTATGATTTTATGACGTTTTGAGACGATTTTATTGCTATTTGATTTGATTACGGGTTGAAATGATATGATTGCGATTTAAAACAATTAGACGCGATTTTTGAATGATTTGAAAGGATTTGAATACGATTTAGAATGTTTTGAATACGATTTTAGGAGATTTGGTACAATCTCATCAATTGATATAATTTTATTACGATTTGAGTAGTTTTTGGACGATTTAATATCCGTTCAAAACGATTCATGAAACAATTTTATACTATTTGATTTCCACTTGATACGACTTGGAATGATTTGATTACGATCTGTAACAATTTGATAACATTGTGAGATTTGTAACGAGCTGATCCCGTTTTGAGACTTTTCGGGACGATTTGGTTATGAGTTATTACTTGAAACAATTTTAGACGATTCGAGACGGTTTGAGACAATTTAATACGATTTGAGCATATGATTGAAAACGATTTGAGACTTGTTCAAACGACTTGATTCCAATTTGGATCGAATTCACATCGCTTTTAAAATGATTTTAGATGATTTGGATCAATTTAGAATAATTTGTGATAGCTTGAGACGATTTGTGATAGCTTGAGGCGATTTGATTTCAATTAGATTGCGAAATGAGATAATTTGATATGATTTGATTACGACTCAGAACAATTTCGCTCAATTTGACACCATTTAGAATGATTGGTTTATGCTTTGAGACGATTCAGGACGAGTTGAATTCATTTTGAAACAATTTGAGAAATTTTTTTTGTAAGATGTTTCGACTTCGATTTAGAACGATTTGAGACGATTTGGATTCATTTGATTGGAACGTTTTCTGAAAAATTTGAATGATTTGATATGGTTGGCTTGACACCATTTACGAAAATTTTGACCAATCTGATTAGGTTTTGGAACGATTTGGAACAGTTTCATACGATTTGGAATTATTTGGTTACGGTTTGGAACGGTTTAATGCTATATGAGAGACAATTTGATAGGATTTGATTACGATTTGAAACGTTTTGAATAAAATTTAAGATGAGAAAATTTTTAAGCGATTTGAATGATTTTCGGGATGATTTGATTACAATTTGGAACGATTTGAGACGATTTAGAATGAATTGAGACGATTTGATAAGATTTGATTACATTTTGAGATGATCTGGGGTAATTTGATTATGATTTGATAAGATATGGCATAATTTAAAACGACTTGGAAATATTTGATTATAATTTGAGATGATTTGATAACGATTTCGAACAATTAATTTACGACTTAAGTCAATTTGATGCGATTTAATACGAGCGACGATTTGAGATAATTTGTTTCGATTTGGAAATGTTTGAAAAAACTTGGTGATTACAATTTAAGATGATTCGATACGGTTTCGAACGAGTTGATTACTTTTTGAGAAAATTCGGAATGGTTTAATTATGATTTAATCCGATTTAGAACAGTTTAAGATTTGATTGCGATTTGGAAACGATTTACGACGATTAAGAACAATTTGAGGCGCTTTAGAAAAATTTGAATACGAACTGAAACTGTTTGAATACAAGTTGAAACAATTTAACATTTGGAACAGTCTAATTGCCAACTTGAGACGATTTTAAACGACATCGACTACGATTACGACTGTAACAATTTGATAACATTTTGAGAGCATTCGATCCTGTTTTTGCTGTCTTGACGGTTTTGAACAATTTGTTAACAAATGACGATCACTTGTGACGATTTGAGATAATTTGATACAATTTAATACAATTTGATGACGATGCGGAGATGTTCAAACGGTTTGATTTCTATTTGGAGTTTTATATTTTAGAAGATTTGAAATTATATGAATTCAAATTGAGACGATTTGATTACTATTTAAGGCTATTTGATGCCTTTTTATATGATTCCAAGTGATTTGATAACGATTTCGAACAATTGTTAACGACTCGAGGCAAATTGATGCGATTTGATACGATTTGATGACGATTTGACACAATTTGATTACGATTTGAGACAATTTGAAATAATTTGAATATGCTTTCATTTTGGAACAATTCGAGACGCTTTGAGACGGTCTGGAAAAATTTTATATAATTTGGTATGACTTCTGATGTATTTAAATAATTTACGTGGATGGTGGGATGGTGTGGTTTGAGACAATTTAAGACGATATGGATTGATATGATTAAGACTTAGTAAGATTTGGTCTGATTTTATGACGTTTCAAGACGATTTTATTGCTATTTAGTACGATTTGAAATGATATGATTACGATTTAAAACAATAAGACACGATTTTCGAATGATTCGGAAGGATTTGAATAAGATTTAGAATGCTTTGAATTCGATTTTATGAGATTTGGGAACAATCTTATTGCAACTTGAGATAATTTTATTACGATCTAATACTACGTGGTATAATTCGAGAAGTTTTTGGACGATTCAGTTACCATTCAGAACGATTTGTCAAACGATTTGATACTATTTGATTACCACTTGAGACGATTTGATACGACTTGGAATGATTTGATTGCGATCTATACCAATTTGATAACATTGTGAGACCATTTATTACGATGTGACAAGTTTTCATACTTTTCGGGACGATTTGGTTATGATTTGAAACTATTTTAGACGATTTAATACGATTTGATATGATTGGATACGATTTGAGACTTGTTCAAACAACTTGATTTCAATTTGAAACGGATTCACATCGTTTCTTAAATGATTTTAGATGATTTGGAACAACTTAAAATAATTCGGAAATATGTGAATTCGAAACGATTTGAAAAGGATTTGAGACGATTTGATTACCCACTTTAGACGATTTGATTGCTGTTTAAGGCAATTTGATACCTTCTGATATAATTTTGAGTGATTTAATAACGATTTCGAAATATTGCTTTACGACTCGAGACAAATTGATGCGATTTGATACGATTTGATTACGATTTAGTACAATTTGATTACGATTTGAGACAATTTGGGACGGTTCGATACAATTTGGATTGATTTATTATGCAGTACGATTTGATTTCATTTTGGAACAATTCGAAGCGCTTTAGTTTGAGACAATTTAAGACGATATGGTTTAATTTGATTACGATTTCGTAAGAGTTGGTATGATTTTATGACGTTTTGAGACGATTTTATTGCCATTTAGAAAGATTTGAGACGATTTTATTGCTATTTGGTTTGATTACGGTTTGAAATTATATGATTACGGTTTGAAATGATATAATTGCGATTTAAAACAATTAGACGCGATTTTCGAACGATTCGGAAGGAATTGAATACGATTTAGAATGTTTTGAATACGATTTTAGGAGATTTGGTACAATCTCATTGCAACTTGAGATAATTTTATTACGGTTTGAGAAGTTTTTGGACGATTCAACATCCGTTCAAAACGATTCATCAAACAATTTTATACTATTTGATTTCTACTTGAGACGATTTGATACGACTTGGAATGATTTGATTACGATCTGTAACAATTTGATAACATTGTGAGATTTGTAACGAGCTGATCCCGTTTTGAGACTTTTCGGGACGATTTGCTTATGAGTTATGACTTGAAACAATTTGAGACAATTTATTACGATTTAATACGATTTGAGCATATGATTGAAACAATTTGAGACTTGTTCAAACGACTTGATTCGAATTTGGATCGAATTCACATTGCTTTTAAAATGATTTTAGATGATTTGGATCAATTTAGAATAATTTGTAATAGCTTGACACGATTTGTGATAGTTTGAGACGATTTGATTGCAATTAGATTACGAAATGAGATAATTTGATATGATTTGATTACGACTCAGAACAATTTCGCTCAATTTGACACCATTTAGAATGTTTTGTTTATGCTTTGAGACGATTCAGGTCGAGTTGATTTCATTTTGAAACAATTTGAGACATTTTTTTCTACTATGTTTCGACTTCGATTTAGAACGATTTGAGACGATTTGGATTCATTTGATTGGAACGATTTCTGAAGAATTTGAATGATTTGGTATGGTTGGCTTGACACGATTTACGAAAATTTTAACCAACCTGATTAGGTTTTGGAACGATTTGGAACAGTTTCATACGATTTGGAATTATTTGATTACGGTTTGGACCGGTTTAAAGCTAATTGAGAGACAATTTGATAGAAAGACGAGAAAATTTTAAGCGATTCGAATGATTTTCGGGATGATTTGATTACAATTTGGATCGATTTGAGACGATTTAGAATGAATTGAGACGCTTTGATACGATGATCCGGGATAATTTGAATGTGATTTTATAAGATATGGCATAATTTAAAGCGATATGGAACTATTTGATTATAATTTGAGATGATTTGATAACGATTTCGAACAATTGGTTAACGACTTAAGACAATTTGATGCAATTTGATACGAGCGACGATTTGAGATAATTTGTTTCGATTTGGAATTGTTTGAGAAAACTTCGTGATTACCACCAAGACGATCTGATGATATTAATGACGATACGATTACAAGAAGATTCGATACGGCTTCGAACGAGTTGATTACGTTTTGAGAAAATTCGGAACGGTTTAATTTTGAATTAATTCGATTGAGGACAGTTTAAGATTTGATTGCGATTTGGTTACGATTTAAGACGAGTTAGAACAATTTGAGGTGCTTCAGAATAATTTGAATATGAACTGAAACGGTTTGAATACAGGTTGAAACGATTTAAGATTTGCAATAGTCTGATTAATACTTGAGACTATTTGCTACGACTTGGACTACGATTACGATCTACAACAATTTAATAACATTTTGAGAGTATTTGATCCCGATTTTGTTGCCTTGACGATTTTGAACAATTTGGTAACGAATTGTTTACCACTTAGACGATTTGAGATAATTTGATACAATTTAATACTATTTGATAGGATTGGATACGATTGGAGACATGTTGAAACAGTTTGATTCCGATTTGGAGTTTTAGATTTTAAAAGATTTGGAACGATTTGGGATTATGTGAATTCAAATTGAGACGATTCGATACAATTTGGATTGATTTGATTATGCTTTGATTCGGTACGATTTGATTTCATTTTGAAACAATTCGAAGCGCTTTAGTTTGAGACAATTTAAGACGATATGGATTAATTTGATTACGATTTATTAAGAGTTGGTATGATTTTATGACGTTTTGAGACGATTTTATTGCCATTTAGAATGATTTGAGACGATTTTATTGCTATTTGATTTGATTACGACTTGAAATGATATGATTACGATTTAAAACAGTTAGACGCGATTTTCGAATGATTCGGAAGGAATTGAATACGATTTAGAATGTTTTGAATACGATTTTAGGAGATTTGGTACAATCTCATTGCAACTTGAGATAATTTTATTACGATTTGAGAAGTTTTTGGACGATTCAATTACCGTTCAAAACGACTTGGAATGATTTGATTACGATCTGTAACAATTTGAAAACATTTAGAGATTTTTAACGATGTGACCCCGTTTTGAGACTTTTCGGGACGATTTGGTTATGACTTGAAACAATTTTAGACGATTCCAGACAATTTGATACGATTTGGTATGTGATATGATTGGATACGCTTTGCGACTTGTTCAAACAATTTGATTTCATTTTGGAATGAATTCACAGTGTTTTTTTTTTTTTTTTTCAAATGATTTGGAATTCGATAAGATTTGAAAAGAATTTGAGACGATTTCATTGCTACACATTTGATGCTATTTTATACGATTCGGAACGATTTGATAACCATTTGGAACAAATTGACTACAACTTGATTACGATTAAGAATAATTTGGGACGAATCGACACCATTTAGAATGAATTGATTATGCTTTGAGACGATTCAGGACGAGTTGATTTCAATTTGAAACAATTTGAGAATTTTTTTCCTAAGATGTTTCGACTTCGATTTAGAACGATTTTGGACGATTTGGATTCATTTGATTAGAACGATTTCTGATTTTTGAATGATTTGATATGGTTTGAGACAATTTAAACCGTTTTGACAGTATTTGACTACGGTTTGAGCCGGCTTACAACGATTTGATTACAATTTGGAAAGATTTTATGCGATTTGGGATGATTTGAAACGATTTGAATACAATCAATTTAGAATGTTTGGAATACGATTTGAAAAGATTTAGCACGATTTCATCACCACTTGAGACAATCTTATTACGATTTGATACGATTTGAAAAAACTTGGGAAGATTTTAAACGATTCGATTACCATTTGGAATGTGTTGATTACAACTTGATAGTATTTTATACACGTTGAGATGGAACGACCTGACACGATTAGCGTAATTTATACCAATCTGACGTTTTGGAACGATTTGGAACAATTTGATTACGATTTATGAGAGACAATTTGATAGGATTTGATTACGATTTGAAACGTTTTGAATAAAATTTAAGATGAAAAAATTTTAAGCGATTTGAACGATTTTCGGGATGATTTGATTACAATTTTAGATGATTTAGAATGAATTGAGACGCTTTGATTACATTTTGAGACGATTCGGAATAATTTGATTATGATTTGATAAGATAACTTAAAACGAATTCGAACGTTTTAATTATAATTTGAGATGATTTGATAACGATTTCGAACAATTGGTTTACGACTAAAGAGAATTTGATGCGATTGGATACGGGCGACGATTTGAGATAATTTGTTTCGATTTGGAATTGTTTGAGAAAACTTGGTGATTACCGCTTGAGACGATTTGTTGCTATTATTGACGATTCGATTACAATTTAAGACTATCCGATACGGTTTCGAACGAGATGATTACGTTTTGAGAAAATTCGGAGTGATTTAATTATTACTTAATTCGATTTAGAACGCTTTAAGATTTGATTGTGATTTGATTACGATTTACGACGATTTAAACCACTTTAGACGCAATTTGAATAATTTGAATACGAACTGAGACGGTTTGAATACAGGTTGAAACGGTTTAAGATTGGCAACAGTCTGATTACCACTTGTAACGATTTGCTACGACATGGAATGATTCGATTAACGATCTGTGAGAATTTGATAACATTTTGAAAGCATTTGATCCTAATTTTGAACAATTTGATAACGAAGTGATTACCACTTGAGACTTTTTGAGATAATTTGATACAATTTAATACGATTTGTTAGGATTGGATACGATTGCAGACATGTTCAAACGGTTTGATTTCGATTTGCAGTTTTAGGCGATTTGGAACGATTAAAATTATGTGAATTCAAATTGAGGAGAATTTGATACGATTTGATTACCCACTCGGACGATTTGATTACGATTTAAGGCAATTTCATGCCTGTTGATACGATTTTAAGTGATTTGATAACGATTTCGAACAATTGGTTTATGAATCGAGACAAATTGGTGCGATTTGATTCGATTTGATTGCGATTTAGAATAATTTGAGACAATTTGAGACGATTCGATACAATTTGGAATGATTCAATTATGCTTCATTTTGGAACACTTCGAGACGCTTTGAATCGATTTGAGATGATCTGGATTATTTTATATAATTTGGTATGACTTCTGGCGAATTTAAATGATTTAACTACGGTTTCAGACAATTTAAGACAAAATGGAATAATTTGATTACGATTTGAGATAATTTTATTACGATTTAATACGATGTGGTAAACAACTTGGGAAGTTTTTGGATGATTCCATTACCAACCAGAGCTTTTCGGGACGATTTTTTTATGACTTGAAATTTTTTTAGACGATTTGAGAGGATTTGAGGTAATTTAAGACTTGTTCACACGGCTTGATTTCAATTTGGAACGATTTCTCAGCGTTTTCAAATGATTTTAGATGATTTGGAACAAATTAGAATAATTTGGAGGATTTTATAAGAATTTGAGGTGATTTGATTGCTACACATTTGATGCCATTTTATACGATTTGGAACGTTTTGATAACCATTTGGAACAAATTGACTACGATTTGATTTGGGACAATTTGATTACGATTAAGAACAATTTAGAACGAATTGACACCTTCATTTTGAAACAATTTGAATTTTTTTCAAAAATGTTTCGACTTCGAACAATTTTTGAAGAATTTGAATGATTTGATGTGGCTTGAGACAACTTAAAACGATTTGATAGCATTTAATTACGATTTGATTACAATTTGATTATGGTTTAGAACAATTTGACGCGATTTGGAATAATTTGAAACGATTTGAATACGATTTGAAAGGATTTAGTACGATTTCATCAACACTTGAGACAATCTTATTACGATTTCATACGATTTGGAACACCTTGGGAAAATTTTGAATGATTTGATTACCATTTGGAATGTTTTCATTACAACTTGATACTACATATTTGATACACGTTGAAATGAAACGACTTGACACGATTTGAGAAAATTTGGGCCATTCTGATTACGTTTTGGAACAATTTGATTACGATTTGAAACGATTCAATGCTATATGAGAGACAACTTGATAGGACTGGGAAGGATTTGTTTACGGCTTAAAACGTTTTGATTACAATTTAAGACGAGAAAATTTTAAGCGATTTGAACGATTTTCGCGATGATTTGATTACAATTTGGAACGATTTATGACGATTTAGAATGAATTGAGACGCTTTGATTCGATTTGATTACATTTTGAGACACTCCGGGATAATTTGATTATGATTTGATATGATATGGAATAATTTAAAACGAGTTGGAACTATTTGATTATAATTGATTTACGACTTAAGACAATTTGATGCGATTTGATACGATTTAATGAACAATTCGATTACGTTTTGGCATGGAATGATTCGATTACGATCTGTAACAATTTTATAATATTTTGAGACCATTTGATCCTGATTTTGTTGTCTTGACGATTTTGAACAATTTGATAACGAATTGATTACCACTTGAGACGATTTGAGATAATTTAATGCATTTTAATACGATTTGATACGATTGGATACGATTGGAGGCATGTTTAAACGGTTTGATTTCGATTTGGAGTTTTGGCAGACGATTACGATTTGAGTCGGCTTAGAACGATTTGATCACAACTTAAAACGATTTGATTATGATTTCGAACGATTTGACGCGATTTGGAATGCTTTGAATCGATTTGAAGACGATTTGAAAGGATTTAGTACGATTTCATCAACATTTGAGAAAATCTTATTACGATTTGGAACACCTTGGGAAAATTTTGAATAATCCGATTACCATTTGGAATGTTTTGATTATAACTTGGTACTATTTCACGTTGAAATAAAACGACTTGACACGATTCTGGTTAGGTTTTGGAACGATTTGGAACGATTTAATGCTATATGAGAGATAATTTGAGAGGATTTGGAAGGATTTGATTACGGCTTGAAACATTGTGAATACAATTTAAACAATAAGTGGTTCGATTACAATTTGGAATGGTTTTAGACGATTTAGAATGAATTGAGACGCTTTGATAAGATTTGAGAAATTTAAGAACGATCTGAATACGATTTGAGCTTTGATACGATTTGATTACATTTTGAGATGATCCGGAATAATTTGTTTATGATTTGATAAGATTTGGAATAATTTAAAACGAGTTGAAACTATTTGTTTATAATTTGAGATGATTTGGTATATGGTTTGGAAAGATTTGAGATGAATGTGATTTAGAAAAATTTGATTGCGAATTTAGACGTTTTCAAAAGATTTCAATACAACTAAAGACGATTGAATTACGATTTGAAGTATATGAATACAATTTTGAGATGATTTGACACATGAGTTTGCATCTTCTTGTTAATTACACGAACGATGGATCTAAACTGATTTCCCGCCAGTTTTAGTCTAGAAAAATTATATCAACACTAAAATAGATAAACATAGTGATGATACATACAACTGCATTCCACCCTGATTTAAATAACAATCGTTCGAGAGGCCAAATGTTAAATAATTTCAATAAAAATCAATCAAGTTGAAATTTTAAAAACCTTTCGTAAAAAATTAAAATATTTTTGTCACCCGAGAGATTTTCGTAAGAATTTATCAACATTAAAATAATTTAACGCATTTTAGATCTAACACGATACATTAGGTGACAATTGATCAGATATTAATTAGTAAAAAGCGTATCTAATTTTAGAAAAATACATAAATCAAGAGAACCTACGCTTTGTTAGAAGTTAGGGTTATCAATGACACCAACGAGCCGGGATTAATTTTTATTTTATATTATCGTGTGTAAATTATACGGAGAATCGATTTTAATTGACTGCATGTGAGGACATAAATTTAGTTTTACACAAAAATATATAACCACTTAAATGATTAATCGGGCCCCTCCTCTTTTTCTTCTTTAAGAAATGAATGTGGTGGTTTAAAAAGATGCTTGTGAAATAATTTATGTTCTTCTTTTACGTCTATATTACGAATTACTTGTCTCAGGAGAATATGTATTTTTAAAGTTTTATTTTACTCTTTATACAGCATAATTATAGGGTGACACATAAATTAGAATTCAACAACATTATTGGTTGGTGTACGATTATTTAATGTTGGTTTGAATTTGCACCGTGAAATTGATCAATGAACAAGCGTAGCAGGCCCAACATTTTTTGGGCATCTCAACCTAAAAGCGACAGGAAAGTTATTCCCGTGGGTTCAGAGCTTATGGCTGGTTTCACGACCCATTTTGAGTCGAAAACTCATGTGCTATCGGCAAAACAGGTATGAAACCTAACCAAACTTGTATTGAGTGAGTGATTTGTGTGGCATTGCAAAAAATCACAATTTTTTTTGCACAAAAAAGCGTATGCGCTCAATCATATGTAGATTTTCTAATCCGCGACGTTATCGTTATTTTAACTCCTCACGAACAGGTACGAAACATGTGTGTACAGAAAACAAATCCAACGCTTGAGGATGTACTCGGAATAACTACAGGGTATGAAACAACCGTGGGAACAAATGGAACGTGTATGAGTAAAAGTTCTTCGGCATCGCAAGTATTCAAGGTGGATAATCACCATCCAAGAAGAGAGCACCGCCCTCGTAGATCGGTGAAGTCATGTCCACAATGTGAAATTAATCACGATCGCTCAAATAGTCCTTAGGTCGTCGTTAAGGTCGTTCAAATTTTCGACAACGCTCTAAGTCTCGCAACAGGTCGTACTCACCACAACGTAACAACCGCAAGCCTCAAACAACGCATATGGTGAATGAAGTTGATGTTTCAACAATTTTTCAAATCAACAGTGCTGCTATGAAAAATAAAATGTGGATTATGGTCCGCATTAATTCGGACCCGGTTCGAATTCAACTGAACACTGGGGCATCGTCATCAATGATCTGTTTAAATACGTATAAGGCAATAGATTTTATCGCATGTCAACCATCAACGACTCAATTTAAAGCATATATGGGTCAAGACATTCCAATAAAGGAAACCGTCGATGTTGAAGTATCATATATCGTAATAAAAAACTTGTCTTGCCTGTAATCGTCGTAAACTCAAACGATGCTATGGATATTCTTGGCATGAACTGGTTTAAAGCATTGGATTTCCAGGTTGTCCATGACAACAGACAAATAGAGATGTCAACTATCAGCGTGAATTCAATTTCCTAAAATCGTTCAATGAACTGAATCCATCCTTAATACATGCTGCTCAATTAGCCATTCCCGCAGTGACTATCCATCCAATCATCAACGAATGCTTCTTCGTACGGTATATCGGTACCGTAATTTCTCATCGTTACCCAATTGCGTTTGCTTTGACAACACACTCAACAGCGCACAAGAAGGGAATTCGCAAATCGAAAAAGAAGCATTGTCTATTATCTAGGGCGTTACAAAATTCGATTAGTACATGCAAGGCAGCAAATTCGCATTGGTTACCGACCATAAGCCATTGGTCTCGTTATTTAACCCCAGCAAAAATTATCGGTTCACTCAATCAACCGTCTCCAATGGTGGCCACAGAGGCCTGTTTTAAGTCAATGAAATTTACAACGGTCGCATTCTCGATTATCCAATCGATTACAATTTACTAGCACAAAACACTCGCTCCGATCCTCCACTTCGTAAAGTGAAGTCCTACGTATAAATGAGTGGCCGGAAAAAATAAATATCTCTGAATCGTCTACTCAGATTATTTTAAACCTCTAGCCTACAAGAGAAAAGACTGGAGCTACTATATGATGGACATTGAGGTGACACTCGTATCAAGAAATTGGCTCGTCGACATTGCTGGTGGCCAAACATCGACTGTGTCATCGAAAAACGCATCGTCATCGAACACAGAATTTTCCGAATGGCCAACACAAGATGAACCATGGCAAAGAGTTCATATCGACTACGCGGAGCCATTTATGAACAAAATGTTTCTTTTGTGTGTGGATGCCTACAGCAAGGTTTCGAAAGTTTACCATCAACCATCGTAAATGATTATGGTACTCAATTTATGCCTGCAGAATTCGCTGAATTGTGTCATATGAACAACATCGAACATTTCACATCAGCGCCTTTTCATCCACAATCGAATGGCGAATCCGAACGAACAGTCCACCAAATACAACGTCGATGACAAAATTTACACTAAAGATTTTTTAACGAGAAGTCCACAAAATGGAGAAAACTTGCATCGTCAAATCGTTAGGGAGAAGAATGTATCTTGTTGGCACAAACTATAAGGTATTTGGAGACGACATCAAAATCAATTACGAACAAGAATTTTGTCATCAACCAATGACTATGAAAAGTCGTCACATAAAAAACAATTAGAAAACAAGGCGGGTAAAAACGTACTTTTCTCTAATTTTTCATTCTCCACAGAACAAAATATGCATCAACGAATTCTGTTCAATGAGAATCGTATGCCAAACGACGTGCAACAAGAATCGCTAAATTGCGTACAATCACAACAGGCACCTGCAAGTGCACAAAAGCGAAATTCTCCGACATGAAGTAGTGATCTTCGTAGTATTTTACAAAATGGATCACCTGCGACAACACCTGTATGTGATAATGAAAACTGGGAATCTCCACAAGAGATTGTAAACCACGATACAACGATAAAAAACAACACTTTCAAGAAAACAACACAATGACAGTCCAAGTTTATAATGCGTAACATCAATGACTAGAACAAATCGTCCAAGGACGAAACCCGTGTTATTCCACTCATCGCATTAAAATATCGATCGAATAGTTTTTTAAGGAATTTTAATTTTCATTCAATTTTTAATTTTAATTTTTCTGTATAAACTTTTTTGTTGTTGTATTGATTTGTCAAAAATTAACGAGGGAGGAATTGTTATAACTTCACGCATATCAATCTAGCAGTTTCGTTATTTTGTATAATAGTCAATTTGATTTACTGTCAGTTTATCGTAGAACAATTTATCGTGGAAACAATTTATCGTGGAATCAATTTATCGTGGAAAAATTTATCGTAGAACAGTTTATCGTGGGCAATTTATCGTATAACAGTTTATCGTGGACAATTTATCATATAACAGTTTTGAACAGCTTTAGTATCGCAGTCAATTTTTTTGACAGTCTGAGCGACGGTAGCGCCACTTTGACCAAGAGCGGAATTGTGTATAACTAAAAATGTGCCTTTGCTTAGCGTTTTGGACCTAGCGCCATCTATTGTAATAAAAACGAACTAAAATTTTTAAAAAATACGTTAAAACGTGCTAAAAAAATTAATAAAAAAATTGAATCTCATTTAAAAATAAATAATATTTAATATTTTTTTATGCATATATTAAATTGAGAGTGGGAGTCGCACTGCGTGCCGCACGTAGGAGCAGATTATATAGAATCTATTAATGACACCTACTCTCCTCCCCGTAGCCCTGCGGGGCTCTTTAGATTTTAATTTCGGGGGGCGTAGGAAGCGGGATCTTTAATCGGTTAAGAAACTACCGAGTTCCGTCCCACATGGCCATATTCCAGAACTTCTTTCAAAAATCATTCAGTAATCCCATGTCCATCCAACATACCCAATCTCATCATAATCGATTAAGAAACTACCGAGTTCCGTCCCACATGGCAATATTCCAGAACTTCTTCTAAAAACCATTCAATAATCCCATTTCCATCTAATATACCCAATCCCATCATACTCGGTTAAGAAACTACCGAGTTCCGTCCCACATGGCCATATTCCAGAACTTCTTCCAAAAATCATTAAATAATCCCACTAATTTTTTGATACCACGCAAAAAACCTTTCTACGATAAATGGTCCACGAAAAACTGTTCTACGATAAATTGTCTCACGATAAATTGTGTCCACGGTAAATTGTGTCCACGATAAACTGTTCTACGATTAAATGTTCACGTTAAATTGAAACACGATAAATTGTTTACGATAAAGAGACCGTCACCCAGTCAATTTTTATGATGTATAAAAACTGCTGAGTCAATTAGAAAAGCTCCTTCTTGTTATTCTCGCGAGTTGTGTTGTGTCCGTAAAATATTTAATAAAAAAGATAATTCGATGTAACCATTTCAATCTTATTTAGTTACCAATTATAAATAATACGAACGGGGTTCCACCTGACCGCAAAAGTTTGGTAAAACATAAGGTAGCAAAAATTTTAAATCACGTATGTCATGTCATCGCTACTTGCAAGAAGTCGATGGATATCTAAACATTTTACTTCCTTGCGGAGCTCGTGCATTCTGGGAGTGTGATCGGTTAAAGATTGATCGAGTTCCGTCTCAGGTGGCCATATTCCAGAACTTCTTACCAAAATCATTTAGGAATCCCATTTCCATTCAACATACCCAATCCCAACATAATTGGTTAAGAATTGATCAAATTCCGTCCAAGGTGGCCAAAAGTTCTTCCAAAAATCATTTAAGAATCCCACTTCCACCCTACATATCCAATCCCAACATAATCGGTTAAGAATTAATCGAGTTCCGTCCCAGGTGGCCATATTCCAGAATTCCTTCCTGAAATCATTTAAGAATCCCACTCCCATCCAGCATACTCAATCCAATCATAATCGGTTAAGAATTTATCGAGTTCCATCCCTCGGCGCCATATTCCAGAATTTCTTCCCAAAATCATTTAAGAATCCCATTTCTGTCCAGCATACTCAATCTCATCACAATCGGTTAAGAATTGATCGAGTTCCGTCCTAGGTGACCATTTCCAGAACTTCTTCCCAAAATCATTTAAGAATCCCACTTCTATCCAACATACCCAATCCCATCGGTAAAGAACTGATCGAGTTCCATCCTAGGTGGTGATATTCGAGAATTCGTTCCCGAAATCATTTAAGAATCCCATTTCCATTCTGCACACTCAATCCCATCATTATCGGTTAAGCATTTATCGAGTTCTATTCCTCGGGTTCATATTCCAGAATTTCTTTCCAAAATCACTTAAGAATCCTATTTCCATCCAGAATACTCAGTCTCATCACAATCGGTTAAGAATTGATCGAGTTCCGTCCCAGGTGACCATATTCCAGAACCTCTTTCAAAAATCATTTAAGAACCCCACTTCCATCCAACATATCTAACCCCAACATAATCGGTTAAGAATTGATCGAATTAGACTCCAGGTGGCCATATTCCAGAATTCCTTCGCAAAATCATTTAAGAATCCTATTTCCATCCAGCATACTCAATCCCATCACAATCGGTTAAGAGTTGATCGAGTTCCGTCCCAAGTGATCATATTCCAGAACTTCTTCCAAAACTCATTTAAGAATCCAATTTCCATCCAACATAGCCAATTTCAGCATATTCGGTTAAGAATTGATCGAGTTCCATCCCAGGTGGCCATATTCCCGAATGCCTTCCCAAAATCATTTAGGAATCTCATTTCCGTCCAGCATCCCCAATCCCATCATAATCGGTTAAGAATTGATCGAGTTTCATCCCTCGAGGCCATATTCCAGAATTTCTTCCCAAAATCATTTAAGAATCCCATTTCCATCCAGCATACCCAATCCCATCACAATCGGTTAAGAATTGATCGAGTTCCGTCCCAGGTGGCCATATTCCAGAACTTCTTCCAAAAATCATCTAAGAATCCCACTTCCATCCAATATATCCTATCCCAACATAATCGACTAAGAAATGCCTGAGTTCCGCCCAGATTAAATTCAATCGAGTAGACTAAATTTAAAACATTCGGATTTAACGGACACTCGAATTTAACGGACTCCCCAATTAGTCCGTTAACACGTTCACAGGTACTTTCAAAATGTGTTTAACACAAATTTGTAATTGCAATGATATTTCGTCGCGGAAAGGAGTGTATTGTTGAGAATTGACAAATATGTCGTCTTATTTCTTAAAAAACAAAAAAATTGTATGAATGATTTGCGCGAAAGTGTTATAAAACAAAAAAGTTGTAAGAATGCTATAGCATTCACATCCGCGAACGTGATAAATCGAGTATTTTCTGTATAACATTTCACGCTAAAATGTCACGTAATCAACGCAACAATTTAACGCAACAATCTAACGCGACATGTAACATAACAGTATTTAATGCAGCATGTAACATGAACCTAAAACTAGTCTCCTAAATGTTTTACCAAACATAAAAGATGAATCCAATGGTTTGTAAATGGGTGTCGGGCTAGGAGTTCTAAAATGCCCTTATACTTTACCAAATTGTAGCAGTTAAAAAGTCGGGTTATAAAGTTAACATTCAAGGTAAAATCTTCGGGAAACTTATTCTTTAAAGTAACACGAACAGGTTTGACGATATGTAATTTGATTACCGTTTCCGAAAAAGAGGAGCCAATAATATTTTAATCTCAATATTTCTTCATTTCTAAACACGAATATATCAAGACACATCAAGCCATCAAAACTCGACAACTTGTAGAGTGCGCTGCATTAAGTCAGATAGAAAGTTTATGTATCTTCCCGAAACCGTACCGACCAGGGGTCTAAACGAAAATTGTTTTATTAGAACTCGTATAAATTTATTTATTCATACTATGCCGAGCGCGAATTTCTTGGCTGCTAAATCTGTACTGAAATTTGTGCACATTCTACTTAATCGATTTTTCAATCATAGCGAGTAACAAAATCACATTGATTAGTAGAAATTGTAGCATATTCCAGCTAAAAATCGTACTATAAAACAATAATTACCGTGAGATTTTTACACTACAAATAAATATCAATCATGACTCTCAATGAACTTAATTTCATTTCTTCATCTTAAAGTAGATTTGAACGTTGTCGTTAAAGCAGCCCCAGTTATCCGCCAAGAATGCCGTATAGAACGGCAAATGTATATAAACGCTCAGGTAATAATTTTGAAATTTATTAGAAGCAATATTTATTCTATGTAATTTTTTGTTACAAGGCCCTATTCTTCAAATCGGTGGAAATTTTCGTGATCGGAATACAATTTGCTATGCAATTCTTTATATAACTAAAGGTTTTCGCCGGCTACTTTAATCATTTACTATCTGCCTGTCTATCTGTTTGGGTCAAAATTTAAGGTCAAAATTTGAGGTCAAAATTTGAAGCACTTATCATCATTCGATTTTGCTGAAATTTTGTTCACTTTGTTGCTTCACCTGAAAATTTCATATTATCAAACATTCGAAACAAAAATCTAATACAAATTTCAGAAAACCGTTATTAATATTTTACGGTTGGCGCAAATAAAATTTTCATCGTAAAATATTCACCATCATAGTTGCTGTGCGCTGTAAAACAATAATAGCAAAAAGTCACAATTTTTCCATTTTTTTTTTCTTTTTCCATTTTGTCTCTGATTTTGTTGTTGAAATATCAGGAATTTGATTGCTGCCATCATAATTCGCAAGAAACCACACAAAAAAATGCAAATTTACACTACAAGCGTTTGACAGATGGAGATGCGAACTAAAGCATGTCATATGCCGTTTCATCGTATGTACTAAACAAAATAAGCTATAGACAATTTTTGACATCTACTAAGATTTATTTCTGTTTTGATTTCAAACTCAATCGGAGGCTAAAATGGTTTTGTGACAATTTTTTGTCGGTGGTAATTAGCGATTTGGAACCAAATGTTTATATATTTGTGGCATGTTGTATAAAATTTACAATTTTGTCTAATTATTTTAGGCAAATAACCCGCGTTGAAATAGACTCGGCCATCAAGGGTAACCAATGGCCAATTTCCTGTTTTGGCCCATTCAAGGATAAGCCTTGTATCCCAAATTTTATAGAAGATCAATCGTTCGAGGAAATTCGATACAAATTTTATGAGGCGAAAATTAACGGTAACTTTGAGCAAGTACGTCTAGGATTTATAAATTTGATTCAGGAGAGCAAATCAAAGCTGCAGCAATTAAATATGCTAAGCCCCGGGATCATAAATATTTTTGTACAACTTTATAATGCTGGGTCAGAACCAAAAAAGAACAACTCTGCCATTGGTAACAATCCTTTTGCTACGGTGAATATTGGCAATTCACAAACAGGAAATCAAGCGCAGAACATATTTGGTAAATCGACCTTTGCAACTACTACAGATCTAACAGCCACAAGTATGTTTGGAGGTACAGCATCAAACCAACAACAAAGTGATAACATCTTTGGAGGGAGCTCATTTACCAATCCTAATCACAGCAATATATATTTGGAGCAGCCACTAAGCCTAATACGGGAGTGTTTCGGTCACCTGTTAATACATTTCAATCGGCAAATGCGCGGCCTCACAATTTGCGTTGCCTCAACTTGGTAATCAGCAGCCAACTCAAAATGTATTTGAACCACCACAACCCACACAAGGCATCTTTGGCTACCCAACTCAGCCACAACCACCTACTAACATTTTTGGGGACAAATCAAATTTCAGCAGCCCACTCAACTCTTTCAGTCTGTTTTCGCAGCACCGGCTAAACCGTTTCCGTTTGGTGGGGGGCAACCATTTTTGGGCAGCAGCAAGTACCTCAATTCCATCAACACCGGCAAATGTATTTCAAACGCAACCTCAGCAGCCTCAACAAACTGGTATTTTTGGCCAGGCTTCACAAGTCGATCCGAATTCGATCCAAATGAGAAATAATATGTTTAATCAACCAATGCAACAACAGCCACAACAATCTGCCTTTAGCCAGCCATCACCATTCCAACAACCTATGCCAGTTCAGCAACAGCAACAACCCACTCAGTCATCTCCGTTTAGTCATGCTCAACATGTTGCTACACAGCCAGTGCAAAATCAACCATCGATCGGCAATTACTACGACTCGTGCTACAGTAAACTGTCCGAATTGGCGCCGGAAGAACTGGAAGCTTTCAAATCATTTGCATTTACGTTTTTCTTAACTTGACTCCTTGTCTGTCTATCTGTTTGGGTCAAAATTTGAGGTCGAAATTTGAAGCATTTATCATCATTCTGTTTGGAAATTAATGTTAAACATTTATAATAAATTGTATAAATTTACTTGAAAATGAAATCTATTTTAAAAAGTTGTTTCAATTGATATCAAGATTCAAAATTCGTACGACTAAAAAGAGTAAAATAAAATATATAAAAAAAAAATTTTAAATACCACGTTTTTCTAATGCACTAAAAAGAAGAAAATAATTTTTTCCTGTGCATATAGAATTATCTGGGCATTTTTACTAGTACCAGTTTTCTACAACTAAAAACAACTAAATATGTATGAAATTGCTAATAATTTTTAAAAAAAAGTAAAACTTACGTAAATCAATTCTTTATTAAAAAAATAAGTTCTTGGTGTACTTAATGTGAAAATTTAGGGCTTTCATACTAGCATCATATATTTGTCAACTCTCGTCAAAATCTCTCGTATAAGAGACGACTGAAAAATATTTAGAAGCAAAGCTTAATAAAAAATTATAATTTCCTAATTTATTTTATCACATGGACCCGAGTGGACACTGGATGTATTTGTTCAGTAAATTTTTAGTTGTAAGAATGACTAATGACATGTAGACGTAAAGCATGTCAATAGTCGTCCTTACAACTAGGTATTTATTAGACAAATACGTCAGCGTTCACTCGGGACACATACACCTTAATCATAAATTAGGTACAGGAAGGTTCTCCAAGTAGTTATCCAAATCACATTTATCAATTTTCTTTTCTAAAATGCGCCCCTCGTTTTTAGTTGTAGAAAATTGGTGCTAGTTTTAAGTATAAATGCCCAGATAATTCTATATCACCAGCAAAAAAATTATTTTCTTCTTTTTAGTGCATTAGAAAAACGTGGTATTTTAAAAAACTTTTTTATATACATATATTTTATTTTAAATTAAGAAACATAATTTTTCCCCCTACTAAGGAAAAAATTCCGACTCGTTAAATCGATACGGAACTATTCGCTTAGTAGGTAAATACAATTGAAGGTTTCAGTGGTTGACACTTAGGCTCTTTTTTGCCCATTGTGATACCACGCATTTATGCCACATCATTAACCCATTCACCTACTCACACAACTACAGTATACCGCTTGCACATTGCAAGCTCCATGTCAACCTGTACATTGACATGAACGGTGGGTCAGCGCTGAATACTGCACTCCATCAGAGGGTCTTAGTTGTGTTTATTAACATCACCAACTGTAATCAATGATGAAAATTCGATTTGCATCTAGCCTCTGATGGGATTCGGAGCCCAGTACCTCCCGGCCCAAGTTCCGAAGCTTTAACCAGTACGGTTACATTATAGAAAACTTGCACACAAATTTGAAAAAAAGATTAAAGTAGCCGACGAAAATTTTTAGTAATATAAAGCATTGCATAGAAAATTGTATTCCGATTAGGAAAATTGCAACCTATTTCAGGGATAGGGCTCCAGGACTTAGAAAGTTTTATTTAGAAAACACAGAACGCATATGTGTTTTCCAAATAAAATGTAAAAGACAAGAAACAGTGAGGGGTTTATCGGACGTGGACCGACGGGCGATATTTCGCGAAAGTGCCGATCGTTGGCATTAGCGAGGGTGGAATTATTTCTACAAACAATCTAGAAAACGGTGGCATAGGAAGTTTCCTAAAATTGTTTTCTAACAGAAATCATTACAGTAAGAAAATCTTAAAACATACACTTGGGTGCAAAAAATCACACATTGCTCAATTTTCCACAAAAGTTCAAAAATATCAAAAAAATCCATTATTTGTTTAATTTTTTTTTACTGCAGATTCAAAGTCTATTTTAATACCTATCCAGTGGTACCTTTTTGTACTTGTACCACGCGCACAAACTGGGGTGGGACGTTGTAACATCACTTTTTTCGATATTTATCAAATATTATATCTCTTTTTCCTAAAACAAAATTGCTTGTCGTTCCACTTTTCAATTTTGCTTTCTATATTGCGATCGCACACTACTAGAATAAATTGTTTATTTATCTCTTTTTTGGTTTTCGATAAAGTATCACTCTTAAAATAAGTAGGTGATACAATAAGAGTAGAACGACATAATTTTTTATTCGAATAGGTAGAGATCGCAATAGAAGTAATGTAATTTAAAAAGAAAAAACGATAAATTTAATTTGTGATGAAAGAGATGTAAATTTCGATAATATCCAGAAAAGTGATGTTACAACATCCCACCCCTGATTTTTTTGTCACATGCATATAGCATGGTTTTGATTTAAAATCTAAAAATAATTCAACAAGATCAATACAATAGCATGCCATGAAATATATCGCTCGGAATTGTGATCAATCGCACATCGACGCTTAGCCTGAACGATCCTCTATTGATTACGTATTCAACCGGAGCAAAGAAATGGATAATATCAGAGGTAGCTGTACAAATGGTTGCAAAAATTTATGCGGGGCAGCACCAAACTGAAGAGGCTGAAATGAAAACTAAATTGGAGCTGATTATCCATTCGTCGAGTGTGGCAGAGATATCAGGAAACTGGTGGCTTCAGACGGCGACAAAGAACTGGCCAACCTCGTGCTAAAGCCAGCGTGATGACCGCTTTCTTGTAACAACTTCGTTGCGAAATCACCGTATGAATGCGGTTCAACTGGGACGGCGGCTCCAAGAAGTTCGTGAAGTCGAAGTCAGTAGGTGGACAGTTAGAAGACCACTTCGAAAAGTTAATCTGACTGCACACAGACCAGCAAACGGGCCAAAATTGACCGCAGCCCAACGACGAGCCCATCGTGAGCTCGCTCGAGAGCATTTGAAAAACAGAAGAAGAATGACAGAAGAAAAATGGAGAACAGTCCTGTTCTCTGACGGAGTGCAGGATGTGTTTATATGGTACCGATGGATGCAGAAGAGTATACCGAAGACAAGGGGAGCGATATGCACAATGTTGCATTGAAGAACGTGTCTCGTATGGCGGTGGATCGTGCATGTTCTGTGGAGGCATATCATTAGAGGCGAAGAGAGATCTTGTATTCATCACACGAGTCAATACTGGCTGTCAATCAAAAGGAAGGAATTCTAAACGGTACATTGAGGAAGTACTCGAGGAGCACGTCGTACCTTTTGCCGGGCTTATTGGAGAAAATTTTCTGTTTATGCAAAGCCCGGACCTCAATCACATCGAACACTTATGGGACGAGTTGAAAAGAAGGGTTCAAGCCAGAGATGTTGCTCCAACGAGTCTCCAGAAACTGCAACAGGCGATCGTAGAGGAATGGAAGGCGATACCTCAAGATTCTGCGAAAACTTTGGTGAAATCAATGCAGCATCGAATGGAAGCTCTCATTCGGGCCAGGACAGGGAATACTTCTTATTAATAAAACTGTTTTTTTTTAATTTTGATTTATAGATGGAAAATGTGTAAGAATCAAACTCAGTTTCGAACGGATGAGATTATTGATTTGAAAAATCAGTCTTCTCATCAGGTCGCGATGACTGACATTGTATTATTTACATTGGAATATTGTCTCTATATATAGAGCAATACCATGTAGTTGTACTATTAGCGAATTACTGCGTCGCGTACGAAATTCGATTCATTTTTACATTTATCATCTATATTCTACTTTTGCAACTAACTTTTTCGTGTTTACGAATTATATTATATTTTACTTTAGGTTTTCGATAGCTCGATAGTTTTTTTTTTTGTTTATTTCCAAGTATTAATTCGATTTTTACCCCTAATTTTCAGGCTGACAAATTCACAAAAACGTGTACCTCAGATGTTTAACCCCATAAATCAGTTTGATGGCACGAATAAATACAAAAAGGGTACCACTGGATGGTTCCCCGAAAATTCTGCGACAAACAATTATGCCACTAACAATTATGCAACAAACAATTCATCAAAAAACAAATATGAAAACTACAACTTTACAACAACCAAGTGTGCGTAAAAACAATTGTGCAAACAACAATTCATCGAAACAAAATTTTTCACTGTAATGCACCGGATTATTGTGCATAATTTATTTTTCAGCTAATTTTTGCCATCTTTTTTTTATTTTTATTAATAATAATTGCTTCGTCAACCTTGCAGACACAGGTCAAAGAGTTTTTATTGCTCTTATCGCTTCTTCTGATAGTGCTACAAACGTTAAAAATCATTTTTTGTAAATATAAACTTTTTTTAATGTAATTTTAATTCGTTGTATACCTTAGAGGATGGGGTTGTCCAAACCCCCGCTTTTTCAAAATTTATACAGTTAATCAAGTGCCATTAATGAAGATGTCCTACTTTGCTTTCCGTACCACACAATTGAACAATTAAGAGAAAATTGATCAATATTTTTTAATTGCATTACGAGTCTTTTCGATGAATTGTTCAGTGTAGAATTGTTTCCGTGTAAAATTGTTTGTATTACAATTATTCTTCTCTCAATTCATTTCTAACAATTGTTTGTCGCACTTTTGTGAATGTGTTAAATTGTGTTGCGTATAATTTTCGGGTTGCCGTATACGTCAGCGTTCGCTCGGGACACATACACCTTAATCATAAATTAGGTAATGGAAGGTTCTAAGCTAGCAAAATGTTCTAAAAATACCATAAGAAGTTATCCAAATCACATTTATCAATTTTCTTTTCTAAAATGCGCCCCACGTTTTTAGTTGTAGAAAATTAGTGCTAGTTTTAAGTATAAATGCCCATAATTCTATATGCCCAGAAAAAAAATATTTTTTTTTAGTGCATTAGAAAACACGGTATTTTAAAAAGTTTTTTTATATATGTATTTTATTTTAAATTAAGAAACATAATTTTCCCCCTATTAAGGAGAATTTTCTGACTGGGTAAATCGATACGGAATTATTCGTATAGTAGGTAAAAGGTTTCAGTGGTTGACACTTAGGCCATTTTTGGCCCATTGTGATACCACGCATTCACGCCACATCATTAACCCATTCACTTATTCACCTACTCACACAACTACAGTATACCACCTACACATTGCAAGCTCCATGTCAACCTGTACATTGACATGGACGGTGGGTCGGCGCTGAATTCTGCACTCCATCAGAGGCTCATAGTTGTGCTTATTAACATCACCGATTGTAATCGCTGAGGAAAATTCGATTTGCATCTAGCCTCTGATGAGATTCGAACCCATTACCTCCCAGTCCAGGTGCCGAAGCTTTAACCACTGCACCACTTGCCCCGGTTACATAATAGAAAACTTGCATACAAATTTGAAAAATGATTAAAGTAGCCAACGAAAATTTTTAGTTATATAAAGAATTGCATAGCAAATTGTATTCCAATTACGAAAATTACAACCGATTTTAAGAATAGAGACTTAAGAAATGTTTATTTAGAAAACACAGAGCGCATACTTATGTGTTTTCCAAATAAAATGTAAAAGACAAGAAACAGTGAGGGGTTTATCGGACGTGGACCGACGGGCGATATTTCGCGAAAGTGTCGATCGTTGGCATTAGCCAGGGTGGAACTATTTCCACAAACAATCTAGAAAACGGTGGCATAGGACGTTTCCTAAAATTGTTTTCTAACATATTCAAGCCAGATTAAACCGTGTTCGACTGAAATTAGACATAATAGAGAAGAAAACGAGAGGTAACAGTCGGAACTCAGCTGGAATATTTATTCCCGCTATTCCTACAAGTTCATATCAAAACATCGATACCGATGAGGATTTTCTAATTTTAAGAAATTTGAGCATCTCTACACAAAAGGAAATAATTCGGCAAACATTACTCGAGACTACCACGCAAAATTGATTTAGAATTATTTTATAAACAAAAAAATAAAATACAAAAACAATTTGTATTTCAGAATTGCTGCCAGCTATGAAACCGTTTTTTTATCTTTTAAACCTGCTACCTCAAGTTATGGTTGGTAAAATATCGTCAACATTTCAAAGGAAACCTTTTGCCACGCTGTTAAATAAAGTAATAGTTTTTAGGACGGTAAGAATCTATAATGGGGTGGAACTCTCCGCCCGAGGAATTTATTGATCAGGAATTGCGGCATCCCTACCTAATAGCTGAGGGTAAGAAAAAATCAGTGTATGGCCAACATTTTGAAGCTTCGTTATCTACATTTTGGACCTTCATATGTCATTATTTGTATGGAATCGAAGTAATGGGGACAATAACTTCAAGAATTAAGAAAATTGCAAGCAAATTAGATCTTCAGGTATCACAAATATTTTATCAATATTTTATTATATATTTCTTGGATCACTGTTCTACGACATTCAAATATGTCTTTCTGTTATATTTGTAATGTTTTATTTCGAGACTTTGATAAAGTAACTTTACATCTAAAGTATAAGGAATTCGTTAAAGAAAAAAATGCGTGTTAAAATATAATCCGTGAAAGATAAAAATTGTATTACTACTTTCCAAACATTTTACGCTCTCCAAACTCATTGTAAAAAATTTCACATTGATGAAATTCAAACACATAATAAAGAAAAATCTCAATAGACGCTAGTAACACAACCAATTTTAAAGTGAAACATGACTCTAATTTAATTAAAAGTATTAGCTCGGCTACAAAATCAGCAGTTAATGTGATTTCTGCTGTATAAGATTTTGATGACGCCATGACATCATTTTATTCAAAACTTAACTTATTAGGCTTGCCAGAGGAGACATTAACCGAAATGTTTCGTGAATCTAAGGCATAAGGTAAGCCTTCATTACGAATTATTTATTTTTGCACGATTTATTTTTATTTACTTTTTTTACATAGCTTATGCTTTTTTTGAAGGTTCAGAAAAAGCAGCCTTTCTTTTAGTCAAAAAGTTACAGCAGTTTTGGTGAATCGGTGGTTTGATTTTGAGCCAAAACAAAGTTTTCGCTTTTGGTAAACATTGAGTGGTCCATTTATTTTGCGGTACTAAAGACTGATGTGTTTTTGCCTGTTTAAAACTTATGTGAGGGCCTCATTTAATTTTGCGGCTGTTTCGATTACCATTCCATGAATGGAAGTAATCCTTAAAATGCTCATGTAATCCATTCAAAACGTTAGGGATTATGGAGATACAAAAATTTAAATTATAAAGGCTACAGTACCTTAAATTCAATAATATTCCAATAATACAAGAAATTAAAATAGTTTCAGGATGCTTCTGAATGTCCTAGCCCAACAGTGAATTTTTCTAGTTGAAAAGAGAACGAAGTTTTATGAAAAATTTAATCTACTCCCACAGGACGAGGGCCATGTAAAGCGGAGAAAAATTAGCTATGTGTTTCAATCGAATTTTCCATTTTATTCAAAAATATTAAAAATAAAGCTGTTTAAGGTATTTAACATTTAAAATTTATATGCCTGCATATTTTAAAAACATAAACGTACTTCTTCAACCATAGCAATGAATAATCAAATATGAATTAAAATTAAAATTAGAATTTCGGGCCCGGATCTGTATACTGTAATAGATTTTAGAAAGCATGAAGAAAACATGAAGCAGATTTCCATAGACCATAATTTCTGAGAAAAATTAATTTAATTAATTTTCATTAAAATATTTTCCATTTTGCTGATACATTTTGTTCGTAATATAAATATACATATATATATATTATTGGGCAGGTACACATACTTATACACTAAATACTGAATTTTATGTTAAGGATTAAATTCTACCGATTCCAACGAGACCAAATTTATAAAATGTAAATTGATGATCGAAATACAAGACCGCATATCTATAGGTGGCTTACCCATCTACTCAGAATCAACACACCAAAAAAAGGTTTTTTTACACCGGTCATATTTATTAATGTTATAATATTTCAAGGTTGATGAGAGGGTACACATAAAATATCCGCACTTAAAAAAATTCTTTCCGATTAAAAATAATGAAAATCCACCAACACGAAACCGCTGACTGGATTAATCGCCGATTACAGCGGATTAGCATTGAACAAATCTAATAACATTAATTTTTTATCGAACCGGCTTAGATAATCCACCGGCTGATTAAAAACGGTGTCAAATCCCATTGTGTTTCGACTAAACCATAACACTAATCTAATCTATAACGCAAAATATTATAAACAAATTTGGATCATGTTTAGCCGTTGGCATCAACGCTTTGTTGTCTAAGGTCTAGCGAACTATAAATTACGGGGTTGTGAAATTATTTTAATCCACAAATTCTAAATTTGCGGATTAAAATACGCACGTTTAAATGCGTGTAGTAATAAGCAATTTTATATTTTTAATTAAAAAAATTAAATTTAATCGGATGGATTTCTAATTTGTTGTTGTTGTTATATAATTACGTGTTATGTTGATACACAATATTGCGTGTGTCTATATAATACAAAATATCATATTTTTATGTATATTAATTTCATATGTTATATGATTATATTTATGTACAAGACAATTTTGAATGAAATACGACGATTTCAATAAAAAAAATGTACAGCATAATGTTACACTCGTATAACATAAAAATATGTGATACATCGCCTGAAAAGTTCCCGGTCTGACACATAGATGGTGCTACAAATTGAAAACCTGTTGCAATCGCGTAATTGCAGTTTTTTCGGGGAAAAAAATTTAAATTAAATTAGCTTGGAGTTTTGGTTTTTTTTTTTCTTTGGAAATTTTGTTTTGGAGTGGTAAGGAAAATTTTGTTTGGAAAGGTTATGCAAAAGATACAATACGTAGCTTATAACTAAAAGAAAAAATTTAAATAAATTAAATTACAAATTTGAACATTATAAGTAATATTTGTTATGTGTGTCAAGTAGTAATTATTTGTAAAATGGTATTAAATATATTCAAATAAACAACAACAAAAAAAATCGACTTATAAACTATCAACTTTCTTAATTATAAAGAATTGTAAATTTCAAAAATATTATTGGTATAGTTAAATAAAACAAAACACGAAATTAAAAAAAATATTTGTGAAGCAGAAGAAAATTTTTATTAGCGGATTTGCGGATTTTATTTTGTGAGCAGTCTTGGATCTATGGATTCGCTTATCAGTAACTTATTGTTTGTGCGGTCCGTGAGTTTATTTGGAAATATTTGGAGATGTGTGCGAGTGTTGGATGGGGATATAGGATGTATGTATGCATGTTCCACTCTGGGACCAACGTTTTAAAAAGTTGTAAATATTTTCTTAATTTTTTTTTATTCATGTTACGTGATATATTAATAATTAATTAAATAGTTAATTTGACTGAGTGAAATTTAAGGATAGTAAAACAAAATTTTTCTTTTCGGAAAAAATTAAAACTCCAGGCTATTTTAATTTAGATTTTTTTTCTCCGAATGACGAAAAAAATTTCGAACTTAAACTAAACATAATATTGTTCAAAAATGTGTGAGATGTTTTCGTGCTAAAACTCAAACAGTTATTCTATGGTAGTTTATAGCTCCACCAAGCTTATTATTAATAATACGAACCACTAATATTTTTTAGTAATAATATTTAATACAAATTATGTTTTTATATTTTCTATTTATTGTTTGTTCTTTTGAGAAAAACTTGAACTCAGAAAAACTCTTTTTTTGTTATTTTTTTCTAGGCTTCTAAGAATAGAACATTTTTACAAAAAGTTGGTTTATACCCAACTAACCATTCGGGTGCTAGAAAATTTAAATACATTTTTATAATGAATTTCGATATACAAGGTGTGAAAACGCCACAATACTCCCCTCCCAGAGAGATCGAAGATCTATCGATAATTTAAGAATCTGGTAGGAGTCCTGGATACACGACCCGATCTTGTAGTTGTTCTAGTACTTGGCGAAAGATCAAAACGAACTTTTTTGCGAATTTTCGGTTCCTCGGTAGGTATTTTAGGCCCGTCATCCGAAATAATGAGTTCTGGTTCGTGAGTCGGTAAAAGTAATCCAGTTTGTATAGTTGGTGCGCCCTTAATTTCTGATTGATTGTCGGAGTAATACGGTTTGAGTCGGTTGATGGATATTTTGGCGTGTCGTCCGTTCAGATCCAAAGTGTAAAATTTGTCGGTACGGTCGATTACCAAATACGGTCCAGTATATGGTGGTTGCAGTGATCTGCGTACTGCGTCCGTCCGTAAGAAAACATGCGAGCAAGTAAACAGATCTTTACTGATGAAAATTTTGTCCATAGTATGCCGAGAAGCCGGTACAGGTCGAATTTCATCAAAGTGTCGTCTTAAATTCGTAATAAAGTCTGATTATAAAATTTGGTCGTTCGTAGTATCTAAAATGTTCCAGGAACTCGAGTTGTACATCCGTAAAACAGTTCAGTTGGAGTAGCTTTTCAATCGTCACTGTACGTCGTCTGTAGAACAAGTAAGATTGCAGGAAGAACACTAGTCCAATCAGAATGATTATAGCACATAATGGCAGATTTGATGACCCGATGCCATCTCTCGATCATGCCATTACATTTTGGATTGTAACTAGTTGTTCTCCTGCGTTCAAAACCAAGTAAGTTAGCCAGTTCGCGAAACAGTTGTGATTCGAATTGCATGCTTTGGTCCGTGACAATGGACTCTGGCACACCAAAGCGAGCTATCCAATGAGAATAAACAGCGAAAGCGACGGTTGTAGCAGTTATATCCGGAACAGGCACCGCCTCGGGCCAGTGAGTGTATCTATCAATCAATGTGACGCAATACCGCTGATTATCAGAAACTGGTAACGGACCAATGATATCGAGGTGAATAGTCGAAAAACGTTGAGAAGTTAATTTATAGTTACCAAGTGGAGATTTTGTATGTCGAGAGATTTTAGCCTTTTGGCAAGCTACACAAGTTTGAGCCATTTTCTGAACGTCCTTTTCAATCGATGACCAGATGACATTCTGAGTCAAAAGTTTGATGGAAGCTTTGACGCCAGGATGTGAAAGGTTATGAAAAGCCTCGAAAACTTGTTTTCGGAAATTAAAGGGAATGAATGGCCTAGGTGTAGTAGAAGAAATAGCGCAATAAATTATTTTTTTTGAATTGAAAGAAACAGGAAATTTCTCAAATTTGGAAAAAGAGTTACTCCTTAAAATTTCTTGAAGTTCCTCGTCATTGGACTGAGCATCTGCGATGATAGCATAATCAATACTTTCGGGAATAGAAATTTGATTAATGCGTGAAAGAGTATCTGCAACAACGTTATCCAGTCCAGAGATGTGCTGGATATCGGTTGTGAATTGACCGATGAAATCTAGGTGTCGAAATTGACGAGGTGATGCTTTTTCCGGATTCTGATTAAAAGCGTAGACTAGTGGCTTATGATCGGTATACAGCGTGAATAAACGACCTTCGAGAAGATATCGAAAATGTTTAATTCCTGAATAAGCCGCGAGAAGTTCTCGATCATAAGCACTGTATCTTTTTTGCGTATCACTGAGACGAACTGAAAAGAAACCGAGTGGTTGCAAAGAATTGGATACAAACTGCTGAACTACCGCTCCGATCGCAGTATCGGAAGCGCCAACCATGATGACCAGAGGTGCTGATGATGATGGATGAATAAGTAAAGACGCGTTCGTAAGTTTAATTTTGCAGTTATCGAACTCTTCGATAGCCGCCGTTGACCATTGAATCGGAACTTGACTGTTTTTGGTATAGCCTTTTAGGCAATCGTTCAACAATTCCTGGTCAGCAGCGGCACCTGGAATGAAGCGTCGATAAAAGTTTATTATACCTAAAAAGCGTTTCAGTTGTTTAACAGTCTGTGGTCGTTCGAAATTTTTGATGACTTGAACCCGTTCATGCGACGGTAATATACCTTGTCCAGTTACCAAATGGCCTAAAAATATAATTTAGATGTTCGTCATAATTTCGAGAGGCAATGAGCACATCGTCCAAATATACAAAGCAGAAGTCAAGTCCGCGTAGTACTGAATGCATAAGACGTTGGAACGATTGTGCTGCATTCCTAAGGCCGAAAGTCATTCTACAAAATTCAAATAGTCCGAAAGGTGTCGAAATTGCTGTCTTTGGAATGTCCGTTGGTTCAATAGGAATTTGATGGTAAGCCTGGACAAGGTCTATCGTTCTGAATAAAGTGCAGCCCTCAAGTCGCTGTGTAAAATCTTGGATATCTGGAATCGGATACCTGTCAGGAATCGTGACTTTATTCAGTGCCCGAAAGTCTCCACAAGGTCTTCAAGACCCATTCTTTTTAGGTACTAAATGTAACGGACTGGACCAAGGACTGCTACTAGGCCTGCAAATCCCGAGTTTCATCATATTTTCGAATTCTGTCTTCGCGATGATGAATTTGTCCGGTGCTAGTCGTCGTGGTTTGCATGCAACCCGTAGTCCGTTCGTCTCAATTTTGTGAGTCACACTATGTCTAGTATTGTCAATATTAATATTACCGTGAATGACCGTTAAAATTTTTGATAATACGTTGAAAACTCCTGGGTTCATTGCTGACTTGTAGATCCTAGAAACAGTAGTATCATCGTAGGAGGAAGGAGATCCATTTGAATATAGAGAGGTTAACGGATCTATGAGCCTCTGTCTCTGAATATCCACTAGCAAACCAGTTTTCCTCTAAAAATCCGCGCCGATGATAGGCATCGACACGTCAGCAACTATAAATTCCCAGGAGAATTCTCGGCGCAGTCCGATGTCAAGTCTTAAAAATTTGGTTCCATACGCATTTACCGAAGAACCGTTCGCTGCGAACAATCTGAATGATGGGTCGACCCTTGGATTCCGAACAAAACGGACTGGCAATACTGAGACATCTGCACCTGTATCAATTAAAAAATGAGTTTGAAGAAAAATTTCGAAAATTAAAAGGCGGCTAGTTTTAGAATCGTCATTACACACCGCCAATTGTGAATGACTATTTATTTTTTTGAAACATTATTATCGGAGCTATATGATACAAATTTACAATTTGGTTTACATTTTAATGCTTTTGTGCCGAAATGATGATGATAAAAACAAATAAAATTATTCTCAGCCGAAGGTTCCCCGTAAAATGGATTGTAAGAATTTCGAGAATTTGGAGAGTTTTTACGAGAATAATTATTTCTAGAGTTTGATCGCGAATAATTGCGACCACGTGAATTTGATTTAGATCGTGATCTATAATTTTGATTAACAATTTCCGAAATCTCCGATAATAATGTTTTTTTAAATTCCGAAACTTTATTATCTAGAGAAAACGGTTGAATTTTGATTAGAAGAACCAGATGCAGAAGTCTCAATAGAACATATTTGTGCCTGAGCCATAGTCTCATGCACGTTGTCAGCCCGTTCTGCAAGGACTGACAGGGAGACGTCGTTTTCGAATGGTGTGAGTACCATTTGAACTGACTGATGCAATCTCTTCATCCAAAATTGACGAAGTGTCGCTTCGTTAAAATTGTCACCAGCGTTCAATTTCATGATACTCAACAACTGGGACGGCTTCCTGTCCCCAAGTGTCAAACCATGCATAAGATTATTCAGCTTCGTTTTTTCAGATTCGCCAAGTACCCGAATCATAACTCAATCTTGATTGGCTCAGATGGTAAATGCCCCGTAATTTTCGGCAAAACTAAAAAATCAAATTTTTTTTACATAATCGCGTACACGAGACCTAGTTGTAAGATTTACCTTATGACGAATAAATATTTTAGTTTGGTCTATGACAATTACTGGAATGGACACTGTATGTTTTCGGCTTTTTAACATTTGACATAATCGCTCGGTTGCGAAGTTCGATTGGGAGCCACTATCGAGTAGCACTCTGCATTGCATGAAACGTTCATTTTAGCTGTTTTTTGCGCAGTTATCGGTTACTGTTAGTGTGGAACTCGAATTATTATCTAATCTATTATCGTGTTTGAAGCTAATTTTAATACGCTCGCCCGAATAAAATTCGGCAAATGGGTATAAAAATATTTCTTTTACCAAAATGCAACAATATGTTGCGTTTTAAGCACATAAAGCACACGCATTGCTTTTGCACTCAAGCACACGATGTTTCTCAGATAAACAGTTAGTACAAAGTCGATGTTTTTTAACAAAATCGAAGCGCTTTTCAGCACTCACATTGGAATCGCTAAATTTCGTGCAATTTGTTAGCATAAGATTACCTTCACAAAATGAACACATTATTTCATTGGACACAAAGCTACGGGCTGGTTTCTAAGTAACGAAATGCTTCTTTCGCGCATCGGAAACATTAGTGGCCAAATTGACTGCATTATTAACTTGTTTCACACATTCGATTACTCAGATAAATGATGAATAAGGAATAAATCCTATAGGTCAATTGCTACACCCATGTTTTTTAATGCATTTAAATGTTTAAGCACCATGCCAATAAACAATTTTGGTGACTGTGCGGACCCTTCGACTGGTCTTTTAATATCGTAAATAATCTTCTTGTGTCATTTCTGTATGGAAACCTCATGATTAAAATAATTAAATACAGTTTGCCATGCCACATAGCAATTTTGGCTTGTCACTGGAAGGGCGTCTATTAAATGAAAAGCTTTACCATCACGAAGACACGATATCAAATAATGAAATTTTGTAGTAAAATCCAGCTTTATATTATTATGAATTACATCAAAGAAAACGTCACGGCATTTCAACCATCCTCATTCCGAACCATCAAACGCCGGTAAAGTTATTTCCAGCAGTTTAATAGTCTGCGTAGTATTCACTGAGCCATTTTCGTTTTGCTCACCCATAAAAATAGAAGTTGCTTTAAAAGCTAAATTAGACCTACATTCTAATTGAACTATTTTATTTAATGTTTATGATTCTAGAGCCAAACTGTCATCAAAGTTTTCACGTTCATTAGGTTCGGCTTCAAGACTTTCAATATTTGTCTGAACACCATCAAACTTGGAGTACGTATAATTTGAAGTCGATGAAACCGGATCCGCTCGAAACGCGATATTTCAAAATGCGATATTTCAAAACGAGATATGACAAAACGAGATGTGGTACAAAACGCGATATGGTGCAAAACGCGATATTTCGAAATGCGATATTTCAAAACGCGATATGGTACAAAACGCGATACGGTACAAAACGCGATATTTCAAAACGCGATATGGTACAGAATATGCGTTGCTATCGTCCCTATCGATTCTTAAATTCCTATAAACTGAAATTAAATTTCCCCTTCATCCGCCTGATATAACCCGATCCTAATTTCCCGTTCTGTACCATATCCCGTTTTGTACCATATCGCGTTTTGAAGTATCGCGTTTTGAAATATCGCGTTTTGAAATATCGCGTTTCAAATGGGACCCCGATAAAACATAGATTCAGCGATAGACAAATCAGTTTTGTTATCGAACTGACTGAGCCCGACCCTTATGACCGTCTCGTTGGTTTTTTAATAACGCCAAATCCATTTTAACAAACAAGAATCAAAAGAAATATCAAATATATCGCCATGAATTTTCGACTAAAAAATCATGCAAATCTACTCATACAGTAATTAGTAATGCTGTATATTGACAATATCCGATATTAATATATTATTAACACTACGCATACAATACGCACAAAATGCAAAAATTGAATTTAATCAAAAAATAAATTTAAAATCTTCAATGGTTAGTTGACCCAACGTTGTACCACCGGTGTGAAGTTTTCAACATTTATCAAAAGTGTAGCTACACAAGTTAACAAAAAACAAAAATGTAGATACGCACAATTCAACAAAAAGTGTAGAACTACATAAAAAAATTATGGTAGGGTTGAATTTTTTATTTATCCCACTAGAACTTTTACAAAAAAATTGGAAAATCGCTAGAGATAAATTTCAAATAAGCAAAATATTACAGAATTGTTGGTGTCCGTGTGCAAGTTCGATTTTTCTTACCATCTATTCTTCTAGAATTTGCTAGGCAACTTGATGTTCAATTCAAATTTTGAACCTGAATATATAATTTGCTCGTGTATTATGCACCGGGTTTTCATAGTAGAAACGGCAGAATTGAAAAAAAAGATAAATAGAAGATTTTCACAATTTCACCAATTGCCAAGATTATTAATTCATAGTCAGCGTTTACCACAATGATTTCAGGTTCAAGATACATTATAAGAATAACATTAAATAAATTAAAGTATGCTTGCGGTTTATGATTTCCGGGAAATTAATGCGACCTTCCAGTAACCTTCTACAGAATCTATGAGAATTCAAAAAGTAAAAGTGCACATGTAGAAACTGAAAACCGGGCCTTATGAATTTATAAGGGCCATTAACAATTAATTCTAGAGATGATAGCACAAATCTGAGTATACTAGCACTTGGCAGACACTTTCGAGAATTTTTAGTGATAAGCGGCATATCACTGCGATCTTCGGGGAATTTTTTTTATTTAGGGTAAATGAAAATAATAATGAGAAAGTGTAAACTGGTTCTTGTGAATGCTTAATTCTAGAGCTGATAACACAAGTCTGAGTATACTGGCATTTCGGGGACAGTTTCGATAATTTTCAGTGATAAGTGGCATATCACTACGATCTTCGGGGAATTTTATTTATCTAGTGTAAGTAAATGAAAATAATAACGAAAAAGTGTAAACTGGTTCCTGTGGATGCTTAAGGACCATGATCACTTAATTCTAGAGATGATAGCACAAATCTGGATATACTGGCACTTGGGGAACACTTTCGAGAATTTTTAGTGATGAGTGGCATATTGCTGCTATGGGGATTTTTTTTTATTTAGTGTAGATGAAAATAATAATGAGAAAGTGTATACTGGTTCTTGTGGTTGCTTAAGGGCTATCAATTAACACTTAATTCTAGAGATGATAGCACAAATCTGAGTATACTGGCACTTGGGGAACACTTTCGAAAATTTTTAGAGATAAGCGACATATCACTGCGATCTTCGGTGATTTTTTTTTTTATTTACAGTAAATGAAAATAATAACGAAAAAGTGTAAACTGGTTCTTGTGGATGCTTAAGGGCCATTAACAATTCATTCTAGAGACGACAGCACTTGTACTTTTTGAATTTTTATATATTCTGTAGAAGGCTACCGGAAGGTCGCATTAATTTCCTGGAAATCATCAACCGCCAGTATACTTTAATCTATTTAATGTTGTTCTTATAATGGTTTAATGGACAAATCTCTACACATACAGCAAAACCAGTTCTTGAACCTGAAATCATTGTGGTAAACGCTGACTATGAATTAATAATCTTGGTGTTAATAATTAATATTAATAATTGGTGAAACAGTGGAAATCTTCTATTTATCATTTTTTCAATTCCACCGTTTCTACTATGAAAACCTGGTGCATAATACACGAGCAAATTATATATTCAGGTTCAAAATTTGAATTGAACATCAAGTTGTCTAGCAAATTTTAGAAGAATAGACGGTAAGAAAAATCGAACTTGCACACGGAATCTACACCAACAATTCTGTAATATTTTGCTTATTTGAAATTTATCTCTAGCGATTTTCCAATTTTTTGTGAAAGTTCTAGTGGGATAAATAACAAATTCAACCCTGCCATAATTTTTTTATGTAGTTCTACACTTTTTGTTGAACTGTGTGTCTACATTTATGTTTTTTGTTAATTTGTGTAACTACACTTTTGAAATGTTGAAAACTTCACACCGGTCGTTGTACCCGCGTTTCGATGGTATATCAGCGTTTAAGCATCCTATGATAAATTCTGCTTCTTGATTTACGGATGTATTATACGTCCTCGTATCGATTTACTTTATGAATACTCTCGTATTACGATGAAATTAAATGCTCCAAATCCGATCGTGTATAATTAAATAAAATGTTTAATAACGATCGTATGAAATTCTATGTTCCGAAGATGATATAGGTTATGTTTAATTGAGTATGACTTCTCGATGGCAAAATCACGTGTTTAATATTCTGCAATTCTCTATCCCGAACTGTTGAATAAATAATCCAACATCGACAATTCAATAAATTAACAAATAAAGAAGATAATTATTATAATTGATATTTAATACTCAAATTCAAATAAATTATGAATAAAACCGTGGTGAAATGCCATCCGGCTCGAAGGACCAAATGTTTCAACAATAGTACAATATATATTATCAATTCAGTTTGTGGAGTGTATGTTGTTAATACATAATTTATTCTATTTATTTATTAATCATATATGTGATAAGGATTATAATTTTATATTTTTTAATACTTTTCGAACACAAACAAAAAAACTGAACTGGAAAAACAATTTCGAGAAAATAAAAATAACAAAAAATGTGTTTCCACAATTAAACAATAAAAAAACACGCCATCTTAGTGCGAAGATATCTCTATTCCTGCCTGCCCACACATTTGTGTGGGTACGGCAAAAGAATCATGTCAAAAATTTATTTTTGTATGTGTTTTGAACCAACTTACACATTTGTGTTTTCCTTTCAAACTTATTTTCTTCCGAAAAACAAACACTAACCACGCTTCCCCAATAGAATTCCTTATAACTTTTTCCTTACAGTAAAAGTATGAAGCAAAAAAAACTTGAGAATTTGTTTTTTCTGAAGTTTTTTTTCATACTTTTCTGTAAGGAAAAAGTCATAAGGAATTCTATTGGGGATGCGCGTTAACAATACACACAATTGTGTTGATTGTATCTCAAATCAAGCGAAATTTTTTATCAAAAACGCCATTACATACTATGATGTTTACTCACACATTTGTGTGGCTTGGACTTAAATTAAGCCAAATTTTTTTCTTTGGTAGAAAAAGGGATATTGTACTTTGCTACATTGTTTTGTACACATAATAATTTATTTTTGTTACTAATAACATTATAATTGAACACCCTGCAGGCTGCTGCACGACTGTGAGATTTTACCCACACTCACAGTCTGAAGTTATTAACTAATAGTTTTTGCTCAATAAAATTCGTCTACGTTATTTGACGTTTCTTTCATCAATTGAAATTATTGTCATTGTGCGTTGAAAGTACCATCGAAAGAGTTTTTGTGTATTGTGTCCTACGATTGAGATCCCTGTATTGCTCCAACTGTAGCATCACGATACCAAAGCGGATCCGTACACCCCTTCCATGACCTCCCTCCTCCCCTACACTGGTAATCCTGAACTCAATTTTGGATGCTTCCATCACATCTCGGAGTTCCATTATAATAATGGCGGTCGAGCGAAAAATCAGCTCTATAATGTGTCAAATACGTTTAATAAACGGGTCCACACAACAGGGTCTTGGTAAATCGTTGGTAGTAATATACATCATGGAATCTAGATAATTTTAATCGGATTTTATCGTCGTAGCAATCAAATTCTCAAATCAAAATCTGTGATAAAAAAATCCAAAAATCCTGATAAAGAAAAAATACATAAATACATGTCGATTATGGAGGATCCGTTGAATTTCCTCAATAAAGCCGGAGATAGAGGGGGAAGACGATATGTCGCCGACATGAAAACGGGATTTGAACAATTAACATCGGCCTGTATTGAGACTATAATTCATGAAAAATTTGGCACAAAAGCTGCTTATATCTTTCGATATGTTAAACAACAGAAATATAGGGGCAAAGCTATTAACGTACCGGCTATTGAAGGAACTCTTTTTGCAGATACACACAATTATAAATAAATATCGCAAATGAGTCACGGACGCCGCCCGAATGGGATATTCTGAAAAAATTCCGACTGCACGTTAAAAATTTCTACAGTACGATATCGTCTAGCTAGACGATACAATAGTTTTATTATATTTTCGCCATTTTCACACTACCAATAAATAAGATTTCCAGAGCATATTACTTTGATTCCCTTCATTTATAAAAATTTCCAAACAAAATCCAAACACAAAAAAAAAATTGAATGACATATATGTACTTGTCTTTCATAAAATAGCAAAACACTTGCTCATTTTCTGTTTTAAGCAAACAAAATTTATATCTATAGGTTGGTCGTCTGCGAGCCAAGAAGCGCAAAGATAAAAATATTTTAACTCGCAGGGGAATTTTTATATGGAAAAAAATAATGGAGAAATATTTTCAAGGGTTTTTATTGGTTTAGCGTGCGGATCAAAAATTATAAATTTTCGCTCCCACCCGTGCAGTCTTCTGGAATGTCTCAAAAGGTGGGTAAAACATTAAGTAACCACAAATACTCGGTATGTACTTCTGATTCTCATGAAAATGTATATTTAAAATTTTTATAAAATTTGTACATTACATTCGAATATATTTAATATGATAAATTCCGAGGTTTTTACCGTCATCCTTTATTAATTCATAAGCTGTATTACCTAATCTCTTTTGAACTGCACATTTTACATATTTAGGTGCAAGTTTTGCTAAAAATTTAGCCAACACATTGCTTTGAACATAATTTTTAAAAGTCTGACTTATTTGCCATTAAATTTCAACATATTCTAGCAAGGGCTTTCCGAAAAGACTTTAAAAATATAAATTTAGAGTAATAATTCAAAAACAAAGTGAGAATTTTGTGGAATTTGATTACAATTACCTGTGTGAATGATCGATGTTTAATTTCGCAAACTGTCCTAACATTGAATTACTTGTCATCGGATTTCCAAAATACCATTGAAATCATTATTGTCAAAATTTTTATTATTTCTATGTGGTGTAGAATATAGTTTTCTGAGAACAAATAGACTCCAAATCTGAACCTTCATCTACTAAGGACGATAAATCTTCAACAATTATTTTAATATTATCCTCTACAAACTTTACTGATTCATTTAGCGTACAATATTGACGACCGTTTTGTTAATTTGATTTTGTAATAATTAACCCTCCTTAAGTGTGGCCATACAGTTGGGCTTGCAGCTTTTGCTGCGTTGCCCAGCGGTTTTAATCGCCTATTTATATGATCTAATCGACATCTAACAAAATTACATTTATTGATATTCAATTCTTCGTCTTTTTGCCCCACAAACCACTCGCGAATTTCTTAAAGTTTTACCAAACATTTACGAATTTCACGATCTGGATTTTTTGAAGCAGATTTGTGCGGCTTAAAAGGTTGAAGAACAGAGTTACCTATTTATTCGTCTATTAAAGTTTTTGAAAAGCTGAAATTTAACTTTCTCATGATTCTCATCCGGTTCCAAATATTTAACATTATTTGAGTCCATCGTAATAATATGTATGGTGAAAAATTCGTGAAAACAAAAAATCAACATATGGGACCGGAAGTCATGTTTTAATTTTGTTATTTTTATGTTTTGAATGTGTAGTACTAGGGGTTAAAAAAAATATTGCAGAAAACGATTTTTTTGTTGTTGTTGTTGCACAAGATACAGTCGGTCAAAAATTTAAGAATTTGTTGAAAATGGTGATGCATTTATACAAATATACAAAAGTATTTATCCGAAAAATATAAAACAGTGCGCATGTTAAAGGTAAAAGAATAAGGACTAAGAAAATATTACAAAAAAAGTATCATCTTTAAGTTTTTCATTTTCAAAATGGCTACCAAACTGGTTTTTCTCAATTTTCCGAAAAACTTATCTTTTTTTTATTATGTTTTGTTCGCCATTTAATTCTATAAAATATATAAAAAAAATGGGTGATATTTTTTGTTTTCTTGCAAAACACGTTTTAATACTCGTATCATGACCTACTCTATTTCTCCATACAAAACTATCGGTATAACTATTCAGTTCTTAAATTATATCTAAAATAATCTTTTGTTTTTAACTGTTAATTTTTCAAAATAAAGGTAAAAATTAGTTTTAATGAATAATAAAACTAATTATTTTGATGCCCAGCCCCGTATATTTACTACACAAAATGCTTTGGTCCTCCTTTTAAAAGGAGTTTTTCAGGTATACATTTCTAGTTTTAAATTTTTGGTATAAATAAGAGTCAAAATCAATATTTAGGTAGTTCAAATTTTAAAGTGTAAAAGTAAGTAATATAAAAGTATAAACATATTATGGATTTTTTGCTGCCTTCGACTGAAAGAAATGAAAATTTATTCATTTGTACAAGTTGTTATGTGAACATTTCTTTTAAACGTCGAAAAATTGAAACAGATACATCATCATCCTCTTTACCAACAAGTTCCGCAGGTTCACCATTAATCGTCATCAACTGCAGTAGAATCAGAAATAAATTCGTGAAGAACGCCAAATACAAAAAAGCGAGCGTTCTTCAAAAAATCCATCAGATTTTACCGGATATTGGAATGTCGCCCATATATGCCAGTAAACTAGGAGCTAGGCAACAGCTTCCACAATAAAAATTAAACATTTTAGCTGCAATAGTACCATCGACATCATCATCTTTGATTTCTTGAATCGAGCCCCTTGTGAATCAATCAATGAACAACGCAATGAAGTAACCTTATATGACGAATTTATATGATGAATTCATGGATCAACTGAAAAATAAATTCAAACAATTGGAGAACATTTGTGATAAGATACAGCTGCTGACTGTACTGCCGAGGTCACTAACCATACAACAAATTCAACAGGAGTTCAACACAACACAATACTTGGTGCATAAAGCTAAATATATTCAGAAAACGAACGGCCCACCTGGTCTTCCTGTACCTAAAACTGGGAAATGAATAAGCGATGAACTAACGCAATCAGTGTTAGATTATTATAACGATGATGAAGTCAGTCGGGGAATGCCTGGACTTGAAACTTTGCTTGCTTCGTCCTAAAAACTGTGTGCAACCAGGAAGCAGTGGAACGCATACAGTGTGTGTTTGTATAATACATCAAAATGTAAAATTGATTATTTATGGAACCAAAATAGAAACTATTACAAATGGAAAGATATCGATATACCAAGATTGCATTTCATCTATTTTATATCCAGAACCTAAGCCGACATGTTATCTTCTATAATGCAAGAATTTTCCAGGATTAAGTTTATTTTGAAAATATTTGAAAAACGCTTTTCTGAATGCAGCAGAATTATTCAAATGGGCTAAAACTTTAAAGACTGATATGGTTTTTGACTTTTGTTCTGACATTGAATATATCTCGAAAAAAAATTCAACTTGCCAGTAGGTTCGAAAAATTGAAAACTGTAAAAGGAACTCGCGATTTCCATGCAGTTATTCCTTCAGGAGAAGGTTACATTAATTTTAAGAAATATTCAAATAGTGAAGATTATATTAGATTTAAAATGTAACTAATTACTAAATTAATTTTTAATAAAATTTAAAATTTATCTATATATAAAGACTTGGTGGTCTTATTTAGTTGTATTTTACAAGAAAATGGTATGTTGGAGTGAAAATAAAATAGAATTTAAAAATGTTAATAATTTTATATGGAACAATAGAGTAGGTCATGATATTAAAACGTGTTTTGGAAGAAAACAAAAAATATCACCCAATTATTTTTTTCGGTATGTTTTATAGAATTAAATGGTGAATAAAAAAAAGTAAACAAAAAAAAAGTTTTTCAGAAAATTGAGAAAAACCAGTTTGGTGGCCATTTTGAAAATGAAAAACTTAAAAATGATACTATGTCTAACATTTTTCTAATCTTTATTCTTTTACCTTTAAAATGAGCACTATTATAATACTTTTTTATATTTGTATATATGCATCACCATTTTCAACAAATTCTTAAATTTTTGACCGACGATACACTTCAATAAAAATCGATTTCGACAATATATTTTTTTAGCCAGTACTACACATTAAAAACATAAAAATAACAAAATTAAAACATGACTTCCAAAAATTATTGATTTCACGAATTTTTCACCATATATAATAATATTTACAGTTTAAACAAACAAAATGTTTACACGCCTTCAAAAAATATATTATATACAAAAGGAGGAATTAAGGCTAAACAAACAAATAAGACGCAATTATCAGAAGGCCTCGATTTAGTCAAAGTGACGCAAAACGGTATAGAACCAAAAAAAAAACCAAACCCAAACACTATATTATGGTGTTAAAATTAAAATGATAAACCTTCGCAAATAACAAGAAAAAATTTCACAATCCAAAATATAAATTGTGAAAAGTGTTCTATATGCTAAATAAATTGACAAATTAGCAAAGAGGCATAATTATACTTCGCATATTTGTAATCAAACTACTTAAAATAAATTCAGGCGTTTTTTGTAATACTTTAACAAAATCGCAAAAATAAACCAAAAACGTATAAAAAAAATAATTCAAATTCAAATTTGCTTGGTAAAATTAATTGAGTAGCCAGGTTTTGCGCTAGCATATTGCTTGCTTGCTCGCTGATCGAGCATCTGCCCCTAAACTATAAATATCATCAGCAGCTGGTTGTGAATAAAACTCAAATCCATTAGGAGAAATAAAACATTTACTTATATCAAAGCAAACCAAAATTTAAAACAAAATTTTCATATTTAAAAAAAAACGTGCATTTTGGGCGCCATATTGTTACCTTTCTAGTTTCTGACACCGGTAGCTCTGTTCGGTGAGGTGTCTAATACGTGGCGTAATTACACTAGTTTGAAGGCAACAATAATACCTTAGAACAGAGCTAACCTTAAATTTCACTCAACCAAATTAACTATTTACATATCACGCAATATGAACAAAAAAAAATTAATAAAATATTTACAAGTAAATAAATAAAATTTAAAAGAAATTAAAAATTAAAAAAGAAAAATTACAACTTTATATTGTAAAACGTTGAATCCTGAGTCGAACATGTATACTATATCCCTATCCAACACTCGCACACATCTCCAAATATTTCCAAATAAACTCACGGACTACAAAAAATTCACAGATCCTAGACTGCTTACAATATAAAATCTGCGAATCCGTTAATAAAAATTTTCTTCTACTTCACAAATATTTTTTTTTAAATTTGTTATTTTAAAGGTTTTTTATACAATAAATAATGGGACTACAAATTAATTTGGTCCGTGTTCAAAAAGTGGCCCTGACTATTGACGATTGGAGCCGTGATATCGATAGACATATATTACATGGAATCACAGCTTTATTTTATTCCAGTAGGTGGTGTTTTCTCTACATTACCAATCGGCAATAATAAATTTTTTATAGTGACAGCTGGTTTCAGTAGTTTCAGACAGATTAGACATCTGCTGTTAACATTCATATTGTTTTGAGTTTCATGCAACACATGTTTTTTCACGGTGTTGAATTGTCAATTTTTTGTTCTAATTAGAAAAAAATGCAGCTGAAGCACATCGAATGCTTGTGATAGTTTACGGTGACTATACTCCAACCGACAAATCACGTAGAGAATGGTTTCGACGCTTCAAAAATGATGATTTCAGTGTTGAAGATAAGCCTCGCTTGGGACAGCCAATTTTTTTGGCACAAAAAAACTTCATGGAAAGACATTTGGCTCCAATGAAGAAATTATGTTGATGAATAAAATGTATTTTTCTCAAAAAAATTGTGTTTGCTTTGTTAGACCGGGAACTTTTCAGGCGATGTATTACATACATACATAAATAATGATATACTTAAATACAATATAAAATCGACCAGATTGGCTGAAAATCAAAATTAGATGACTACAAAATTTGGTACAGCTATAGAATTACAAAAACAATATTTGTATGTTCATAAATACCAGCAGACAGTTGTTCGTTCTGTTGATGTAAATTAGACTGGAATTCAAAATACCAATAACATATTGGATATTCCATAATAAAAAATAATAAATTCGTAAACAAAATTAATATTGAATTTTATTAAGATTGTCGTGTCCAATTTCAACTGTTTGTTGCGGTTACAGCATTTTTCGATCTTATATTACTGTAGCACGTGGCATCGAAAAGATTTTTACTATTGTGTTTTGCCGAAGATATGGTTAAGCTGTGGTATTTCGAAGAGGCTGCGTTCGAATCCGACTCGCAGTTTTATTCTAGTTGTGTTGCCAAATTCAACCAAATTCATTGCGCGTATTTGTCTACGACTTACAATAAAAGTTTGCTGAAAACTTAATTTAAAAGTCTGTTTTACATATTTTAAAAAATTAATCGTAGTAGCTAAATCTGAAACAAAAATATTTTTTTTTAACTAGCAGGCTAACAATACGTTTTATCAATTTGTCTGATTGATTGTTTACTTGAATAAACAAAACATTGCAGAACAATTGTTTTACGATTTAAAATTAGTGTACAGTAGCCTACTTTGAATATTAAGTAGGTAAACATATTTTCAAAAGAATTTTGTCTGAATTGTTTTTCTCTGGCCTACTGATGCATTAAGTTTGGTGTAAATATTTTTGAAACAATTGTAAATGTAAATTTTGAAAACAACCATTTAACTTTCCCTCGAAAATCTTCCGAAAATGCTATGAAAACATTTTCCCAATTCCCTATTTTCTTGGAAAACCAGAATAGTGCCACTGGGGCAAGACAATACTGAACCGGAAGTTGAGAACCATTTATTATTGATAATATACTACAAACTTTTGCTCGATTATAGTCTTGTAGGCGTAGACCGTCTAATTCTTTCTAGAATAATGCCGGCCGGATTCGAGTGACGTTTGATTTTTACTTTTGTATTAATTTCAAACTGTTATATTAAATTCTAATTTGAAAACGTTACCACCTCAATTGGAATGTTAGTACTAAAAGTTACTCGAAGTGTAATTTTCACAACTAAACTTAAAGACATATGGTCGAAGATGTGTATGATCGTATTTACTGAAATCTGTTGAACCAATTTATTTCCTCAATTGTTTCTCAAATTTTTCAATTTTTGAGATAAATAAACTTTTTTGTGTTTAACAGCTTTCATTAACGTGTATACGTTTAGACAAATGTTTTGTTTAAAAAACGTAATTTTAACTCTTAATTTAGGTAAGTGTCTTTGAAATCACTCATTACAAATCAGTTATTAGTTTTTTTTAATTCAAAGATGGCGGAACCAAGATGGACGCCAAAATTGTTGACGTTCATGAAGATCGATCGAAACATGACCAGAAATGGAAAAAACCAAAATGGCAGACCCAAGGTGGATCGAATATCGCCGTAACATGATCTAATGATTTTCGGAATCGCTAATTATGAATTTGAAGTCAGAACGTGAAAATTTAAGATGGTGTGGCCCAAAATGGCCGCCAGATTGAGCAATTTTCTGACGTTCATGAAAATCTGAAAAGTTGGTGCATTTTTTTCCGTAAAATTTGGAAGTTATGGGAATTAACGATTACCACCGATTCTATAAACAGTCGAATTCAATATTCAACAGTTGTATTCTGACCTCAAACTCATGAACAGCGATTCCATCGTGGGCCCGCCTTCTTGATGTTGTATAAATTCTCGCCTCAAATTCATGGTTAGCGGTTTGATTGATTTTTATAAATGTCGACAAATTTGTCGTCTTATTCCATTTTGATTGATGACTACAATTTTGGATGCCATCTTCGATCCGGCATCTTGAAATTTTTGCAAAAATTATAAAAAATTTGTAAAAATGGAAATTGAAAATTGGATTTTAAAGTGGAATTTCATGTAGAGAAGAATATGGAAATAACAGTGGACGAAGACAGTGGAATTGATCAAAATGAATTAATTATTACTTATTTTATTTCCCAGTAGGTGTCTCAAACGCAACTTTGGCCTTCGTTAATTCTTCTAAATCTTAGTTATTCACAAACAAATCCACGATCAAAATTAATTGCCATTTTTTTTTATTCTGAACAATGGGATGTTGTACTGTCACAATTTTCGACCTTGGACTTAGTTTATTTTTCATTTTTATGAGTAAAATGGCAGTCTATCTCACTTCTAAAATGGGATCTCAGCTTTCTAGAGTAAAACATCATTCTAATTATTTTCAACGATTTCTAATACTACGTAAATTATTTGACTTTATTTATCGCCAAATAATTTTTTGTGATACGTTTATCGAAATGTAGAAAAGATAAGAAGCCCCCAATTTCATCAAATGGTTGAAATTGCGGTACGAAAACACGTAGTTGTTTACGCAAAATAGAATGCTAATTGATTCTTGAAAACTGAGACATTAACTAATTCGTTAATCGAAAAAAATGACGGTACAACATCCCAGCCAAGCTCTAACATTCGACAAAATCAACATAGCTCGATGACTAAGCCATAGTATGCTGATTAGTTTCAAATGATCATTGTAATGGGGCAAGATGTAAAAGTCCACTCACGGTTACCACCGTAGAGTAAAGCGAGGGAACCTAAGTTGCACTGCTTCAATTCTCTGTACGTGAACTACGTGATATCGGGACTAGAATTGGCAAGCGTACTCGGCCAGGAGAATCAACAAATTCTCGTGACAAATACTACATAAATATTAATTCTAAAAATCATATAATATACCAGCAGCTTTCGGAATCCAAATGAGAGAATAATGAATACGCATCTGGAAATCGTATCGATAAATGGATGGTAATCTAAATAATGTTCCCACTATAATCATAAACAACCCTTTTTTGTTGTTTATACCAGAATATACCTTGTCAACAAACTTGATTAGTTCTGCTTCTATTTTGTGGCAACAAGATAATTAGACCAACATTGGCACCTCAGCACTTACCAAAGTCTGAAATCAAAAAACAATTTATTAATGCATTGAGATAATCGCACTAAACATAAATAAAAGCTTAGATATATTGCAAAAGCATTTCGGTATTAAACTGTATGCATCAGGCTATTTCTCGTGTATTGAATAAACTAAGTCTCGAACACCTCCGTGCGTACGACTCTATAGCAGCAATTAAGCTTATAATAGCGACGTATTCCTGAAAAAAACGTAACAACTTAAAAGCAAACGCTTATCGAAAATATTTACATTATCCGAAGAAAATTGATTCCGTACACCGTCACAGCTTACAAAGATAGTTAAAATTGGGTTTGCTATGTAACGCCAATTTTTAAAATATCGGTATTCAAAATAAAAAATTATTTTATTTGTTTACATTACTCGTTTATTCTTTATAATTTATAATACGAGTACTGTAGCCAAAGAAACCTACCATTGATAAATTATTAAATCGCACAGTCAGCAGTAGGGAAAGTTGGGGTAAAATAGATTGATAAAATTGAAAAGCCAAAATGCAAGCATTCGCCGAATATACTTAGCTCCATATACTAAAAAATTATTTTAGAAAAATAATTCGATTTACTTTCATACAAGCACTTACTTTAAGCTTTATAGCAAAAAACTAATACCACACTAAATAATTGCTATAGCAAAAAACTAATACCACACTAAATAATTGCTCCGCTCTCTGACATCAGAAAAATAAATTCGAGGTCATACTCATTCAAAGTGTAAGCAAACCAAATGATGTTTTCTGATTAATTCCGAATTCATTTACTAGGCGAAATTTGTTGAAAACGCATACACATACATATACATTATCTATTACGACTAGTTGGCCTTAAAAAGTACCTAAATACATAACTCCAAATTTTTTTATTTTGTTTTATTCTGCTCTCTCGAAAATAAAATTTAAACTAAAATCTACAAGTAAAAAATGTCCACGAAATATTTTTTAATTCATTTATGTTTGTGTTAGTGGGAGAACGGGGAAAGAAACGAAGAAAAATACTTTTTTGTTTTTTCGCGTGTGCCATCAGCCAATGAGTACAAAAACCTTGCCTTAGCCTTGAATGATTTGTGAAAAACAAATTTAATTTAAAACAAAAAAATCATAAAAACAAAACTTTTTATTTATCTCGCCTTCTTTGGTGTTTATTAAAATTGGTTGTGAAAACAGTATTTTCATCGGGTGACGGTCTCTTTATCGTAAACAATTTATCGTGTTTCAATTTAACGTGAACATTTTATCGTAGAACAGTTTATCGTGGACACAATTTACCGTGGACACAATTTATCGTGAGACAATTTATCGTAGAACAGTTTTTCGTGGACAATTTATCGTAGAAAGGTTTTATGTGTGGTATCAAAAAATTAGTGGGATTCTTTAATGATTTTTGAAGAAGTTCTGGAATATTGCCATGTGGGACGGAACTCGGTAGTTTCTTAACCGATTATGATGGGATTGGGTATGTTGGATGGAAATGGGATTATTGAATGATTTTTAGAAGAAGTTCTGGAATATGGCCATGTGGGACGGAACTCGGTAGTTTCTTAACCGATTATGATGGGATTGGGTATGTTGGATGAAAATGGGATTATTGAATGATTTTTGGAAGAAGTTCTGGAATATGGCCATGTGGGACGGAACTCGGTAGTTTCTCAGCCGATTATGATAGGATTGGGTTTGTTGGATGGAAATGGGATTATTGGATGATTTTTGGAAGAAGTTCTGGAATATGGCCATGTGGGACGGAACTCGGTAGTTTCTTATCCGATTATGATGGGATTGGGTAATTTGGATGGAAATGGGATTATTGAATGATTTTTGGAAGAAGTTCTGGAATATGGCCATGTGGAACGGAACTCGGTAGTTTCTTAACCGATTATGATGGGATTGGGTATGTTAGACGGAAATGGGATTATTGAATAATTTTTGGAAGAAGTTCTGGAATATTGCCATGTGGGACGGAACTCGGTAGTTTCTTAACCGATTATGATGAGATTGGGTATGTTGGATGGAAATGGGATTATTGAATGATTTTTGGAAAAAGTTCTGGAATATTGTCATGTGGGACGGAACTCGGTAGTTTCTTAACCGATTATGATGGGATTGGGTATGTTGGATGGAAATGGGATTATTGAATGATTTTTGGAAGAAGTTCTGGAGTATGGCTATGTGGGACGGAACTTGGTAGTTTCTTAACCGATTATGATGGGATTTGGTATGTTGGATGGAAATGGGATTATTAAATGATTTTTGGAAGAAGTTCTGGAATATGGTCATGTGGGACGGAACTCGGTAGTTTCTTAACCGATTATAGATCCCGGCTCCTACGCCCCCCGAAATTAAAATCTTAAGAGCCCCGCAGGGCTACGGGGAGGAGCGTAGGTGTCATTTATAGATTCTATATAATCCGCTCCTACGTGCGGTACGCAGTGCGACATGTTTGAAGATCCCGGCTCCTACGCCCCCCGAAATTAAAATCTTAAGAGCCCCGCAGGGCTACGGGGAGGAGCGTAGGTGTCATTAATAGATTCTATATAATCTGCTCCTACGTGCGGCACGCATTGCGACTCCCACTCTCAATTTAACATATTCATAAAAAAATATTAAATTTCATTTATTTTTAAATGAGATTCAATATTTTTTTATTAATTTTTTTTAGCACGCCTTAACGTATTTTTTAAAAATTTTAGTTTGTTTTTATTCCAATACATGGCGCTACGTCCAAAATGCTAAGCAAAGGCACATTTTTAGTTATAAACAATTCCGCTCTTGGTCAAAGTGGCGCTACCGTCGCTCAGACTGTCAAAAAATTTGACTGCGATACTTAAGCTGTTCCAAACGGTTATACGATAAATTGTCCACGATAAACTGTTATACGATAAATTGCCCACGATAAACTGTTCTACGATAAATTGTTCCACGATAAATTGATTCCACGATAAATTGTTTCCACGATAAATTGTTCTACGATAAATTGTTCTACGATAAATTGCTCACGATAAATTGTTCACGATAAACTGACAGTAAATCATTTTCATCAGTATAATCAAGACCAACTAGATGTGTTTCGTCTAAGAAACTAATTTTCTGACAAATTTTTTACTATAGTTTTGACTATGGCATTTTGATCTCAAGAAGTGCAACAGGAACAAATGTTCCCAATAGTCAATAAATACAGAAACGTATCTGTATTTTCGAATAGTAAATGATATGTACTTTCCATCACCAAAAAATATAGACAATAACTCCGAGAAGAAAATAAATTTAGGCTGCATGAAAGTTACAGGCTGTTCTAGGAAAGGATCAACAAACTATTGGAAGTTATAAACTAATTGGAACTAATATTCACCACAACATATTGAACCGATACGGTCAAATGATGTATGATTTTATAAATCAACACATTTTGAGTGTAAGTACGTCATGGGGAAGAAGATCATGTTGTGTGACATGGTGGACTGCAAACAAGCAGTCGCAATTAGACACCATCATTGGTGAAAGAAAATTTATGATCACTTAAGATCGTGGCGATACGAGGCACATGGACATCGTTATCGGACCATAAATTATTAATATGTTCAGCAAGGATTCAAAAGAGGAAAACGCAAAAGGAGAAAAGGACGTCAAATAGAGATTGGAATTTAGATCTTCTCGAGTATAAAGAAAAATTTCAAAATGAAATTACAAAAGAGTTAGAGAGCGAGTTATGCTAGAAAAAAATCAAATGTACCATCAACAGTATAGTCGGGCACGTAGAGAGGCGTGTCACAAATTGTTTCAGAACTTGCTAACCTTAATCCACAACAAAGAATAAAAAAGACGTATCAGTTCAGAAAGTGAGATGTGGAAAAGCAACGGGAGTAAGTAAAATGCTTTCCTCTTTCATTAGAAAGGCTGCCAGCTTAACCACTGCCCTCCATTGTAACAATCATATCATATTTTTTGGGTACGGCATTTTATTTGCTGGTAATTACCCTCTGGCTAAAGAGCAGAGTAGTAAATCTGAGCCACGCAATTCGCGCCGGTCTTGTTTAGCTTTTTACTATCAGGCTATTTGAAATAATGTGTGTTAGAAATTTGCTTAGATTATCAATTTAAATTTCTAAACCCTTATTTACAAACCCTCCTGTATTCAACTATTCAATAAAATGAGAATGTAATTTGAAGAAATGAACTAAAATATATTTTAGTAAACCATTTTATCACCAAGAACGAAGAGCTATTACAATTTTTTTTAACATCGATCTGTAAGACCAAGTTATTGAGAGCCTGACAAAAAAGACCCTAAAAACGCAAACAAAAAAAGTTTGTCCTTCAGACGGACGGAATCGATTTTTTCAAAAATCATCTTTTAGTTTAGATTTGGAGAATTGAAAAGCTTTCGGGATATCTACATCAATACCACGATATTTCTTTACATTTTTCCCATATACTCGTTTAAAAGGGATTGCATCAGACACCAATTTCGAACAATACAACTTTAGTTCATAAATCCTCCGTTTTTGACTCTGGTAGCTAAATTTTCATTTATTATAAAATATATACTGTCTTGTCGTATACCTTTGAAAAGATTTTGAAGAATGTCGGAAATCTTTCAGAACACCTTAGTACCCAAAACCATCGTTGTGGCGCTGACATTAGTTACAACTTTTATTATTCCCATATAATAATTATTTTATTACTCCCATATAATCATGTGACATATCATTTCAAAGGTCTTGGAAAATGTAACAATTTTATAATCAAAGCTATAGTTTACAAATCCACCGTTTTGGCCCGTTATGGGATCTTATATACACGTTAACTTATGCAGAATAAAATAATTGGTTATTTAATTCTATGATACATAAATTTTTTGATCGATGGATCTCGTTAAAAAAATGAAATATATTAGAACAGAAAAGCAACTTTAATGTTTCTCTAGGGAAATTTTAAATCCAATTTCGTGAATATGCTTATGGCAATTACTTAATTGAACATAATATTTACCCATCAGGGCACAACATTATAGATTCAAGACATTTTTATGCATGTTTTAAAACATATCTCGACTTGATAGAGATTTTCTATTTCTTTTAATTTTCTAGGTAAAGCGTTAAACGCGTTCAGACATTTGTAGAGGATATTACTGTTCCTTGTAATAATTTTAAAATATACAATGCGAAAAGTTGGTCGTCTCCTTATTCTATATGAGTGCATATCAATGACGATTGAAGAAGAGGTTGATGGAAATTCGTTAGTCCCTTTAAAATTTTGTACATTTTTTTTCAGGAGTGTGTCAAATAAAGATGCTTTAAAGTCATATCCGGGCTGTGGATCGAACCACGATCACGACAAATGTTTAGTTTTGAATGCGTGGGTGGTGATCGAAGTCCATCCAATAAAAATGTCAATTCGGTGGATTTCATCGAAAGTTTTAAAAGTTTCCGTGACTAATTATTCAAAATTTCAAAAACTTGTTCAAGCAATCGGAGGGACACATGCTCGATCAGCTAGCAAGCAAGCAATATGCTAGCGCATAACCTGGCTACTCAATCAATTATACCAAGCAAATTTGAATTTGAATTAATTTTTTTATACGTTTTTTTTTATTTTTGCGATTGCACAGTAAAACAATATAAAAATTTGCTGGATAGTTTTCTAAGCCGCAATGTTCACTGTGCAATCGCAAAAAAATAAAAAAAATTATAAAAAAAAATAAATTCAAATTAAATTTTGCGCTAGCATATTGCTTGCTTGCTAGCTGATCGAGCATGTGCCCCGGAGGTAATAGTTCGAGCCAACAGAAAATATTCGTTTGAGGAAACCCGTTCGTGTAACAATGTGGTTGCGTCTGAACAAGATCCATCCAAAACAAGTATTGACTCAGCAGCGAAATTAGAGGGAGCGTTGTGGTAAGAAATTTTTCGTGACAACAGAAAATAACGGAAAACCTCTAAAAATTTTAGTTGACACAACAGTTTAGTTAATCAACAATTATCACGATTCACGATCGTGCACACATGCTTGACCGCCTATAATAACATTCGAGTGGCACTGCGAGGTAAATCGGACGTTAATATGAAATTTTTGAACGTTCAGACGGAATGGCCAATACTTGTGACTGCAGCCAACGGAGCAAATATTTGAGGAGTGAACTGGTTATATGCATTCACTCTTCAAATTTAGCGTATTGAAGCGGAAAACGAGTATTTGTTTTCTATTTCGTGCGATTTGGAACCAAGGTCGATGATTTGGGTTACTGTAATCAATTCAAAGCCCACTTAACCTTGAAACCTGAGGCTGCACTAAAATTGTTCAAGGCTCGTCCCGCGTCCGTAACCGTTTGAACAGATGGACAAATTTAAAGGAGAAATTGACAGATCGGTTTCAGTTGACGTTCTTCAACCAACCAAATTAAGACGATGGGCCGAAGCTGACAAAAAGTAATTGAGAATCGGCGGAGTTTTTAAGGTTACAGTAAACTCAGCGATGTTGATACTAGAAAGCGCATCGAAAGATTTGGTGGTCGTTACGACTCCACTTGGACTATCTTAGTACCAAACCACCACTCTTGTTAGCGACAGATGCCTCAAGGCACAGTTGTTGATCATCGGATGAAATATAGTCAAATTAAGAAAGAAACACTTTCGATCATCTTTGGCTGTAAAAAGCTATACCAATATCTCTATGACAGGGGCGGGGAGAGGATACTACTTCCTAGGGCACTTTCCCGACTCATTGGCCCGGATATTAAATTTCATCATGAACAGTGTACGTGTTGAGTGAACGGAGAATCATACGAAATGTCGGAAGAGTTTCCTCATACGTACGTAGGAACATTTTGCAATGGAAGAGTTGCCAAAAAGCATTGCAAGTGATAATGAGGCAGTGTTTACATCAGCAGGTTTTCACAAGTTCTGTTGACTCAATGGTATTGGATTGCAAAGAATCACTCAACAACTGTGCCTTTCCATCCCTCGTCAAAAGGCTAAGCTTTAGATCTTTTAAAACCGCCATGAAGAAACAATTGGAACATGAATTTAGTTTTGATCACACAAGGATTGAGAAATTAAGCAAGTGCTTGGCAAGGTGAAGTATAATGTTAGACAGAATGGTTTGGTGTGACGTCATCAAAAAAAACACGGATTCAATTACCTGTACGAATCAGTTTGTTGTCGCTGGAATTTTGAGTAGTCGAAAACATCATCAATTATCGAGTGCAGTTGCGATAGCCAGTCCGGATTGAAGCTAGTCAAGAGTTACCCCGTCGTTCAGCAAAAATTCGATAACTTGTGGTAAAATTTGATCCTTTATCATGATTGAGGACTCCAACGAAATAAGGAGTGAGAAATGTTGGTCCGCCTCTATCATTTACAACGACAAAATGTTTTCTCAGTTCTCTCATCGTCGATTCTTTTCCAACATTGAGTGGTAATCAATTCACATTTGTATCTCGTCATAGCAGGTTAGCCAATAGGCTTGCATTTTGTTTCATGCCTTAAGCATCAGCAGGACGTTATAGTTCTGTACATTTACTTCACCGATCGTAATTAGATTATGAAAAACTCTTTTTGCATCCGGCTTAAATCCAGCTTCGAACTCGGTACATCATCTGCCAAACGCCAAAGCTAAACACAGTGCCACTTGGTCGGTAAGGTAACATAAATGTGAAAATTCCAGTGAAAGGGAAAAAAACAAGTCAACAGTCAAATTGAAAGTAAAGTCACAAGTAAAGTAAAAAATCAAGTCAAACGTTTAAAATGAAAAGTTAAATCAAAAATAAAGTCAAAAATCGGGATTAAAAGTAAAGTCAAAAGTAAATTCTAATCTGAAGTTAAGTCAAAAGCCAAGTTAAAAATCTAATAATAAAAATGAAATTGTGTAGCCAAGCTGGAATTACTCATGAGTCCATACGTGTCTTCAGTGTCTTTATTATATAGGTCAAATTTGGTTTTCTGCGGTAACATTCTGGTAGTGGCCTGGGAATAGGGAATTGGCGAAAGAATTTCCTTTTTCATTTTAGATTTTTTTTAAGGAAAGCCTGCCGGAACTACCACGTAAATTCTTTTCCAATTACCTATTCCCAGTTAGATGGAAAGTGGCCGCTCTATTCCGCTAATTCCCCGGAAATATGGAACTGGGGAAAGAATTTCCATATTTTTGTTTAAATTATTTTTTTCTGGCATACTAAGATAAAAAGTTAGTGGTAATTTTTCTCAAAAACATTTCAAATCCAGCTTCAATTCTCATTAGATGGAGATTGGAGCTGGACGAGTACAAGTAGCACATAGTGCACAAGTCAGGAATTTTAAATTCGAAGTTGCATTGATCAAGCAGCTAATGAACCATTCTGATTCAACTTCTACCATTATTATGAACCAGGACTGTAAAGAATCAACTGCAATCCGAGTAGTTCCAAGTACTTCAGCGGATCCCGAAACTCGACCCGTTTTAAATAAGAAAAAAATCTCAATTCAGTTCAGTCCTGAAATTTTTGATGAATTTCACAATATTTCATTGGGGGTACATCAGGGCATTTTACATTCTACTTTCTTTCCAAATATGTTAGTTTAAATCTCTCAAATTTTATCGTCAAACGTAGGTCCTGTAAGAAAACTTTCATAGATATAGTTGCACGATCTGTCTAAGTATTCTGAGGCAATAACTTTGCAAAATCAAGAAGTTCGAACTATAGCGAAAGCATTCATCAGACATTTTATTTGTTCTTTTCGTGCATCGATCATAATTGTCTATGATCAGGGTGCAAACTGCATAAAATTGATAAAATTCAAACGACTGCATACCACCCACAGAGCAATGGTGCACTCGAAAGGCCACATCGAACATTGAATATGGCTTCCGTTCGCTATATTCAGTTATAACTCAACCCCACATACATCGGTGTCTAATATATCTTCGTGTCTGGCAAACCAGATATAATGTATATTTTCGATGATTATGTAAGTGAACTTAAAAATAAATTACAAACATCCAATAATAATTTAATCATTCAACAGGAGAAACCAAAAAATCTGTACGACCGAAATACTACTGAACATTGTTTTCATGTAGGTGATTTAGTGCTTTTAAAAAATGAATATGGACTGGACTACATAACATAAGATAATTCAGATAATCCCACTTACTAACTCCCGAATAACACGTATACAGAAATTTATCAGCAAATGGGTCTAATTTTCGTTTGTGACATATCTGGGATGGATCGTTTATGATATGAAGTCTAAAATAACTATCGACATTTATGGACAAATGAAATGAAATGTTTAATTAGGCCTCAAGTGATATAATATGAGAAGCATCGAAGACTTTTCACTCACGTTTCGCTTAAGACATTATCATGAAAGAGCAAATATACATGACATGTCTCAAACGTGTCGTCGGACGTGGATAGTCTATGCACAAGTTATTTGAGGAATTATTATGACGTGCGTCAAAAATAGACAAACAATTATGTTTTTGCTTTATCAAACACATTTAGAGAAAAAAGGTAAGAAATAAAATCGTAAGTCTTTCGTAATTACAACAAATCATATTTAAATTCATCTCCAATTCCCTATTTCCACACGATTACCAGAGTAGGGCGACACATGACCTTGCATTCTTAATAATATCCATTAGTAGGAGTGCCCTTTATCTATTCGTGGGAAGCATTAGTTTATTATGCTGCTATAATGATATCGTCTTCACAGTGCACAAATAGTATTTAGAGCGATTGAACTCTATACATTTAAATTAGCCCGCAGACCAGATGTTTCATATCCAGGCGAGATATTAAATAGTGATAAAAGAACAATACATTTTCTTAGATTTATATAACGAAGTCGTTTAGAATAATAGTTTATTTGGTTTGAAAATGAAATATAATGTTGTCTGGAATATTAAGACAAATGTTACAAGGTGAAAGAAATGAATATTATCTTTATATAACAATGCGAGCATAAACACGAATAGGAAAAGGTTAAGGCACTGTCTCTCTTTATACATTTCGTACGTTTTATTATAGATATAAATAGAAGCAAAATACAAAAAAGTTATTTAGTTACTTAGATGTCAGTATATTGATAGAAAAAAAGGTATTGTGAACAATCAACACCCATATACAATTGTACGAGTATAATTTTTTTTTGTTCTGAAGGTTTTTTATCTTGAATAAACAGAGTATATCCGGAAATTTATAAAACTTCTAAATACTAGTCTTGGAAATTCAAACCACGATAAAAATGTGACTGATGTAAAAAAACCATCCATATGTAATCGAGTTTGTGTTACAATTGAACCGAACTTAATTGATCGCAATTATATCTTGTAAAAAAATCTCCCATCAATCGACACATAAAACCGAACAAGCATTATATATATATATGGTGACAACCCATAATCTTATATCTAGCATTCAACTTAAATAAACAAACAACGTCTCAAAGCAATTGATTAATTATAGTTAATTTAAATCAATTAGTTTTAAATTGTGTATTTTAAAAATACCGAAAATTGATATCCAGCATCTTCCAGAGTATTTCATTGTACATACATATATTAATAGTGATATGGTGATGATGTGGAAGGGTAAATCTTGACAGCTTTGAAACATGCAAGACAAACGAAAACTATTATCAAAATTAAAAACGAGAAAAGTATTGTGATTTGAGATAAAGCGAAAAGTAATTTCTTTACTAGAAAGTAGTGAACAATTCATGGAAATCATTTTCTTTCATCTATTGTGAATATATTTTGGTGCAGTAGTCTTGCTAAAAATATGATAATTAATTATTTTACTTTTCTTTTGTTGAGTATATGTTAACCGTAAATATGGTGCTAAAGTTTTATATGTTGCAGGCATTATAGTTTTTCCTTTATATAGAGAAGCTTTAAAGAAATTGGATTAAACTTTGGGATTTTATAATTTCAAGTTGCAGGGTCATTTTACAGGATTCCACTATTGTATATTAGGCATCGGTTAAGGTTATTGTAAATTGTCTTATATTTTAGAAGAAACCAGTATGAACCTTAAAAACGGCCATAATATAAATTATTCGAACCACACCACATGCACTGTCTAAAATTTCAACCAGATCCTGAAATATCCTACCAGAATTAGTGTTTTAGTGTTGTCTGCCGGATTATTCGGCGCTTGCACAATGAGCACAAATCAATTTTTTGGTTGAGCAATATAATGAATTTCAGCCGAGAATAATAAATTAAGCAGGCCCACTTCAATGTCTACCGTTATAGCAGTTCCCGCTGAAAGCTGTATCATATATAACGCAATATCCACATCACGTTCCTCAATCTTCAGGATGATGAAATTCTTAGTTTCAGGTAAATTTTGAAGTTCCAACTTCGAAGTGCAGAACTCATGAGCCGACCCACCTTCCATGTTGTCAGTAGTCAGAATTATAGGCTGGCATATATAGAGCTATGCAATGTGCAGATGGTTCAAAATCGGACCTATAGCCGTATGTCCTCGATTTCGCAGTCGAATCCGGAATGTAAGGACGTGAAAAGCGAACTGCGAAATATTAAGCCCAACAAACAATTTTTCCAAATTTTGGTGACTAAGTCACAGACCGTTTTATAAGGGGTCTATATTGGTTTCCGTGTTATATAAAAATTTTAGTGGGTATATATGAGTATTATAGCAATACCATCAGAAACGAAGTTATTTTAAAGTTCTTTAGACTTACTTAAAGCTATCGAAAGACGAGATTTACTTTAACTTTTATTAGTTGGTGATGAAACGGTTTCTATCACCGTTCTATAAAACTTTAAGTAGCTGTTACCATTTAATATATTAGAAAGTTTTATAATGATTAAGGTTACCGTCGTTATACAACTTACTGATACCAAATTTTATACAGGTATAGATGGTTACTTTTACGAACCCCGATTACTTTTAGAACCGTCAGTGACTTTAACAAAAATCGCGAGCATTTAGTAATAAATAATACCATTATAAAATGTATTATAAAACGGCTCCGTTTTAAAACTGCTTCAAATTTCATGTTGTCCAATCTGTCAGAACCATGCACAAATTCGGAAATTACCATTATTAAAATAGTAATATATAAAAGTAACTAGCGGACCCGACAGACTTTGCCCTACCTGAATGTTGACTGATCTGGCGAGTTCAGCAAACGTTTTTTCGATATTCGAATTTTTGATAAAATATATACTGTGACATTTGACATTGAGTTTGACATTTCAATTTTTTTGTTTTGTCATTGTGTGATTTGCTGTTGTCAAAGCAAAATCAAAATATGAGGCAATTCCTCGTTATCCTTCGCCGTTCAATTCTGGTGTCATGGCTGCTAGACGACATTTGGTGTTTATCATTGGCACATTTGGCGAAAGAGGCAGCGCTTTTCGTGAGATTGGTTTTAAGTATAATAATGTGAAATGTTGATAATTTACCTACATAATTTAGACGATAAGGATAATAACATTTCGTCGCCGTAGTTCTATCTTGTTGTAAGTCTAAAATCACATTTTTTTGGGTTTCAACGATTCTATATGTAATATTGGAAATTCTTTCTAAATCTCTAATCAAAACTATTCTATCAACAATGGTTTTAGTTTTACAGAATTTTTACAGCATTTTGGTGTAACTGCGCTTAACACAATTATTTAGAATCATTCGATTTTGTAGTACATCCATACCACAATAAAAATATTTTGTATGCATTTGATAAAAAATTGGACTGGATTTTATAGATGAAATATAATCATTCGATTTTTTTTCTAACTCCCACGGTTTTCTAATTCCCTTTTAGCGGCGTACGGTGATGTGTTTATCACATGGTTAAAAAGTTTAAATAGAAACCGCCAGGTTGCATTATAATTAGTCGAATCTGCCAAAAATTGAACAAAAATTTTCCGGGGCCGCACATTCTCTGGTTCAAGAAATTGATGATGTACATAGTGTTATGGAGAGGCATCTGGGGAATCATGAAATCTATAATCCAATATCACTTCTCAGGGTTTTAAATACTATATGGATTATGCTAATGTTAGCTTACACATTATTCAATTAAAGCAAAACAAATTAAAAAATTACAATGCCGCTTCAATTGGAATGAATTCCGTAATGATCATCCGTAATAAAATATCGTAGACAACTTGGAAATATTGAGTTTGATAAGGAAACCTGTGAATTATTTAAACTCTATGTTCGAAAGAATGCCAAGAAAACTACCCATCTTTGAAGCGTAAATACCATATAGTTCGAAATAATTCTTTCTTAATTATACACTGAGAAAAGTTGGCCGTTCGCCTATAAATTATAGATAAATAAAATATTGTAGATCATACAATATTTTTAGTTATTTTTGCCATTCAAAAAAATCATTTTGGAGATATGGAGATATTTTTGGATATAACACAAAATGTACACTCTTGTAAATTGAAACAGTTAATACATATCTATATATTCATAATAATAGATTTTTGATTGTTAATTGTTCCTAAGGTAATCCAGCAATGGCGGTGGCTAATGAAAACGGGGATTTCCAAATAGCATTTTTGGATTTATATAAGTCTGCATTAATTCAAAGTAATAAATGTCTATAGATATTTCGATAAATTAAGACAATATGCTTTACTAACCAAAAACTTCAAGACCATTATGCTAACATAATGGCGTGCACGCTAATTAACTAAATTTTCAATAAATGTTTTATTTTATACAAAGAGAAAATTATTAAAAAACTGTGTAGATAAACATTTGTACAAAATTGATGTACGCCGATGAGTAAGTGTGTATGTTTTAATATATAAGTAAAATTCCAAATAAAGGAAGAAAATAATCATTTATAGTATACTCTATATGAAAACTGGTACTCGTATCCATCAAAAATAGAAAGGAAATTGCTCAAAAATTATTGGAATTTCGCTGGAAAAAATTAGTATTACCAACTTTTATGGCAAAATTCTCGTAGGAAAATGTGTACCAAATTCCATACCGTATAAGCATGCTATATCGCAAATAGGATTTAAGCCCATAATTCTTGTAAAACTGTAATGAATAATTTGAAACTATGCTTTAAATATTAGAATATAGTTTATGCCATAGACAGACTACTGGTTTCATAACTATGAGATCGAGATTTCTTACGAGATCGAGATTTCTTAAATGAGAACTCAAGACACACTACAATTTATTTTGTCTTCTCGTTTAGTTTTAAACAGCAATGGAGTAGGCATTGACAAAAATATCAAGGTTGACATTTAATTGAGATTTAAATTGCCAGAAATGACTTTTCTATTGCTAGAACAGAAAAAAAAATTTGTTACCGCCAACCAAATATCTCAATAACAAATAGAAAACTCAAAGGAAACTAGATTTGTTTGGTAAACTATTAGTGTCCGAAATCTCCATTTTTGATGCATTCGGCGTTGTGAGCACTAAAATGCATCGAAATGAGAAAAAATATCTCATTTCGAAACTGAATTCAAATTTGGTTTGAAACTATGGTTAAGCATGACACACTTGTACGTAACCATGATTTCGCGTTAATCATACCCAATATGCAATTTTTCCACTGTGTGGAAAAAACTGCTGAAATGTCGTACTAAATTCCGTACTAGAAAATATCAAAGACACAAAAATATTGATTTTCGGCAAAAACAAATTTCTTTCTCTTTCATTCGCATTTTTATTATTTTTATTTTTTTGTTTATTGTTTTGTATCTTCAGTTTAATAGTAGCACTTGAGAGGATAACGCGATATTACAAGTGCTTGCCGCGATTTTTATTTTTTATATGTTAACTTGTGTTTTACGGTGTATATGTTAACATTTTTCATACCTTGTATATAATAATTCAATTACGTGTTTGTGTTGTGCTTGTGACCAAAAAATTTGGATGTTAAAAGAGGTAATCAAATAATTTTAAAATGGCGTCTTCTTGAAATAATGGAAATTTCCCATTTTTATTTTTCAAGGTTGTGCTTGTTGGGATGTACAATTGGATGTGCGTTAAAATACACCATAGCATCTGATTTAAAAAACACATCATTATCGTTCCGGTACAGTAGCTTTACGTGAAATGTCATGAAATTCGTCGTGAAGTAAAGCAAATTTACTTGGTTTAATTGTATATACAAATGTATGCGTGATTCATGCCAAAGGATATTCAATTAGCAAGACGTATGGTGAACGTGCTTAAAATTTATTTGTGTATATTTATATGAATAAAAAATTAATATTTATTTTATTATAAATGGAAAATTTTGTTTTATTTCGGATAAGAATTATTATTTATTCCAATTGGAAAATATATACAAACAAATTTTTTTCTCTTTTTAGTTGGGATTCACACCGACACCGTAATTTTTGTGACACTTTTCTTTGGCTGGTAGTACGAATTTCCGCGTGATGCACATGGTTCTTTCCATAGAAGCAGTGTGGTTTTAGAACGCGAATGTAAATGGAATTCCGTCGGCATTGCATATTGGGCCATAAAAAAGGAGATATTGCCTGTTTGATTGTGGTTTTCAACCATAGTCCCCCACAAATTGTATATTTTTCCTGTTTAATTTTACAACAATTAATTGTTGTCCCAAAAACGGTTATTTGGAAAATTATCAAAAAAATCTTTAGTCAAGCACTCAACAGAAATTGAAATGTCAAAACAATGCGAAGTTAATTCGATGAATAATACACTCAATATACACGCAAATGTACGCCGTTTATGAGGAGTTCTATTATATACTGATGTACAGAAGAATATATATATGTATATATAGATTGGGAGCTGGTGAAATTTTGGGGTTATATGTTTTGATATGTGAAAAATCTTAAAAAAATATAAAAATATTTTTTTTTTTAAAAACAAAATAAAATTTTTCTAGAACCCTATCGCAGTGCATCCTAAAGAGTCCAATTGTAAATCTTAACCATCCAACAACCCATTAAAACACACACGCGAAATTTTATTAAAATCAGTCCAGTCGTTTAGGAGGAATTCAATTAGATAAACACGTACAGAAGAATTATATATATAAAGATTGGAGGTAGTGGGAGTGTGGTGAAAGAATAATACCAAACAATTTTATGATTTAACTTTCGAGGTGGAACCTCACTTTACATTTTAATATTATTTTTTAAAGTTTTAAAAAGGTAATACAGTTTCCTTAATATAAACACAGTTTATATTAAACCTAATAAATGTTTATAATGATAATTTTTTAATTGCGCATGTCAACAATGGACTTTTTCGTTACTAATAGTTATGTAACGTACAAAGAGTAATAAAACGTCACAACTAGTTATATAGTAGCACAGCTAAAGCATGCATGCTACTATTAATTATACTCGCATAAAGCGATTACAGATAACAACATTTTCCAAAAGGTATATAACAGCACAATTTCGAGGCACAGACGATGCCTTTAGTGTTTTTAATATTTCTAAATGTTTTATATGAGTAACTCCGTTTATATAATGAACTCATAGTTTATATTGCACTACATTAATTTTTATAGAGGTATTCGATTCATTCGGCCATATTTTTATTTTTTACCAATGTCAATTATAAAATGTAGGCTACAGGCAATTTTTTAAAATGCAAATATTTGTTTCAAATTAATTAATAATGCAAAGAGAACAACTATTTTGATGTGTTTAGTATACCAGAACATTAAAAAAATTAATTTTAAGATGTAATATCTTCTAATAAAATTTTCGTTTATTTATCGTAATTAATTAAAATTTCTGAATATTGCTTATTTTTGAGGCGCGTGGTTGTTTTTAGTCCTATCAGCAACAATAATCACAGTGAAATTTAAATCGCGGTTGATTCCATCATATACGCCCATAAATTGCAATATTAATGTACATAGTTATGCGTAATTAATGTAAAATATTAAATTAAATTATAAAAAGATGGAGAACTATTTTATTTTAGCATTTTTTGTTTGTTTATAAAACTAGTACAAAATAAATGTATTGTAGTATTTATGAAATATTTTTTATAAAAGTAACAATAGTGAAAGACAAAAGTAAAATTTGACTATGTTGAGAGGTTATGGAAACGTTTCTAATGCCATTATAAAGATTGTTTTAAAGTTATATTAAGGTAATAAGAATGTTTTCGTTACTTTAATTTAAAAACCAGAATTTATATAATGTTACCATAATCAAGTGTCGGCAACCCTTATAAACTCCTCCATTTAAGCTCTTTAAGGGGTTTATAGAAGTAACGATCAAGTTTCGAACACTAACCTATAAAACTTTGGTTATATAATTTGGTGATGGAAATATTACAATTACTACTATAAAATAAAAATTGTTTGTTGGGAGGAGTGCTTATTCCAACTGCAGAATTTTAATGCGATATTTTGTGCATCGCATGCGTTATTTTGTAACCTATTTCATATCTTGTTCATGCAGTGCTCACAATGTCGGTATACAACAAAAATGGCAATGTAGGTAAAAAAAAAAAAAAAAGGTAACCTGGGCGAATGGTCGTAGTTTGTTTAAATTTTTATTATTTTTTTTTTAATTTAATAAATTGTATTATATTTTCCATATATACAAATAATACTATTTTCACAACTTTAATATGGCGGCAACCATTATTGATGTTAAGCGCAGTGTGTGTGAATGTAAAATTAATTCAAAAATGACAAAAGTGTAGTTTGTAAAGGTGAATTTAAAAATGCATTCCTTAAAACATGTTCAAGGATAAGTGACAAGAATTACGTAAACTATTTGAATGGTAAAATATGGCTCTGTAAAATTTATTCTGACGTGTCGCTTGAGGGGCCAATTTCAAAACCATCGATGATATTAGCGAAAGGAAATGAAATATCATTGAGTGATCGGACGATCTCCGGTTGCAAATATCAAATATGTCACAAAACATTTCAACAATAGTGAAAAATCATTTAGATTTGGATAATAAGCTCACGGTTATCACAGATAGGTTGCAGCAGCAAATTGGAGAATTAACTTCTAAAGTTTTTGATTTACAAAACGAAAATAAAAAACTTAAGCAGCACCTGGATAATGTGAACTTTTAATTAAACACAACTGAACAAACTAAACTGATTCACAATATTGAAATCTCTGGCATTCAAGTCACACCTAACGAATTCCTAAATGACATTGTAACAACCTTAAGTGTAAAAGTCGGTTCAACCATTGAGTACAATAACATCGTGAGAGTCTACCTTAAATTAAATGTTAATAAAAACATTAATGTAGATCAAACCTCGATAATTGGAGTAATCGAAAGATGATTTCATAAAAAAAGTCGGAGAATTGAAAATCTAAGCTCTCAAATTTTTGACAAAACAGAAATAGAACCACGTCCATTATACATTAACCATGAACTAGCCAGAACATCACAATTTTTACTGGCCAAAGCAAAAGAAAAATGAATCAGAAGCTTATAAAATTCATTTGGGTTAGAGGTGGGAAAATTTTGATACGAAAAAATGAAAGCAGCCCTCCTATAAAAGTATTCGGCCTCAATCAACTAGCCAATGTCTCGTACAAACAACCACGTCGATTATAGAACTCGCGGGAGCGAATCGATTGCGGACGGGAAAATGCATATTTATTTATTTATTTATTTATTCATTGCCATTAAAAATTTTGGTAAAGGAAAAGCACATATGGAAGCAATATAAATGAACAAAAAAAAAATACTTCCATTAGGCATAAAAACCTCAGATTTTTTCAAAAAACAATTCCACTCCATGCTAGTACCCTCCGTATTGAGCTCAAGCTCATTTGTTACAGAGAACACTGCAAGAAGTGAAAACTTATAGACTACATACAAAAATAATACAAATTAAAGATTAATTAAAGATCTGCACAGGTTTATAGGGAGAAGTAAACGTAAATTTGAAGAATGGGACCTACTGAACAATAACTTATTAAATAAATAGGGAGGTTGCTTCGTTCTGAGAAGCTTAAAAATAAAAAGACATACACGAAGTTCATAAAAATCTACCAAACTACAGCCAAGGGTCAAATTTAGAAAGGGAGAAATATGATCATATTTCCTAATACTAAAAATAAAACGAGTACAAGCATTGAAACATCTTTGGAGAACATTCATATTATCCTGAAGCATTCCAAAAAAAACAACGTCACCATAAAGAAAATGTGGAAGAAGGTGCGAGAGGAACATACGCTTTTTAAAATTAGTATCATTGAACCCTACAACTTTATACAAACAACTAAGCATTCCAAAAACCGTTTTACTAACCTTAATCAAATGATAACCTCAAATAAGAGTAATTAACCCTAAATTTCTAACAGTATTAGAGAAGGGAATTAAAGAATCACCGAGAAAAATTCCAGGAAAAGAGGAAGTATCTATAGATTTTTTATAAATTATAATGGACTGGGATTTACTAGCATTAAGAGCGAGTCGGTTAGATAATGACCAATTATAAATTCTTACCAAATCATCGTTAATAAGAGAAATATTAGAGTGAACGGAATCATTATCCAAGCGACTACTCCTATATATTTGGACATCATCAGCAAATATATGAAAAGAAGAATAATGAATGGAACATGCAATGTCATGAATATACATTGGGAATAGTAAAGGACCAAGAACCGATCGCTGAGGAACGCCAGAAGAAACAGGTAAGAAGTCAGAAAAAGAATTGTCATAAAAAACTGCCTGAAAGCGACCCGAAATATAGTCAAAAATCAATTTAGCAGCAGGGAGAGAAAAATTAAAGTTCGAAATAAGCTTATTAAACAAAATTTGGTGATTAATTGAATCAAACGCTTTAGAAAAATCTAACAGAGTAAGACAAGTCATTTCTCTTTTACTCATACTACAACGAATATCATCACAAACATTCAGTAAAGCAGTGGTAGTACCGTGGAACCTTCTGAAACCCGATTGAAAAAGACTAAGCAAATTAAAGCTACCGATATCAGATTGAATTTGGTTTTTTACTACCACTTCAAACGCCTTGGACAGAGAACTTAAAATGCTAATAGGGCGGAAATGGGAAAGCTCAGAAGGATTGCTAATTTTAGGAATAGGAATAATTTTACTCATCTTCCACTGAGCGGGATATGAAGAGGTCGTTAAAATAAAATTGAAAATATGTAAAAAGTACCTTGATACAAAAGGAAAAATACGCTTAACTAATTTTAAACTAACCATATCTAGACCAGTGGATTGCGATTTAACTTCCCAAATTGCAGAATGCAAATCAACAGTAGATATATTGGTAAACGAAAAAGAATTAAGGGGTTCGAGGCGTTTATGAATCATATAAATAAAATGGAAAACAATCGCTCTCAATCAAAGTAGCCAAGAAATTTTTTATTGATTTCCATATACAAATCGTTTTTTATGGTTCCCCGTACAAACGTAATAAAAAAATTGCGAATCTAAAACAAATTTTACTTTCCTAATTGTTTGAAAATCCATAGGAATTTCTATGATACTATGATCTTAAATTTTGTTTTTTGTTTTTTTTATATGCAGTTTTCAATCCGCAATCGATTCGCTCCCGCGAGTTCTAAAATCGACGTGAACAATAATAAGGCTAATTAAAATTTCCCAGCCCTTAATGTCATGGTAAGCACTGATTTTAATTTTAAACAACTAAATTTGGCCCTTTCACATAATTCGCTAAAATTATTGTATTTAAATGCTCGAAGCATCCGAAATAAACCCGAAAAATAAATTTTATTATAAATTCAATAAAATGTGATGTAGACTTGATTGCTGTGACAGAAACTTGCATATCAGATTTAGAAAATAGCTGTTTAAATGTATATAACTACAATGCTGTATCAGCGAACCGACGAACAAGGGATGGCATGGCGCTGGAGTTTGCATTTTTATTCGAAATAGCATACAATTTTATAACATTGTGGAAAAAATAGTTATGTTGTTGTAGATATTAAAACAAAATTGAGTGATTTATTTATACACGTTTACTACAACCAATAAAATAGTTGGAGATTTTAACATAAACACTAGAGATAAATCTACACACTGGGTATCTAGATATACCGGGTGAGTTTTTTAAGCTGAAACTTTCAAATATCTCGGAAAATAAGCCCTCTACGATAAAAATGACAATAATCAAAATTTTGGAGGGGAAATACATTAGTACTAAAATTAGGACCCCCGCCCCTGTTTGTAAGGGGCGTGGGGGGCAACTTAGAAACTATGATAGGAACCCCTATTTTTTATTGCAGATTCGGATTCTACAGCTAAAAGTACGTAGGATTTCCTTGAAACATTTTTTCGATTCATGATAGATGGCGCTGTAATAGGCGATATAAATTGTTTTTCGATTTTTCCTACTGAGAACATTATGCATACGATTCTGCAATATGTTTGCATTAAAATTAACACGTTTTCAATGTAAATACTTGAAATTAGTTTTAAACAAATTGTATTTCTTAAATTTAAAAAAAAACTACTTTTAGCGTAACACAGGAACAACGACGGCGATGATTTCTGAAAATTGAGCGACCTCAATTGGCGATGATTTCTGATTTATGGTGTTAAAATTAAAATGATAAACCTTCGCAAACAACAAGAAAAATATTCACAATCCAAATTATAAGTTGTGAAAAGTGTTCTATATGCTAAATAAATTGACAAATTAGCACAGAGGCATAATTATACTTCATATATTTGTAATCAAATTACTTAAAATAAATGCAGGTGTTTTTTGTAATACTTTAACAAAATCGCAAAAATAAACAAAAAACGTTTAAAAAAAATAATTCAAATTCAAATTTGCTTAGTAAAATTAATTGAGTAGCCCGGTTTTGCGCTAGCATATTGCTTGCTTGCTCGCTGATCGAGCATGTGCCCCTAAACTATAAATATCATCAGCAGCTGGTTGTAAATAAAACTCAAACCCATTAGGAGAAATAAAACATTTACATCAAAGCAAACCAAAATTTAAAACAAAATTTTCATATTTAAAAAAAAGGTGCATTTTGGGCGCCATATTGTTACCTTTCTAGTTTCTGACACCGGTAGCTCTGTTCGGTGAGGTGTCTAATACGTGGCGCAACTACACTAGTTTGAAGGCAACAATAATACCTTAGAACAGTCCTGTTCTTAAATTTCACTCAACATATTTACATATCACGCAACAAGAACAAAAAAATTAATAAAATATTTACAAGTAAAATTTAAAACAAAATAAAAATTAAAAAAAAAAATATTTACAACTTTTTATTGTAAAACGTTAAATCCTGAGTCGGGCTACAAATTAATTTGGTCCGTTTTCTATTGACGATTGGAGCCGTGATATCGATAGACATATATTACATGGAATCACAGCTTTATTTTATTCCAGTAGGTGGTGTTTTCTCTACATTACCAATCGTCAATAATAAATTTTTTATAGTGACAGCTGGTTTCAGTAGTTTCAGACAGATTAGACATCTGCCGTTAACATTCAGTTTGTATTGTTTTGAGTTTCATGCAAAACATATTTTTTTACGGTGTTGAAGTGTCAATTTTTTGTTCTAATTGGGAAAAAAATGCAGCTGAAGCACATCGAATGCTTGTGATAGTTTACGGTGACTATACTCCAACCGACAAATCACGTAGAGAATAGTTTGGACGCTTCAAAAATGATTTCAGTGTTGAAGATAAGCCTCGCTTGGGACAGAAAAACTTCTTGGAAAGAGATTTCGCTCCATTGAAGAAATTATGTTGATGAATAAAATGTATTTTTCTCAAAAAAATTGTGTTTTCTTTGTTAGACCGGGAACTTTTCAGGCGATGTATTACATACATACATAAATAATGATATACTTAAATACAATATAAAATCGACCAGATTGGCTGAAAATCAAAATTAGATGACTACAAAATATGGTACAGCTATAGAATTACAAAAACAATATTTGTATGTTCATAAATACCAGCAGATAGTTGTTCGTTCTGTTGATGTAAATTAGACTGGAATTCGAAATACGAATAACATTGGATATTCCATAATAAAAAATAATAAATTCGTAAACAAAATTAATATTGAATTTTATTAAGATTGTCGTGTCCAGTTTCAACTATTTGTTGCGGTTACAGCATTTTTCGATCTTATATTACTGTAGCACGTGGCATCGAAAAGATTTTTACTATTGTGTTTTGCCGAAGATATGGTTAAGCTGTGGTATTTCGAAGAGGCTGCGTTCGAATCCGACTCGCAGTTTTATTCTAGTTGTGTTGCCAAATTCAACCAAATTCATTGCGCCTATTTGTCTACGACTTACAATAAAAGTTTGCTGAAAACTTAATTTAAAAGTCTGTTTTACATATTTTCAAAAACTAATCGTAGTAGCTAAAACTGAAACAAAAATATTTTTTTTTTAACTAGCAGGCTAACAATACGTTTTATCAATTTGTCTGATTGATTGTTTACTTGAATAAACAAAACATTGCAAAACAATTGTTTTGCGATTTAAAATTCGTGTGTAGCCTACTTTGAATATTAGGTAGGTAAACATATTTTCAAAAGAATTTTGTCTGAATTGTTTTTCTCTGGCCTACTGATGCATTAAGTTTGGTGTAAATATTTTTGAAACAATTGTAAATGTAAATTTTGAAAACAACCATTTAACTTTTCCTCGAAAATCTTGCAAAAATTCTATGAAAACATTTTAACAATTCCCTATTTTCTTGGAAAACCAGAATAGTGCCACTGGGGCAAGACAATACTGAACCGGTAGTTGAGAACCGTTTATTATTGATAATATACTACAAACTTTTGCTCGATTATAGTCTTGTAGGCGTAGACCGTCTATTTCTTTCTAGATAATGCCGGTCGGATTCGAGTGACCTTTCTGATTTCATAGCTTTTGGCCACAATTCGCTCGAGATCTCAAATAGCTTCAGCTGTTGCAAAATAATCATCCTGCACGAGTGCATAATGGCACACAAACGATCATTGAAAGCGTTTAATCGAAGGACGAAGGATTTACGAAGTGATGTTTTGATGAAGCAATGATTCGTTAGAACGCAATTTTCGTCAAACGCTCCCGGGATCGACAGCTGCAGATGAACTCAACGCATGTCTGAAATCATCGAGTTTTGGCGCTATGTGAAGAAGTTGCAGTTGACCATGAACAGAACGACTCATCAACTGCTGGTTTTCCAAGCAACTGTTGGCGCTTGGCAATGATGAAATTCCTGCTGATAGACCGGATTGATTTCGATTTTTTTCATTTTCACGACGTCGACGGAAGAGTTTATCACGAAAGTGTTTCCGGACATCCGCCGAAATTATATGAATCATGATTGGTCTGAATTACTTGATTCAAAACTAAATCGCTGGGGAAATGCATTACTACAAATCCGTTGACTGTGTGACCAATCAAGACGAGGCAACCAACTATCCGACCGAGTTTTTAAATGCGCTGATACGAGATTGCGTAACGGAACGCGATTGGCTGTGAGGAAACTGATAACAACGTGGTTCGATAATCATCAAGGACAAACTCAATGGAGAGGATGTTCTAATTCCGAGAATTCTTTTGATTTCAATTGACATTCCGCTCAACTTTAAGCACATTCAGTTCGCCGTTCCTTTGGCGTTCGCTATGACGTTTAACAAATCGCAAGGTCAATCATTGGAAGTGTGCGGAATAAATCTGGAATTTCCGTGTTTTTCTCATGGTCAGTTGTTGGCCAACAAACCATCATCGTTGTTCATTTACGCACCGGCGAACAAAACGAAAAATATTGTTTACCACAATCCATTTATTGATTTGCGTCTGTATTCGATTCCATTCCACTCCAATAAAACACATTTAATTTTTTTGAATTCCAACTGACTTGAATGAATTTCCACTATTGTGAATTGAGTTGAGTTGTTTGATTCTTTTTCTCATCAAAATCAATTTTCAAGAAGGACAAAAGTAAATTCTCGGACGAAGTAATTTGGGGTTCCCCGGGTCAGCCAGTTGTAAATATTTTTTTATTAATAAAAAAATATAATGCCTTAAATTAACTTACTTCATTTTTAATACTTAGTTGTTCGTATTTAAAACCAGAAACATTGTTGTTGCACACGTTTTAATTCCGCTCGAGGCAGGGTCACATCGAACAGCTTTTGTAAAGTGTCGACATGCATATGTACAGTGACATCGCCGGAAATAAAATTAACTTTATAAATATTAAAAATTCATTTTGTTTGATGACCGGATAATTTATCGATCCGATAATAAATTTATAACATGTGCGCTGAACTCTGACTTGCAAAAATATTTTCGCGTGTGTTTGTTGTTATGACATCATTGAATAAAGAGTTATGCATATCAATTTGATATCTTCATAAACAAATATTGCATTTACCTATAGGGAAACATATTGTGAGTATTGGGCCTTGTTTTGTACTGTATGTAGGTTTATTTTAACATATACATAAAAGCATATTGAATATCACAGTACTTGGAAATCACAATTTAATATTGATGATGAATAGCGCATTTGTAAGTTATTATGTTTTGCTGGAAACCAACGGGAAAATATATGAAAATGGGAAAAATAAAATAAACCGTATCTTTTATTTTTTTATGTTTATGCTCTACAAAATATTATTTTTATCTGAATATATTTAGAGATTTTCATTGAAAATATGAATGGTTGGTTTGTTTATACTTTTCCGACCTCGTTTTTCTCCGTCTTATACAATATATACAATTTTCAATTGTATATTTTAGGTTATTATTTTACATGAAAGCATTTTTGTCATATATATGATTGTATACATAAATATATACTTGTACATAGAGAGTTCAGCCAATCCGACGGATGACCTGTTTTCTTATTTATGATGTGCTTATACCTGATACATACCTACATAAATTATTATTTTTCAAATGCTACATCTTTGTTGGAAATTCCGGGAATTGTTCAACAAGATATTAATTTCTTTTTACGTTTAGCCAATTTTTTTTTTTTGCTTAAATATTTTATTATATATGTTAAATGTGGCCATTAAAATGATTTTTATGTACACGATATTGAAAACATGCTTCGTACATTATTTTTAAAGATTTTGTTAGACATCGATTTAAGTAATTAAATAACCATTTGGGTCGCTGCTGTCACTCATATTTAAAGTTCATTCTAAACTTGCACGCAAAAGTCCCTCACATTTTTCCTGAGTTTTGTCCCAACCCTAGTCGGGGACGTATTTGTTAAGAATTAGATTTTTGTTATTTTGGATACAAAATTCCAGTGGAACGGTTTTTGAGTAGGGTTGGAAAAATCGGATGGAAATGTGTGGATATATTAAAGGCTATTTTCCTGTAGTTGCAAAGGGATCAATAAATTCTTGATGCTTAATATCAGAGAAGACTTTTTTTTACTAATTAGCTGGCAACCATTTTAACAATATCACTGTCACGCAGTTCACTTGATTAGACACACTTACAATTTTAGAGAAGAGAGAGAAATCAGTACTCAATAACAAAGTAATGAGTAAAATTTAAACTTAGTAATCTAACCGCACTTTCCTTTGTTGTTTTTTGGAATATAGTTTATATTAAACGCATTTTATCGGTTCACTTGAATAGACGATACATCATAAAGAAGCAACTACCAAAAAAGAAACGCCGGCGATCGTTCTGACGCCGCATCATATTCCACCAACAAAATCAGGACGGCAGCTGGGTTTAATACCGGCAAATCAACAGTTCGTACAGCAATTTTAAGTGCTTCATTTTTAAAATTCACAAAATTCAAAAAAAAACACCACCAAAAGACTGGAAAGATTTTCGAATGAAACAAAATTTAACTTAAATGAACCAGATGGCTATATTAACATTTTCATGATTTTCGTAAAAAAAAAAACAATTTTTGACTCGTCATCATGCCAGAAAAAGAGGAGTAATAGTATGGGGTGCAATTTCGTATTGAGGCGCTATCAAATTGACTTTTGTTTCGAATAGCTATGAATAGCTTATTGCAGAAATTGAAGCTGCCTGCACACAGAAAACTTTTCCACATATTTTTGAAAGGATCGTCACTAGGCTTGCCACCCGTCCTCTTTTCGTAAGAAATTTAGAAAGGTATTTTGTCAAAAAGAATTCTTCTGAGGAAAACGATGTTTGCCTAACAGAAATCGTCCATATATATCATATAGGTTTTTTTAGTTCATCCACAACTTTTTACAAGTCAACCACAATTTTTTATACTTCATTGTCAATTTTTTCTAAATCAACCGCCATTTTTTGCAAATCAAATTCGTGTTTTTCAAATGAACTTCAATTAAATGCAGAGTAAATTCAAATATTTTTCAAGTTTTAGTATTTCAAGTTCGTAAATTTTTTGCAACTTTTACGTGTCGTGTACATGACATTGAAAATAAATAGTTCCATACTCCCTTCCGAACTTAAAACCAATCAAATTACGTGAAATGCTTTATACCACGCATACTAGTTCCGAACTCGATTTGAAATTGTTTTAATTTTGTTGTTGTTTTAATACATTTTGTTTGATATCATGGTATTTTTCCGAACTAACTCACGATGTCATGAACGCACTATTAGCAAAACAAATTCAGTGCTCTCAATTCTTAACCGATTATGATGGGATTAGGTATGTTGGATGGAAATGGGATTCTTAAATGATTTTTGGAAGAAAGTCTGGAATATTGAATTAAATTAGCAAAAGGAAATGAAAAATATACTTTTAAGAATGGAATTTTCTATTTATAATTTTTATTTTATATATTAAATAACAAAAAAAATTGTACTTGTCCTCCATTGAAATTTGTAAATGGTGGCAAGCCTAATCGTCACATAAAATGCAATTTAGAGATTCCACATAAAAAATGGTCGAAGAAAATGATATCACTTTGATTTTTAATGTGAAACCTCCTAAAATCAATTAGAAAATTAACATTAAAGTTTGCTTACATATTTTCTCTTTTTCAAGAAAGAATGTTGGGGGATCACAGGGGAATAAGGTGAGTTCACATTATTTTTACTGATTAAATTAGTAAATCAAAATTTGAGAGACAAAGCACTTTGATGTTTCGGCAGCCTAAGGGTAGATTTAAAATAATAAAAAATGGCTAACTTTTAAATATATACTCGTGAAGTGATTTAATTATACCGGGTGTTTCTTTTAAACTGAGACGATCAAATATCTCGAAAAATAGCCACTCTACGGAAAAAATATCCATAATCAAAATTTAATCATACCGCGGGGGAAATACATTAGTGCAAAAAAATAGTCCGCCACCCCCCGCTTTGTAGGTGGGGCGGGGGTAACTTTTAAACTAAGATAGGAAGCCATATTTTTTATTGCAGATATGGATTCTACGACTAAAAGTACGTATGATTTGAATGAAATATTTTGTTCGGTTCATGATAGATGGCGTTGTAATCGACGAAATTCAATTTTTTCAATTTCTTCTTCTAAGAACACACGCATTCAATTCTGCAATACGTTTGAAATTCTTATCGGGGATTATTTGGCAGCGAAAACAGTTTCCGGTATAGACCTCGGTTGATTGTGAGGAATTCATAGACCAAAACGGATTTATTGTTCATTGGCAAAAATTTGCAAAATCTCTCTTTAGTTTGCAAAGAGAGATTTTACAAATTTTTGGCAATAAACAATAAATCCGTGGCAATGGCAAACAACAAAAGAGACCCAATGAATTTTATTAGTTCTATCAACCTAAAAGATACATTCAAGTAGTTCCAGTTGGCGAAAAAAGCGTCGAAGGATCAGACAGCTTAAACCGTGCTGGACATTGAACCTTATTGAAATTGTGCATTCAAAAGATAATTTTGCACCAAATAAAGTTTTGTATTTCAATGAAATATTATAATTTTTGGTTTATCAGTAACGATCAAGCAAATAAGCAGATGAAATCCAAATCAAAATTACAGCTTGCTAAACGTTAAATCAATGGTCTCGATCACGTAAAAAAAATCATCATAAATCACGTAAAAAATCAAGAAAAGCAAATTAAACTTAAAGTTATAAGCATTTTCAAGGTCAACGCTATATTAAAGAAAAGTGTCTTAAAAATAAAATATAAATAAAAAAAACAATCAAATACTAAGTCAAAAGTTAGAAGACTAGTTAAAATACTAATCAAAAGAAAGCCAAGTAAAAGATGAAGACCAGGTAAAAAAACAGTCACAGTCAAGTTAAAATTCAAGTAAAAAGTTAAGTGAAAATTCTAGATGAAATTATAATCAATATTTAAGTGAAAAGTCAAGTTAAAAAAAGAAAAATTGAAATTTAATGTAAAAATTGAAGTGAAAACTATAGTTAATTGCAACATTAACAATCAAGTCAAAAGTCAAGTGAAAAGCCAAGTTAAAAGTAAAGTTAAAAGTCAAGTAAAATTCAAGCCAAAATCAAGTCAAAGGTCAAAGCTAAAAGTCAAGTCAAAAGTTAAGTCAAAAGTCAAGTCAAAATTCAAGTCAAAAGTCAAGTCAAAAGTCAAGTCAAAAGTCAAGTCAAATGGCAAGTCAAAACTCAAGTCAAAAGTTAAGTGAAACGTCAAGTTAAAAGTCAAGTTAAAAGTCAAATCAAAAGTCAATTCAAAAGTCAAGTAAAAAGGCAAGTCAAAAGTCAAGTTAAAAGTCAAGAATCAATATTTATAATAAATTGCTAGAGCACTTCAAAAAGAAATATAATCAGATTTTAACTTTAAATTTCTTATTTGTTGTTGATTAACTTTGCAATATGTCCAGGGGCCGAAACACTCCTAACTCTTTCATGATTCGCTTTTGACGTCTTACTTTACGCCAAATCGGTGACGTTCGACTATAGGTCCGACTAACATAGATGACTGCGCCGCAGATGGTTGCGCATTGCATACCAGCCTATTGTAGTGACGTAGAAGATTGGTCAGCCAATGAGTTCTGAACTCCGACAGGAGGTCATTGTTGTGTCCCTTTTTATGATCGGTTTAAATTTCTTGTAGTTAAATTATGTTGGCTGGTGCCGATATACAGTACACGTTGTTGAGAAGCCTTAACCAACTATAATTAGGACCCTAATTAAAAGGTTCTCAGAGTAAATACGAGTAGGAATAAAAGAGGTTTCCTAAAACCGAACTTTAAATGGCAATTTGCCTAAGATAAATAATATATTAAACAACACCAGTTGTTTACGTAATTTATTTATATTATTTATATAACACATTTTGTAGTAAACAGGCAACTTGGAAAATTCAGTGGACGAGTTAGCGAAAACGACTCTGCATGTTAACTAGTACTAAACCAGTACTAGTACTAAATCTATAAACCAATCAGAAAAGAACAATCGAGGCCAAAGTTAAATTTCAAGTTATTGAATGCCGATTTAAAAGGAAAGTGAGCAGTTAAATAAAAAATCACAATAAAAATTAAATCAAATCCAGGCGTAAAAATCAAGTTAAAATTTGGGTCAAAATTCAAATTAAAAGTCAAGTCAAAAGTCGACGTGACTACACGTTGCAAAATCAATTTAAAAGTAGCCAAAAGTCAAGTCAAAAGGCAACTCTAAAATCAAGAAAGATCGAAATCAAGTCAAAAGTCAAGCTAAAAGTCATGTCAAAATTCAAATGAAGAGTCAGGTCAAAAGTCAAGTCAGAAGTCACGTCAAAAGTCAAGTCAAAAGTTAAGTCAACAGCCAAGTTAAAAGGTGCGTGTGAATGAAAAGAGAGTATTAATTGACCTTCAAAGGGCATTAAATCCACTGGACAATTATTAATACTTTCCTAAAATAATTGAAAGGCAAATCAAAAGTCAAGACAAAAGACAAGTTAAGGATCAAGTCAAAACTCAAGCAAAAAATCAAGTCAAAAATCAAGTAAAATCAAAAGTCATGTCAAAAGTCAAGGCAAAAGTCAAGCAAACAGTAAAGTCAAAAGTTAAATCGAAACTCAGGCCAAAAGTTAAGTCAAAAGTCAAGTCAAAAGCCAAGGCAAGTTAAGTTAAAAGTCAAATATAAAGGCAAGTCAATAGTCAAGTCAAAAGAAAAGTAAAAGGTCAAGTCCAAAGTAAAGTAAAAAAACAAAGAAAAGTCAAGTTAAAAAGTCCAGTTAATAATCAAGTTAAAAGTGAAGTATAAAGTCAAGTCAAAAGCCAAACATCTGGTTAAATGAAACGTCAAATCAAATATTACGTTAAAAGTCAAATCAAAAGTGGAGTCAAAAATCGATAACTAAATTTAAAAGTAGAGACAAATCCCTAGACACAATTCAATTCAAATTAGGTAAAAATCCAGTTTAAAATCACTTAAAAAGGCAGTAGACATTCTAGACTGGAGTTAATTCAAGAAGGATAAAAATAAAGTAAATTCAATTAAAAATTCAAGTTAAAAACTGTGAATTTAGCTCTAAAAATTAAAATTGACTTTGGTGTTCTGAACAAGTTACTGATGCTTTTAAATCCATCAGGACTACTTTAAAATTCCATAACTTGACTGAAAAACGTTAAGATAAAAGCAACGTTAAGTTAATTTTCTATAAAAATATGTTTTCTATGATTAGAATTAGTTAATTAAAATTACATTTTGATGTCAAAACCAATCATAAAGGCAAGAGACACAAATAAGCTTCCGCGTCGCAGTGTTTCAACCGAAAAGATATTCTCGAGAAATGAGCATTTCTCGAATCTACGTTATAGCGGTATAAGCTCAGAGGATTATTAATGTAGGAGGGGCAGAACGCAGTAAAGATTATCGATCCCAGAATTTGGCAGGATTGGTAATTCTGACTGAACAAGTAGAATGTTATAAAGTTAAATTTACTGTGAGGCGCATAGAAAAAAAGATTGAGGCCAGCCCTCTTAGGATAAATTGGTTACATACCGAAGAGGATTGGGCTGGCACCGATTCGATTTAGGCAGCTGACATTCTTCAAATTTTCACTTGACACATACTGATATGTAAAATAAAACTATCTCGTATTAGACACCAAGTGCATCCCGAAAGCCATTTGGAACAATAATGAAGATATTACAAATTAAAGATACTCAAGATAGAAAATACGCTCAAGGTAACGGGGAGTACAAAAAATCACAAAGGGTAAAAATGTGTACAACCAGAAGGAATAGACAGCACTAAGTAATGGCAAATAGGACTATCAAGGAAAAGGAAGATTTATGACTGCGGGTGCGGCCTCCATGATTATAGTTCCAATCAGAAAGTGCGTTCAAGAGTGACGATACAGTGGAAAAAACTGAGGAGCCACGCAGTGATAGATAATTGCGTGAAAATAACTGTGTAGATTGTTGGAGAGTTTTCAACGAGAAGATTAAGTTTTTTAGAATAATAAACGAAATAGAAAGTATGCAGAGGTTGAAAGCAATAGGAATGGTTCATATAAAAAACATCAAAATAACCAGCGAGAAGAAAGTCGGCCAGGTGTGATGGTCGTTCGTTGCAAACATAATCTTTTTTTTAACTCCGACCACCAACAAAAGATACAAATTTATATCAAGAAGTTGTTCTTAACTTAATTATTTATATTTATTTTTAGGCAATTTGCAAAAAAAAAGCATTTATTTACCTTACTATTATTTTGCAAATTTTCATCATTTCTCCCAGATACGCAAATTGCTTATTCACGATTTTAGTTGTTTAGTCTCATTATTACGTGGCTTTTATTAATAAAACAGGCAGTATTCAAAAAACCATTTATTATGACTGTCATTAACATTTTTGTCTGATATAAAGTGGTTAAGGGGAAAGAGAGTTTTGAAATTTTTAGACAGCCAGAAAGGTTGGTTACGTATATGAAATATATAATGCAACAATTATTTTGGAAGCTGGATTAAAATAATGGTCCCAATGTGATAAAATAGTCTTAGACAGCATGTAAAAATTTAAAAAATAACAAGGAACAAAAAATTTGAATAGCAAAAACCTGCTACTTCCAGCGGAATGCCGATATGGCAAATAGTACGGGTAGTATGATCCAAAATAAGGCGTTTGTTAGAATTACGACGAGGTGAGATCTTTTGCCCTGAGGTTCTTTTCATCATAAACACTGTAGAAAAGGGTTTGGGAGGCTTGAAAGGGTGCAGAAAACGTTATACGCGTTTTTCTTCAGAAAACACGTTATTGGTACAAACCCCACAAGGTCAAAAAACTACAATTTCTGAAATTTTTACTAAAATTGTATGTAAGTTTTTTATTCTAATTTTTCTTTTTAAAACCTCTATTTTAGCCACCCACTGGAGAAAGGGAGTGAGGGGCGCGGAAAAATTTTGAAATGCTTGCTACTACATTCTAATGCTAAAAAGCACCTTTGTGCCAAATTTTAAGTTATTAGCAAGACTTTTAATTTTCGCAAAGCGTTTTATCTTATTTCGTTTAATATCTAAACCTCCGTTCGAAGGGTGGAAATTATTATACATTTTTTCTACAATGTTTATGATCAAAAGAACCTCTCGACAAAACATTTCACTTTAGGAAACCCCATGGAGGACAGATTCCACAAGGTAACGAGGGCTCCCATATTAGGATTCCAACACAATTTAGAATCAAGGATAATTCCTAAAGGTTTAACACAATGAGATTTTTTAATAGTCCACCCAAAAACTACTAAGTCAGTTTTAGATGGATTAACATGGAGAGTCTTTTCAATACACCATGCTTCCACAATGTAACGTAATGGCCTGACATAATTATAATAGTATTCTCAGCATAGCCCTGAGCGATGAACCCGGACTGCTGAAGTTTAACCAGAAGTTCGTCAATAATAAAGAGCCACGATACAGGGACCCTGCGTGGATAACCTTTGACAAACTTGACGGAAGCACAGAAACCACCTGCTCAAACTCGACAACTCGGTGATTTAAGCATAGATTCAATCCAATTCACAAATTTGTTGGCAACGCCGTAGTTCTTGATGATCGACCTCATGTGGTGCCGTTTCGCAAGAATTTCCCACTCTATAAGCATGCTGCGTGATACTGAGTGACGATATATTCGAAAAGTAGTCCTAATCAATCTAATAATGAAACTTTATAAGCACTTCGGTATAGTCAGACTTACTGGCTTTAGGTGCAAATACGGCCAGGCTGTAGCTCCAGGCGCTCGAAATAAAACAAAACGCCACACGAGATTAACAAATATGAAAATTTGGTCGGTTAAAATGTTATAACCATGCTGCGATTCGTTAGGAAAAGCTCCATCAGAAGGGACAAGTCTTTGTACGGTGTAACGGAGAAAAGTCTCCAATACAGAACATCGCACGTAAGCAGCCTGTTGCAACCTGGAAAATTAACAGACAGAAGCAATTCTTGAACCGCCAGTTCCTTAGACCTTTCTTGTAGACCTTTATGTATTTAGGAAATTATAACAGTCAGCCTGAAGATTGTTTTTTCTTGCTACGTTTTTAAATCTCTTATTTATTTATTTATATTGAAATAAAAGTCTACAAATTTGACTTGTAAAATATTAATGTAAGCTACCGGAATACGCATTATCCTAGGAGCTAGATGTGAAGGTATCCAATAAATTTTTTCGTCATGATGTGTTTTTATAGTAGCAGCAGATCTTCTAAGGGGTCATATGATCCATTAGCGAACAATACAATTTCAGGAGTACTGAATTGCATAGCTTCTACAATCGGATATCTCATTCCTGCACAACTTGTATTTTGGATAAATATATATTCAACATTCTCCGATTCCTTAGTTTTGATTGGACAATAAAGACTGTTGTCGTGTTTGTGTTTATTCAAGTACTCTCGGAAGCGGTGAGACATGTGGTAATCCACTTTCGTGTTTCCTCTCAATCCACTTTCGTGTTTCCTCATCAAATCAATGATGATAAGTTAATCGGCCTTCGATTTATTGACTCTATATGATTTACCCATAATAGTTACCGTTCAGGCAAACTTCTTTACAATTTTCAAATGTATAGGGGATAGTGTTCAACAGTGGTGTACTTGTTTTAAAACACGTCTAAATAAATAATATTTCAAGAAGCACTTGCATGAGGATCTAGTGAAATAGTTTCGCACTTGGCAGATTGGTGTTCTTGTTCGATTATTCCCTAGTAGGTCACTGTTTAATTCAAGGTATGGTTTACTGCGTTGCTGCGTCAGTGGACACGTGACCATCTCGGGAAAGAAGTGTTACTACTGGGGAGATTATCACTTAAAATTGTTCATTACAGCATAAGCAACTACATAAAATAGAATATTGTCGTCCGAGGTGGCCAAAAAAACAGATGAAGAATAGTGTAGAGCAGTCGACAATGTTAATATAAGAATGATACGACTTCCAAAACAGAGCCGTATTTCCTAATAAAATAACAAAATGTAACAGGGTAGTATAGGCAGGTATTACTGACATATTATGCATTTTTGTTAATTTTTTAGATAAATACTGAATACGCAAGCAGATCATAAAAATATTTGCATCTTTTAAATTCCATTAAGAAAAAGATTTATAGACGGGTTTTGATCCGCAGCCTACTTTAGGAGTGTCTATGGAAAAAAGAAAATTTTGTATTTTGTATTTTGCATGCCAGTGATTCAGGATTGGGTGAAAAAAAATCAAAATTTTATGGTTTTGAATATAAGCATGTGACGTTAGCCCAGTTTTTCATCCCAGAAAAAAAAATTTCCTCAAACAATACTTTCTCATCTCATCCCAGTATTTCTTCCTATTTAAACTTGTAGAAGACGGAATTTTTTTCATTTTTTTTTTCTCAACAAAAAATATCCATCCTAGATTTTTTCATTTAATTGTTGTTTTTATCAGTCAATATATTGTTTCAAGTTGGTAATAGTAAGGGCTTACAATGACTAAGAGGACAGTACCAGCCGTATGGTAGTATTGAGGCAAATGGCCAAGTCCCATATGGCCCCATATAAGGATATGAGAAAATCGTTTCTATCTCCAAGAAATATGATTTGCCGGAAAGGATTCTCTATGTTTTGAATAACCTATGGTACGCACTAACGGACAGTACCAGGAGAATGGCAATTATTAATTTTTATATTGGGCCATAAAGAGGTCCGACTGGCCCCAGTTAGTGTGCACCATAGGTTATTCGAAACATAAAGAATCATTTCCGGCAAATTTTATCTCTTGGAGAATGTCACGATTTTCTCATATTCTTATATGGGGCCATATGGAACTTGGCCATTTGCCTCAATACTACCATACGGCTGTTACTGCCCTCTTAGTCATTGTAAGCCCTTACTATTACCAACTTGAAACAATATATTGACTGATATTGTTCTCATTTTTAATCAAAACAATTAATTATTATCATTTTAATTAGAAACATTATTGCAGAGCACAAAAGCAACAATTAAATGAAAAAAGCTGGGATGGATATTTGGTTGAGAAAAAAAAATTAAAAAAAAATCCGTCTTATACAAGTTTAAATAGAAAAACTGGGATGAGATGAAATATCTAATATTGTTTGAGGAAATATTTTTTTTTCTTGGATGAAAAACAGGGCTAACTTCACATACTTTTTGAATATGTCGAATCCTCGATGTACCCTTACTAGGCAGAGTCATGACGAGCGATAACCTGTTGATTTGATAAGTATTCCAGAATGCTTCTATTTAATGTTGAGCAGGGGTGTATTATAACATTCGTTTCAATAACGCTGTAAACTTTGTAAAAAACATTGATCACTCCCCGAAAAACATTTTTTGGGCCAGTCTAGTTATTCTTCAAAATAATTGAAATCTAAAATATTTCCATGTCGGTTCGCAATCGGGAAATAAAGTTTGAATACTATAGGTCGGAATTAATTTGCTATTCCATAATTTGATATAACATATACCGGATATTACCTTTCTGTTTCAGAAAATCGACGTACAATCTAAATTTAATCTTTATTCTGTATTCAGTTTTCATTAGAAATCCGTTTGGGAATATATTTTCCCGCAATTATAAACAAGGGTTATTAGTGGGAGAACAGAAAAAATTTGCAAACCAAAAATAAAATAAAATATGTAAATCCCCTCCCTCGTCAATTCATTAAATTTTCCGACTAAATTACTAAAGTTTTAAAAAGTAGGGTACGGGAGGTTTTTAGTAGGTGTATATAAGACTTTTTTCGTCTTTGCCACCGATTTGGTTGTTGTTAGATTTTATAAAGGATTTCATTGAAATAAACAATAATAATTTTATAATGCTTATTGTTCTAAAAAAAAGAAAATTTTTTTGACATTTTAATTAAAATAAATAATAATTTATATTTTTTATGCATATTTACACTTTTTTGTTCTGTTTTTCATTTCTCTTTCATTCATTCAATATCAGGTACCAAGAAGCGTAACGATAATAATACTCCGTAAACAATTTTTAAATTTTCACAGATGTCATATCTATAAAATATTTAATATTTAAATATTTATTTTTTACTTTTATACTTTTTTAAAACATTTATTTGACATTTTTTTTACGCTAGGTAAATTGTTAATTTATATATCAGCATAACATCAAAATTTTAATTATAATTAATAAAATTTGTAAACATTTTGTCGGAAAATTAAATGATGTACATACACACACATGCATACATACAATAAATGATGGGAAATTTATTTACTTTCGGGTTTTTATTGTTTTACAGTTTTCCAATTAAATAGTTGAGCTAATTAATTACACAATATGACATGAAGTGCGATGCCAAAGTTCAGTACTTAATTGGCGGCAATTTTTTTATTTTTACATTAAGGTGTTGAACTTCTTTTGTATTCTTGAACAAATATACTGAAGAGATCAGATACTAAATGGGAGTAAAAATATTATGACGAAGCGGAAAGAAGAGTTACAAGAATTTTTTTTTATATTGCAGGGTGTCCCGGTTTAAGATGCTACTTTGATTTGCAGGGTGATGAAAACTTTAATTCATCAGACTATCAGAATTTTTCTCTTTTAAGTCTCAAGTAAATTTTTTTTAGTGCATATACGATAGTGCAAATCACCAATTAGTTACGCCGGAGAAGTGTTATCTACCAGTATCATACAATTAAAATAACACAATAAGTTACAAAATTACAACGATTTTAAATTCATGGGCAAACAGTTATTACAAAATACAATTTTGCCTAGCACAACCAAAATGAATATTAAAAATTATTAATAGAGATGTAAAATAATTGAAATCATGTATTTTAAATACCTCAACACTACAAATTCCATGACTGGTAGATTTAAGGGCGTTCCAAAGTTTAATTGCGCTAACGAAAAATGACGCTTGTCGAGGTTTAGATTGGCAATTAACTGGTAAATTGCCAGTAGACGAGCATTGTGACCTTGCTGATTTTTCACATTTGAAACTTTTTGACTTTGAAAATTTGAAACATGTTTCTATACTTCCAGTCGATTTACCGCACTTCGCATACATAGTTTGATCAATATTCCTTAATCAACATGATGTCGTACGAAACGTAAATCAAATTCGCATGTCATTTTGTCATCGAAATTGATCATTATTTTATTCAAATTTAGCTGATCGTTAGCCTTACTGGCTTTTCAGATTTGAAACATTTTGTCATCGAAACTTTCGATCGTTTTCCAAATAATAGGAAATTTCAAAATGATCTGCGTTTAAATTATGTTCAATTACTGCGTCGCTTCGCGTTTATTGACGTTTGAATTTGAAAGAAGTGTCTACTTCTTATAGATAGTTTGACAATACAAACAAACTTTATTTGATCAAAGAGTTATTTATGATACCATTGATACTTAATTATTTAAAATAATGTGAGATCTAGAATTGAATTCTGAAGCACACTATCTGGGATTTTAATAAGTAAGACACTACACACTGAACACAGTATTACAATCATCCTTGATAACGAAAATTTCAACCAATATTCATTTAGACGCTTATTTGTCCACTCTTTGATACTCTTTAGAAGATGAACATGCTTTTTTTTTCTATAATAATTATATTAGACTGCGCAATTTCTGTAGGGTCGGCAATATCTCCGCAACACACGCCCCTTTGTAATGTTGCATCTGGTGACTAAAATCAATCCACAAACAAATTCTTCAACGATTATGAAGATTCGAAACATGTGACCATTGTTTGATATGATACTTTGACTCCTTAGACACAAAATTGTGTGCATCATTGTCATGATATATTTAGCCACATTCAGACGGAAGGTTTGTTGTTTCATTATCATTATTAAAGCGCTCAAGAGCGCCTGTTCAACATTAAATTGAAGCAGGCATATTTATTGATGGTTATAAATCGCTTAAGACATTATGGCTATTGACGAAGCGATCATTGCCGAGAAAGCACAAAAACAATAGTACAAAACCCAAAACTGCGTAGGTTCCCAACTAGATTGATATGGGAACTGCGGAGTCCGATATCGAGTTGGAGAACCTCGAAATCTCAAGGGTCGATGATTCCTACTCGAATTTAGCATCGGGTTCTGAAGGTGCTCTTTTTAAATCCGATTTTGAGGATAGAAAAATGATACCTCAAAATCCCGGAACTAGAAGCGTCGGTAGAAGAAATCGCCGGCGGCTGCAGAACAAATTAGCTTGTTTTAACCTAGACACTATCGTAAAAGAAATCTGCAACTCCTTTTCCGTGGTCCTGCAAAAACGCACATGTGTTGCGTCAGGAATCACATGGCAGCGAAAAAACCACGCTCTTATGCACAAGCTGCCGTCGAATCAAACCTGTAAAAGTTAGCGATAAGGGAAAGCAATCCAGAAGTCATCCTTGACGAAGAAAAGCTGGACGTTTTACATTCGGAGCCGCATCCCTTGGTGTTAGATTCGGAAGTCAAGTTCAATAATTTCATCTCGAAACCGTCAATGCGTTAACGATGAAACTTATCAGAGGTTTTGCCATGTTTTATCCAAAATTACTGATGAGTGGTTGTGAACTTTGTATTGGGGATCCTCCGAATCCTGTGGTTATTTACACTAGTGTAGTATTAACCAATATAATTCTAGTGAATTCAAATTTGTTAACAAAAAGATGGAAGGTTTGAAGTCTTTTGAGGTCACTACTGGTCCAAACCTTTCGTTTTAGTACTACTTAAACAGGATTATTTCTATATAATGCTGGCATATACATACATATGTTGATGTCCATGCGTAACATTGAATTATAGAAGCTGTTCCCTATATCGTACACAGACTTTTGTCTAAATCAGGAATCATACCTTCTTGACGGTATTGTTTCTGGATTGAATACGAAAAACAGTAAAATTCTTGTATTGTCCGGTGTTTCTTGTAATTGAAAAACCAAACCGCTACAAATTCTCCTTCTATAACTAGAGCAGCTCAGATGGTCCTACCGCTGTACTTATATTTCTTATTGAAATTTGAATTTGAAATTCATACCACTTTATGTGGGGCACTCCTATAACATTAACGGCAAAGGTGCATTTCTGCAGCTTAATTTCCTATATGTTCCTCGGACACTGAAATTTTTGATCAAGGATGTGAACCAACGTTCGTCAATTCTGTTTATCGTGAAGTGATTGATATTTGTTTATGTTCTTTGTTGATTATTGATTTACTTAGTAACGGGAAGTAAAAAAGAAATACCTTGTCCTCCGAGGACATGAGTATTTCTTTCAATCTTATTTGTAAAATGTTTATCGCAATAGACATCTAAAAAACTAGGAATAATCTAAGGATTTAATGCTAACGCTCTACAAAAGACCGTTGCGAAAGATATAAAGATATAAACTACCACGTGACGTGTGTGACAAAGTGTTCAAAATCTCAGATTATCAAAATCCTGGAAATCGCGAAAACCGAAAACCAAAATCCCGAATGCGAGCAAAAACGAAGATTTAAAGGTATTCATTTTAGGTTCCGATTTTTCAGCCGGTTGCAGGGCATGTAATTTTGTTGATTTTTTTGAAAAAAATCAAAAAATCATATTTTATACAAAATTGTAATGTTGAACTTAAATTTTAATAAATTCCCGAGAACAACTAAATACTTTTTAAGGGAAGGAAGAGAAACAGATTCATTTAAATTAAATCAAATAATTTTAATATCGAGGAATTATGATATTTAGTAAGTTTTATTGCTTGTTTTATGTTTCAGTGTTGATTAAAAAATAAATTACAAAATCTTAAAATAATTTAAAAATTAAAACCAAGTATTTCATAATCTTATGACAGAATAAATAAAAAAACGGTTTTTATTTATTCAGCTGCTTTGCCAAAAATGTTAATTTCTCGGCTTTATCTTTCCCTAGGGTATTTCTTAATTTTGGAAGAAGAAACCCGCAAAGGCGAAAAAACTCGTTCGACTCCAGCTGATGAAGCAGCAGTAGCTGTTGTTATTTGTTAGATTTTATATTCGCCTAACGTCACTATCAAATCCTTGACGTAAAACAAATATCAATTTCCACCATTGAAAGGACGTCATATTTGTTATGACTTCTTCTTGCATAACTGGTCCCACAAATGGTGGTTACTATTTTTCTTGTTTTGCTTTTTAAAACGTGAAAAATAAAATAATTGACAATTTGACAGGCTGTATTTTAATAACTACTAGCTGAGTTACCCGGCGTTGCACGGGAGGTATATAATTCAAATACATATGTATTTTGATTGTTATGCAAGAATTCTCTCTTTACATCGCTGTAGTTGCAATCACATATGAAAAGAAAATTATAAGTAGCTGTATTCAGTAATGGGTGCCTCCGTCAATGCATCCAGGCGAACTTTTGTAATGATATTATTGGACATCCTGTTTATGGGGATAGTTAATTAATTTTGGTTTGGTATTAGTTACCAATTGCCAAATAATTATACTCCAGTTTTACAAACCTTCAACCAGATCAAATTGAATAATAAATATAAAGATATTTTAGTTAATAATTTTTATTATAAAGCCTTTTGATAAACAATATTTTTGGTTTTTCCATTTGGTGTGTAAATAAATAAATTTTTTGGCGTTCCCACTCTGGAGCAAGCAACATACAGTTGGCCATGTAAAAAGCATGAATTTTCCAAAATAATACCAGCTATTTTCAATGATTGCCCCTGGACTTTGTTGATTATCATTGCAAAAGCAAGGCGTAATGGGAATTGTAGTCGCTTGAATTCAAGCGGCAAATCGGTGGGAATCATAGGAATGCGCGGAATTAGCACATCTTCTCCTTTACTTTTACCGGTAATAGTCGTTGCTCCAATCACATTCGGCATCAATTTCTTCACACAAAGCCGTGTTCCGTTGCACAATTTCGGTGGATCTAAATTTCGGAGCAGTATTATTGGTGAACCCTCTTTTAAAAATAGTATGTGTGGTGGAATACCAGGTGGCTCCAAAGAATTAAGAAACTCTATTGGATAATTGTCGGATTGATTTACATCAGTAACCGTATCGATAGATTTGTATTTCATTAGTGGCCCGGGTAGTTGCGATTGAATTTCATTATTTAATTTATTAACGCCGTCATTTTTGGGAGCTAAAGATTGTCTTAAATTTAAATTAATAAAATTAATTTGAATAATTAAATCAATTATAGTAGAGGTATGATTTGTGTATAACAATCGCACGCTAGACATCCTGTTTGGTGTCTAAATTTGCGGCTAAGGCGCTATTTCGGAACATTTAAATAATTGTATCTATACATACATATAAAAATGATTTCTTGAGCCAGGGCAGACTTCCGGATTGGAGCATGTCACTAATTTCATATAACCCCTTTCCTTAAGTCATTCCCTTCAAAACATCTTAAAAAAATTGAAATTTGAGAAAAAATTTGTACCATAGCCCCTTGACCCCGGGGTCCAGCCCCAACAAAAGTATCGTGGGCTTGGTCCTGAACATGCAACATATACATGGTAAAAATTTTATGGTGATCGGTAAAGCGGCTAAGGCGTTATTTCAGAACAATCAAATAATTGTATCTACATGTAAAAATGAATTTTTGATCCAGGGACAGACCCCCCGAATTCGAACATGTCTCTTATTTCATATAACCTCTTTCCAAAACTCATTCTCGTAAAAAATTTAAATTTTTGGAAAAAATTGTACCGCAGCTCCTAGACCCCGGGGTCCAGCCCCTTTCACAATATCGTAGTATAGGTCCTGAACATGCAACATTTGCATGGTAAACATTTCATGGCGATCAGTTGAGCGACTGAGAAGTCATTTTGGAATAATCAAATATTTGTATCTATACATGTAAAAATTAATTTTTGATCCAGGGCTGGGCCCCTCGGATTCGAACATGTCAGTAATTTCATATAACCAGCTCCATAAACTCATTTTCGTGGAACAATTTAAAGAAAACTAAAATTTCTTAAAAAATTTGTACCGCAGCCCCTAGACCCTGGGGTCCAGCCCCTTTCACAATATCGTAAGATATGTCCTGAACATGCAACATTTGCATGGTAAACATTTCATGGCGATCGGTTGAGCGACTGAGAAGTCATTTTGGAATAATCAAATATTTGTATCTACATACATGTAAAAATTAATTTTGGCCCCTCGGATTCGAACATGTCAGTAATTTCATATAACCAGCCCCATAAACTCATTTTCGTGGAAAAATTTAAAGAAAATTAAAGTTTTCGAAAAAAATTGTGCCGGGGTCCAGCCCCTTCCAAAATATCATAAGGTTGGTTCTGGATATGCAACTTGTACATGGTAAAAATTTCATGGCGATCGGTTGAGCGAATGAGACGCCCATTCGGAACAAACAAACAAACAAACAGGAATTCATTTTTATATATATAGATAAAAGATAGATAGCTAGATAGATAGATTTTTTTCCAATATGATTAGCGTCTTACTTTGGGAATTTTACAACAACAATGCCATACATTTCATTCCAACCAGAATAGTTTCATTCCAAGTTTTTGTTGGAATAGGAATGAAATTATTCTACGCAAAGTTAACCTATTGACCACTAGAGCAACATTTTTCAAAATTATTATTTTATGGGTTGGCGTCTTGACAAGAAAAGCCAATTTTAAATTTGTCAACAATAAAATTAATTAGATTTTTTTGTTATCGCATAAAGAACCAAACGACATTAATCAACGATACAAAAAATGAACTCCGATGCTGAATTAATCTGAAAAATAAGACATATTTATGTCGAAAACGAATTTTATATTTGCATAAATGTTTGTTATGACATAACAGTAAATCGCATGCTTCGTTTGATTTTATTAAATTTTTATACCAACCGATAAAAGTATAAAAAATCGCTTGGCTGTTACTTTGGGCCCAAATTTCATTCCTTTTCGAATAGGAATAATATTTCCCAAAGTAAGACCGCAGATATAAATCAATGATTTTTTTAAAAAATCAATTGATTTTAATCTGATTTTAATCAATGATTTAAATCAAATGATTTAAATCAAACATGCCTTGGCCGGTTGTGATGAAACCTCAGTTTTTACAATAAATTTTATTTAAAATCGAATTTTAATAAGAGATCTGATTGTGGTTTTGGAAATTTGCTAATTTTAATAGAACTAAGCTGTTTTTCAACTAATTGCGATTACACAAAGCGTTTCTGTTTAACATAGATATTATTTTATAGCAGAAGTTGTGAATAAATTTTACAAATTTTAATTAAACAATCCATGTAACAACCATTTGGGATACAATTCTGTTTGTATGATGAAAATGGTAGTTTAGATCTGGAAACTAAGAAAAGTGAACTTTCTATATCAGCGAAATCTCTCCTCAGTCACAGGCTGGGTTTCAATGTAAGAAATGGACGATGGTCGCGTTTCTTTTGAGACAGACTATTACTACCCTGCTATAGAAAGTAACCCGCCGATGCTGATGGATAAACTACCCTAAGATGCTTCGAATCACCCTGTACCAAGCTGCATGCTTAATAAATACTTTCCTCTTAGTATGTAACTGATATCAAGCACCAATGAAAACCAAGCCGAAGGCTCTCTCGTGCTCTTGCAAATGCACTTAAGTATTGTTTTTACAGTTATGGGCTGGAGTTTATCTGATCATCAAGATACTTTATCATTAATCTTGACATTCACCCTGCTACTCGAATTGCCTTAAAGAATCATAGGATAGGATATCAAACTCAGGCAAATATTGTAATTAAGGAAAGGAGTCCTCGGATGAAATTGGAGGAACTCACAAGAACTCAAAAATGGGATATTTCTGAGCTGCTCACCGAAACTCAGATTCCCGTAAGCTTTAAGAGCTTTACGACACAGTTACTACTCCATAATATTCACCGACAGTTGTGCCTCCTACTTTGAAGGCCACACTCTGCACTTTTACTGATAAAGCGAGTTTTCTGCGCACTCTCCGACATTTGAAATGGCGAGGATTGAATTTCGTATACTTCTTTTACCGTTGCCAGATCTGTACTTTAGTAAGGAGTAAGTTTGGTATCAAGCACAACAAAATCCATCTGTGACCGAAAATGGTATTATAGGAGGTGTATCACGTCTTGCTAAATGAAAATTTGTATTGGTATTCTGGGTAACAGCCAGATATTTATTTTACAACTTTTGTGAAGTTATCAGGAAGTTTTTGCAATATAACTTAATATAATCGTCAGAGACGACAGATTATTTTATTAAAAGAATTCAAAAGCTCATTAGTTAGTTCGAAATGAAACTTCGAAACGTTCTGGGAACCTCACCTCAATGGCTTGTGTAAATAATATTTTTAAAGTTTAGAAATGTCTATAACTACTTAATTTTTCTAGATATTTGGCTTAAGATCATTTTATTTTTGAATTAATTTATAAATTATAAACAGGTCAAGCTCCCAGAGCACATCCAATTTGTATATCTCTATCCCATGAAAAGCGAAAATATCATCGGGTTAATACTAGGATAAATTATAGAAATTTGCTAAAAATTCGTATGCCAATCACCCAATTCTGCCCTACGCACCGAATTTTGGTTAAGAAATTATCGACTTCAAAAGGCTGGATAAAATAGTTACATACTTAGCTTACTACAAAAACCGAATTTCAGAACATAATTAATTTTAAAATCTCAATTCGATGCAATTTTTTAATTCCGTAATTTCATTCAACAAAGTCAAATTCAAAAACATAAAGAAAATTCTTTTTTTCAAAATCCCGCTTTATAAAATTCCGATTTTACTGCAACTTAAATAATTACGCCAAAAAACCGATCAGAGACTGATCACTGTCAAATTTGGATTATGGGATATGAATTTTCGAAGAAATTTTTTTAATAAGGCCACTACCAATGGAGTTTTGCCATTCCTAACCTAATTATTGTCAAATTTAATATGCAGAATGGAATGATATTCTAACATTAATTTTGTAGGAATTTTTGGAATGCTAAGCTGAATTGGACGAGTTTTTGGAATTTGGCTACATTGAATCGAATAACGCTTTTACTAAAGCAACGAACTGGCATTTTATCATAAATATTTTGAGAAATTCTTGGAATTGGACCATTCCGAGTGGAACTAGGTCATATCTTAACAAGTTATGGTCTATTTTAGTTGCAGAATTGAAATGTGATTTTTTTTCTTTATTTCATTTTTTTTTATTTTTTTTTAATTCATCTTTTATTTCTAATCAAATCATCAATTCCGACCAATGGGTCACACGTGTGTGACAAAGTGTTCAAAGGATTGGGCTTGTTTTCCCAATTTTCAAAATCTCGAAATCCAACGATAATGGACTTTCAAAATTCCGACTTTCGAAAACCCGACTTTCCAAATCCCGACTTTCAAAATCCCCACTTTCAAAATCCCGACTTTCAAAATCTCTATTTTCAAAAGCCCTTTTTAATTTTTTTTTATGAATTCAGGCCTTGTATTGGTGTTCTGGGTAATAGCCAAATATTTATTTTACAACTTTTGTGAAGTTATCAGGAAGTTTTTGCAGTTTGAGATTTAAAATTTTTAAAATTAAAAATTTAATATAATCGTCAGAGACGACAGATTATTTTATTAAAAGAATTCAGAATTTCATTAGTCCGAAATGAAACTTCAGAACCTCCTTCGAATATTATTTTTAAAGTTTAGAAATTTCTATTCTTAATCTTTCTAAATTTTTGGCTTGAGATCATTTTATTTTTGTTTAAATTTATAAATTATAAACTTGTCAAGATCTGGATACACCCAATTTCTACATCTCTATACCATGAAGAGCGAAAATATTATCCGGCTTATACTAGAATAAATAACAAAAATTTGCTTAAAATTCGTCCATTCTGCCCTACACACCGATATTTGGTTAGAAAATTATCGACTTCAAAAGGCTGGACATTATAGACAAAAATCGAATTCCAAAACATAATTAATTTTAAAATCTCAATTCGATTCAATTTTTCAATTCCCTAATTTCATTCAGCAAAGCCAAATTTAAAAACATCGTCTAACATGTAAGAAAATTCCTTTGGAAACACCCGCTTTTGAAATTCCGATTTTACTGCAAGTTAAAAAATTACGCCAAAAACCCAATCAGAGACCTATCATTGCCAAATTTGGATTATAGGATATGAATGTTCGAAGAAATGTTTTGGCATGGGAACAAAATTCCAGAAAAAAAAAATTCCAATTCCAATATTCCAAAAATTTTATTAATTTTTTTCCAATTTTCCAAAGTACAAAATTCCAATTTCTAAAATTCCAAAATTTTCCATAAAATTAAATTTACTCTCAAATACATCTATGACACATTTGAAATGCAAGTGGTGAATTTATGGGCCAATCGATCTTATATGTCAGTATTATAGGATGCCCTGGTGCTAAAAAATGTTTACATAGTTGATGATATAAATATAAGTAAATCGGACCTCGAACCTCTACGATTTCGCCGTAACCAGTTAAGATAGAACGTAAAATCTGATTCAATTAAGAGTTAGGAGTGCCGCCAGCCACAGAAAAAATCAATTTTAACAACCAAGCTAAATTTAATACATTTAGTATCTTTTCTAATAAAATTTATACAATAGTGAGAAAAATAAAAGAAAGAAATATATGCATATACTTATGAATGATAATTACATTTGATTCTATTTTCTATTTATGTACTAACGCACAGTACAATATTCCATTCCAATTTATTTTCCTCAGAATAGAGAAAAAAATCGCGCGATTTTTTTCTCTATTCTGAGGAGAATAAAATGGAATGGAATTTTGGATTTGGAATTTTGGTTTCTGGAATTTTAGATTTGGAGTTTTGGATTTGGAATTTTAGATTTGGAGTTTTGGATTTGGAATTTTGGATTTGGAATTTTATGCCTGGAATATTGGGTTCTGGAAATACAACCCCAACCCAAATTTGTTATTTTTGTTAAAGGGCCAAATAATGTTTGAATATTGAATGAGTCCGTCAATAAATTGGCTGCGGTATTTTTTAGAAATAGTCTGCTTCATTTACGCATCAAAAATACCATAAGAAAGAGTGCATAGAACCCCTATTCTGACATTAATACTCTTTGACTGTGGTGCCCATCTCAAAAAAGGGTTGGGGTTGTATTTCCAGAACCCAATATTCCTAAATATTGGAATATTGGGTTTGCCTGGAATATTGAATTGCCTAGAATATTGGGTCCTGGAAATACAACCCCAACCCTTTTTTGAGATGGGCACCACAGTCAAAGAGTATTAATGTCAGAATAGGGGTGCTATGCACGCTTTCTTATGGTATTTTTTACGCGTAAATGAAGCATACTATTTTTAAAAAATACCGCAGCCAATTTATTGACGGACTCCTTCAATATTCAAACACCATTTGGCAATTTAACAAAAATAACAAATTTGTAATAGTGCAGGAGTAGCTTCATTTGGAAACGGACAAGTCAGTTAGCAAATTTGGCTCCACTACCGAATCGCAATCTGCATGTTTCAGGAATGAAACAGAATTATTTTTCAAAAACATTAGCAATCGAAGCAACCATTTGGTGAAAGTTACGATCGGAGATTTTCAACTCGACAGCTAGTAATTCCTATTGTTGTGTCTTTTGTTTATGGTCCAGTTTTGTTTAATATGGCTGCATTAACAACTTTTTTTATTAAAAAGATAAGTATAATACTTATATGACGAATATAAATTAACTAAAGAATTTGATGATTTTCAACCTTTCATTTTTATTTTGCACGTAACAAGTCAAAATTCGACGGAACAATGTTTTGTGTCGATAACCCTACAAATAATTGATTTATGTCTCCTGTGGCACTGTTCTGGCTTTCCCCGGGAATAAGACTCAATTGTCTGAAACCAAGTTTATTCGGAAATTATTTGCCCCTAGAAAAATGTTGTGAAACAAAATTTTCCCAATTAACTTTGGTCCGAAAATATTTGCAGCAAACTAATTACCTTAGTAGGCGACAAAAATTCATTTTAGACAGGCGAAATCACGATCATTTAAAAATTTTAATAGTTCTATCGACTATAAACATTCTAAAGTGGATAAAGCGGAAATATTTAAAAATTGGTTCCATAAATCATTTGTACCACAGGTAAAAAAATATTTTAAACCAATAAATTTAAATTAAAGTCAGTCAGAAAGAGCTCTTTTATTCTTGGATAACGAATTAAAATTAGACGAATGCATAAAAAACATTGTTTTAAGCCACCAAATGTCACATCACTCGCGTTCAGCCATGGCCAGAAATGTAATAAAGGTAACAAAACCTTATTATCGTACTACGTTATTAGTTTGTTGGAAAAAAATACTAAACTTTGTAGCAGATAAGGAAGATCGAGATGTTGATGTTCCTTAAGTATTTTCAGAAAACAGGTGTCTGTAGCAATTCTTTTTACTACACTAAATTATTCGTACAAAATGTAATAGAATAAGTGCGCTGTTGCAGAAGTCAAGGCATGGAGTGCAGATATGTTGAAAAAAATGAAGAAAATATTGAGGACAGCAATACCTGAAAAAGCAGTGAACACCTTGACATTATTACGGAGCCGAATGAAAAAATTCGACCGAATGACTCTGTAGTGGTGTTGTCTCTGATTATCCTGTTTTTTAAAGAAGGATTAACAAATAAATAATTTTAATTAGTCTAATTGTATAAATAATTTAGTTTTATAGTCACTTTGTTGATTTTCTTTGTTGTTGTTATGACAGTTCGTTTTTAAGTTGTCAAAAATTATTGACAGAAATTTGAGCAAAATGGTTGCGTACTTTGGCAAATTAAAAGTTGAAAATACCAACCTTAGAATAATTAATTTTTTATAAAATAATTTAGAAACCTTAGTTTAACAAAATTTTGCATTATATAAAGGGAATTTTGTTTAATTTTTGAGTTCAGTTAAAAAAAGAATTTTGAATAAAATTTATAAGAATTTTGATTGTGATTCATATTATAAAGATTTTTTTATTACAAAAATCTAGGTTAAATAAAATATTCGCATGTGTTATATTGAGTTCAATCTGGTTACATAATTTGTTGTGTTTTTTTATAAAGTAAAAAATTCTAAAACAACGGAGAAATTTTATATGTGCAGATTTAACATTGCAATTGCCGGAAATTTACAAAGTTACAAACTAATTATTTACTGGCCTAAATAAAAAAACATTTTGAAATGTTTGGGAATATTTTTATTAACAAACGCAACATGGGATAGAAGAATTGAATTATCCACATCAAAAAGTAAAATATGAGATACATAAACCAGGAACGGAGAAACTAAAACTCAATTGAAATTGTCAATGAGGCTTAATAATGGGCTGAAGAAGACATGGTGGATTCAATGCAATAATAGTTTTACGGTATTTGAAGGACAGAGTAAATTAAAGAAGCTTGGTAGATACGTAGCTACATGTTATGTATGAACTATTTTTTCTAATTTCTAGGTACTTTTTGTAAGTAAACAAATTCATATACAGTGTGTTTGGCGCGTGAACCGATAAAGGTGTTTTTCAGATTAGGGGTCATTTACCAAATACCTTTTAAGTTATTGCTAGATTTTTAAAAATAAGTAAACTGGGTGTTAATTGCCTTAAGCTGTTCAGTCATAGTGAAATATCACTATCTGCTACCGGAAGTGCCAATGTGCTTCACGATGTTCTAGTTAAATTGTTAAGAATTTTTTGTTTTTTGTCTTCGCTGATCGACGTTTACCGCACCACGAAACCTTCTCAACAACCTATCGACGACGTCTGAGGGAGACAAGCAGGTTACATTTTTACGAGCCTAAAGCTTACATTTTCATAATGTTGTAGTCGAACGAAAGTATAATACAAGCTTTTTACGAGGTTCCGACTACAAGCATACGAGTTATCGCTGAAAGATTAAGCTTATCAATCTGGAAAGTGTAGTCGGTTCTATGGATAGATGGAAGGCATGCATTCCATTGCACTCCATTGTTTTTCAAAATGACGGCTGTCCGTCACATAACCAACGAACGGTGAGAGAATACTTCGATGATTCTTCCCCAAACTCATGGATTGGTAGAGGTGGTCCTATTCCTTGGTATAAAAATTATTTCATGTCTTTACGACTACAAAAAAAAAGATATGACCTTTAAGGTCGAGATTTTGGGCAGTTTAAAAAAAAAAACTTAAAACTTCTGTTATCGTGACACAGCTTCTAAGTGACTTCCTCAATCTGCCAAAAAATGTCGGTCCACGCGCCAAACACTTCTAACATAGTAAAAATAATTTCTAATTTTAATAATAAACGAATGATGTGACTACTAAAACATCTGACAATTTTCTGAAAAAATTAATAAAAACTAAGGCAACTTGATGAAAAATAAACGCCCATGAGTAAGTGCCTTTACGGTTAGGTGTGACCACTGATCTATATACATGGATACGACATCAATGTCAGAAACCATATAAAACAACAGCTAAAAATGGGAGCACTTTTTTGTATAGTCATACCGCTCATTTATACACACCTCTTGCTTTAAAAAATATTTCCGAAAGATAGGACCGTACCGAAGATACATTTAATTTCGAAATTTTCTGAAATTGGTTTTTTATTATTATAGTCATGAACAAATAATAATATTCAAATGGCTTAAATTATAAATCACATTTTATTCATGTAATTCATGTTGTACCGCTTTTGTATGCAAATTTCTTCTTGCGATTTCCCTTAATATTTCAAATGCTCTCCTGCAAATATTTCGAATAAAAAAAGAGTTCTTGTCGTCAAAACGTCAAACGTCAAAAACTCATATGAACCAGTTTTCTGTTTACATTAATTTGATTTTCGAAAATTCGGAATTGAAGAAAAGACAGAAAATTTTTCTGTCTTTGTCACAAACGTAGAACTATTTTTGCTCTACCATATAGTTTTTGACATGTCGTATCCATGTAATATAGATCAGTGGGTGTGACCTACGGCTTAAACTATGGTCAATATTCAAGTTTCTTAATCTATTGGAAGTCCAAAAGATTTTGATAACTTCGAATTAAAATTTGTAAATTTTGGTTACACCTAACAATAATAAGTTTTTTGTTTAGTCTAAAAAACGTCCAAATATGACAGAAATTAGCTTATATGGCATGCTGATTGCTCCTTATTGCCCTAATTTTGTCATTTGATAATCGTCTAAACCAAGCAATATTTCTCTTTTAAAAATGAATTGTTGTTGGTATTTAATTATTAGTAGTGTAGCTAAGTGGCATTATTTTGTTACCTACGCTACACAATGCTAATGCATTGAGAATTACAAATTGACACCTTATGCCCAAAAATTTGGGAATGAAATAGAAATTTAAGATTGTGATGTTCCTTCAGCATGTCGAATGTAGTTGATGTGATGGATCATAGGAAATTATATACCGGAGGGAAGGAATACTGGTGTTTATACAAAAAACGATATAAATACCCCACAAAGAAACCAAACTATCAAGAACAGTGACTATTTTCACAAAACGTCATACATAACACACAAATCGTCCTCCTAACTTTCATTACAAAAAAATAAATTAAAAAAATATAACACAGTTTTCTAATAACAAGAATCTGGTCAATACAACGAAAAATATAAAATCGATTTACTAATAAATGTCTGCAAATATTTTGTTGATATGCACTGCATGATATATAGATATACTAAAATACCAGCACCTATGTACGAGTATCGAAAGAGGGCGTGTGAAGGTGTTTTTATCGAGAAAACTCAGAATAAAATTGATTGAGCTATTTTTCATCGAAATAAAACGTTTCAATTGTGAACAAGTGAATTTTTTTATTGCACTTTATCGACCATCATGCAATTTTCCATTTTTGTTTCGTAGAATTTTTTGAATTACTTATGTAAAACGAAATGGTATCATGTAGTTCTTTTATTCAAATTTCTTAAATATTTGCAATTCAGTACAGGTACGCCTCGACTAGCGTCGTTCTGTTAACACATTAATGCTACCCGAAATTTCAAAAAATCGAAAAAATAAATTCTTGTTTTTAACATATAGTACGACATGTTTTGGTCAACAACGATTTTTTATGTTCGAAAAATATAAAGAGTCAAATATGTGGATATTAACGATTTAATTAAGTGATTTGTCTCGGAATTATCCGCTTAAAAAATATAAAAAAAAAATAAAAACTCTTGCCTAATGCCAAAAAACACAAAATGAGAAAATAAAAATCGAACCAGAATCAAGTATCTGTAATTTTTGATCGTTAAACATACACATTCATTCCCAAATCTTATAACGTTTTAAATAGAAAAAATTTTCTTTTATTTAACAAATTTAAAATTAATTTTTAATTGTTTAACTCTAACGATTTCGACTAGTTCGATTTCGACTCCTCAGGAGTACCACTACAGTACTGTAGGTTGGATCGAATGTTTCCGTAGAGTAGAACTTCGCGACAATCAAAAGTGTAGAATACAGTTTTAACAAATACCAGTTGAAATGGGGAGACCGGTCAAACAGCATTTCTTGAAAATTTAAGACTCTCATACACAACTCAAAAGGTAATTTTCAGATAATTTGCACGGCAAATGAAAGATAATCCTGGAGATGAGTAATCAAATCTCAAAGGCCATCGTGAAGTACAATTCTTTGGCAATGTACCGAACCAATCGATTTTCGGTAATTCGCATCTGTTATAACAAAATTACAAAAATGCAACCGATATTAAAGGCCAATGAAAGAAAACCGTAGCGAAAGGTTGCCAAACTAACTAAGCCATCGAGTTGCACAAGTGGTAAACAACGTACCAAACCAATCGATATATTTAGGAAACACATGAAACACGGTTTTCTTAATAATTTAAATCTATCATACCCAAGAAAAAGTGTAGATGATTTTGGCGGCCATGCACATGATATTCTAGAGATGAGTAAGCAGGTCACAGCAATCTGTTTGCTTCGGCGTACTTTTCAAAATATTTGAACTTTATTATTATTTTCACATAAAATATGTTATCACTCTTATAAGTTGCTTTTGTTTGGTCATAAGCTCATCTACACTTTTTAATTTTCATTTTAACTGATATTTGTTACGAGTAAATACTACACTTTTTGAATGTTGAAAGGATTTCTAGAAATGTGTCAGATTCTTCACAATACTTGGATATACAATACTTAGGTATACAATACTTGGATATATAAAAGCCATAGTGAACGGCAAAATGGAACGAAGTAAGAGGGCTTAATGTGTCAGAATGGTTTGAACCAGCATTCGTTCGTACTGCGTAACCATTAGCAACTAATACAAAATGTGATGGCAAAGGGGCGCGAGGCAGAAGAGCGTTCATACAAATTTCATTGACCGCAGTTGAGCTGGAAAAAATTGCAAAATGGCAAAAAAATTGCAAAATGGAAAGGAACAAGATCATGCCCCATCGCTGCCAGGTCTGGCTCATCCAGCAATACAACAAATTAATTTGATTAACCTCAATAATGAGGCCAAATCACGTAGCGCCAGTAAAATAAAAAAAAACGGTGGCCGACAAAATCCAACTTTCAGGGCCTCTTTGACACCAGAAAAATTTAACCAAGCCGGAAAATATTGGATGGAAGATAAAATAAAAATCGACAAATTAACCAACACAACTACTATCGACCTGCAATATTTCTCAAGCAAAAGCTTTAAAAATTCATATATTAGATGGACACTGTGATTGAAACAACCACGCAAAACATACAAAATCTCAGATTGGAGAACCTGTTTGAATTCAGCTCATATCATAATGAAAAATGTTTACACGAAGATTTTAGAAAAATATAAAACATTACTTCTCTGAGGCCCATTGGGGCAGTGAATTGCGACAATCCACAGAACGAAACCGTCCTAATAAGCATGGAAGAAGACCCATAGTCCAACATTATACAAATCGACTGGTTCCACAATTGCTTCAATTGCTCCCGAGCAATTGGGAGAGCCTGAATAAAATAAAGGAAATAACAAGACACAGTTCATCATTCCGAATTCAATAGAAAGTCGAGGCAATCAGTCTCTCAGTAACTAATCCCAGTCGTATAGGTTGATGCAAGCATACTGGCCAAAAATTACGAATAGGTTCAAAAACGTCAAATTAAGCGAAACTAACTAATGGCAAGGATTCGGTTTCCGTTCCGAGCCAATTTTTAAGGTGATTCCATCAGTAATCAAATAATAAACGACTATAGCAAAAAGGTAAGTGTATGAACCAATTAAGCAAATTAGAAGAATTTTAGAGGAAACATGTGCATGCATAAATTGCACCGTCAAATAAATAAGAAATCGGGCCTGGACCATTTCAAAAATCGAAAACACAGCACTAGAAAGTTTATTACATTTAGGAGAGAAAGAAAATCTTGATACAATTAAATTTATGTGCCAAATTATTTAGATGGAATAAATGATCCCATTTCCAGTTGATTGTGTTCATTTTCTAACTCAAGAATAATATACAAATAAAAACGGTATGTGACGACTTAATGTTCTGCGATATTCTGAAGGCAGACTAACCACTTCCAAAAACGGTATGAAGCAATTTCTACTTTCTGTACGATTTCACGACAAAACGTACTCTGACAATTTCGCCTCGAACATTATTAATGGTTCTCCCTGATATTCACCAAGGGTTTCCCCTCATTCGTTAAAGTGTGCCAGGCAAGTATTGCTTTTAGGATGGGTGCGCTTCACCTCCCCTGCTTCAAATCAAATCTTTTGAAATAAAAATAACTAAAGGCTCTAAATGGGCTAATTAAAAGTCCTAGGTACTAAAAAGTTTTGGGATCAACAGGTTCCACTTACAGTCCCAACAGCCGAATGGAGTTAGGAAAATATTTACGGAAAAGAACAATCATTGATAACTTTGGGAATACGCGATATTGCCAAACTGGAGAGCTGCGCAGGTTGTGCAAGCAAGTTATAACAATAGTTTAAAGCAGAATCAGCACAAATGATTATTAAGCTGTATAGATCAACGGCTAATAAAAGTGATAATCATAGACACAGGTAACAGTTTGGTCGGATTCTTTATGATCATATACTGGCCTTAATAAGAAAGGCTGCGTCTACTTGAAACTCGTTTGTGGCAAATCGAATAAGAAAAAATCCGATCAACACCGTTTTACTTTTCCGACTGGGGAATTTAATCTAATCAGATTCAATTGAGACTAGGGAAAGTATAGAAAACGCTACCAGTGGAAAAAATGAAGCTTGCACCCGAGATGATGCACCCGAGACACTTTTTCCATTTTTAAATTGATAATTTTAATATTAATCGTAAATAAATTTGTAGTTTTTATATGTTAATGCAATATACAAATAATATTAAACTTTCCAAGTACACTTTTCATAGATAATTCATAGAAAAGCATGACAAAACTCTTTTTCATAGTAATAAATTTTTCCACGAGAGCACAGGGGTACAAGTCTCAATTAATGAAATTAAGCCTTTGCAAAATTATGTTCTAAAATGGTGAAATTAATCAGAGCTCTTCTTTGTTTTTTTTTTGGAAAAGTGCAAATATCCAACGTTTGCGGCCTGATCTAAAATGATGCAGAACCAGCTCAATTGATGAAATGATTGGTTATTTAAGAACCGCAACCATCCTAGAACTCGTTCAAAAGTTTCAGAAAATCATACTTACCCACCGAAAATAAAGAAGCCTTAATAATTGTTAATATTTGTTAATAATACTTAATGGACTCACAATTATACTCGGAAAACTAAGAACAATCTAAACAATGGTCAGAAAATGGTCCCAAAGACTAAAGACTAAAACGGTTTTGTCTGCTTGAAACTTCAATTGCTTCCGCTTATTCTACACGTATTGTTTCAAGTGACTATCACCTATTTCCAAATTAAAACAATTGGTCTTCAAGTCAATTCGACAAACACTGGCCTTCGATAGTGTGTTAACAACAATAGTGTTGCTGCATTACTACGTAGACGAGTAGTTTGAAGGTCTTGATATACTGTTAAAGTTAGCCGAAAGTTTCCAGCCGAAAGATAATGCAGATAGTGTCTTGAATACAGCAAAAATCAGTCATGAACTCTAATTTAGGAGAATTTATCGAATTATATCATTCGGGTGAAGGAGAAATTATTTTAGTTTATAGGAATTTAAAAATCGATAGGGGCGAGAGTATTAAGAGAGTTTAAAAATAGTCAAGACACTATCTGCATTATCTTTCGGCTGGAATCTTTCGGCTAACTTTGACAAGGTGGTCTTGATCTGTCTTCATATCGTAAAAAGCAGATTTAGAACACAAAAAAAGGATACGCACAAAATAGCTAGGAGATTATGTTATAAATAAAAATATTAATGGTCCCAAAACATAAGGAATATAGTGTTGCTAATATAAGGACTAAGTAACTTGGATTGAAGGAATTTACCCTCTAATAACGCCGGATTAACAAAATGTTAGTTTCTGTATATAAAATGTTAAGAATTAATGCCTCTTGACATAGGATCTTTAATGTCCATTGGCTCTGTGAGCAAGCTTCAACAACTGTAATTTATAGGGGGATCAGCTCTAAAGGTCAGGTGATAGTATGGATTCTGACTTCGAAATTCAAGGTCGTAGTACAGAAGTTACCATAGTCATCTAGAGCGATCAGGCGCATTCCTAATAAGCAAGTTGGTTGAACGGGTAATACAAATCATGAAATTAGATACTAGGTTAACTCTGGTCTGGATAAGAAATCTTGCGTCCACTTGGAACTTCTTTGTCGATAGTTTGACTACCTAATAAGCGGTATGTTTTATTAAATAGAGAACTATCGATTATTCCAATTTGGTAAATTTTACGTTCAAAATGCAAAAACTTTAGCTTTCCGAGTTCATTGTTTGTTGGGCTTGGGAGCAAACAAAAATGTCAAAAAATTAGTGTAATGTTCAAATTCAACATAACCTATAATTTGCATACCCCTGGAAACAAGAATTTTAATAAATTTGTTCTTTTTTGACATTTCGTTTATGAACCGAGATATTGTTTAATTGTTTGTGTGAATTACCTTTTTATCGATTTGGAATTGTAAATTTTGAAAACGATTTGAAGTTGAACATCATAATATAAAATAGATAATCAAATTTTACATTAAATATTAGTAATAAATAAATGAGTACAAAAACTAAAACGAAATCCTTCGTTTGGAAATATTTTATTAAATCTGAATGTGGAGGTGAAATGTGTAAAATGTGTCACAAAAAGATTAAAGCCATGGGAAATACGACCAATTTAATGAGTCATCTTAGACATATTCATCCTGACATAGTTACAATTAGAAAAGAATCCGATGAATCGGATTTATCAAGACAGTCATCTTCAGCACCAATTGATATTAGTGAATCAGACGATGCGGAATATGATTGTGGCGAGAGAGAAATCACAAATATAACAAAAATATCTGAAGGTGAACCTCAAGACATGGCCGTTGTTTCTGAAGAAATATGTTCACAATCGTCAGTGGAACAATTTTTGAATAATCAAAATCGTTCGGTAAGTAACGTAAACGTATTTGCTCATTTTTCAAATTGGCAAAAATATTTCACGATTAACTTTAGCATTTTAAATAAATCTCAAGAGGTCTGGTCGATTCCGAACCAGCAGTGTCGTCAAAGATATTACCCCCGTCTTTATTATATTAACGGAAAATGATTGCGCGAACTCAACAAATTGACACGGTTTTTGCTAACATGAACAGCTTTAGTGGTGCAAAAGATCAAAAAACGCTAAAAAAGATCAATATGATTGCTAAAGATAATTTAAGCTTATGTACTACGGAGAAGGAAGGATTTCGCTATTTCATACAGGCCACTGCACCTTTATATAAGGTTCCTACAAGGCAATCAATTACAAAACAAATGGATCAAAAATACGATGCCCTATCATCAGTTCTTAAAAGTAAAATGCGGATTGTAAACTATCTCACCTTAACAACGGATATTTGGACTGAGATATTGAACACTCAGAGCTTTTTAGGTGTTACAACTCATTTTATTTTTGAAAATTCAATGTGCTCAGCCATGATTTGTGGAACTCATTTAGACGGACGTCATTCTGCATATGTAATATCGCGTCATTTAAAAACAATTTGTTCTGAGTAGAATATTGACGAAGAGAAGGTAATTTATACAAGGTAATTTATACAGATAGTAGCCGTGGTATCGGATAGCGCCTCAAACATTACCAAGGGATTGCAGATACTTTTGGGAAATCTTATCTTGTTTTGCTCATACCGTCAATCTGGTAGGTCAAGGTGCTATGACAAACTTTCCAGAATTAAGAAACTTACTTTTGAAGGTAAAGGAAATTTTCAAGTTTCTCAAACATACACTGAAAAAAATATATACTCGTACAGAGTGAAAACTAGCATTAATACTAAGAAAATTGCGTAAAAACTGCGCCGATGCAGGCTTTCATTAACAGTACAAAGTATGGTTCATAAATATTACGTAAAATTTAAATTTCTTAAAAAATATTTTGCTCCTGTAAAATGTGATATTTATGATTTCATTCATAAACATTAGTAAAAAGTCTTTTATTACGAGAATGCAATTCGACGTATTTCGTAATATTAACGCCAGAAATATTAGTTACAATTAACGCCGGAATTCATAATATTAAGTAATTTCTTCTTGTATTTTTGGATCGAAAAAAATGTTTTATTACCAACACAAAAAAACTCATTCCGAAATTGAAATGTGAAATAAAAACTCGAATTCATATTTTTAATTAGTTTTATCGTCAATTTTATTTAAAAATTTCATCAAACTATATATAGCTGTAAACAAAAAGTTGCTCCTTTGGAATGGGTAATTATAGGTAAATTTGGTCCTGCTCCCATTTTACAATATTTACAAATCCAGTGAGCCAGATACTTCGCATCGTCCAGGTTAACATTTTATATCACGTCGAGTTGTCGGAGTCATCTAATAATAATATGTAAAATAGAAAGAACCACATTAGATGCATTAGCCAATTTAAAGCACAAACACAAAACTATTTAGAAAAATAATGAATTTAATTTAGAAGCTAGAATTTTAATTTATTTGGTATAACCAAGAACCACTTTATTCACAAGAAAAAGCAGCGCACAATTTCACTTTAATTTATTTATTAACTCAACTTATCACATTTTACTCAATTAGAATTTTTCTAATATTTACCTTATTATTATTTCCCACAGGTTAATATAATCAGCATGCGCACTCGTAACAATCACATTGAATTAAAATTATAAATAAAAAAATCACTATTAAAATTGAAATTAACAAATAAGTTTTTTCAACCTGTTTAGACATCATGCCAATGCTACAATGATTGAAAAAAATGCAAAATGGAGTAGGCGTCCTTTTTTTTTTGTTTGATTTTAAAGAATTTTACAATCGGAAACTTCAATAAAACGTAAAAATTGTAAAGACTATTCATTTGTTCACAAATATTAAAACTTATTTCTTGTGATCTACGGAACCATCGTAATATTAAAAAAATTAATAGCAAATCTTTAAACTATGAACTTCTTCATAATTATTACTAACAAATTCATATGGTCTAAATTTTAACGACAAATTCTTAAATATTATGAATAAATTATATTATGCTACGTTAAATAAATTTAATAAAAGTTAATGATTTCGATTCTTACTATTAACGCAATAATCTTTACGAAAAATTTTATTTATTTGGTTTTGTGCATCAATGTGATGAATTTGACATAAATAGTATGAATTTGATTTAATGAACGAGATTCATAAATATAATGCTCAAAATTTTTTTCAGTGTAGTGTTGTGGCAGCAGATGAACTAAGGAAAACTCAAACTGGACATTCCTGAAATTAATTCAAGAAGTTCCAACTAGATGGAATTCAACATATTATATGCTCGAACGTTTCCATGATCTTAAGGAAGAAATTCTGCTAAGAAGGAGCAGTTCTGCTAAGACTTCCCAAAAGCTCTGATATGCTAACAGGTAGTACTAAAAATTATATTATTTTAATTGATGTGTAATAAAATAATTTGAATTATTCGCTTCATTTTATTACAGGATTGGAACTTTCGACAGTTGAAGATGCTATAAAAATATTACGCCCGCTTGAAATATTAACAAAAGAAATTCGTGGTGATAAAACTATCACCAGTAGTAAAGTGATACCACTTATTTCATGTATGGTCAACAAACTTCTAACAACTGAAAGCGAAACAATTATATCAAAGACATTAAAAGAAAAGCTTTTAAAACAGGTTGAGAAGCGCTTTCAGAATATCGAAAAATGTTACTTGTTGGCAATTTCATCAATTCTCGATCCCCGTTTCAAAACACTTCACTTCAAAGATATAACGTCATGCTCAAAAGCAATTAAAATAGTACACATTTTTGAAAGAAGAAGTAGTGGTATATTCAAAAGGACTTCATGCTGAAAAAAATAAAGCCAAAGAGGCACTAGCCAAGAATAGTGATAAATTCGATTTATGAAAATTCCATAAGAAACTAGCTTTAGCCACGTAACAAAATGTTTTTCTATCCGAAGGTGATGGGATAAGAATTCAACCTGTTTTAAGCCATTATTTAAATCAGCCGGTAATGGATCTGGAAACCGACCCTTTAGCATATTGGTCAGTTCAAAAAACTATAAATCCGGAATTAGCAAACTTCCTGAGAAATATGTATCGATAACAGCAACATAAGTGCCATCTGAAAGACTATTTTCAAGAGCAGGAAATATAATGGAGGAAACTCGTAACCGGTTGCTTCCAGAGAGAGAAAGATTAAATAAGCTATTATTTCTGAACTCATTAAATTGGAATGGTTGGTTACTATAACGTTTGATTAATTAAAAATAAATAATATTTTTTTTTTCGAAGATTGGTTGTTTATTTATTGTTTGCTTAAAGAAGTTTTAGAACTGAAGGTTCATCGGTAATAGGACTAAGAAAGGAGTCGCTTCGTAGCAGACATTTTTAAAGCCTTGCCAACTAAGTTTATTTTTAATTTAATCTAAACAAAAATAAGCATTTTATTAATTCTGCCGTTTATGGGAATCTTCGAATTTGAATTAAAAATATCCGGTAATTTATTATTAGATTGGAAATCTTTTTTAGGAAAACGTCCTTACATATATCATGGCCACATCACGCTTTTACTGAGCGAATATTATGTAACAAGTATTGTGTGTGACTGTGTAATGTATGATGTATGTGTGAGTATATTATTGTATCATTTAAGTTGAAGGCTCAGCGTAAAAGTATATCCGTTCTGTATTTACTCAGAAAAAGCAACAAAATCACATTTATCGATATTGCAGTTATCGATAGTTTTGAGATTGATTATTTTATCGATAGTTTGGTTTGCGATATATATCGAATGTATTATCGATACTTTTTAAGAAAATGAACATCTCTAGATACTGTTAAAGTTAGCCGACTCGCTCCAGCCGAATAATGTCGATAATGCAGGTTCGACTGTAACGATTAGAACATACCAACCGGGAAATGTCGATAATGCAGATTCGGTTGTGGTGATTAAAGTACCAGCCAGAAAATGTCGACAATGCAGATTTAGCTATAATAACAGAATTGTATCAGCCGCAAATGTCGATAATGTAGATGCAAAATAATTTTTCTGTCAAAGTCGGTAAGGTAGATTCATATACATAGTCAGCATATAATGTCGATAAAGCAGATAAACAATTTGGGTGTTAAACAGTAATTTCATTTTAAGTCAAAAATATTTATTTCGATTTATTAACGTATATTACTCAAAATTAAATTTTTTTATTAAATGCATTAAAACTATAATAAAAAACTAGTTTATTACTGACAAAACTAGATGGCAAATATCAAGCAAAACTTCAAAAGTTTCAGGTCGATTTCTATGTTGGAAGTCCCGGAATTTCGGTTGAATATATCTCACACACAAAATTTTAAAATTTCTAAAAATTGACCGTTTAAAGTGGCATGGCTGGAAATAGACTCAAATGAAAGGTCTTATTGATGATCATACCTGGAAAAAATTTCAGGTCGATTTCTATGTGGGAAGTCCGGGAAAACTCGGTTGAATATATCGCACACACAAAATTTGAAATTTTCTAAAAATTGACCGTTTAAAGTGTCATAGCTAGAAATATATTCAAATGAAAGGTCTTATTGATGATCATACCTGGAAAAAATTTCAGGTCGATTTCTATGTTGGAAGTCCGGGAAAACTCAATTGAATATATCGCAGACACAAAATTTGAAAATTTCTAAAAATTTACCGTTTAAAGTGTCATGGCTAGAAATAGATTCAAATGAGAGGTCTTATTGATGATCATACCTGCAAAAAATTTCAAGTCGATTTCTATTTTGGAAGTCCGGGAAAACTTGGTTGAATATATCGCACACAAAATTTGAAAATTTCTAAGAATTTACCGTTTAAAGTGTCATGGCTGGAGATAGATTCAAATGAAAGGTCTTATTGATGATCATACCTGGAAAAAATTTCAGGTCCATTTCTATGTTGGAAGTCCGGGAAAACTCGGTTGAATATATCGCACACATAATATATTCAACCGAGTTTTCCCAGACTTCCAACATAGAAAATCGACCTGAAATTTTTTCCAGGTATGATCATCAATAAGACCTTCCATTTGATCTATTTCCAACCATGACACTTTAAACGGTCAATTTTTAGAAATTTTCAAATTTTGTGTGTGCGATATATTCAACCAAGTTTTCCCGAACTTCCAAAATAGAAATCGACCTGAAATTTTTCCAGGTATGATCATCAATAAGACCTTCCATTTGAATCTATTTCCAGCCATGACACTTTAAACGGTCAATTTTTAGAAATTTTCAAATTTTGTGTGGTCTATATATTCAACCGAGTTTTCCCGAACTCTCCACATGAAAATTGAGCTGTCTTTTTTAAATGATATTTATTAGATGAAGTGCCGTTTAAAATATTGTCCAAACTTGTAACTATAAAAGCATTTCACGCCTTACCTCCCCAAACATCTAATTCGGCACTTAGAATATTTTGGATTGGTATATTAGTTTTAATTGTTTCGAATGAAAATTTATTTTACATTTTTTAGTTGGTTTTTATGAAAAACAAAATAAACATTTGTAAAATTAATTCATTCCGGCATTAAATTCGTATCTGCATTATCGACATTTTTCGGCTGGGACGTTACCGACAAAAATCGGCTGTCATTTTCGTTTGATTAGTTTGAATCTACATTATCGACATTTTTCGGCTGGAGTCGGCTAGAGTCATCTCTAGTGTAAATCGAATGACCGAAATTTAGGTTAATATTAACTGATTGTGAAGTGTACGCTTCTAGAAGAAGGGTCTTCAATCTAGAGTCTGACGTGCAACATAAGGCGAAAAACTGTCGTAGCACATGCTCTTATAAGGGAGCTCGAATCATTAATTTACACGTTGGGAAATAAATTGTTCTTCAAAATCTGGTCCGCCTTGCTAACCACATGTTAAGATGGGCCGAGCAAGAGTGAAGACCCGGGAGCCATAACATACAAAGGTTTCATATACATATTCGTTTACTTTACCACCAAAACTTTCCACATCTATGGAAAAGATTTATTAAATATTATTAGCGCATTTCCGGGGTTAGGATCGAGGAGTATTAAAATAATCCACTCAAAAGTACTGTCCCAGGTTGAATATACACAGCTAAGTAATTGTTTATTAAACAAACTGAAAGTCTATTCGCCATCAATCATCATATTTTCGGTAGTCCTGTTTAGAAGATCCCACAGAACGGTGCGCTTTAAAAAGGAATTTCCGGCGCCTAAAAATTTTTTCAGTGTTCTCATACGGGAAAGGTATTATTCGGGGTATCAGATGGATCGTTTATAATGAAAAAATATGTTAAAATTAAATCAATACCGTTCAGCACACCTTAAATCGTTTTAAAAAATAATTATTTTTTTTTTCGAACACCCTCTAATGGGAATAAAACATAATGCATTAAAAATATTTCAACATTTGGTACATAACATCGGTGATTATAATAACCCCACAATAGAGGGTTACCAAATTCTCTTATGATGTACCAGAATGTGATTAGCTTTACTTTTTGATTATTGTTGATTATTGTGTACGGTGAGGGTTGCGGCGACGGTTTGATGACAAAAAGAACATTTGTTAATTTAAATTAAGGGAGTCGAGCAAATTTAATTTTTAAAATTTGTTGATACCCAAAAATATATAGGGGTTATATGAAATTCAATTGAAGGACCAAATAAATATCGCCCGTATATAAATCAATATCATATACAAATGCGCGCATACATAGAATTTTATAAAGCCAATAAACCAAAAATATGTATGATTGATTGATTGATTGATTGATTGGACTGTAGAACCAAGTGCTAGCCAAGAGTCCCGGATAACGCCGGGCCTATTCCTACAGCCTGTTTACACATAACAATAGGAAGGATAGGAAAGGTTTTTTTTTTTTTTTTGGGACAGAACGATCCGGTTTCAGACACCTAGCGATCGTACGGCACAACACAATTCTAATCTACTTCTAATCTACTAGAGGAAGGATAAAGGCTTAATAGGTTTAATGGATAACGATGGTATTGCTTTGATCTTCAACAATTGCCTCACTAAATCAAAACCTGAGAAAAAATAATATTATTTCACGTGCATCTGGAAATTTTCTGTAATATAATTCTACATTAATACTTATCAGCTACCTAAACAAAATTGATTAATTGATAATACCTAGGTAAAGCCAATAGTTATTAACATAATGACAGCACAATTCTAATCTACTCGACCAGCAATTAATATTTCAAAGAAATATTTCTTCATAACATCTAAAGATTTCTGAAATTCATTCTTAGTTAATCTACCGGTTTCCTAAATAATATAAATATTTATTAATTTAATCCTCTACAACTCCATAACTTACAATATATTTTTCTGAAACTCTTATTTGAATTTTATTAATAATAAATTGAATTATGTATATTAATAATGAATATTAAATCATTAATAATTTCTCTAAAATCATTAGCATTTGGCAAACTGGCCGTTAAAATAGTCAGTAAACATATACTCGTATTATTTATTAAACCTGAAAACAAACTGTATGCTTATTATTGACTACTTAATTGTATTCAATATATTCAAACTTATGACTTACTCTTCACCGTTCAAGTTATTGATAGCGGATTCTTTTACGTTTTTGATGTAAATCAAATTTTGGATAGTTAAAAAGAAAACGAAAAAAAAAAAAAAAAAAAAAAAAAAAAAAAAAAATTGATGTGTGGCGTAGTGTGTCTAACCGAAAGGGATGCCGAAAACAATAACAAACCATTTTGAAAAAAATTTCAAATGACGCGTTTGACGCATTTGACAATATTTACGGTTGACGTATTTTATGAATATGTGTACGTATAAATATGTGTACGTGGTAGTTAAAATGGAAGTAAAAATCTATATTTCCATTTTTTGATGTACATCAAATTTTTTTTCTTTTCTTTGCCATTTTTCCGCTAAAAGAACGCGAAAATGTGATTTACGTCAAAAACAAAATTTTTTGCCAGTTTTTTGTTAAAAGAAAACGCCATAAGAAACATAAAAACAAGATACTAAAACATGATTTTCACGCGCAAAATGACAGAAAATAAAAATTTAGTTAAAATCATTAAAATTTTGAATTGTAATCACTGCGGAAATCATAAAATATCAAATAAAATAAAATCGAGATAAATTTTAATTTGTAATTTAAAGTACATAATCTATTTAAATAAATGAATTTTGAAGATCACGAATATTTTTGAAAATTGTAAATAGCTTTGAGGAACAAAGCTATAATATCATTAACAAGAATTTGTGAGCTGAATTTTATTTAATAAATTTTAATATTTATATGTTGTAATATATAATGTTGTATGTAATTGTATAATTTAAAAAAAAAAAAAAAAAAAAAAAAAAAAAAAAAAAAAAAAAAAAAAAAAAAAAAAAAGATCCACCCAAAACAAATCGAAAATCGACAAATTCAATGTAAACCTCCGTCCTGCTGGCCACAAGTGACGCAACGCGCACAAAACGACGAAAATGAAACTTGGGAATATTTCACCTTTTTATGATTTTTCATCATGGTTTTATTCTGCTCTTCCGAAAACAAAACTCAAACCAAACCAAAACCTACATATAAAAAAAGAAAAAAAAAAAAAAACGGCCTTGAATCCCCTATCTCATTTTCGCTTGGGCCAGGGCCGCTACACCAATAAAAAATTTGGTTCAAAAATAAAAATGAGTCGCTATCAAATCCAATCTCATAGGCAAATAGGGAAAGAGACGAAGATGAAGATTCAAAAAACACACTTCACAAGGAAATACATAATAAACCACAAAAATATACATACCATCCACACATGTATACATAAGTCTACATCCAAAACCAACAACAATTAACATATCAAATTTCTTCATCCGTTCCAACCTGGATTTAAAAGAAGCACTGGTTCACACTTTAAAATAAATCGTAATAGATTGTTCATTGCTAATTTAAAACCTTATTTTATATTTAAAACAAAATGTTTTTGTATTGTTTTAATCTACTCTCTCGAAAATAAAATTTTAACTAAAATGTATATCTCAAAAATTAATGAAAAAAAAAAAAAAAAAAATTAATTTTTAAAATTAAATTTCAAATTTAAATTAAAATAAAATATGTAATCAAATTTTTTATTTCACTTCTATTTGTGTTAGAGCTGCTTAAAAAATTTTTACAACCGGTTTCATATGTAAACGGGGAAAGAGACGAAAAAGAAGCTGCTTCTTTGACATCCCGTGTGAAAGGGGCGATTATTGGTTTTGTTACATCCCTGCATGTACACACCAATATATATATATATATACATCTAAACGCACAGAAACACACACTCATAACTATGTATATGTATTATTTAGGTAAATTTTGATGCTACACACAAATCTATATACGAAGTATGAAAAGTACATAAATAAAAATAAAAGTATGTATATATGTATATATTATATATATAAATGTATATAAAGGATACTTCTCTGATTTAATGCATCTTTATACATAACCAGTTTATCGAAACATTAAAACGAAATATATCCCGTTATAAATATTTCAACTCGGGTTTTATGTATACAAACACATTTCATCATACACGTCACTTAACTCGTCACTTTACTGTTTATTTGAAACCCACTATGTATATTATGTATACCTAGTAATTCAATCAAACATAAATGTGCATTTACGCATTCACGAAATGGTATCAGAACATATACGGAAATAATTATATATACGTATACGTTCTACACAATTTCACGCGCGGCTTATACACAAATCAATATTTAAAACACTAGGTGTACGTCATATCTTTTAATCACTTATTTTATAATGTAAAAAACAAATTGATTATTATTATTATTAATAATTATAATTATTTTATTTATTATTTACACAAAAAAAAAAAATATTTAAATTAAATGAAGGAGCGAGAACAAAACACGTCTACTCCGTTTCACATCACTTTTCGTCCTCCCAATAAACCAAAAATATGTATGGTACATAAATTTTGTGTGCAAATAAATAAGCAAATATAAAACAGCTTTGGCAAGCAGTAAAACAAAATTTAGGCCACTAACACTAAAGAACTTCGTTCAATATGGCATATTGTTAAAATAAAATAAAATTTACATTCACTTTCGATGAGCAAAAATGCTGATCGAAAATACAACTACACAAAATAGCTAAAATATGAGATAGATGCGTAATATTATTTTGACGTGGACCAAAAATTACGTCAGCAAACAAACTATAGCAATGCATCTTTAAATAAAGGCGAACAATTTAAATTTTACAAATCACTTCCGTAGGCAAATTAACCCTTTTACCCATATCCTTCTCAAATTATACATAAATCATAAATATACAAAAAAAAAAGTTGAAGTTCAAATTTCAATCTCGAAATTTGATAGCTATATTTAAAAGAAATACAAAAAATTCAGAGTTCTACTTTTCCTATCAAAATGTATTTACTGTATTGTTATGATACTCATCAATATCAGCATCATCATCACATCATCTTTCGAACATACGAGTATACGTACATACATAACACACGAATAAATTATTTTATTATTTTTATGCTATACTCCGTATATCGGGTGTGTACATTACACTGCCAAAGTCAAAACTATATAACTACTCGTGTATGTTCATTTAACTAATTGATTATAATTCATTTGTAGATAAACAATAATAAAACACAAAAATGTAAATAAATTAATTTGAGTAAATTAAAATCGTAAAATTGCTTTGTGAAAAACAAATTTCGTTAATTAAATCAATTACATTTAAAAAAAACAATTTTGCAATCAGGCATAACTTTCCCGCGCTAATTTTACGTATTCATTTAAATCAATGAAATAATTGTGAATGTAACATGTGAGTGCCTAACGATGAAACGCACACACACACTGAAAAAAAATAAAATAATGGGTCAGGGGTCAATGTGTTCAATCTAAAATCAAATTACGAGTTCCTGAAATACATTTGTTGCCACCTGAAATACATTTGTTGTCACCTGGAATACATAAATCATCGCCTGAAAGAAAACCATCACCAATTTATCGTCGAACCCAACACTACAGCTGAGTTATTAATATCACCATCCGAGAATCGTCCCTCATTTAATATATGTAGTTATCTGAAATGTAATTAGATTAATTTAATTAAGTTCATACGTATATTATAATAATTACTTACCTTGTCATTATATTCATCTTGATTACCTAGAAATTAGTATAAATATTATTTAGATAACAAACCAAAAACATATGTAAACAATATACATAACATAATTTGCCCTTGAACTTGATCTTCAAAACACAACAAATTATGTCATGCACATTGTAACACAAATAAACATACACTAGAATTTCTCTATATATTTATTAACACATATAGATACTTACCTTTAAAACAATAAGGATAATTGGTTACCTAAAATAGTAATTAAGTTAAGATAAAATTCAGTTTATTATGTATATTAAATCTTTCTTACCAGTTTGTTATGACATTTCTGCATCACACAATTACTAATGTAATTATCTTATAGATTGTACTACCACCAATGTAATTCCTATTTATTAGAAAGTGCGTTTAATACTTAATATATAATTTGTAATGCCATCTAGTGGCAATTAAATTACGAGGCGATTGATAACCCTCTATGGTAAATATACCAACATTTTTGTAATTAATATTTTGTAAAACAAAATAAAATTCTCTTTGTCATCAACCACCATAGCGAGAAGTTGTGTTTTAGAATTGCATCGCGTTGTAAATCAAATTAAATATAAATATAATAATATAAAATTAAATAGAAATTTGTACAGTGAAGTTATACAGTACCACCGGTTTATTATTTCTACATTTGTTGGTCCTTCGAGCCGGATGCGATACCAAAGCGCATCAAAGTGTAAAGTTAAAAACTGCGATTGCAATTCTAAAACATCCACGCCATTACTAACCAGCGGATAGCAAAAAAGCGCAGTGTTATATTTCGATACAAGGCGATACTACAGCCAGCATTCACGCGCCGAAATACCCACCGCCATTCATCGCATGGTATTTCTACGTGGTTACATTAATCTGCAGAATTAATAAAGTGATAAAATCGGAAATACCCACCGCCATTCTTCGCATGGTATTTCTACGTGTTTAATTAATAAAATGCAGGATTAATAAAGTGATAAAGCCGAGATTCCAGCCGCCATTCGCCGAGTGGTTTTTTACGAGTTTGCATTCGCTCGCCCATATATAAACGAAGGCGATTGCAATTCGATACTGCAGCCAGCATTCACGCGACGATATACCCACCGCAATTTATCGCATGGTATTTCTACGTGGTTGCATTAATATGAAGATTTAATAAGTTGATTAAACCCGAGATTCTAGCCGCCATTCACCGAGTGGCTTTTACAAGTTTGCATTCGCTCGCCCATATACCAACGAAGGCGATTGCAATTCGATACAAGCCGATACTGCAGCCAGCGTACATATTCCGAAATACCCACCGCAATTCACCGCATGGTATTTCATCATAACTGGTCAGCAGCCGCAATTCACCGCATGGTATTTCTACGGATTCGTACAAATCTTTAAAATTAGTAAAGGATTTATTCCGAAATACCCACCGCAATTCACCGCATGATATTTCATCATAACTGGTCAGCAGCCGCAATTCACCGCATGGTATTTCTACGGATTCGTACAAATCTTTAAAATTAGTAAAGGATTTATTCCGAAATACCCACCGCAATTCACCGCATGATATTGCATCATAACTGGTCAGCAGCCGCCATTCACCGCATGGTATTTCTACGGATTCGTACAAATCTTTAAAATTAGTAAAGGATTTATTCCGAAATACCCACCGCAATTCACCGCATGATATTGCATCATAACTGGTCAGCAGCCGCCATTCATCGCATGGTATTTATTATTTCCGGTTGGCAGATAAATAGACAAGTCCGGAGTGACAAACCAAGCACCATTCACCGCGTGCTCATATAGCAGCCGCCATTCATCGCATGCCAAGTACAGGATTAAAAACCAGCCACCATTCATCGCGTGCCCATATTCCAGCCGCCATTTGCCGAATGGTATTATTATCAGTCTCCAGTTGACAGTCGAGTACAGGATTAAAACCAGGTGAGCTGTTTCCATATCATTTAAGTAAATTGAACCCTAACCACAATATATTAAAAATATATTTTCGAATTTTTATAATTATATTTCGAGTGGTTCTTTGACATATTCCTTGTGCTCGCGCTGTGCGTATAAAATTATACATACTTCTGTTAAGTTATCGACCAATTTAATTATATTTTAACCTCGTGTTAATATGGAAGCATTAGTTAAGCGTAAAAGTGTGATCAAGGGTCAGTTAACGAAGATTGCTAATTTTGTAAATACGAAGGGAGAAAATGCCACTTATGACGAACTGTCAATTCGGTTAGCTAAAGTGAATGATATGTATAATCGATTTATTTCAATTGAGGAACAAATATTTAACTTGGATGCAGAAGCGAATTCGGATATGGATATTTTTGTCGAAGCGTATTACTCAATCGTTGCGAAATTACAAGTGCTTTTAAGACAACTCTCGACTAAGTCCGCAATACCGACTCCTCACGATAATGCCGATGTTTCTTTGAATACCACCCAGATTAATTTTCGATCTGATTTCAAATTACCGAGACTGAGTCGCCCTACTTTCGATGGCAATCTGAAACAATGGCAATCATTTTATGATATTTACATATCCACGGTCCACGAGAATACATACCTATCATCCGCCGAGAAGTTCAAATATCTCCTGGGGCAGTTACGTGGATCCGCATATACAACTGTTTGCCATTTCCGTATAGACGATGCAAGCTATTATGAAGCGTTAAAACGATTGGTTAAAAAATACGATAGAAAACGGACTATAGTGGAAGGTTACATTCGCGAATTCCATTTGACGCCGAAGTTTAGTAAACCGTCAGCCGTGAATAACACTAAGCTTCATGATACGTTAGATGAAACCATTCGAGGCCTAAAGGGGCTCGGAGATCTAGCAACGCACCGTGACCCGTGGTTAATCCTTTTGCCAGCCGAAAAATTGGATGATGATACAAGGCAGCTATGGAAATACGAGTCAGCTGAAACCGATTCTCCAACGGGTGATGAATTCTTAGAATTTCTATCTAAGAGAATGATTTCACTAGCTGAGCCTGCAACCAAAAGATTTGCTGCCCCCAAGTCACCAACACCGATTAATTCCTATTATGCCGCTATACAGCTACTGCCCTGTCCACTCTGTGAAAATGAAGAACAAAGATTGTACGAGTGTCCTAAAATTCGTGCAATGGACAGTATCTCGCGCCGCGAGTTCATATCCAAATCCAACCGCTGTTTAAACTGCCTTACTGATCGACACCTAATCACGAACTGTAACAGCAGAAAACATTATCAAAAATGTCTCAAACGGCACAATACTTTGTTGCATTACGTCCATACCCCACAAATAACCAAAGGTTCAAAGAATGATAAAGGATCACCGAATACGAATGAGACCGTTCATCAAAATATCGTTCAACCAAATTCCAGTAATAATAACCAATCAGCTACCACGATGTTAGCAATACCGATGTGTCGATACCTAGAGAAACCAGTGTCAATTAAGGATCCAGTAGAAGATAGCCGTTCGATTAAACGTAACATCCCTATTTTACCTACCGCAAAATCGAACATACAGGATAAATATGAAAACTGGACAAAATGTCGAGCTCTGTTAGATTCGTGGTCGACGCACAATTTTATTACGAAAGATCTTATAAGCCGATTGAAAATTCCGCGTCCCATGTCGGATATTACAATTAGTTCAATTAATCAATCGCGATCATGTATCTCAAGAGAAAAATCCGAAATTAAACTACGAACTTCAGTCAATCCATCCTTTTGCATGGACATTGAACAACCTATTTCCAACACCAGTAAAACCTGTCATCATGTTGATTCTGAAACTCTTCAAAGGTTAGAGATAAATATGGGGAGATTTTGGCGAACAGAACAGGTGCTCTTACCCAAGATAAAGACTACCATCGTATCCTGTGGAGAGAAAACCCAGATATGAAATTATCTCAATACCGTTTAAAAGCGGCAACCTACGATAAGTACGAGACGATCTATCCCGAAGCCAGCAAAGTCATTAGGAAGGATTTTTACATGGATCTTAAATATTTAAATACAAAAACCTTAATCCGTGTTTTAGGATACCTTCTCAGATGCAAGAAAATTCTTCAAACCCGAAAATTAATACGAAAATCTTGCATTCACTTAATCGTAAAGGAGGTTGTAAATGCCGAATACTGTCTATTCCGATTTGTCCAGCATGAAGGTTATAAAAGCGATATTAGTTTATTATTAAACCATAAATTATTACCGAATAATTCAAAAAATTTTATTTTTATTCATATATCGACAACTATGGACTGCTGCTGCGGACGTTTGGAGAACGCTGCTATTATTCACGATGCTAAGCTCCGCATAACATTGCCAAGCAACCATGTTATCACCGAAGGTATAATCCGGTACATACATCACAGGAATTTACATGCCAGCCACAAATTATTGCATACCATATTAAAACAACGGTTTGCCATCCCTAGAGCAAAAACCGTCATACGCCGGATTATCCATCTATGTATCACCTGCAGACGCTTTAATACCAAGTTGGAACAACAACTTATGGGTCAGCTACCCAGCTGCCGTGTCAATCCACCAGCTAGGCCATTCATCGAGGTCGCTATCTACCTAGCTGGTCCATTTAATCTTAAACCATACAGGAGTAGAGGTGCCAAATCTAATAAATCCTAAATAGTAATATTTGTTTGTATGGCCACCAAAGCCACAACGATTGAAATTGTATCCCTCAAATTACCCGGAGGCCGCTTTCTCAACCGACCGATAAGTAAACTGTGCTTCTTACCTAATATTGACTCAACTGAGTCAACGGCGGCGGTATGTTCAATCTAAAATCAAATTACGAGTTCCTGAAATACATTTGTTGCCACCTGAAATACATTTGTTGTCACCTGGAATACATAAATCATCGCCTGAAAGAAAACCATCACCAATTTATCGTCGAACCCAACACTACAGCTGAGTTATTAATATCACCATCCGAGAATCGTCCCTCATTTAATATATGTAGTTATCTGAAATGTAATTAGATTAATTTAATTAAGTTCATACGTATATTATAATAATTACTTACCTTGTCATTATATTCATCTTGATTACCTAGAAATTAGTATAAATATTATTTAGATAACAAACCAAAAACATATGTAAACAATATACATAACATAATTTGCCCTTGAACTTGATCTTCAAAACACAACAAATTATGTCATGCACATTGTAACACAAATAAACATACACTAGAATTTCTCTATATATTTATTAACACATATAGATACTTACCTTTAAAACAATAAGGATAATTGGTTACCTAAAATAGTAATTAAGTTAAGATAAAATTCAGTTTATTATGTATATTAAATCTTTCTTACCAGTTTGTTATGACATTTCTGCATCACACAATTACTAATGTAATTATCTTATAGATTGTACTACCACCAATGTAATTCCTATTTATTAGAAAGTGCGTTTAATACTTAATATATAATTTGTAATGCCATCTAGTGGCAATTAAATTACGAGGCGATTGATAACCCTCTATGGTAAATATACCAACATTTTTGTAATTAATATTTTGTAAAACAAAATAAAATTCTCTTTGTCATCAACCACCATAGCGAGAAGTTGTGTTTTAGAATTGCATCGCGTTGTAAATCAAATTAAATATAAATATAATAATATAAAATTAAATAGAAATTTGTACAGTGAAGTTATACAGTACCACCGGTTTATTATTTCTACACAATGGCAAAAGGTTTATTAGGTAGATAAATAAATAATCGATGGGTACAGTGAAGCTTCGATTAACGTAGTACAAGTGTATAATTCCAATGATTTTGCTAGACTCTAAATTTCACAGGACTACATACTAAGAGTAGTTAAGTTTGTCGTTAAGTATCTTCCACGACGATAGAAGTCATAAAATTATTCTAAAACATAACTACGGTAGGCGTTAATGAAAATTTAGGGTAATACTGGGTTTAGTGTTCAAAAGTTGTTAAAGTTCATATCTAGCATTTGTTCATAAGTATTCCTAATAGGTTACTACTAGTGGGCGTGTTACACTTTGTACCAAATGAAATCCAAATAAAAACACGATTATTTCAGAAAATTTAGGGGAACACTGGGTTTAGTATTAAAAAATTGTGTCATAAACAATATTTTGCCCAAAGATATTTATAAAACATTACTAAGGCTTATCATAGATCTTCAGTTTGCTCTAGACCTATTTCAAGTAAAAAACACTTTTTTCTGGGAAAAATAGGGAAACAATGGGTTAAATACTCAAAACCTGTACGTTAAATATTAAATATTAATAAAAATGTTTTTTTCTAAGATGTTTCTGAAAGATTACTGACATATATTTTCCACTTTGCGACTCAATCAAAATAAAAAATACAAATTTACCGGAAATACTAGGGGAACACTGGGTTTAGTATTCAAAAGTTAAATGCAAATTCGATTTTGATTTAAAACGTTTCAAGGAGATTTTTGCAGCTAGGATAAGTGTATTAACATTGTTGGAAAACCTAGGGGAGCACTAGACTGATTATTCTAAAATTGGTAGTTCGAGATTGAAGCTTTTCAAAGACATTAAACAAAATCTAAAACCACGATTTTAAAATTTAGGGGAACACAGGGTTTAGTATTCAACAGTTGTTTAGATCTAAATCGAAAAAAAATCGAAAAAAGTGTGTCCTAAGAGAATGCTAAAACTCAGATATGTATTCCTTTTTGATCGGAGTGAAGTTTATGCCAAAATAACAAAATATACACTGTGACCTATAAGTATTATAACAGAATTGATAAAACACTCAAATATTGAACTTTCATAATAATATCAGAAATTGTTTAATAAACAAACACAAATATTTTTACACTAAAAGTAGCAAACATTTAATTTTTTGTGAAAAGTTTTGAGTGAATTTTATAAAATGAAATTTTTTACAATAAAACACACTACGAATTGCACAGAAATGATCGAATGGTTCTGAACTAGTATTTGATGTAAGAAACAAATCTTATTTATCCACATGCTCGGAAATCTCTAAGATTTTTGTTATTCGAGACAGAACATCATTGAGTGTAAAACAAAAATTCTTAAACATTTGAAATTATTTATCTCGGCCCTACGGATTACGCAGAGATGATCGAGGTGGTTCTAAACTAGCGAAAAGCTCCGAGATTTCCGAGCATCTAGAAAAATAAGATTGGTTTCTTATATCAAATACTAGTTCAGAACCACTTCGAACATCTCTGTGCATCTCGTAGTGTGTTTTATTTTAAAAAATTTCATTTTATAAAATTCACTCAAAACTTTTCACAAACATTAAATGTTTGCTACTTATAGTGTAAAAATATTTGTGCTTATTAAAAAATTTCAGATATTATGAATGTTCAATATTTGAGTGTTTTTTCAATTCTAAGTACTAGGTCACAGTGTATATTTTGTTATTTTGGTATAAACTTCAATCCGATTCCTTTTTGTGAGATTGTGTATAGTTCAAAATCAATGCTTTACCCAAAACTATTTTAAGAAGCTTACAACGATTGTGCTTAAGTGTCGAGATAAGTATTAGATACTTAAGCACAAGGCATTTCTGTAAAACTTCATGAAAGACTGGGTTAAATAATATTCAGAAGTTATGGATATTTATAAAAGACCACTACGGCTGAAGAAAATTGTTTTCGGGAAATCTAGGGGAATGCTGGTTTTCCTCAAACAAAAAAATTTTCAAAGTAATTAGAGATTAGTATTCTTGGGATAAGTGTTCCCACTTTGTATTATACGTAATCCAACTAAAACATACAACTTCATCGGAAAATCTACAGGATCATTGGAGACCAGTGTAAAGTCTCTAACGTTAAAAAAGTGTAGCTGGACCCAAACAAAAAAGGTAATTTCGGCAATACTACTAGGACTACTACGGTACTAGGAATGGGGTGGAACTCTGAGACCGATACTCATAACCTCACCGACAACAGGATACTGATCTCTTGTCGGGTGAGAAGCGTCCCGCACCAGGCGTGAATTCTTAAGGGCTGTAATGTCCGTATTCCATCTTCAGGCCTTTTGGTTTTTTTACTTGGTTTGCGCTTAAATTCTACTGCACGCTGTTTAGACGTCACTACAAATTGCACAGATACGGATTCCTCGGTGGTATGGAATACGAGAAGAAACATATATTTGTCGATGCAACTGAACACACCTTTGCAGCGATTGCTTACTTCTGCATCGTACGTGGCGACGATATCATTTGCGCTCCGGTTGCAGCTAAAACTAATGCACCACTTACACTTTTATTAATCCCCCGACTTGAGTTGCAAGCGGCGGTGCTAGAGGCCCGACAAACTAACGGCTTTGGTGATTCCCACGATCCACAGCTGGCTACAACCCGGCCATCCTAAACGTCATCAGTTCAAGGTGCATCAAAAATCTAAAGGTGCAATAAAAATAAAAATCCACTGCACGGCTAAAATTAGTGCAGGGATTTAAGTAGATTTGAGTGTATAAAGTGGAGTGAATCAAATATTTAAAGTTAATTTAAATATCAAAACAAGCGTAGCTAAATTTATTTAGCGGATTACCCAGAGATATGGGTAAGGGGTCAAGGCGTGATCCGGGTCAATCTTCGCAAGAAGATGACTTCCAAAGAGCCTCTAAGAAGACTAAACTAGACGAGAATCTGAATGATTCAACCTCGGATGCCGAGCTTGTCGGCAATGATGAGACGACGACTGAAGTTGAAAACACTTCGTCAAACAGTAGTGGTCAAGTAGCAAAAAGCGAACGACCCCATGAGAACCTCATGATTGAAATCGTTTCTCTTGAAACGCTGCTTGAACAAGTCAAAAACACGAAACTTACCGAACCTAAGTTTCGTGATCTAACCATGAAAATTAAAAACATGAAAATCCATATCCTCGAGGTGGTTGCGGAAACGAATCTGGTTGTTGGCAAACTGGAGGAAGCACGCAACCATAGGTGTACTTGCAGCCGGGAACCAAAAATGGTTACGGCGGAAAAGGCACCAAAGGTGGCTGCACGGGATTCAGTTCCCAGTGCAAATTCAGGCAAAACCAGAAACGTGGAAACCGATCCAAACGGAAACGGAGGAAACTGGCAAGTGGTCGGTAAAAAGCGAAAGAAACGGAGAAACAGAAAACGCTGGCCAAAACAGACAACAAAACGGATAATTATCTCAGCAAGGGATAATGAATCCAGCCTTACGACCACCGAGATAACAAAGAAAATCAAAGAAGTTATCCGACCTAGCGAATCGAACGTAAAGATTCACTATGTAACGAACGCCGGCCCGAAAGGTGTCGCGGTTACTGTCGATGCTTCCTCTGATTTGAAAGTTTTCACGGAAAACAAAGATCTGGAAGGCGTGGGTCTAGTAGCCACCGAACCAGCGCCTATAAAGAGATTACCGAAGGTAATTATCTTTGACGTCAGCTCTGATCTTGATGGAGACATGGTAACTAACTGTCTTATAAAACAAAATTGCCTGGATCAAAAAGATTTTAAGGTTCTATTTAGAACTGGTGCGGAAAACCAAGAGACCGCTCACTGGGTGGTAGAAGTAGAACCAGCAACCAGAAACATGTTGCTAAAGTGTGGTAGACTGCACGTGGACTGGGTTCGATGCCATGTGAGAGATTACGTGACTCCAACTAGGTGCTTTAGGTGCCAGCGATACGGTCATATCGTTTACAAAGAATTGTAGGGCCCGCACAGAGACCTGCTCTCACTGTGCACATCATGGTCATGGCTTCAAGGGATGTCCTAACAAAGACAAACCTGCCAGCTGCGCAAGCTGCAAAGAAATGCAAAAACCAAATGACCACCAAGTAGGTCGCGTTTCATGTAACGCATACAAAAGCGCTGTGCAACGCCTAAGATTTAATACTAAGCATGATGATTAGTCACAATCAAAGGAATTGTAAGAGCAACCTACTAATCGCCCACCTCAACATGCAAGGTGCCAAGATAGTTGGATCCGAAATATGTGAAAGCATTTCCACCCACGACATAGATATTCTATGTATGCAAGAGCCACACTCTGTCAATGGTCAAATCAGCGGCATGCCTTCTACAGCCAGAGTAGCAACAGGATGCTCTGAGAATCCCAAGACTGCAATTAGCATTCATAGTGTCGGCATGGACATGATGAAGCTAACTCAGGCTTGTGATAGCCACTGCACATGTGTTGAAATATCATCGGAAGCTGGTTCATTCTACCTGCTTTCAATTTACGCCCAATATAGGGAACCGATCGAGTACCATCTGTGCAAAATCGAAACGATCCTAGGCTCTTTATCGGGTCAACAAAAAAAGGTAATGATCGTCGGAGACTTCAATGCCAGAAGTAAAATGTGGCATGACCGTTTAACCGATGAAAACGGAAGAAAAGTAGAGGACTTCGTGTCTAGAAATGACCTCTTCATAATGAACTTGCAGGGACACCCAACGACGTTCTCGTCTAATGGGAACTACAATATTGACCTAACAATAGTCAACGGAGCCTTGCTGGGCTCGATAGTTGGGTGGTGTGTAAGAGAAAATTGGACCTCTAGTGACCATAGAGTCATCACGTTCGAACTATCAAATGCACCACAGAATAGTCCTCTTGCAAGTAGCAAAACTCCAAGATTTGCCATAAAGATAGCTGATTGGGGTCTATTTGCTAGACACCTGGTCGGCTCTTGGGACAGTGTAGAAGCACTTCCTGAAATTAATTCGATAGAAGAAATTGATGATCGTGTGGAGCTGATCACAACGCAGTTAACCAGTGTCTGCAACAACTCAATTCCAAAGAAGAGAGTGGCAAAGAGACAAAATAGTTGGTGGAACTCTAATCTAAGAAAACTTAGATCCTCAATGCACAAGCTCAGAAGAGCATACCAGAAGGAAAGAAACCAAATAGCAAAAGAGTTGAAATTGTCTCTCTTTAGAGCGGCAAGAAATAAATACTTCCATGAAGTATTTATAGCTAAGCAAAGTAGTTTTCAAAGGTACGTCACGGAACATGGCAACAATGACCCATGGGGACTTGTTTATAAATTTGCCGCCGGCAAAGCAAGACCACCTGAAGTCTTAAACACCATCAGGAAGACAAGTGGAGTCGTCACTGATACGTGGCATGACACACGCTTGGAGTTATTAAACTCGCTTCTGCCGGACGAAACACCTGACGTTACTGGGCCTCAAGCAGAAATGCGCGAGATCGCCACCAACAATAGTTGGATATCTGATGCTGAAGACCCCCCATTTACGTGGGAGGAGGTCAACAGCGCCCTTACTTGCTTTAAGCGTAACAAGTCTCCTGTACTTGACAACTTGAACGCTGAAATAATTCAACTGGAATGGCCCATTATAGGGACTTCCATAGTAAGATGATTAAACAGCTGCTTAAAATTTGGCTACTTCCCGAAGGCGTAGAAAAAGGGTGAAATGATTATAATCAGGAAACCTGGGGATAGAGATCCACTTTCTTCTAAGTCTTATAGACCAATCATGCTGCTACCTGTTATGGGGAAACTATTGGAAAGGCTACTAGCGGTTCGTATCCCTCCAAGAATCGAACAGAGCAGACTATTCTCGGACAAACAATTCGGTTTCCGACGTAGCACGTCTACTGAGTACGCGATAGTCCGCCTAACAAACACTGTCAAAACCCAAAGTTCAAAATATGTTATGGGTATTTTCTTGAATATAGCTGGAGCATTTGATAACTTAACGTGGCCTAGTGTCATTGCAAGTTTATCAGTTTACAATCTACCTGGAAACATCATAAATGTTTTCAAGAGTTACTTCAGCAACCGAACCGCAGAAATCAGAGACAAATATGGTTCAGTAACAAAACAAGTTACAAAAGGATGTCCTCAGGGCTCAATCCTAGGACCCCTGATCTGGAATATCGTATTTAACACGAGTATGATGAATGACCAGGATGAAATAGCATTCGCAGATGACAAAGTCACCCTGGTGCACGGCAACACGAGGCTTGAACTTCAACGCCAGGGTCAAACCGCCATAAATAACACGATACAATGGTGCGAAACGAACAAAATGTCACTATCTGCGGAAAAAACAGTGATGCTGCAACTAAAAGGCAAATTTGACTCTAGTCGACCACCAACAATATCACTAAACGGTCGAAACATGAAAATGGTCAAGTGCGTTCGATATTTAGGAGTTGACCTAGATGAACGAATGGGAGTAACATCTCACATTCTTAGAGTCTGTGAAAACGCTAAGAAACTATTCCACTCATTGGCGAGAGTGTCAAGAGAGGGATGGGGACTGAATCACAAAACACTTGTAATAATATACAAAGGTGTGGCGGAGGCGCAATTCACGTATGCCGCAGCTGGTTGGTATGACAGGTTAAACTGTCACCACATCAGATCACTAGAAAGTGCTCAGAGGAATATACTACTAGGAGTAACAAAGGCCTACCGAACGGTGTCTAAAGACGCTGTTGTAGTTCTGGCCGGCGTGCTCCCAGTGGATATTCTAATCAAAAAACGAGCGCTCATGTATCACCTTAGAAGAAGCGCTATGAATGAATCAGGTGACCATATACATGTCGCAGATAGTGAACGAATTCAATATAGCAACAAAAATGAAATCGCGCAAATTGCGGTTGACCTGTGGCAAAGAAGATGGAATGAATCAGCAAATGGAAGACACACATTTGCATTCATTCCAGACGTAAAAGTTCGGCTAAAAATGAAGCCACCAATAACATGCTCGGTTAGTCAAGTAATCTCTGGGCATGGTAAGTTTAAGGTCTACCTCCAGAGATTCAAAATAATAAACCATTGTCGATGTCCATGCGGTTTGGAAGTTGAAGATGTAAACCACCTACTTTTCGAATGTAACGAGGTGACGGTCAAGTCAATAAAGCAAAAGTGGCTTGGTAATTCAAACATACATGAATTATCACTGCCAAAATTACTGAGTGCCGAAGTACTCCCACAGTTTCGGGCATATTGCGCCGAACTGATCAGCGTCTTAAAAGACCGTAACAGTGCGCTAGAGTTGACCGGGTAACAGGACGGTACATGTCTCCAAGCGACTAGGGATGGTAACGATACAATTTTTGAATTGTACGGCTAAACTGTACCTAGCACTATTATCAGCGAACTTGCTAATTTATTAACAATGCAATTACTGCAAAATGATGCTTGTGACCTGATACATATTTAAAAATTCTTAGTTTAAAGTTATACCTAGGTATAAGAATTAATGTAAATTTAATGAATGATAATGAATGAGTTCAAGGTGCATCGTGTTGATGAAATTATGGAAACCACAAAATATAAACGAAATCCGGAGGTGGCTTCCGGATGATGGCGCAAATTGAAAGAAACTATCTAACCAATCTTAAGTCGTCTACTACGCTTTCATTGAAGAATGGTGGGCTCACTACATACATACGGTTTGAAAATAACATAATATTGCCGTTACCGTAGGACCTATCACTCAAACCGGGCTTGTTAAATCAAACAATGAGTTCTATCGTCGAGACCAGTTCGATGTCTATCTAAACAGCCTCATTTATAAGAGTTCACCATATTTAGACGACGTTGTCATCTTAAGGAATTAAATTTATCTGTTAGTCATGTCATACCATCGATGATACCACTACCATAACAATTAACCCGTTGTTAACGAGCTCCGTCAGCAAGACGTAATTCCAGGTGTACGATAGTTATTGAAAATAGTACGATCTCCCTGTCAGAGCTTTAAGAACCAGAGCACCCTCCCTCGTGAGTCACACATGGCGGATTTACCGACCGCTCGGCTTGCATCTTTCACTCGACCCTTCTCTTATGTCACAATAGACTACTGCGGGCCGATGAATATCTCGGTTGGGCATCGTACGGATTTGATTGGACTGAGTTAGGTAGAATGGACACGATTGATGGTAAATTTGAGTTTTTATATGATAAAATCTCGATATGGTTGCGCCAGTATGCTCCTTTTAAAATGATTAAGCAAAAATTTAAGCCTATCGCATGGTTTAGTTATGCTATTAAAAATAAAAAACAACTTGTTGATATGGCTAAAAATGTGTGGAAGAGATCTCGTAGTGAGGAGGATAAACGAACCTATAAGGATTATGAAAAACAACTTAATAAGATGGTGAGATCGGCGAAGACATTTTTTGCGTAGTAAATTAGATTCAAAACTTGGCACTAAAATATTATGGAGGAATTTGGAGAAATACGGTTTTAAAACCATTGATCCAGCTAAGATTGTTTGTAAATTTTCTAGTAATGAACTTAATGAGGGATTTGCGAAAGTGCCAATAATGAATGTGGTGCACGATATTGAAACTGAAACCGAAACCTCTTTTAATGATTCTAATTTTTTTAGTTTTAATATTATATCTGATGATGATGTGCTTAAGGCAATAGGCTCTCTAGCGTATAATGCAATGAGTGATGATAATTTGCCGTTAAAGTTTTTAATAATCATAGCTCCTGTGATTGTATCCCATTTAACGTATTTGTTTAATAGTATCGTGGAGTATAAATGTTATCCTAAGGGGTGGAAAGTTAGTAAAGTTATCGGACTACCTAAAGTTAAGGAGCCTACATCAGTGTCTGATGTAAGACCTATTGCTCAACTTTCAAACCTTTCAAAAGTATTTGAACGAATTATTTCTGATCAGATCAAACAATACCTTAATACAAGTAATTCACTATCTTCTCTTAAGTCTGGGTTTAGAGAGAAACATAGTACTGCAACGGTGCTAATGTATTTGACGGAATTTATTAAGAACTGCCTGGATAAGGCCAATTACGTTTTACTATGCTTACTTGATTTCAGTAAAGTTTTTAACAGTATACCATTTGTCAAATTTTTGGATAAGCTGAGGAACTGCTTCAATTTTTCATCTAATGCGTCGAAATTAATGTTGTCTTATTTAACTGACCGCTTTCAATTTGTTGAAGTTAATGGAGTTAAACCTAGGGATCAGGGATCTATAATGGGGCCCTTAATATTTGCAATGTATATGAATGATATTGGAAGCTCGATCCGACACTCTCAATATCATCTGTTTGCGGATGATCTCCAAAGCCTTAAACGAAGTAATTGCTAATATGAACAGTGACATTAATAATATTATTGCGTGGTCGGCGGAGAACCAATTGTTATTAAACTCGAAAAAGTCTCAGGTGATAATGTTTTCTCAGAAGAGTAATCCTTTCATTTTTGACGGCATCTTAACTAGTATTAGAGTTGGTAGTGACAATATACCTTACAGCGATTCAGTAAGGAATCTGGGTGTGATCTTGGATGTACACTTGGAGTGGAATGTGCATGTGAATTATATTATGCAAAAAATGTTCAATGGGCTGCGAATGCTCTGGCGAAACTCTGCTTTTACTCCAATTAAGATGAGGATGCTACTAGCTAGATCTTTAATTCTAAGTAGAATTTTTTATTGTGATGTGGTGTTTTCTGAACTTAGTTCTAGCTTATTCACCAAAATTAAAAGAGTATATAATTCATGTTTGAGATACATTTTTGGGTTAAAACGTAGGGATAGATTGACACCGTACTACAATATAATAAAATTTTTGGATGCTCTCTGAATAACTATTTTGATCTTAGAATACTAATTTTAATGTATAAAATTATTAAAACTCGTCAGCCAAAGTATCTGTATGACAAATTGGTTTTTGCTCAATCACTACGAACACAAAACTTAATATTGCCAAACACTCGTACTAATTATATGAAGGGGTCATTTATACGGAGAGGTGCTAGGCTATGGAACACTATTCCAGTAAATATTAAATGTTTAACACGTTTGCACAGGTTCAGAGTGGATTGTGTGAATTATCTTAATGATCAATAGTTGTAGGTAATCTTGCTTTGTAGCTGCTTATAATCTATAAGTATATATAAAAATGAATTCCTGTTTGTTTGTTTGTTTGTTCCGAATGGGCGTCTCAGCCGCTCAACCGATCGCCATGAAATTTTTACCATGTACAAGTTGCATATCCAGAACCAACCTTATGATATTTTGGAAGGGGCTGGACTGCGGGGTCCTAAGGGCTGCGATACAATTTTTTTCGAAAATTTTAATTTTCTTTAAATTTTTCTACGAAAATGAGTTTATGGAGCTGGTTGTATGAAATTACTGACATGTTCGAATTCGAGGGGCCCAGCCCTGGATCAAAAATTAATTTTCACATGTATATAGATACAAATATTTGATTATTCCAAAATGGGTTCTCAGTTGCTCTACCGATCGCCATGAAATATTTACCATGCAAATATTGCATGGTGAGGATCAATCTTACGATATTGTGAAAGGGGGTGGACCCCGGGGTATAGGGGCTGTGGTACAAATTTTTTCAAAATTTTAAATTTTTTTACGAGAATGAGTTTTGGAAATAAAAGACACGTTCGAATTCGGAGGGTCCGCCCTGGATCAAAAATTCATTTTTAAATGTAAAGATACAATTATTTGATTGTTCTGAAATAACGCCTTAGCCGCTTTACCGATCGCCATGAAATTTTTACCATGTATATGTTGCATGTTCAGGACCAAGCCCACAACGATACTTTTAAAGGGGCTGAACCCTGGGATCTAGGGGCTGTGGTATAAATTGTTTATCAAATTTCAATTTTATTAAGATTTTTTGACGGGAATGACTTTAGGAAAAGGGTTATATGAAATTAGTGACATGCTCCAATCCGGAAGTCTGCCCTGGATCAAGAATTCATTTTTACATGTATAGATACAATTTTTTAAATGTTCCGAAATAGCGCTTTAGCCGCAAATTTAGACACCAAAAAGGATATCTAGCGTGCGATTGTTATACAAAAATCATACCTATACTATAATTGATTTAATTATATAATTACAATATTCTGTCTAAAATGAGTCTTGGTGACATTTTAAAATTACAAAACCCAACCAACGCAAATATCATGTTTGCTATTGGGAAACTTCTTGAACTCAACAACGATAGTCACAAACAAATCACCGAGAGCATTGCTGACTCAAAACAACTATTAAAGGATTCGATTGCAGAAATAAAATCCGATATGAAAAAGATGGAGACTAGGATTGACCATGTTGCAGCAGACCTTACTACTACATCTTCTGTTGTGGAAGCTTTGCATGTAGAAGTTAATTTTTTAAAGCAGCAGCAGTTAAATCGAGACCTGCTGATTACTGGTCTTCCAAATAATACCAACAATTTGGACGATGTATTATCTCAATTAAATAAAATCTACAATTTTGGGCTAGAAAATATAGAGTCTAAGTTTCTCCGGACTTTCACAAATTCAACCAAAAGGAGTGCGCGTAGTGGAAGAGGGGATTATGTCCATTTAATTGTCAAATTCAAAAATATCGAAGCTAAAAGCTTTCTAATGGATAAAATTCGTGAGAACGGGCCGATCTTCCTAAGGCAACTTTATTCAAACTTGGTTAATAACAAAGATATTATAAACATACGGGAAAGATTGACCCCCACAAACAACTCTATAATGAAGGAGCTGATTGATTTTAAAAAAAAAGAAAAAAATCATGCATTGTTGGTTCCGCCATAACAATATATACGTCAAGAAAACTGCCGATGACCAACCTGTAATTATAAAAAGTGTAAATGACGTCACTCCATTAAAATAAATCATTTGCTTATTAAGTAGATCATTTACATGTTAACTTATTTTAATTATTTTTATTTTTGATTTATGAATTTGAATATTTAACCATTTTTTTTCCTTTCTTTGCCTTTTTTTTTAGATAAGCAATATTCTAAATCACATTTAACTTACAATGTAACTAATACTAATTTTTCGCAACATACACGATATTTAATTTTGAAGAAAAAAGGATCGTACATTTTATAATATTGTGAAATATGTCGTTTGTAAGTAACAATAAGCATTATCTAAATTTATTTCAATTTTCGCAGGAAACTAAGAATCTGCTAACTTTGAATATCTTTTATATAAATATAAATAGATTGAGTAATAAACTTGATGCCCTAGAACTTTTTCTGTCATCATTGAAAGAACATATAGACATCATCATCTTAACTGAAACATTTCTCTATAAATCAGATTCCAGATTTCATAATTTAGACCTCTATAAGTCCTATCATAGTACTCGCGAAAATCGAGGCGGTGGCGGCATTACTATGTATGCCCACCATTCGCAATCAGCAATTATTGAAGAAAACGAATATTTGGTACTTTATTCTAAATTATTAAATTTACATATTACAGGATTTTACAAACCACCACATACATGTCACTCATCTTTTCTCAATATGCTCGAAAACATAACGTACAGTTTTAAAAGCCAAATAATTGTTGGAGACTTCAATCAAAATTTACTTGATAATTCGGCTACTCAGACTCTTAACTACAGATTAAATCTATTAACGAATAATTATTTTATTATAAACCAAATTGATCCTTTCAAACTTTTCCACTCGTATTACCAGCAATTCTCGAACTGTGATTGACCATATTTTATCGAGCTTTGAAGAACAATTTCATTGAATAAAATTGGAAAAGATCCATTTTTTATATGCGTTTTCGTGGCTTTTGTCACAATCTATATTTTATTAACACTATTTAAAAATATTTTATTTTAACATATAACGTAAAAGCTTTTTCTACAACATTTTAAATAAAATATGATTTTAAGGTTTTTATATAGTAAAATACTAATTATCTTTATGTGACAATATTGTTATTTTTGTTTTGTTTGAGACCGGTTTCGGAGTTCCTCCTTCTTCAGTCAACGTTTTTTACTATTAATGGTGTGAACGTAGGAAATTTCGCCTTATATATAATGCACTTGTCTGTTAACAGTTATTATTTGTTGTATATAGCCAAGTCATAAATTTTATTCGTTTTGAAGATTAACTTGTCGTTTAGTATGTGTGGGCTATGTCGGTGTTTATATATTTCAAATTCTTCCAAAATATCCATCCTCCTGCATTTTCTCATTGTGTGCATTATTATTAAGTTTGTGTTTACGTCCGTGTATGTGTGATTGTTCGTGACTAAATGGCGAGCGTAATTGGATTTGAAGATCGTGTTTTTAGTTGCATTTTTTATTTCTTTTGTGTGTTCATTGAATCTCAGTGTGAACGATCTACCGGTTTGACCGATATAGAACATAGGGCAATCATTACACGTCAGTTTGTATATTCCAGTGTCCATATTGTGGTTTTGTTGTGATGTTAATTTATTTTGTATTTTATGTGACGTTTTATGTGCGATTGTGTAACCAAATTTTCGAAAAGTTTTTTGTAATAAATTGCTTGTGTGTCCATTATATTCGACTGTGACGTACTTTTTTATGTTTTCTTGTGTAGTGTGTAAGGTGGTGTAAAGTTGATGGTGTTTTTTATGTAAAATTTTTCGGTTTAATTTATGAATCATGTTTGTGTTGTATCCGTTTTGTTTCGCTATGTGTATGATAGTGTGCAGTTCTTCTTTGTAGTCACCTTCACTCATGGGGATGTTGTTAAGCCTGGTTAGTAGATGATTGTATGCTGCTACCTTATGTTGAAAGGGGTGATTAGATGAGCTGTGAATGGTGTGGTCAGTTTGTGTGTCTTTTCGATATACCGTGAAGCTATGTTTTTGATTGGTGTTCTTAATGGTTAAATCAAGGAAATTTATAGACCTGTCGTGCTCTAACTCCAACGTGAACTTGATATTTTGGTGTATGTTGTTTATGTATTTATGTAACTCGTCCAATTGCCTTTTTGTACCGTGGAATAAGATTAAAATGTCGTCAACGTATCGATGCCAATATATTATCTTATTTTTGTGTTTATTCCTTATGTTGTTTATATAGAAATTTTCGAAGTGGTTTAAATATATGTTAGCGAGTGTTCCAGATAGTGGACTGCCCATAGGTAGTCCATCTTTTTGTATATAAAAATTGTTGTTGTGCTGGAAATAATTTTGTTTGGTTATTACGTTGAGCAGCGCCATTATTTGTGTTGTCTTTTCTTTGTTTATATTATTGTTTGGACCTAATAAATTCCTTATGATTTCCAATGTATCGTTAACCGGTATATTTGTATACATATTGGTGACGTCAAAGGATGCAAATTTTGCCCCGCTAGGTATGTCTACTGATCGTATTTTGTCGATTAATTCTTGGTTGTTTTTTATAGATGAATTATGTTGTAAATTAATATTTTCTGTCAACCATTTATTAATAACTTTTGCGATTTTGTATGATGGAGACGTAGTAAAGTTGATTAATGGACGAATCGGTATATCGTTTTTATGAAGTTTCGGTAATCCTGTGATGGCTGGAGCTATGGGTTTCATCATTTTACTATAATATATTTGTTGGTTGTTCAAAACTGCTGTGGACTTATTTATAACTTGATTAATCGACTTTAGATAGTTTTTTGTAGGGTCTTGATTGAGAACGATTATGTTGTTTTTGGAGATGTATTCATCGATACGAATATCCAACACCAAGAAGAACTCAGAACCCTCGTAATTAATGAGCTAAAAACCAAAACATTTTCTCAAAATAATCAGGATTCTTCAAAAGTAAAACTTTTGAAAAGCATGAAGGCAAAATTGATCGAAAACGACGCTTTAATTACAAAAGCCGACAAAGGCAATACGGTTGGAGTCATGTACAAATCGGAATACCAACAAAAAATCGATGAATACATCTCCAAAAACAACATAATCGTTCTCAATCAAGACCCTACAAAAAACTATCTAAAGTCGATTAATCAAGTTATAAATAAGTCCACAGCAGTTTTGAACAACCAACAAGTATATTATAGTAAAATGATGAAACCCATAGCTCCAGCCATCACAGGATTACCGAAACTTCATAAAAACGATATACCGATTCGTCCATTAATCAACTTTACTACGTCTCCATCATACAAAATCGCAAAAGTTATTAATAAATGGTTGACAGAAAATATTAATTTACAACATAATTCATCTATAAAAAACAACCAAGAATTAATCGACAAAATACGATCAGTAGACATACCTAGCGGGGCAAAATTTGCATCCTTTGACGTCACCAATATGTATACAAATATACCGGTTAACGATACATTGGAAATCATAAGGAATTTATTAGGTCCAAACAATAATATAAACAAAGAAAAGACAACACAAATAATGGCGCTGCTCAACGTAATAACCAAACAAAATTATTTCCAGCACAACAACAATTTTTATATACAAAAAGATGGACTACCTATGGGCAGTCCACTATCTGGAACACTCGCTAACATATATTTAAACCACTTCGAAAATTTCTATATAAACAACATAAGGAATAAACACAAAAATAAGATAATATATTGGCATCGATACGTTGACGACATTTTAATCTTATTCCACGGTACAAAAAGGCAATTGGACGAGTTACATAAATACATAAACAACATACACCAAAATATCAAGTTCACGTTGGAGTTAGAGCACGACAGGTCTATAAATTTCCTTGATTTAACCATTAAGAACACCAATCAAAAACATAGCTTCACGGTATATCGAAAAGACACACAAACTGACCACACCATTCACAGCTCATCTAATCACCCCTTTCAACATAAGGTAGCAGCATACAATCATCTACTAACCAGGCTTAACAACATCCCCATGAGTGAAGGTGACTACAAAGAAGAACTGCACACTATCATACACATAGCGAAACAAAACGGATACAACACAAACATGATTCATAAATTAAACCGAAAAATTTTACATAAAAAACACCATCAACTTTACACCACCTTACACACTACACAAGAAAACATAAAAAAGTACGTCACAGTCGAATATAATGGACACACAAGCAATTTATTACAAAAAACTTTTCGAAAATTTGGTTACACAATCGCACATAAAACGTCACATAAAATACAAAATAAATTAACATCACAACAAAACCACAATATGGACACTGGAATATACAAACTGACGTGTAATGATTGCCCTATGTTCTATATCGGTCAAACCGGTAGATCGTTCACACTGAGATTCAATGAACACACAAAAGAAATAAAAAATGCAACTAAAAACACGATCTTCAAATCCAATTACGCTCGCCATTTAGTCACGAACAATCACACATACACGGACGTAAACACAAACTTAATAATAATGCACACAATGAGAAAATGCAGGAGGATGGATATTTTGGAAGAATTTGAAATATATAAACACCGACATAGCCCACACATACTAAACGACAAGTTAATCTTCAAAACGAATAAAATTTATGACTTGGCTATATACAACAAATAATAACTGTTAACAGACAAGTGCATTATATATAAGGCGAAATTTCCTACGTTCACACCATTAATAGTAAAAAACGTTGACTGAAGAAGGAGGAACTCCGAAACCGGTCTCAAACAAAACAAAAATAACAATATTGTCACATAAAGATAATTAGTATTTTACTATATAAAAACCTTAAAATCATATTTTATTTAAAATGTTGTAGAAAAAGCTTTTACGTTATATGTTAAAATAAAATATTTTTAAATAGTGTTAATAAAATAACAATTTCATGTTTATTACGGTGATTGTGATTTAAGTGACCATCGGTTTTTCTTTATAAAGTTTAACCTAGCAAAGAAAACAACAAGAAAATCCATCCAGAAAACTAGAATTAACTATAACAAAATTATTACTACTGTTATGAATAAGTATCAAAACCAACAGAATCCAAACTTTAATTTATTCTATCAATTCCTCACAACCTCTATAACTGAGAATACCACGAACTCTTCAGTAATTATTAAATGTTCCTCATATAACAAACCTTGGTTCAACCCCTCACTGCAAGTCAAAGGTAAAACTCGAAATAGGTTCTTTAAGCTCAGTAAAAAGTATCCACAAAATGTTTTCTACAAGAAACTGCATGTTTTACTTAACAAGGAATTTATAAAGTTAATACGCAAAGCAAAAACAAATTATTACACGTCGAAATTTATTGAAAATGCTTCACATCCCAGAAAGATGTGGGGTTTAGTTAATGAAATCTTAACCAATAATAATGCCTCATCTAGGAAGTCTACTTCAACTCCTGTGCTTCTGAAATATGACAACAGAGTTATTACTAATCAAAATGAAATTGTAAACAAGTTTAATGAACATTTTATTGGGGTTGGTTTAAATCTGTCAATGCAGAGCTCAGTTGATAATTATATTGTAACATCTATCCCAATTAGCCGATTCTTAACTAACTTTCAAAATATCACGACAGATGAGGTGACTAATTGTATTAATAACTTGAAGGGACCTGGTTATGATAAAGTTTCCGCTAATCTAGTTAAACTCTTAAATAATATCACTGCTAATTCTCTGACCGTAGCGATTAACTTTTGGATTGATCATTGTAAATTTCCATCATTTCTGAAAAAATCTTATGTTATTCCTATCTTCAAAACAGGTGACCCCTCCCTACTTACTAACATATCGACCAATTTCTATAATGCCAATTTTCAGTAAAATTTTCGAGATGATAATCCATAAATTTCTCTTAGAACATTTAAACTTCAACAAAATAATTCATAACAATCAGTACGGGTTCACTAAAAAATGCAGTACAGTTTCAGCTACCCTTAATCTAGTCGAAAATATCTATGAATCCGTTGAAGCTAAAAATTACACCTCTTGCCTGTTCCTGGATATTCAAAAAGCGTTCGATTGCGTCAGTCATCGTATTCTCTTAGAAAAATTATCCATTTACGGGGTCTCTGGTAAAGCAATTAAATTAATTGAAAGTTACCTTATGGACAGAGAACAAACTGTGAGACTAAATAATTTTGAATCTAAGAGCATGCGAGTTCTTTCTGGGGTTCCACAAGGATCAATTCTTGGTCCTACATTATTTTTGGTTTATATTAATGATGTTTTCAGCTTACCACTAAAAGGCAAAATACAACTATTTGCTGATGACGCGGCTTTACTGTACAAATCCTCTTCATACATTGAACTGAAATCGGATATGGAACAGGACATTATAAAGCTAAATGATTATTTCTTACACAACAATCTTAGATTGAACTTTTCCAAAACCAATTACTTGTTGTTCTATCTAAAACATCCATCGGCAAACATATTTGATGAAATTTCTTGCAATGGTGTTAGTATAAAACGAGTTGATTCGACGCGCTACCTTAGTCTTAAAATGAGCAGTAATTTAACTTGGACGGAACACATAACTGAAATAAAGAGCAAAATGTATCCGTTCATAGGAGTCTTAAGAAGAGTAGGATATCTCCTATACCACTGAATCTGCGTACCAGCTTATACTACGGCTATATTCATTCTAATTTAACATATTTGATTCAGATTTGGGGAGCTGCCAGTTCGGACCATATTAAAGATTTACAAATAATACAAAATAAAGCTCTTAAAGCTATTAAATGTCTCCCTTTACTTACTCCGACTAAATTGCTCTACGATGAGCGTATTCTTCCAGTTACACACCTAATCGATTATGAATATTTAATCACAATTTATAAAATCAGGCAAAAACTATTGAAATTTAATCTAGATATTTCTACTAATTATTCCGTTACTGAAAGAATCACTCGTGGTTCTTTAAATTATCGTCTTCCACAATATAGGTTGTCGTGTACTCAAAATAGTATATTTTATAGAGGTCTGAACTTATTTAATCGCCTGGATGATCTTAAAAAAAAACATTAAAATTTCAGAGTTTAAAGCTTATATCAAAAACAAGCTTTTCTTAAATTTTTTAAATAAGTATAATATTTCACATTTATAATAAAATATAATGTTATTCAAATTTTTCAGATTATTATTTTGTTTTTTGTACTCATATAATCGTATCTTCTCGTGTGACATGCTTTTATGTTACGTACCAGCATTACATATTATAATATTATATCGTTTACAGTTTTTTTTTTCTTCCATATAAGTTATTGAAAATTTGTATCAAAATAGTATAATATTTTCCTATATAAAAGAATGTAAATTTTTTTCTTGGAATAATAAAAAAAATTTAAAAAAACATTATTCAAATTAATTTTATTAATTTAAATTTAAGACAATCTTTCATCACTTTAACTGAAGACAAATCCTATTTATCATATCCTGTTTTGAAATGTACCATAGTCAGCGAGTTCTAATTTCCCCATAACTTCAGAAATAATTAACATTCTATTTTAATCCACTATTGCAACCGGCGGCTTTTAATGAAAATAGTACTTTCATACTAAACGCCAATAGTTTATTACTTTATTTAGTTTATTATACTTAAATAATCAATGATTGTTTCATAAAATCAATTCTAGGAAAGGCACTAAAAATATTGTACGTATAAACTGATTTACTTTGAAAAGTACTTGCGTTTTATATTTGAAAATAGCATCTTCTACAAGAAACATCCTTGGATTCAAATTATTGTACGTGTAAAATTGCCTTAGTTTGAAAACACTTCTTTTGTTTTTCGAAATGTCATTTTCAAACACAGTTCGCGGTAAAACGTATCAAAGTGGACGTAGTTTTAATCGTTTTGAATAAATTAATATTAACTTGTGTTTCGGATGCCGTTGTTCTCGATTAGTTAGCTATATTGCAATAAAATAATTGTTGGTGATTATTTTGAAGGTATTAAATATTATTTCAAGTGAATATACATTCTTATTAGATTTAAGTTTTCAGTTTATATACGTGTTAATCTATGATTACTTTTTGATTGTTTTTGATAACATTTGATTTTGCTTAAAAAAAATCTGTAAAGACATTTTCAAACACAGTTCGCGGTGAAACGTATCGAAGGGAACATTAAAATCGTTTTGATAAATTAATACTAATTTCTGTTTTGAATGCCCGTCATTCCTGATTAATTAGCTACACGTTTCATTTTTGCTTAAAAATGCCACCGAAAAAAGATCAATTGGGCAGGTAACTGCAAAGTCGAAGAAGATTAAAACCGCAAGGGTGGCTGAATCAAGCGAACAGCGTGAAGCACGACTTGCAAACTATCGAAGTAGAATGTCTTCTTCAAGAGCTGATGAAACAACTGAACAGCGCGAAACACGACTTGCAAACGTTCGAAGCAGGATGTCTTCTTCAAGAGCTGATGAAACAATTGAACAGCGTGAAACACGACTTGAAAATGTTCGAAGCAGGATGTCTTCTTCAAGAGCTGATGAAACAACTGAACAGCGTGAAACACGACTTGAAAATGTTCGAAGCAGGATGTCTTCTTCTAGAGCTGCTGAAACCATTGAACATCGTGAGGCCCGGCTCTGGAAGTCGATCGGTTACGATATGGACGATTAATAGAAACTTTTAGAGTTGATTTAAAGTTAGCAGCATTCAATTACGAGAAAGACTATGATTACAATGTTTCAATTGGGCAAATGGAAAACATTTGTTTATATTGTTATGCTTTAAAGTTTCACAATGAATCACCTGGAATGTGTTGTTCAAATGGAAAAGTGAACTTGCCTCTTCTAGCTTACGTCTCCGGAACTACTGAGTTATCCAGACATTTTCTACAAAATATTCGAAAATACAACTCTTGCTTTCAAATGACATCTTTTGGAGCAACCCAAATTGTTAAAGGTGGAGGTTTTATGCCCACGTTTAAAGTACAAGGACAAATTTATCATAAAATTGGATCACTTCTTCCTCTCTCTAACAACGACTCCAAGTTTTTACAAATTTACTTCATGGGCAACTAGGAGGCGGAGACTGATCAACGTTGTGCTATTAGTCCCGGAACAAAACGTGAAATAATATCAAGTTTACAGATTTTATTCCATGAACGCAATCATCTGGTAAATTTATTCAAAACTGCATTGGAGCAAATGCCCTCAGATGACCACAGAGTAGATATTCGAGCAGACAAAACACCGTCTGGTCAACATGAAAGACGATTCAATGCTCCAACAATCAACGAAGTTGCTATAGTTATGGTCGGAACGGATTTCAACCGACGTGATATTATTATCCATAGACAATACTTACTGAAACACACAGATCGTATGATGCTCTTCAGTATCGAATACTGTTTTGGTAAGGAGAAGATGGGTATCATTTCAACGTGATGCAAACTAACCCAACAACAAGTGCTGCGACGACGAAAAGGGTTTCCTGCATGGATTTTTATGCGTATCGTATTATAATTAGAGCACAACAATCAAACCACATCCTGAAGTGCCGTCAACTTTTTCACCAATTCATTGTTGATATGTATGCTAAAATCGAAAGTGAACGACTTCTTTTCATTCGCTTAAATCAGAAAAAACTTCGTTCCGAGGAATATATTCACTTGCGCGATGCAACTGCAAATGATGGAAACATTGCTGACATTGGGAAATTGGTCATATTACCAGCTAACGTATACAGGAAGTCCAAGGTACATGCACGAATACACTCAGGATGCTATGACGTATGTCCAAAGATTTGGACGTCCTGATCTATTTATAATGTTTACGTGTAATCCAACATGGGCTGAGATTATAGATTTACTTCTAATTGGGACAATCATCGATCCATCGGCATGATCTGACAGCTACAGTTTTCAAACAGAAACTCATAAATCTCATGAACCTCATAACTAAAAATCATATTTACGGAGAAACTCGCTGCTGGATGTATTCTATAGAATGGCAGAAAAGAGCCCTACCACATGCTCACATTTTGATTTGGTTAAAGGACAAGATTACTCCGACTCAAATTGATAGTGTTATATCAGCTAAATTACCCAATCCCTAAGAAGATCCGATACTTTTGAAATCGTTAGCAAAAACATGATACATGGGCCATGTGGAGCCGTGAATCCCAATGCACCTTGCATGAAAGACGGAAAGTGTTCGAAAAAATATCCCCGAAAGATGTACCAGGAAACACAAACTGGTGACGACGGATATCCACAATACCGGAGACGAAAATCCGATGACGGAGGACACACAGCCACTATGAAAGTAAACAATGTGCATCATGCATGAGGTATCTATAGCTGGATTGTTCCTTATACTCCGTTACTGTCGAAAATATTTAAAGCCCATATTAACGTGGAGTACTGGAACTCGGTTAAGTCTATTAAATATATATGTAAATACGTCAACAAAGGCAGTGATATGGCAATTTTTGGAGTTTCGAATACAAATACACAATTGGATGAAGTCACGCAGTTTCAAATAGGACGTTACATCAGCAGTATTGAAGCTGTCTGGCGAATTCTGAGTTTTAATATTCACGAGCGTTATCCAACAGTTGTACATCTCAGTGTACACTTAGAAAATGGACAACGAGTTTACTTTACGGAAGAAAATCTGTTACAGAGAGCTGCGCAACCAACGAATACGACATTAACAGTCTTTTTCAATTGTGCGGAACAGATTCATTCGTTAAAACGTTGTTGTATCATGAATGGGCTTACTTGAAAATGATGAACACTGGGATAGAACACTGACCGAAGCATGTCTGATGTGTCGTCCAGCACAAATACGCAAGCTCTTTGCAATCATAGTAACATGCACACCTTCCGATCCTAAAGGTCTTTGGGAAAAGCACAAAGAAAGCCTTAGTGAAGATATACTTTGGCAAGCACGTAGAACAATTCCCGATATGGAAATACAGTTTTCGGCAGACATATTTAATGAAGCGCTTACATTACTCGAGGATGCATGCTTATACATTAATAACAAAATCATTTCCCAACTAGGGTTGCCAGCACCGACACGCCATGGAAACATTGTTCGTGATAGAGATCTATTACGAGAACAAAATTACGACGTTGGTCAGTTACGAGTTTTCGCTGAGACTCAAAAAAGTCTCTTAGTGGATGATCAAAGACAGGCATACACTAAAGTGATGCAATACATAGCAAACGGTAACGGAGGAATTATTTTTCTTGATGCACCCGGAGGCACTGGAAAACATTTCTTCTTAATTTGATTTGCTGAAGTAAGACAGCAGAATACAATCGGCCTCGCTGTTGCATCATCTGGAATTGCATCCACTTTACTCGATGGAGGACGCAAAGCACATTCAACGTTTAAACTACCATTGAATTTGAATCAAGCGGATAATTTTTCTTGCAATATAACACGAAATTCGGAGATTGCCACGTTATTAAAAACATGTAAAATCATTATTTGGGATGAATGTACCATGGCACACAAAAAAGCATTTGAAGCGGTTGATCGTACTTTGCGCGATTTGCGACAAAATAACCGACCAATGCGAGGAGCTCTAACACTACTAGCAGGTGATTTTCGTCAAACTTTGCCAGTCATTCCACGATCAACACCCGCTGATGAACTTAATGCCTGCCTGAAGGCGTCTCATCTTTGGAAACTCGTTACGAAAATCAAACTATCTACAAACATGCGTGTGAATTTACATCACGATGGTACAGCTAAAACATTTGCTAGGCAGCTTTTGGACATGGGTAACGGGAAATTGCCAAATGACCCTGTAACATGTGAGATATCATTCCCGCCTAATTTTTGTCAAATGTTGCCATCAATAAAGGACGTGGTAATGAAAGCATTCTCAAATCTGCCAAATAACTTCAAAAATCATGATTGGCTGTGCGAACGTGCACTCCTAGCTCCCAAAAATCACGGCGTTAATAAATTAAATAATGAAATTCAATCGCAACTACCCGGGCCACTAGTGAAATACAAATCTATCGACACGGTTACTGATGTGGATCAATCCGTCAATTTTCCAATAGAGTTTCTTAATTCTTTGGAGCCACCTGATATTCCACCACACATACTATTTTTAAAAGAGTGTTCACCAATAATACTGCTCCGAAATTTAGATCAACCGAAAATGTGCAACGGAACACGGTTTTGTGTGAAGAAATTGATGCCGAATGTGATTGAAGCAACGATTATTACCGGTAAAAGTAAAGGAGAAGATGTGCTAATTCCGCGCATTCCTATGATTCCCACCGATTTGCCGTTTGAATTCAAGCGACTACAATTCCCATTACGCCTTGCTTTTGCAATGATAATCAACAAAGCCCAGGGGCAATAAACTGTATGTTGCTTGCTCCAGAGTGGGAACGGCAAAAAATTTATTTATTTACACACCAAATGGAAAAACCAAAAATATTGTTTATCAAAAGGCTTTATAATAAAAATTATTAACTAAAATATCTTTATATTTATTATTCAATTTGATCTGGTTGAAGGTTTGTAAAAATGGAGTATAATTATTTGGTAATTGGTAACAAATACCAAACCAAAATTAATTAATTATTCTCACAAACAGGATGTTCAATAATATCATTACAAAAGTTCGCCTAGATGCATTGATGGAGGCACCCGTTACTGAATACAGCTACTTATAATTTTCTTTTCATATGTGATTGCAACTACAGCGATGTAAAGAGAGAATTCTTGCATAACAATCAAGGCATTTGAATTATATACCTCCCTTGCAACGCCGGGTAACTCAGCTAGTTAGTTATAAAATTAAAGACTTTTAGTTTTAATTTTAGTTTGTTTCTTCATATATTGATTCATATATTTTTGAATTTTTGTACCAACTAATGTAGCTTAAGATAACTTGTTGCTATTTATTCAATGTAATTACAATGTAGTTACATAAAATGACCTAGTTGTCATGTTGTAATAAAAAGGGAAAATAAAAATAAAAATAAATTAAATAAAGTTTGTGATAAAGTTAAATCAAAATTGTTTTTTTTATAATAAATCCAGACCGTGAAACATAAGTTGTGCGATGTTTGCATCAAGCCAACTTATTCAAAACATTACATACGAGTTTGCCAAAAATGCTACCAGTCAAATACAGAGGCAGTCGCCATCAACATCATCAGATTTACCTTCCACCAAAGGCCCATGAGTTTAGCACTCCGACAGGGGGTCATAGTTGTGGTCCATTTCACCATAGATCGTAATCTGTTGATTAAAATTCCCTTTTGCATCCTGCCCCTATCGGGATTCGAAACCCGGTACCTACCGATCCAAACGCGAAAGCTTTAATCACCGTGCCGTTTGGTCGTTGGATCTAAGGTTAACTTATTTTCCTTAAAATATGTACATCATTCATTAGAAACCATATGCACCTAATAATAAACGATAACTCAAATGTATTTAAGAAAGGAACAGTTGGATCATATTACCATATGTCGATGTCCCGATTACAAGAAAAACAATTAATTAAAAAACTCGAATTTCCTTTTAATTCCTTCGAACATTTCTTTTATATACCAAAGTTGATAACCTTTGCATTACCAAAAAAATATAAAAAGCCAGATTTGTTCCCAACCCTAATCAATGATCGACCTTTACCACGATATAATACTAATTTATGTAAGAATATTCATCAAAATAATATAAAAGACAAAAACAACATTTAACACCCACCCACCCACCAGCCTAAGTATATAAGAAAAATAAATAATATAATAAAAAATCAATAATATAAAAAAAAATATAACACAGTACCTATATTATTAGATGAGGATATCCAATTTGGCGATCGTGTGTATCCAGTATAATTATCTTTAACTTTGGCCGATATCGAAACACGTATTACGATGGAACATATTAAAAAATATGCTAAAAATTTAAATTTAGTTTCATTCATTTTCACCCACTTAAATTTAATTTTATTTTATCACTTCTTAATTTAACCCCAACAAATAAACAACAACTAAAATAAATAAATAACAATAAACACTTATATTTTTCACTTTATAATATAAACCACTTTTTCAAAAAAAGAAACTAAAAAAAAAACACTTGTATATGTAAGTAGCAAACCCACAAAAAAAAATAAACACTTTACCAAAAAAAAAAAATTTTTCTCAACAGCTTTTTGTTTATTGTAAACTTTTTATTTTATTTAAATAATAAATAAAATATTTTAAAATTATAACACATTTAATATTTTATACCCACAAATTTAATTTTTTTTTTTTTTGATTGTTTTTTTCGATCACATATTGTTTTACTTCATAATTTTGTGACAAAAACTTTTTAATTAGAATTATTTAATTGTTTTGTGTCGCATTGCCAAAAACTAATTGAAAACCAAAATTGTTAAAAATATAAATAAAATTATACTTTGTATAAAATTTAGCAAAAACAAAAAATATATTTTATAAATAATTATTGATAGTGCGTATTAATTACAGCGTAACCCGAACTGACAATACACGGAGACGGCGGCAGCGTAATTTTTTATTTTTAGAGGTTATGTTACACACGGTTCGAGGTGTCAAACTAAATAATTTTTGTTTTAAATTTTAAATAAAATACTTTTTGCACACACACACATACATTTACGTACGCAATATTATTATTTGTGTACTGTAATCACTGTACATACATATATTACCATCTCTTTCTTACGAAACGGTTTATAGATAATAAATTAGAATTCGATAAAAAGAAAATATAACAATCACTTGAATCTAATATTATGTTGAAATAAATGTTTAATATTTTTATAAAAACAAAAACTAAAAAAAATAAAAAAATTATTTATTTCAATTTCCCGAGATTAGTTGCAGTTATTGCATATCACAAAACACACACACAGTGATAATTTTTTTAACAGTTCCACGTTATATTTAATATGTCACGTTACTTAATAATTTTATTTTATTTAATTTTTAGGACACTTAACCACAAAAAAAAATATATATTCAAGATTTTCGCAATAGGTTTTCTTGTACACGGCAATTTTTATTTTTTACACTCCAAGGAGAACGGCTTGCATAAAACTCTATAATAACACAGAGAAAAAATAAAAAAAAAATAATAAAAATTAGAAAATTTTAAATAAACATTTTATATAAAAAATAATAATAATTTTCCTTATTTTAATTGTTTATGGAAAAATGATTTTAAATACTACTAAATAAATATTTTTGCCAAATTTTATATCTAGCAACTTGTTTATTGTGTTACGTCGCTTCGAATTTTGGACACAAGATGATGAACCAACCAAGAAATTATCAAAAAAATAAAATGAAAGATAACAGATGAAAAATAACAAACAAACCAAAAAAAAAAAACGAGGTAAAACATAAACTCGTGAGATGAAACAAATAGCAGAGCAGTACGTCGGGATAGGAAATACACATGAGAGAAACAGTTACAAAAACAATAATAAAAAAATGTTGTGCAGAAAAAAAGCTTCGATGGAAAAATAAAATAAAGGCGAGCCTATTACCTCTCTCTCTGGTGCGAAAAAGAGAGCGAAAGCTTTTCTTTGGTAAACTTTATATTTTACTTTTGTTTTTTTTTTTTTTTTTGGTTGTAACGTGAATAATATAAAATTTTCGGATGCGAGTGCGCAATGGATGCTGGGAAAACGGAATTATAATAAAATACATAAATAAAATAAGATGGTATAGTCTTTTTCAATTTGAGAGAATCAACAATATTATTATATTGACATTAGAGATTCTGTGTTGTGCCCGTTATATGAAAGCATGTAATATGAAAAAAAGCAAGGGTTGGTTAAACTAAGGTCCACGATTCGATAATTGTGTGGCGATGGTTATACAATTTGTTTTTTTATAAATCGATTTAATTCTTAATCTCTTACTACCTACAAATTTTGTCTCATGAAGTGAATTATGTTCTAATAACATATTTTGTATGTTTTGGGAAACGACCCGACCGATGATTTTCATGACAATTGAAAAATGACTGACAATTGAATGATTGACAATTGATTATCAGAAATTGATTGCGATGGGTTTTATTTTCAGAAAAATTTGTTTAGGAGTCTCTTGTCGATTTTGTAGGAATTGAAAACTCGTGCACATTAAAAACTAGAACTCAAGATTTTATATGGTAAAGAATTTTTGAATGTAGATTATTTGATGAGAAAAAGAGATTTCAGACATGGTTGAGGTTTCTGGGATATCTAACTATGATCCCACATAAACTTTGGCCTCAAACTTGGCACAGATATTCTATTTGTAGGCCCGAGCCTAATAATATATCCCGCTTACACGACAAATGAATAGTGCGGGCTATACGAATTTTTGAATGTGGATCATTTGAAGAGAAAAAGAGATTTCAGACATGGTTGAGGTTTCTCGGATATCTAACTATAATCCCACATAAACTTTGGTCTTAAACTTGGCACATATATTCTATTTGTAGGCCCGAGCCTAATAATATATCCCGCTTACACGACAAATGAATAATGCGGTCTACACGAATTTTTGAATGTGGATCATTTGAAGAGAAAAAGAGATTTCAGACATGGTTGAGGTTTTTGGGATATCTAACTATGATCCCACATAAAGTTTGGCCTCAAACTTGGCACAGATATTCTATTTGTAGGCCCGAGCCTAATAATATATCTCGCTTACACGACAAATGAATAATGCGGGCTACACGAATTTTTGAATGTGGATCATTTGATGAGAAAAAGAGATTTCAGACATAGTTGAGGTTTCTCGGATATCAAACTATGATCCCAAATAAACTTTGGCCTCAAACTTGGCTCAGATATTCAATTTGTAGGCCCGAGTCTAATAAAATATCCCGCTTACACGACAAATGAATAATGCGGGCTACACGAATTTTTGAATGTGGATCATTTGATGAAAAAAAGAGATTTCAGACATGGTTGAGGTTTATCAGATATCTAGCTATGATCCCACATAAACTTTGGCCTCAAACTTGGCACAGATATTTTATTTGTAGACCCGAGCTTAATAATATATCCCGCTTACACGACAAATGAATAATGCGGGCTACACGAATTTTTGAATGTGGATCATTTGAAGAGAAAAAGAGATTTCAGACATGGTTGAGGTTTCTGGGATATCTAACTATGATCCCACATAAACTTTGGTCTCAAACTTGGCACAGATATTCTATTTGTAGGCCCGAGCCTAATAATATATCCCGCTTACACGACAAATGAATAATGCGGGCTACACGAATTTTTGAATGTGGATTATTTGATGAGAAAAAGAGATTTCAGACATGGTTGAGGTTTCTCGGATATCTAACTATGATCCCACATAAACTTTGACCTTAAACTTGGCACATATATTCTATTTGTAGGCCCGAGCCTAATAATATATTCCGCTTACACGACAAATGAATAACTTAGTGGCTATTATATAATTAGGTAGCTCTATATAATATGATTTTAAAATTCGTTAAAAGATTTAGTTTATTTATTTAAAAACATCTTCTTGTTTTCGTTCCCTGTATAAGTTTGTCGGTAATGCAGTTTTATAGCAAATTTTCTTCCGGAATGTCGGTAGTGCAGTTTTTATATTATCATTGATTTTCTCGTAATATGTCGATACAGTAGGGTTTCTGCTGAAATTTCGGCTGAAATGTCTATAATGCAGTTTGTTTATTATTGTTAATTCCCCTTTCAATGTGTCGATAAAGTAGTTTTTCTGGTGAAATTTCGGCCGAAATGTCAATAATGCAGATTTTTTGCCCAATTTTCTGCTAACTTCAGTATTATATGTCAATGACTTAAATTGGACGATTCAAAATAAAATTCAAGGAGAATTGGTCAGAGAATTCGCCAATTATCTAGTGGAATTTGCATTTTAAAATTGGATCTGTCATCATTATGCTACGAAATCTTCATGCCCCGAAACTATACCCGACTGATTGTGACCGAAGCTAATGAACAATGTGATAGTGGCAAGGATTTTGATGTCCAAGGGAGAAGAATGCCTAATTCCGCGAATTCCCTTGATTTCAACCGAGTTGCCGTTCCAGTTGAAACGCATTCAGTTCCCAGTGAAACTCGCATTTGCGATGTGGTCGAACAAGTCTCAAGCGCAGTCGCTGTCATGCTTTTGTCATGCTTTTCACACGGCCAGCTATATGTGGCGTGTTCCCGAGTTTGGAAACCATCCTCATTCTTCATTTAAGCTCCGGAGCAGAAAACGAAAAATGTTGTGTATCATGCAGTTTTAACTTGAATACAATCATTATTGTTTTATTCTTTTTCTTATTCTATTTTCGCCAAATATTGGACGGAACGAAGTCCGTCGGGTCAGCTTTCCGTATAAATATAGGATATTTAATTCAATTGATTTCGAAAAGTGTTTCATTCAATCTATAATTGAAATTATATTATTGCGTCATCTGTTAACGATCGATAATTTTCGATCAAAAAAACAAATTTCGGGTTGACTCGTGAATGCTCGAAATTAATTCAATCAAAAAATCTGTTGTGGGCAAAACGAAGTTTGCCAGGTCAGCTAGTTCGTTTATATAATGAACTCGATCTGTATGTATAATAATCTGAAAATAACAATGCAGCACTGGACATGATTTTGTTAAATTTCCTATTTGAATGAAACTACAATTCGTTGCTAGTCCCAATGAAATCGGAATGTAATTCCAAGGGCCTAACGAATTTCAATCTTGTTGGTAGTCAAGTCGTAGGAGGAAGATGTCCTTCGCAGCTATACGTTAAATGTATCTAATTTCCATTTGGTGGGATGTTACAATCGATTTAGGTATTTTGACATTCATTTTTATCAGAACTGTGTCCGATGGCATCACCTCCCAGAGATTTTTCTGACATAATTGTGACTCCTTTCCCGTTGGAGCATGCACATGGAATACTAATATATCGGTTATAATATTCGATTACCATCTACAAAAAGCGGACAGAATCAGCAATCAATATTCGTTTGATGCTTATCAAGGACAGGGTCACCATCATACTCTGAATCTTAATATTGGAACTTCTGTCAAGCTACGCTGGAGTATCTTTCAAGTTCCATTCTCCGAGTCTATTCTTCGAAACAAATTTTTAAGGTTGACGAGACTGGCTTATTTAAGAAAAGGCTCTCTAAGAGAACTTTCATTTCCAAAGCGGAAAAATCTACATTTGATTTTAAAGCCACCAAAGAAAAATTAACTCTGATTCTGGGTGGTAATGCCAATGAAAATTTTAAGCTTAAACCACTCTTTATTTACTAGTCGAAAACCTCTAGTAAATTTGAAGGGTTTGCAAATAATCGGCTTTATGTACATTGGCGATCAAATAAGAAAGACAGGATGACAGCATTGTTATTTATAAACTGGATTTCTACATGTGCTATTCCAGAAATTTAGCTTACTGTAGCATGGAGAACTTGGACTTCAAAGCTTTGATTTTAGTAGATAACGCTCTCGACCACCCATAGTCTTTGTTGATGAATTATCCGAAAATGTGAAATTTGTATTTTAGCCACCAAACACCACGCCTATGGCACTATTCTGGTAATTCCCCGGGAATAAGGAACTGGAGAAACAATTTATATGAAATTTCAGTTCAAATGTTTTTTTCTCGGCTTACTGAGGAGAAAAGTTTGATGGCAGTATTAAAAATTGGGAATAATTTCTTCATAGCTAAATTGGCAGGGAAAATTATTCCCAATTTAATTTTGTTTTCAAAAAAATTAACACTAACTTTTTACCTCAGTATGCCAGAAAAAATTTTTTTAAATAAAAATTACATGTAAATTCTTTCCCCAGTTCCCTATTCCCTATACAGCCCATGGATCAGGGAGATATATCCATAAGACAAAACTAGCAAAGGAGGCTGGAAAAACGTTTTGGGAAAAATGTATCATTATGAGCGCTATACAAATAATTTCTGATTTGTGGAAGGAGGTTAAACTTTCTTGCTCGAATGGTGTTTGACAAAAAATATGGAGAGAATGTGTTCACCACATAAGAGGCAATTCTTTAGAAGTTGATGATGCACCAAATGTAGTTCGAGATGTTGTTAACTTAGCTAAACATTTATTTGTTGATGGAATGGATTAGTTGGACATAGAAGAGTTGCTAAGTTCACATAATCGTGAACTGACTAACGAGGAACTAATGCAACTAGATTTACAGTCTGCTAACGAAGAAGACAACTCGCTAGAATTACCAGAAAAAAGAAATTTACCATCAAAACTGCTTTACAGAGCCACGTTTTTAATTGCTGTCGACATTTTAATAACAAATGATTCTGACAGCGAACTAAGTCGTAAATTGTTACAAGGAATTTTATGTCGATTTAAAGAAAAAAGCTGTTCAACAAACATTAGATATATAATATTTTGTAACAGAGAACCATTTAACCTTAACTGCTACCTTTATACAAAAAACCGAAAAAAATTTTTGCTAGAACTGTATTCCGTTTCCACAACGTAAAGCGAGGTATAGGTGTATTCGTAAAATTATCATGTCGGTGGCGAAAAAAAAAACAAAAATACATTTAATTTTGTTTCTTTCAATTTAGAATTGCTTCAGAAACAGTTTCAACCGTTGTTCGAACCTGTAATGATATTTGTACCTACGTATGTATATTTAAATTAATTTAAATATTTAGAGGACATATGTCATTGTTTTAGGTTAGAGTTTAAACTTGATATAAAATTAAAACGATCGCGCATGATCGAAAAACCTTAGAATAGTTAAAAATTTGAGACATAAATTTTGAATAGGTTAACATTAATGGGTATACGCCAGACCTTTCAAAATTAAACACAAATTAAATACAGCATAGCTATTTCGAGAATTACAAAAAGTAAAATATTTTCGTTGTCACAACGCCAATGACATTCAAAATTAATTTAACAATATAAAGTGGTTTGTTTACAAATAACAAAAACGCCCAAGTAGAGTACACGCGAGTATTCTTTATCAATCATCATACAGAGTTCAACTACTTATCAAGTCCTGACCTAACTAATGATTATTACGTTTTTGTTATCAAAATTGTTAGACGGGGTTCAGTGAAACGCGACATACAAAATGAATTCGGGTGTGTAATGGCTTACAATTTTATGGGTTATGCTTATCAGTTGCAATATAAGTCGTATATGAAACGCAACTTATTTTATATTTAACCTCGATTTACGTAAAAATAATTTACACAAAAATATATTTTCAAGGTATAATTTTACATAATGAAAACTGCCTGGTCATTGTATTTAGTCGACGAATACCTATATCATTTCCTCTTAAGTCAGCTACTTCGATTCTTATCTATTTTTATTAATATTCGTTTAGTATGCTGTTGACTTGCGTGTATAACATTCGTGATTCCAAAAATGACCACTACCTTGTATAGCATAAGCACATTCTGGGTAAATATAGTAAATTTATTTAAGTGCGGTGAAGCTTGTTGCTCTTGATGTAAAGAGCTTCTTGATTTAATTTAAAACACGGAGTATGCCTTTAATTAATTAAGCCATTAATCTTTTGATGAATTTTAATGTATATACAAAATGATTAACTGTTTGTCGGCTAATTATATTTAATTAAAAATAATAATCTAGATTAAAAATGGTACGAGACAACAAGTACATAATGTGTTCTTTGATTCTCTATAAATATTGAAGATTGACAGATGTTTATACAGAGGGCACACATTTTTTTTTTCTTTTTTACATTTACACCCTAACAATTTGTCTTATATAATGAAATAACTTCGTCGACTCTTGATGAAATACAGTATCTTATAAAATCTTATTACTGTAATTAACTTGATTCTTGAATCAAGGCTGTCAAGAGATCAATATTATCTCTATAATGAAAAATGGATGTTGAACTACCAATTGAAGTATAAACGTTATACATTCTCTCTCTGATTTCTAAAATTTAAGCGAAAATGACGAGTTTTGTAAAACTAAACAGTTTTCCCCCTAAAATTCGATCCCTGAACATACGGTCCGCCGAAAGTGGCAGCTTTCATAAACGCTTTTTCGTTTTTTGCAAATATTTGAAAATTAACTTTTAAACGAAATTAGTTCAGATCATTTTCGAAACTTACTACATAATTTTTCTCCATTAATTGGGAGATCCTTGTAAAATTTGGTGAGAATTTGTGTGCGAGAAATGGTGAATGACGGTGAAAAATTTAGCATTTACAAAAAATGATAACGGTCAACGTTTTAAACCGAATTAAAAAATTTAAATAACAAGGGTTGACTTTGTTCGTTTTCTGAAATTTAAGCATAGGGACAATGTTTTTTGAAATCAAGTATGGTGTCGAGTAACAGTCAAGATAGTTTTTAACGTCGAGTCTCGCCAGATTCGTCAAAATTTCGGTTGCGGAAAGTTCAGAAGATGGAAAGATCCATGATAATCTGGACCGGGGGTCATTTGTATCACCAGCGGGAAGCTTTTTATGTTCGCCAAGGTCAACTTGTAATGAAAAGTGAAGCTATTAGAAAAAGTGTACACAATTTTTGCCAAAGTTCTGCTCTATTAGTTTAGTGAATTGATTTGCATCGATTGTGAAATTCCAAATGCTGGTCTTCATTAGAAAAGAGATATCAGACGCATTTTATTTTCTGCCGCCAAGTGGATTTTTAATAATCGTCACAAGCAATCCTTTCGCTGTTAATTCAATTAGGCCACCTATAAACAATTAGCTTTTTGACACACTGCGTTATGCAACAAAACTCCAGCAACACTTGCTTTTCCATGCAATACTCAAGCGCAGCTCGTGTCTATGTATGTGTAAAATTATTTTCATTTTGTATTGAATGCTTGAGCGAAACGGAAGAAAAAACAAAAAACAAAATTTAAAAAATCTAGTAGGTATTGAAACAAAATGTAAAATTTTTTACATTTACTCAGGCATCACGTAAAAATTGCGTTTCATTTGCGTGAGTATAGAACAGGAGCCTTACATAATTTTTTGCTGCAAACGTGCTGCAATAACCACTTCTTTAAAATTTTGCTTAAAGGCGGGAAGATAATGGACGCAGAAAAACGAATCGTGTTGCCGCACTGTGTGGAGCGGCTCATTGAGTGCCACACTGGGTTACTTTACTTTTGAAATCGATAGCTTTCGTACATTATCGTCTCTGCCGCACCACTATTCAATTTTTATGTTTATTCCAATTTGTTCTACTTGTTTAACCTTCGGTCCATATTGAGGTGCTGTAGGCACCTCTACCATTCTAGCCTGCAATTTCCGTACCTTCGGTGAACCAAAGTGTATGTTGTTCGATAGTTCATTTGAAAGAGTATATGTACTTCAAATATTATACAACAAAGGAGAAATAGAAATTCGGTACGTGTATTCAGTAGTGTGCCCACTCCAAAGGACAAACCGTGTTGGAAATGACTACAGCACCCCGTACATTTTATATGGAAAGAAGAAATTTTTACCGTTTTTTGTGGGGTTTTTTCCACATTTATTTTTATGAAAATAAAGGAGAAAAGATTTAATACAGAAAAGATTTGAATATGTGTGGTTGCTGTTCATTCAACAGTAATCATTTGAAAAGAGCGTAGAGAAGTACGTAAAAATTATAAAAGATTCAAGTTTCAAGTAAATTTATTTTTTTGAATAGAATTTTGCTAGGAGCTAAACAATGGATATACTCAATAAATTATTGAATCTGTGTGAAATCAAAGAATTGACTAAAGGTGAGCAGGAGAGGATGCATGGACTGCTCGATTATTTGGGAAACGATTTAGAAAAAGATCCGCTGGAAGGAGGTAATATTGACGTTATACACCGATAGAAGATGTTGATTCTGATGTTGAATCAGATGTGAGTGGAGACGATATGGATTTCGTATTTCCTGCAGATGGGACTTCTTCTGACGACGATTCCAAAGAAGATGATGAACAAATAATTGATTAAATAAATGGCGATGATGGATTGTACCCCGTAGAATTCTCTTGCCCCCAACAAATGTAAAAAAAAAGGTAAAAACGAAAAATGGAACGTGAAATGGTGGTCCACTGCAGAAGAAACCCAAAAGAACAAAACGCATCAAATGGTAAAAAGTTTGACGCCTTCAAGTTGTCCTTCAGCTTCAGTAAAGAAATGGTCAAACCGATTGTTGAGTACACGAATTCAAAAGCTCAGGAATTTTATAGAGACCCAGCTAGACATCAAGCTAGACCTTTCTCGAAACGACGACGAATGTGAACAGATACAAACAAATATGAAATGTATGCGTTTATTGGCCTATAGTTGTACAGTCTTCTATTGTTATCCGAAAAAAAATCGAACGTTCATGCGACCGACGTATGGGAACGCGATCCATCTTCTCCAACTTACAAAGCTACAATGTCGTTAGATCGTTTTGAGCAGCTGAAACGATTCTTACGCTTTGATAATTGGCAGACTCGTGAATTTCGATAACCCAGAAACAAGTTGTCTGCCATGATACTTCAATACCAAAAGAGCAAAAAATTTACTATCGGCGGACAATTGATAACCACTCGAGGTAGAATGGGTCGAGCAAATTGCACATTCAGACCATACATTCCCAGTAAGCCAGGGAAGTATGGCATCAACATTTTTTGGTTGGACCAAACATCAACTGGAGAAATCTACATTGGTCAAGAAGCTGGAAATGTTAGAGCCAACCAAGTTTCACATGACCTTGTGGTTTGTTTGATGGCTGGATACCTCAATAGAGGCTTCAACGTAACCATGGGTAATTTTGTTACGTCGTATCCGCTGGCACAAACCCTTTTCAAACAAAAAACAACATTGGTCGGTACCGTTCGATCGAAGAGCAGCCCGTCAACGGGAGCAGTACAACAGTGTATTTGCTTACTCTGGGCCCTTATTTGAGTACTCGATATCGAACAATCGAACGACGTTATCGAACAATCGGTATTTGTGAATTCGAGAATGTATAAAATAAAAACGATCAAAACATCAAAATATACATTTAAAATGTCAAAATTCAACCAGATGTTTAATTCTTGTACAGGTAGGAGATGTTTAATTCTTGTATAGGTATAACAGTCGTTATCAATAGTCGAGACCCTCTTTTGATGAGAAAATTCAGCTCTGCAAACTACATTTTGCCATAAATCCCTAAGAAATGTCCAGTGCAGCTCTCCAAATGGACTGTATAGTTCCATTATAGCCGAATCCTAGAAACTCGCCCAAACCAGCTTTACATACCAAATTTTTCCTCTTATTTATTTAAAAAATGGCCTGGTACATTTAACTTAACCAAATCTCAGAACTTTGTCTAAAAATTATGTTAGAATACAAATGGGTACGAAAAGGCCCTGTTTCTTATCAATTTGTATTTAGATCAAATATAAAACGATTTTAATGAGTCGTTGCGTTGTTGAATGAATTTAGACCATTCCTTAACCAACTTCTTATATTCGGTTGTAAGGATCAAATTGGGATTTAAAAACTGTTATGTAAACTTTGCTCTGGATTTCATTTTTTTAAGCGGATCTGCGCTATCTCTCAACTAATTATTTAATTTGATAAATCAGCATTTGGGAGCTCATCGTTAGAATACCATCAGTAATAACGAAATTCTCACGAGAATTTGTATTCGTACGAATAAAAATTCGATAGAAATCAATTTATCAGATAGAGGCCAATCCATTTGGAGCATGTCTGTGAAGTTAGCCAGAAAAATGTCCCGAAGAAATGCGATGGCAACACTATAAAACGAATATCACGACATTTTTCTGTGTCATCTCGAAAAATTTTCTATATTACGCTAATTTTGAATGTCATCCCGAAATATTTTTACTATCATGACTTTTTATTATCGTGACTTTTTTTTTTGTTATCCCGTAAAAAACTTCCAAGACAGAAAATTTCAGTAAACAAATAGCGAGCGATACGTGTTCGAACCATCCCGAATCCACAAAAAATATTAAAGCGCAGAAATTTATATCACGAGAAATTAATTGAATAACAAAAAATTTACTGGCATGGTTAATCCCAAAATGCAAAATAAAGCATTCTTGTTATTAGTAAGAAAATAATTATTGTGGATCGAGTCTATGAGTCAAATTTTAGATACAGCCGTGTGAAGTTATCGTAAATATTAATTAACAGAGCAAGGTTGGTATGGGATTTGTAGATGAAGGATCCACCTTGCTTGGATCCTTGGAAAAATCCAAATTCCATAAAATCCTTGCTCTGTTAATTAATATTTACTACGACTTCACACGGCGTTATCTAAAATTTCACTCATAGACTCGATTCACAATTTTGGCGTTTGAAAGATTGGGACAGATTTGGAGCATTGCTTCCGCCCAACCAAATTCGGCCATTTAATTGATCCGCAAACAGTTAAATGCGTCCGTGATCAAATGTTGAAACCGCCATGAAACGAGAAACACGAATCACTCAAAACATTAATTATTAAAAGATTAAGCGAATCAGCGAAAATTAAATTAGATCCTCTACTCTCGAGACTACAATTGGGCGATAAGAAACCGTCACAATTGATACGCGAAATGGAAACGCTTTCCACAGACCAGGTTACGGAATCAGTTGAGGAAGGCGGCGGACAAGATTGTAGAAGTGCAAAAACCAGTTAGAATCTACCGGGTAAATACGAGCCATTCTAATCAACAAGATCTTTTCAAATAAGCGGATTGACCAAAAACGTTGCTAATCTAAAAATTCACGATCACAAAGCATTAATCGACCTTGCAGTCTTTCTCATTCCAAAGAGCAAGTAGCTATAGACATCCGTTATGTTGGTACCATTTTAAACACGGTACCAATGCGAGAAAGTGTTTGAAACCATGTATCGTTAACAAAACGGAAAACCATTATATTAAAACCATTATAATGGTGCCTATAGGCACTGCGCTTTATGCAACGGGTGTCATTAGCCTAATATCTAACAGTCGTTTCACATTTTTTGATATGAAAAACAAATTACAATTTCTAGTCGATACGGGAACCGAAATTTCAGTATAGTTTACAAATAGCTAAACTTTCAGATTCTAAATTATTTGCTGCAAATGAGGATGAGCTTGAAGCAGAAGGCAGTAAGCGGGCCAAAGTGCAAGCAGACATGACGTCGAGTGCTCCTAAGGAGCAGAAACTGAAATTTTTCAGTGAAATCCTGAAGGAACACGTGCTGGTGCTAGCCGTCATTAACAAAGGTCAGGAAGATGGGAGCATCACATCGGAAAAGTATAGGGTAGTGTATAATGCACTAAACTCCATTTTCTTGAGGATCCTGAGAGAAAATCCGGGATCCCCACCGTCCTGCAGAGATGCGGGATGGCACCAAGGGCGCGTTAAGCTAACTGCGTGCTCGGACCAGAGATCGGTCAATCTCTATAAAAGGGCAGTGTCCGAGGTAGGCAAGGTGTAGCCGGGCGCGAGGCTTGAAGCAGTCAGCAGAGGGGAAATCCCGAGCAGGCCGAGGGCACGCGTCTGGTTACCAACTGAGCCGGATAAGCCAGAGGAGATCATTGAGATTATCCGGGCCAGTAATCCTGATCTTCCAACGGAAGGATGGAGGATTGTGAAGCAGGAGGAGGCCAGGGGGGGTTTTAGATTGGCAATCATGCTGATCAATAAGGAATCCTTGGCTTCCCTTGCTAGATCTAAGAGAGTGATCAACTTCGGTTTCGGGTCGATCACTCTTAAAGTTTATAAGAAAGACGAGGTCGACAAGGGCGCGGAAGACCAGCCTGGGGGCGGCGGCAAACGGACCCGGCATTAAACGGTCAGGCGGGCTGAGGACGACCAGGGTAGCCGTTTCGATATTTCGGATGAAGAGAAGTTGGTGATGGGAGGCAGCCTCCTCTTTCTGAAGTCCGATGGAGGCAACCCATCGAACATACGACGAGGGGGTTGGCGACCAAACCAATGAGCCCGATGACACTATCCTAATGCAGGGAGTACATGTAGTGGTGAGTAAGGTAGATTACAATGGTTAGCATTGTACAAATAAACCTACATCACACGAAGGCTGCCTCGGCAGCTCTCGTGCTCAGACTGACTAAGTCAGATGAGGACTTGGTATTAATCCAAGAACCTTGGATTAACAATAACAGAATCTGTGGCCTCAGAATGAAAGGGTATAAATTATTATACTCAAGCAACTCTGAAAAGATCAGATCGTGTATCTTAGCGAAAATAATTTGAATATTTTTCTTCTTCCAGAATTTAGTAGCGGGGACGTTACAGCGGTGAGCGCTGAGGTCGGCTGTGAAAAACTATGGCTAGCTTCAGCCTATATGGATCGTGAGAAGGAGGTTCCACCGGATAATCTGGGGGAACTGATGCGGGAAGCAGGTCAGAAAAAGGTAGGTGTGATACTTGGATGTGATGCAAACGCGCATCACACAATCTGGGGAAGCACAGACATTAACGAAAGAGGTGAGTTATTTTTTGATTACTTACTAAATACTAACCTAGTAGTTTGCAATATTGGGTGTGAACCAACATTCATTGTTAGAAATCGACAGGAGGTTCTAGATGTAGCATGTGCGTCAGAATAATTTTTGATATGATCAGTGGGTGGAGAGTGGCGAAGGAGCACTCATTCACTGATCACCGATATATTACATATAACCTCAATATCAAACCTGTTGCCCGGAAAGCCTTTAGAAATCCCAGAAGGACAAACTGGAACAAATATGGGGAGGTGTTGAAGGAACTATTGCCGCTGGAGGCTCCTGGACCTCCGGCGACAGTAGAGGAATTAGATGGCATGGTTGATATTGTCACAAAAGCTTGCAATCTGTCATTTAATGCTGCGTGTCCCCTGATAAAACCTAGGGGCAGGCAAAAACCGACATGGTGGACCACGGAGTTGGGAACCTATCGGAGAGCGTGTAGGACAGCCTTTAATAAGTTTAGGAACACCAGGGAAAATCAGGATTGGGATTCCTATAAGGAAGACCTGAGAAAATACAAAAAAGAGTTGAGGAAGGCACAAAGGGGGTTTGGAGACTCTTCTGTTGTAGAATGGAGGAAGTCTCCGAGACTTCTCGCCTTAGGAAAATTCTATCTACTAACTCAACCAGTCCTAGTTACTTAATTAGGCCGGACGGGTTATGGACAGCTTCAAGTGCGGAATCATTGGAGCTTCTCATTGAGATCCATTTTCCGGGAAGCATTGATGACTCGATGGAGCCTGAAGCTCATCTAGGAACACCTTTAACAGATGTGGATGCCATCGTGGACAGGAAACGAATCCTGTGGGCGCTGAACGGTTTTAAGCCTTATAAATCAGCGGGCCCGGATCGGATTATACCAGCAGAGATCCAAAACAACTCTGCAGTTATCCTCCCCTGGCTGGAGGTTATCTTCAGGGGATGTCTGCAATTGGTCTATATTCCCAGGAAATGGACGGAGGTCAGAGTGGTTTTTATCCCGAAATCGGGAAAAAGCTCACAGGCTTATCCAAAGGACCTGAGGCCTATAACTCTATCATCCTTTATGTTGAATACCTTGGAAAGATTGATAGACGTCCTTATTCGAACAAAAGTTGAGCCAAGGAATTGGGCAATGTCGCAGCATGCGTACTGTAAGGGAAAGTCGGTGGACACAGCTCTGCGCGATCTAGTACGCATGATTGAGAAGTCAATTTACTCGCAAGAGTATTGTATGGTAGCATTTCTCGACATTGAGGGTGCCTTTAATAATGTAAAAACAGCGGCGATCATGGAAGGATTGTCATTTTTGAAGGTGGATTATCCTATAAGTAGGTTGATAAATCAGATGCTGGTAAGCAGGATTATTATCTCGGAACTGGGGGAGTCCACCATTAGAAGGCGGATGGTTAGAGGAACTCCGCAAGGAGGAGTAATGTCCCCTTTCTCTGGAGTGCAGTGGTGAATGGATTGCTGTTGGAACTGGAGAAAGAAGGGATAGGGGTTGTAGCGTATGCAGGTGATGTAGCGATAGCTGTCTCAGGCAAATATCTGGATACGATTAGGGATGTTATGTAGAATGCACTCCTGATCGTTGCGAAATGAGCCAGCAAATGTGGATTATCAAGACAGAGCTGGTACTATTTACTAAGAAATATAAACTTCCGGTAGTTAGCTCTCCTACCGTGAACGGCATTAGACTGGCTTTTGCTGACAGAGAGATTTTTGGGCATAATCTTGGACAGTAAGCTCAGCTGGAAGCCTAACATTGTAGAAAGGATAAATAAGGCTAATGTAGCCATTTACTCGTGTAGAAACGCCATAGGGAAGAAATGGGGTTTGAAACCAGAGCTGGTACACTGGCTCTATACCGCAGTGGTAAGGCCTGTGCTGATGTACGGGGTGGGTGTGTGGTGGCCAGCTCTGGAAAAGGTAACCTACATAAGAATGTTGGAGAAGGTGCAAAGAACGTCCTGTATGCTTATAAGCGGGGCGCTTAGGACAACACCTACACGCGCTTTAGAGGTTATGTTCCATCTTATTCCAATCAAATTTTTTGGTAAGCAGATGGCAGCCAATGTGGCTAATAAGGCTCTCGGCTGTCTCTCAGTGGAAGTATCTTTAGGCGGCGGACACTCGACGATAGTTAGATCACTAGGGGAATAACTGGTGAATCTAGATTATATTAAACCAACGTTGTGCTTCGATATAGGTTTCCGGATCATCTGTCCTTCTAGGGAATCCTGGAGGAACGGATCAATACTGGAAAACGAGGCACTGAAATTTTTCACGGACGGCTCTAAGCTGGACGGCAAAGTAGGAGCCGGAGTCTTCTGTGAGAAGCTCAATGTTAATTTTTCTGTTCGTCTCCCTGACTACTGCAGCGTGTACCAGGCTGAAGTGGTGGCGATAGGGGAAGTCGTGACATGGTTGAAGCATAACGTGGTATCTGTTAGAGATATCGCGATTTATGTGGACAGTCAAGCGGCACTCAGGTCACTAGAGGCGGTTTCTCTGAAATCACCGGTGGCGCTGGATTGCCGATCATCTCTTAATGAGATGAGCTAGTATTTCAGTATCCAGATAATCTGGGTCCCTGGTCACTCGGACGCCACGGGAAACTGCAGGGCAGACGAACTAGCTAAAAAAGATATATAACTTTCACTTTTTCGATTCGACTTTTTTCGAATTCGACTTTTTCCAAATCGAAGTGATGGTACAACATACCGCCCCAGATCGTTAGATTCTTTTGTAACCGACTTCGCTCATCAATTTTAACCATGTACCAAGTTTTCAAAAATAGATTTGGTAAGAGCTTACTTTCAGCTTCTTGTCAAGATGAGGGACATTGAAAGTAGTGCCATAATCACTACATTTGGATTATTCAAGTTTCCGTGAATGACGTTTGGGGTAAGAAATGCCAGATCTTTCATTCGTTTTTCCATATAATGAATGACATTCTTATTAATAAATAAATGTGAATTTGCAGTTGATGAGTTAGTTTTTTTAGGTTTCCAAATCTCAAAACAAGGTATGTGTCTGGACAGGCAAAAGTTCAAGCAATTTTAAATTATCCACAACATGAGTTTTTCAAAAGAAACAAGAAAAAAAAGAAAGACACATCAGTTATTAATTGGACGGACGAAGAAATTCAAAATTTTGAGTTATGCAAAACAAAATTGGCAAATTGTACGCAATTAGAGTTTCCTGCACGCAATTAGAGTTCGTAATTTTTGTTGATGCGTTTGATAGAGCCGTTGGGCCTGTTTTAAAACAACTAACAGAGAAAGGGTGGCAGCTGTTGTCCTTCTTCTCACTCGCTACAGCACTTACGATATAGAGCTTATAGCAGCGATTAAACACTTCAAAAATTTTATCGAAGAAAGAGAATTTTTTTTATATACCGATCACAATTCACATCCGATACACAACATATTGCAGGTAGTGCCAACGTTATGGCCGATTCCTTATCGCGAATCCAACAAATAAATATAGGAACATCAATCGACTATGTATAGCCCTGGCGGAAGCACAGACACACGTTTCAGAACTTATGCCACTTTCCGAAGTAAGTCCAAATTTAAAGTTCAAAAAAATCCCAACCATTTGTTCGAAAGCAATTTCGTAGGCAGGTAGCAGCATTCGATCAACAGTCAAGCAAATCACTACAAAGTTCACCACAACAGTGGCTTTTACTGTTATGGCGCTGGCGTTTGAGAATGTAAATATGTGGTTGCCCTTCTTTAAAAAATATTTTTATAGTTAAATCGGAATCCTTTTTGAACGAAGGTTAATAAGTTGATAACTTATAAATTAGCTGAACCTTACGGCATCTCAATATCAACCTACACAATTGTGCCGCTTGAACTATATACATAGTTATACTGTTTTTTTTGGGTAAAAACATGTTAAGCAAGTCCTCATAAACTGAACGTTTTCGTAAAAAGGAAACTAGTGGGAGGGAATTTTGTAAAATGAAATTCCCAAATAAGCGACCAACCTGATTTTTTCGCATTAAAAATTAAACCATTGGTGACCAAACACCAAAATCTGTTGACCACTCCTGAGCTAACGATTACGTAACGAAATTTGATTAAAACGGTATGATTTTCTTTTTAATTTTTAAATTATTAATTTTTCATTATTTATTTACCGTTTAATCGTAAGTGACCAAACGATAAAGAATAATGAACAATCATGACAAAACGTTGACCAAACGAATTCCATCAACATTTTTGTCAAAGCCTATAGATGCGGCGGACCTGTTGGTATAAAAAAAGGAAAAAAACATAAATTTTATTTAAACATTTGGGAATTGAATGCCTAAGCGGCTTCAATTTTCGATTAATTTACCAGAATCAGATTGATTGCAGAAGGTTCAACAAGAACGTATACGGCATAATTGTACTTAAAACTGTAGGAACAAATATGGGAGGGACTTAAACTGGCTTTTTATTGATTCCTCTTTGATGCTCTAAAACAAAAATTAGTTGAACTGCAACTGTTTAGCGGATAACATACATAAAAGAAACGAGTGCAATTTATAAAAAATGATTTGAAGCGGTGTTTTCAAGTGTACATCCGAAAGGACCAAAAATGTCGGTTGCAAGTGCAGCAAAATATATAAAAAAGTCGAAAACATTTGTACAGAAGAGGATTACACATTATTCACAAAAAAGGAGGAATTGTACCAAAAAAAGGAGGAATTATACAAAATATGGAAATACTTTGGTCAAACCACTGGTAACACAAAAGTACATTGAAAAGCGACTTCAGTGGGCGAATGAATACAAAAACAATGATTTTACGAATATTATGTTTACCGATGGGTTGTCCTTTTGGGGTTCTAATGTTAAAAGGCGTATTTGGTGAACTAAACAAAAAAAGGATTGTCCGATGGGGATGCTTCACCAAGCAAGGGTTTGGTAAATTAATCGCTTCCACACGGAGCCTAAATGCTTTTTTCATGAATAAATCTTATTCACAATGTTTGTTAACATTTGTCCTTAAAATGGTTTGGAGCGGGGAACTCTAATTGGATCTTGCAAGAAGACAACGATCCATAACACCATAGCATACTCTGTTCGGAATTTAAACTCAAAAAGGACATTCGTTCGAAATTTATGGGCACTCATGAAGATTAAGCTGTAAATGCACCACATAAAAAATTTGAACACTCTTGCGCGAGTTGTCCAGATATGGAAAATTCCAAGATATGGAAAAATTTATCACCAAGGTATATGCAGAAAATTTGGTTGTAAGTATGAACAAGGAGCCACGCAATTATTAACAGTAATGGTGACTTTACTATGTATTGGTTGATAGGGCCCAAATGAAAATACAATAAACTTTCATAATAAAAACAAAAAAAAAATCGTTGGTTTATTTTTACTTAGTTTTTTTTGCCGTACACTGTATATTTTAGTACAAATTTGGCAGGCACGATTGTTGCCTTTGCAGATGATATGAGCCTATGTTATCGTGGGTCCTCACAAACTGATGTTTGCCGTAAAATTGCAGCGGACCTTTTAGTTTTAAGGAAATGGTTTGACCAGCATTTCTTAATTTTAAGTGACAAAACTAAGATTATGCATTTTAGTTTGAGTGGCAGTATTTTACATTCACCGTTAACGTATCATTCCAGTTTTTGTAATGCTGTTAATTGCTCCAGCTCGTGCATTTCCATTGAAGCTGTTGAGAATTTCAAGTATCTTGGGATTATTGTTGATTGTAATCTGAGTTGGAAGCATCATGTCGATAAATTAAAAAAGTCTCTCAGTAATGCATTACGAACCTTATATCTATTAAGACCTGTAGCTCCTAAATCGGTATTGCTAAAATTCTACTATGCCTGCATTAATTCTAGGCTCGAATATGCTTTATCGTGTTGGAGTGGTTGCTATCATTCAACTTTAAAAATTCTCATTATTGTTCAGAAATATGCTATTCGTATCATGTGTTTTAAGTCTTCGCGGGTTTCTGCATGGCCATTATTTTTGAGTTTTAAAGTTTTACCATTACAACATGTATATGTTTATAAGGTTTCACGCTTATTTTATTTGCGAAGTGAGCACCGATTATTGAGATCAAATGTGCGATACAACATTAGGAACTATGATCAGTTCTTATTTGTTGTTCCACATTTTTTTAGTGAACATTTTAGAAAATATTTCCTGGTAACTGCTCCTTCCTTATTTAACCAACTTCCACTTAGCATACGGCAACAAATAAATTCAAAATCATTTCTCAAATTACTTAAAGTTTGGCTTTTTGAGCACCCTAATATCGATTTCTTATTTAGAGTTTTAGTCTGATGCAGTTTAATTTTAATTTTAGTTTCACTTGTTTATATTTTTTATATTTTTTTGTTAAATTTTTATTGTAATATTCATAACTTTTTTTCAAATTTTTCTTGTTAAAGGGTAGATCAATACTGCCGTTAAATCGGTGATGATTACCCTACTCATTTATTTTCATTTTGTATATTATTATTATTATTATTATTATATGTAAAAAAATCGTTTTGAAAATAAATGATAAGCCTGCGTGCTTTTATATTTAAAAAAAAAAAAAAAAAAAAAAAAAAACTTTAAAAATTCAATACATGAGCCTAGTTCATTATTTCGAGATGGGGCTAACTGATTTAAATAGCTAAAAGTATCCCCTTTCGAACGTATATAGTCACTATGCGAGCCAATGTCTGAGATTTTTTTTATTTGGTGTATCATTTTATACATTATGGTACGTGATTTATTGAAAAATTTATAATGAGAATTTTAGATTTTTTAATGTTAAACAATTTCTTTTGTTTTATCAATATTTATTATCAATATTGTTTCGATTTTAATATAAAATAAATACACTGTTAAAATTGCACACTTACAAAAAATTTTGTCCAAGTAAATAAAAATGTGTCCAAAAACTTCACAAAGAACACTCGCATAAATTTTTGTCCAAAAACTTTTGTCCAAAAACTTCACACCGGTTAAAATCAAATACATGCCATAAACAATTATTACAGAATAACGCGACTTCCATGTAGGTTATGTATACTCTTTAACTTACTATACAAAGTAAAGAAATATTTAGCTGTTATAACGTTTTTTTTCTTCAAACATTTGATTTGTTCAACCGTATTTAAATTTTGATGTCGAAAATCTTTCGAACCTGGCCGACCCGATTTTTGGAGCTATATGTTATCCTAGGTAGCAGTCCCATATGTGCAAAAAATATCCCTTCCTTGAGTTTGAAATTTTTAACTACAAAACAAATAAACCAAAATTTCAATTTCACGTTTTATTTTATCTTGCCTGATGACAATAGTTTTATCTTGCGTAAAAAAATGTTTAAAGAATAAAATTTAAAAATTTTAAGATAAGTTAATATGTGCTATTTCTAGTGCCAAGTCTAAATGAAATCCTCGGGATTTTGTACCCTCGGGATTTTGCACCCTCGGGTATTTAGTACTTCGGGATCTTTTTAAACCTTAGGGCATAGAAAAAAGTAATATAAACAGAGGAGAAGCTGCATACAAAATTTTGAAACAACTTTTTTAGATTGTAACTTCAAAATACAAACTCATTTTACGACTAAAATAATAAACTTAGAATGTCAAACTCTTCGAATATACATTTAGCTTTCTTTGACTTTTCATATTGTTTTGGTTTCAATTTTTTCGTTCAGATTATAACGGTAATTTTAAATTTGGTCAACATAAAACCGGATCGTGACCCAATATTTTACTATATGAAAATAAGCGTAAAAATTTTGTAAGCCGCTTTACTTCTGTTTATATTTATTTTTATCTGTGCTTAGGGATTATTATTATCCGGATTTTGTCCCTCTCCCTTTCTAACAAATAGACTTTCAAATTTTCAGATTTTCGGGATTTTTTCCTTCGGGATTTTGTTCCCGGGAGATTTTGAACTTCGGAATTTTGAGATTTTGGGATTTTGTATCCTCGGAATTTTGCACCCTTGGGAATTTATTACTTCGGGATCCTTATAAACCTTCGGGATTATTATTATAGGGATTTTGTTCCTCTCCCTTTCTAAAAAAATGGACTTATCGGGCTGGATCCAAAAAAAACAACAATTTTACTAGCGAAAAACAATATCCCAACCTAAAATGCCGTCCCGAAAATAGTAATCTAAAAAACAAAAATCTAAAAGCCCATAATACAAAAAAACATATATTTACCAAAACAAAATAGCTCGAACACAAAATCTCAAAAAATTAAAAATCCCAAAATTTATCGGAAATAAAACCAAATGGGTCTATTTTCAGAAGATTCGAAAAAATGAAATCGTTAGAAAATTTTTCTTAAGATATTATTTTAAAATATAAAATATAGCTTGGGTACAAAAAAATCGCACGTTGCTCAATTTTCCACAAAAGATCAAAAATATCAAAAAAATCCAATCTTTGTTTGATTTTTATTAATGCAGATTCAAAGTCTCGCTCAACTCGCTCGGAATTGTGATCATTCGCATATTGACGCTTAGCCTGGACGATCCTCTATTGATTACGTATTCAACCGGAGCAAAGAAATGGATACCACACCAAAGGTATTCGCTCAAGTGGTTGTACTAATTTGTGCAGGACAGCACCAAAGTGAAGTGGCTCTACAACTAAATTTGAGCAGATTCTCCGTTCGTCGAGTGTGGCAGAGATATCAGGAAACTGGTGGCTTCAGACAGCGACAAGGATCCGGCCGACCTCGTGCTACAGCCCAGCGTGATGGCCGCTTTCTGGTAGCAACTTCGTTACGAAATCGCCTTATGAACGCGGTTCAACTGGGACGGTGGCTCCAAGAGGTTCGTGAAGTCGAAGTCAGTCGGTAGATAGTTAGAAGACCACTTCGAGAAGTTAATCTGAATGCACACAGACCAGCAAACAGGCCGAAATTGACCACAGCTGCCCCATGAGCCCGTCGGGAGTTCGCTCGAGAGCATTTAAATTGGACAGAAGAAGAATGGAGAACAGTCCTGTTCTCTGACGAGTGCAGGTTGTGTTTATATGGCATCGATGGACGCGGAAGAGCGTACAGAAGACAAGGAGAGCGATATGCACAATGTTGCATTGAAGAACGTGTCTCGTATGGCGGTGGGTTGCATGTTCTGGAGAGGCATCTCATTAGAGGCGAAGACAGATCTTGTATTCATCAAAAGAGCCAATACTGGCTTATTGGTGAAAATTTTCTGTTTATGCAGGACAATATGAGACCGCATACGGCTGGTGAAGTACACCAGTACCTTCAAGTGGTGGATGTGCCTGTTATGAAGTGGCCAGCTCGAAACCCGGACCTCAATCCTATTCTCGGGATATTGTACCCTCGGGAATTTATTACTTCAGGATCTTTATAAACTTTGGGATTATTATTATTCTGATTTTGTCCCTCTTCCTTTCTAACAAATTGAACTTTGAAGTTTTTATTGATTTTCGGAATTTTGTCCCTCGGGACATCGTTCTCGGAAATTTATTAGTTCGGGATCTTTATAAACCTCGGGATTTTGAAATCTCAGGATTTTATATTTTTGGCATTTTGTATTCTCGGGATTTTGCACACTCGGGAATTTATTACTTCGGGATCTGTATAAACCTTCGGGATTATTATTATCGGGGTTTTGTCTCTCTCCCTTTTCAACAAATTGGACTTTGAAATTTTTATAGATTTTCGGGATATTGTCCGGGTTCGTATCGATAGGCCAAAGATTTTATTAGCGAAAAAAAATATCCCAAAATGCCATCCCGAAAATAATAATCCAAACAACAAAAATCTCAAAACACATAATACTAAAAATATATTTACCAAGAAAAAAATTGCTCGAACACAAAATCTCAAAAAAATAAAAATATCGAATTAAAAATCCCAAATTTTACCGAAAATAAAACCAAATGAGTCGATCGATGAAATCGATTCATTTGGTTCTATTTTCGGAAGATTCGATCTCTCTCCGAGAGATTTTGAACCTCCGGATTTTGAAATCTCTCGGTTTTATATTTTCGGGATTTCGTATCTTCGGGATTTTGCACCCCCGGAAATTTATTACTTCGGGATCTTTATAAACCTTTGGGATTATTATTATCGGGATCTTGTCCCTCTCCCTTTCTAACAAATAGACTTTGAAGTTTTCATAGATTTTCGGAATTCTCAGGTTTATATTCGGGTTGGTCATGAAACCTCGACGATCGTTATCTCGAAATCAAAATCTCGAAATCAAAATCTCGAATTAATAAAATAGCGAATTTCAAAGTATCAAAATTTTAAAATATAGAATTCAAAACCTCGAAAATATATCTCGAATCTCGAATAATAAAAATAATTTTGTAAATATTATTTGCGGCGCCGCAAATAATATTTACAAAATTATTTTTATTATTCGAGATTCGAGAATACAAATTACCTAAACCACACTATGAGCCTTAATTCTGGTCGGTTGCCGATGCTGTTGCTAACAATTTCCTGAGTACTCAAAATTCAGTTAAGACATGGCATCGGCGCTTAAAACAGTAGTAGGAACGAAAAATGCTGGTTTCTACAAAATATTTACCGATTTTTCAAAAGAATTAATAATATTTAAAAATAATATAGAACGAATGAAAATAGGTGAAATGAAGCCATTAAATAGAAAAAATTTGATAAGATATCAAAAAATTAAAAGAATTTTGAAAAAAGGCAAAAAATTGATAAGTTAGATTTTTTTGAAGGTTCGCTCACATCATATGTATATAAATTTTTTATTTGTTAATAAAATTTGAATTGAACACTATTAAATAGCATAAAAAAATTAAGTGCATTTTTACCATTCTCTTATTTAGAACATCGTTTTAATTTTCGAGATTTTCGCATGCGAGATTTTCCAAATAAACTATTTTGAAATTCGATATTCTTAAATGCGAGTAAATTTTTTCTTTCGATATTTTGTTCATTCGATATTTCGTTTGGCGAGTTTTTAGGACTATCCCTTATATATTCTCGGTAGATTTTGAACCTCGGGATTTCGAAATTTTGTTTCCTCAGGATTTTGCACCCTCGGGAATTTATTACTTCGGGATCTTTATAAACCTTCGGGATGATTATTATCGGGATATTGCACCTCTCCCGTTCTAACAAATAGACTTTGAAATTTTCATAGAATTTGTCTCTCGGGATATTGTTCCAGGAAGATTTTGAACCTCGGGATTTTGTATTTTCGGATTTTTGTATCGTCAGGATTTTGTGCCCTCGGTTTTTTATTATTTCGGCGCCTTTATAAACATTCGGGATTTTGTACCTTCGGCATTATTAATATCGGGATTTTGTCCCTCTCTCAATTTGCGTATCATCATATGATTGTTCCGAGCATTCTACCAAACTCCAGAAAAACATCCAAACAAATACAAAGCTCACGTTTGGAGGTAAAGAACACTTTTGAGTTGTTCTGGATCAAACCACACAGAAAACACCATTCCATTGGAAAGTTGAAAGACTTCATTAGCATTAGTTTATAAAAATGGGTCAATTTGCGTATTTTTGCGAGCATTTTTCCAAACTCAAGAAAATCCGCTACTAAATACTAAGCGCACTTTTGGGCTGTTCTTGATCAAAAGTAACAGATAGACATCAAACCATTAAAAATTCGTACCAATTTAAAAGGACGCCAGGTGTGCTAGCATATACAATTAGTGAAGAGTTCAATTTGCATATCGAATAATTTTTCCAAGTGGTTTTCCTAAGTCCAAACGCTCCTAGTTTTAATGGTAAACCACTTTTTACTAGTTCTCCATTAAAACTAACAGATAAATATCATTTCACTGAAAATCTAGAAACTAGTTTCCCGACTTTGGAAAAATATTTTGAATACTCATCCGATACGCAAATCGAACACTTTATTAATTTTAAATAGTTTTGTGCATTTTAAAATGGGTTAGGTGCATAATCCCAATTTCAAAATCCCACATTGAAAATCCCAAAATAAAAGTCCCAAAATTGTAAAATCCCAAAATACAAAATCCCAAATTTCAAAATCCCAAATCCCAAATATTTCAATAAATAATTTTACTAATTTTTTTTTTCTTTAGTTTGAATCTCTGTAATATCAAAACTACTGTAAAATTGGTAAACTTAAGATTAACTCACAATTTTGCTCGAGGATATTATGTATAATTCGCATAATATATTATGCCGTATATTACCATATATTATTACTACTTCATTAAAAAATTCTACAACAGCAAACTCAGAATATTTGAATGAAGTATGAAGTAATACGGCATAATATATTATGCGAATTATACAAAATATCCTCTAACAAAATTGTGAGTTAATCTTAAGTTTACCAGCTTTACAGTAGTTTTGATATTACAGAGATTGTTCGTTTATAGTAGTAGCCTGCATACTTCAAATGTTCAAACTAGGTTTCGTTTATTTTTCCAATTTCAAACCAAAATCATTTCTTAGAAAGAATTTTAAAGGTATGTACATATTTATTTTACAGTATGCATAAAAATTAGTTTATTGTTCAATATATTTGTACTTAGGTCTCAAAACAAAATGAAGATAGTCAAAAACAATAAAGGTGGGAATAATTTACATCATGACGGATTCTGTTACCATTTGGGCTCAGAGAAAAATAATACTTATGAATGGAGATGGCAAGAAAGAAAAAAAATTCTTGCAAATACAAAATCTCTACATTTCTTGAGAAAAATGAACACCAAATTATAACTTCGTTGTGAGGTTCAGAAATTGATCTTGCTGACATACGATGACACAAAAAAGTAAAATAACCCGAATTCGCTCCAGGAAAATCAAAGACTCCGAAAATGTAGTTGAAATTCATATACCGCAGCAATTATGTTTTCTCGAAAATGAGCTGTTTGTTCTCGCAGAGAAGAAAGTTGTAAATGAAGAAAATATTATTCTGGGAACCATAACTAATTCAAAAGTAATCTCCGAGTGTTAATGCTGGTGAATAGAAGGAACTTTTTATGTAGTACCGTCTATAATGGCCCAGCTTTTTAGCATTCATGGGAAAATCGAAAATGAAGTCGTACCCTTAGTGTTTTGCTTGATGACGAAAACGACTAAGAGCTGTTACTCTGATTTTTTTATGAATTGCATCGTATAGCCTGTGAACACGATATTCATTTGAATCCACAAAGGATCATTACGGATTTTGGAAAAAACATTTATTTAGCAGCCGAAGAATATTTACCAAACGCAGAACTCAAAGTCTACCTTTCATTTCGGTCAAATCTTATGGCGACAAGTGCAAAAGTGTGAAGCAGCGAGTAAATACGGAAAATGTGAAGATTTTGGTCTCGAAGTTAGCCTCGCATTTGTTCCTTCTGATGAAATGTCTATTATACTTCATTGTATAATAATCTTACACTCCAATTGTCGAAGTCGTCTCACGTCATTTTAGAGTTTAGACGACTATAGTCACGTCACTTCAGTTTTGCTATTATCGAAGTCGTAAGTCACATGATACGACAACAGTCACCTAATTTTTTGAAGTGACAAGAATATTTTATAAGACGCTCATTAATGAAACACATTTATGATATTTTTTGTAATACAATTTATATTCATTTTGCAAATATTTTACTGCTTTAGTAAATATATAAGATAAATTTATCATTCAATAATCGAAGGGTTTTGTTGAAAATTTGGATGCCTCAAACCACCCCCTCTCAATTTTTAATTACGATGGAAATCATCATGGATATTTTGCCTTCATAATAAATTACTGTATGGTTTTTGGAAATAAATTTAATAATTAAACAGTTAGATTTTTTTTAGTTACCTATTTTCAATTAACGTGGTTTTTACAAAAAATATTTGTAAATATTTTGATTTTTGACGTCGAATGTCTTGTCAAATTTGAGGAAATTATTAGTGCTGCCCGATATTTCTATTGTAGTATGCGTGTCGTTTAAAACGACTTCAACAATACCAATTTTGGCGTGACGTGACACGACTGTAGTCACGTCACTTGATGTGAGACGACTTCGAGAATTGGGGTGTTAAAGATGACAATGCAAACAAAATTGCTAGATTCATTAAATGAAATTGCATAACCGGAAGCAGCCCTGAAACCGCGTTATAATCCTAGTTTTTGGTCCATCGAAAACTTTGTAAAAAGTAATTTCCCTCGTACTCAAAACAGCGTCGAGGCGTGGCACCGTCGCCTTAAGTTTATTGTGGGAAAGCAGAACAGTGGGTTGTACAGAATAGTATCTCATCTTGGAAAATAACTTATTGTTTCTAAAACCATCATTGAAAAGATCAATACCGGACAAAGATTTTCAAAAAAGAAACAAAATATTAACAAATATAAAAACATTAAACGAGTTATAAAAAGTAGACTTTCAACTACAAAACTGGAATATTTAAGAAATATTGCTCACAATATTCATCTTACACATTAATTTTGTTTTAGATATTTACATGTTTTGAATAATAAATGCTTTACAAATTTGAAATAAACAAGTTTTCAATCCGCTCTTTATTAGTTTTGAGTTTTTTTTGAAATGTTGGGATCATCAAATTTGGGATTTCTGCCTTTTTGAAATTACGGGATTTTCATATTTGGGATTTTCGTTTTGTGGATTATACTTTTTGGGAATTATTTTTCTGTGATATCGCTACGATCCCTTTTAAAATTGATCGATATTTTAAAGGTTTTCGCGAATTGTGAAATTGTTTTGCAATACATTTTTAAAAATTCCCAACATCTTCTAAATTTTAAAAAGGCTATTTTATTTGAGAATCTAAATAAAGATCAAGTACAAGTTCAAAATAATTTGCTTTTAACGACACAATAAATTTTTGATAATTTTACATTCTATAAAACAAACAAAATCATAACCAGATTGATTGAATGAATCAGAATGCTATAAAGGTGTTAAGGTGGTACTAAAGTACTTTGAGTCTCTAATTTTTTTGAATGCGATAATTTTTAAAACGGTTGTCTATTTTCGTAAATATAGTTTTGATTAACTGAAATACTTTGCAGGCCGAACAAAACCTGTCTTCTAGAAAGTGATGGCTGACATAAAAATGAACTTGACAGTCCCGAATTCTTTAACTCGATTAGACATGTTGATGCCTTTGCGCTTCTTTAGCCTGTAGCGGCTAAAAATCCTTTTTACTTCGCGGCACTCCTCGTAGCAAAACTATTTATACACCGCGCCTACAAACTAATTCCGCGAATCTCGATATTTATCGATGGCCGAAAAGAAACGAAGAAACGGAAAAGAATGATAGTCGGGCTTTATTAAATGTACGAAACACACGTCTCAAAACAAGTGAAAGTGCCGAACAATCGTCCACCACTAAAAATTGTGCACTACTATTATAAATAATATTGTTATTAAATAATAAAACCAAAAGCAGTTTATTATAATACAAAATAGTGAGTGTTATTAATTATAATACGTATTAAAAACTTCGATAACACCGCTATAAGCCTCATATACATTGGTTCGAATGATGGCATTGATTGGCTAATTCGCACGTAAGGCCAAACTAAAAATATTTAGAGGCCAAATTAAAAAAAAACTCACTAAAATTTAACCAATTTTTTTTTTTTGATTTTTCACTTGGCTTCACTTGGCTTCGGGAATCCGGAAAATAGCAGCATCGCCAACGATTTTTCTACATCCAGCGTTGCTACTATAGAAAGTATTAGTTGCAGTTTTGGGAGTGGGTTTCATACTAGTGGCATACCCGGCATTGCTCGCTTTAAATCTAAGATCATTTTTCACCTACAAAATTACCCCAATAGGGAGGAGGGATTATTTTAACGGCGCTGATATTTTTTTTTATTTCTCTCATTGAAGTACATTAAAAGTTTTACTTTTTAACACAGGTGTTTCGTTTTTTTCGCAATTGTATTAAAAACTAATTATTCTTTATCAAATGTAGAGTAAGAATGAAGCTATTCACCTTGAAATGACAACGAAAGAAATCTTAAAATGATACTGATTGGTAACGGATTCAGTAATTTTCGGCGCCATTTATTAATTGTGCATATTACATTACACATGAAGAATATTTTTTACACTGGCAAGTAATGCCCATAAATTGCAAACCCTACATCTTCAAAATATCACCAAGGCCAATATCAACCATTCACAATTGTTGCGTGAACACCATTAGATATAGCAAAAACCAATGCCTGGACAATTTTTAGGTTTAGTTGATCAGTTATCAAAATTTCGAAGATAACCGAATGCCATCATTCTTTTTTTGGGTTTCTAACTTGGATGCTAAAATGTTTAGATGACCTTGACAATTTTTAAATGTTTTTTATTAGACCTAACTTGATGAGATGACAGGTTCATGGAGATAATACATTAAGTTGGGGCAATGTAAACCTAAAAATTTTTCCCAACATTATTTGGATATATCAAGTATATTTTAAAATTTTGGTAAAAATTTACGGAAGTTCCACAAGATAACTAAAATTTAATCGACTACCTACTACAGTTTTGAACCAGGTTGTTTTTATTTATATACGGCAAAATATACCGGATCCAAAATATTACTGGAAATTCCGTTTTTACGGTAAATAGAAAAAGAGCGCGTAAAATACTTCAGCCAACAGTAATATTTATACAACGTTCGCAAAATCACACCATAAACAGCCGGCTCATTTTTGTTTAAACGATAAACCGTAAAAATTCCGTACCTCATGCGATAATAAAACTTGTATTCTCTTTTAGTTAATACTTTCGAATGTCACCACACCACAACCAGCAAAAAAAACAGTAAAGTCATTCATAACAAATGTGTAAAATGTGCGATTTAATTGCCGCGAAAATTGTTGCTGTATTGTTAGTTTTTTTTACCATGATAACAAAATAAACAAGTTGCTGCAATATACAAACCAAATAAATAAAAAAAATATTTATTTAAAATCATAATATTCCACGAATTATTTATGTATGGGCACGATGAGCACATTTTTTTGTTTTAAAAAACGGCACCTTTTAAAATGCCGCGACACTGACACTGACGAACAAAACACATGACTTAATATGATTTTCTAAAATATAAAATAATTTACACAAAATACACTCACAATATCACAATTATAATTTCGATGATTTTTGGTTGTAAACTTAACTCGATTGTCACTTTTCTGTTTATTCACAATATTATTACAAATAAATAAATTAAATACAATTAATTAATGAAAATATATACAAAAACAATGTATTATACTGTATTCTCTCTGAATATCGTACGATACTTTTTATTTTTTTATTTATTCTATTTCACTTTTTTATGGGTTAACACAATTTAAATTACATCACTACCGATATATAAAAGAATTTCGATATAAACTGTAACACCAAATAATTTATTATAAATTAAAAAAACTTTAGTTGATAATATTATTAAATTATAATTATAAATTGATATTGAAAAATACGTATAAAATAAATTCTAATTCATAAGTTTTTACGAAATGAATCACGATGTGAAGTTTTCAGTCTGTTTCTACTATACTAAATGTTAAATGTGTACAAATGAGAGCTGAAGCTGAAACTCATGTATGCTCTAAACACGCTAAATCGAATTGAGTTTATTTTATTTTTATTTCGTTTTTTTAGTGTCTATAAACGTAAAGTAAAAGAAAAAACAAACGAAAATAAATAAAAATGTGATTTGTTGCGTATATATTCCGTAGTATATTTGACATACCAATAAGTATGAAGTGAGTCGCAGGTATAGCAACAACAATAATATTATTCTCTGTTTTTGGTATACTGAAATGCGGCAGGTATTCTCTCACTTGCATACGCAATGTCGTACCAAATGCAAACCATAAATGATGCACCAATTTGTTATGGTAATGTTAAAAGTAAAAAACCTTGAGTAAAATTTATAAGAAAAAAAAAGGAACAATTCAACCTTCGCATCATCGGATTTATTTTCTTATTGTTTACTTACCTATCTAGTTTCGGCGCATTTTATACATATATTGTGGTTTCATTAAAAAAAAATGATCTGAGAACATTCCATAAACACGTTCGACGAGATAAGCGTTATCAGTTTTGTTCCGATAAGAAAACCGCTAAAAGCAAAGACACATCGAATCTATTTATTTACTGCTAATTTTGTATTTAAAATAATAGATGGTGCACTGCTCTAAATAGTATTTAGTACGTATGTCGCCACCTACCAGAACCAAACGATATTATATAAATTTCGTTGAAACTGCATTATCGACATTATAGATCTTCTTCGTCAATTAAATTATGAGTCATTCCGTTAGTAACATAAAAATTAAACGAAAACAAATTATGCTGTTGTGTTGTTGTTTTTGCCGTTTTTATTTCATTCACGATTTTATGAAATCGATAGAAATAGAAATGAACTGTTTATATGGTACAATATGAGTTCATGTTGATTTTATAGTAAAATCGTAAAATTAGATTTAATTCATAAAATATATATATAGGGTATGGGTGAAATAATGATTAATCTAAGATAGGGTGGCCAGAAAAATACGTACACCTCATGACAACTTGTAGGTAATACAAATTTTCTCGTGGAGATACAGATTTTTTTATAGGGAGAAGAAATTATTCGGTTGTTTCAAACATCGTTCGATTAATATACAGGATGAACCTACCAGAGCCTAAGTTGTACTCAAATTTGATCATTTGCATTACAGTTAATGGCCATCGAAAAATCATGATCAATTCAGTGAGTTTGGTTTAAAAAATATTATGGGAATGTTTCAAACAGAGTGCAACCGTGTGGGTAACTGCAGCAGGGAAACTTTCCCAATTTTAAAATGAAGCTTTGCGTACCGATTAAGCCCAATTTGTGCTCACGGAAAAAAATTGTGCTCCAGGAGCCGAAAACAACGGGAAAAGGCAATTTAAAATTTTGCCGTAAAGGTGAAACAAATAAAACCCGATTTCAACAGAAAAATGAAATGATTTTAGCCAAACTTTAACACAGCTTATAATTAAACCTGCACCGCCGAAATTGCAACTTTTGATGCAGCTATGATATAAGGATGGTTCTTGGACCAGAAATTATTACAAATTAATTACGTTGAAATAGTGTTGTGAATTAATTAATTATTAAGGTTGTAATGTAATTTCAGTAACTATATTTAAATTGATTCCTCTTAATTACTCGTATGTGTTGAGTTTTCACAATTGTATATAACAAATTTTATTTGATTTAGTAACTTATACTTATACACAAAAAGGTAGAAAAGGGTTAGGTGACAATGAAGTAGGGTCGTAGGGAGAAGAGTGTTATAATCGTTATAAAAGACTTATATACTCGTTACTATTGCGGAGCAACAAGCTCGTGATACAGAACTTACAGACATACTCCCAAGTTCTTCCACTCGTCGTACAGCTAAGTGGAAATTGGAAGGATTGCCACTTAACGACTTAACAGTTTACTGTGAAACACCATCTACAGGCCGCAATCGTCCGTACATTCCGGAAACATTGCGTCGAACCATCTTCGACACTCTACACAATGTCTCACATCCAAGTGTTCGAGCTACACGCAAGCTTGTCTCAGCAAAATATTTTTGGCCTAAGATGAATCAAGATGTTACTCTTTGGGCAAAGTCTTGTTTATCTTGCCAAAAATCAAAAATACATCGACACACCAAATCGCCTCACGAGAATTTCAAAATCTCGTCAAGTCGATTTGAGCATATCCATGTAGATATCGTTGGGCCACTCCCACCATCTAATGGATATACACATTTACTCACCTGCGTAGATCGTTTTACACGGTGGTCTGAAGCTTACTATATTAAAAACATCCCCGCATCAATCATCGCAAAAACGATTGTGGAAAACTACATATCTAGATTCGGCATTCCCAGTACAATCACTACTGACCAAGGCACTCAATTCGAATCTAAACTCTTTACTGAGCTTATGCAACTTTTAGGCTCACACAGGATTTGAACCACTGCCAATCACCCGCAAGCAAACGGTATGGTTGAGCGCTTTCACCGCCAACTTAAAGCTGTTCTTAAAGCAAGAGCAAATACCGTTAACTGGAGTTCGGAGGTACCAATAGTTTTATTGGGAATCCGAGCAACAGTCAAAGATGACCTACAATGCTCACCAGCAGAACTGGTGCAGAACGGTCAAACACTTAAACTTCCTGGGGAATTTTTTGTGGAACATCCACTTACACCTCAAATTACCGCTGCCACAGTGGTAAAGCAACTAAGGTCCACTATGAACAATCTCATACCAACGGACACTCGCAAAACTAAACAAAACGACATTTTCGTACCCAAATCACTGCAAACTTGTGATTTTGTTTTCGTTCGTACTGAAAAAGTCCGAACAGGTTTCGCTACACCATACGAAGATCCATTCAAAGTGGTACGAAGACTTCGTAAACACTTTGTTGTTCAAATCAAAGATAAACTCGTTAATATCTCAATTGACAGTCTCAAACCAGTTTATGGGATAATAAATACACCTGATCATTTATCAGGAATCAAGAAAATCGTTCGATTTGCCAACAACAGTCCATGCATTCGAATGATTACTTCTCAGCAAGCATAATTTTTAGTTTTCATTTCTTTCAAAGGATGGAAACTATCACTATCAGCGATCTCAACGCCCGACACGTGGAGTTGATCAAGCAAATCGAAATGGAGCTAGATGCTACGGTTCTTGAATCGGAACTAGAATCTGTTCCATCAACGTCGAAGCAAAGAAAAAGGATTCAATCAAAATCGGTGGCAAAACAAACAACACCGACGACACTACCATCTAATAACTCAAAAGCAACACGTCTTTTGGAGTTACGAATTCTTAGATTGGCAAGACGCATGAGCGCTCTCCAATCTACAAAAAATGCAAAGCAAGCAAGCAATCCTGTCATATCCAACCATAAAAATAAAACAAACATTTGTTGGTTCCACACAAGGTTCGGGTTTGGAGCCCTAAAATGCAAAATTCCGTGTGAATTCACCGCAGATAAAATGACTGATTCGGTATACAATTTATCTTACAATAATCATTTAAAAGTTTTTTTTCTTTTTCATCATGCAAAATAAATACAGACATGCCTCGGGTATTTATAAATACTACTCCTTCCACCAGCAATGGAACCCTTACTCTATAACATTTGGAAAAAGACGTTCGCACTGGGGATGGAGTAAGCAAACTCGAGTCAGTTCCTGCAAACTCAGGAACACCGCGCATAGCATTGCGGAGTATTTTCTGTGTTTAGGAAAATACCTTGCAATGCATTCCACAAACGAATTGCCAGCGACACGCTGATCGAAGTAATTCGTTTGGATCATTGTTATAAAATAAATAATTCTTGTTTTTTTTTCTATACAACAGAATTAAAAGTTATCTTCAACAAGCAACATAAAAAAATTATAAAATACATTAAGCAAGCAATAGCAGAATTAATAAGCTCATTCCACAAGCAACATCAGAATTATAAAAGCAGGCAATACCAGCAAACGGACAAAGTTCCGGATTTACTCAAATAATTTAAACGTGTGTGTTCAATTAAAATAAATTCAATAAACAAGTGTATTAAATTAATTTTATTGTTGTGTTTAAATTATTCATAAATTGGGGACTATAAGTGTTTCATTCCAAGCACGGCAAAAGCTATAAGGACCCCATAATATAAAAAACAATTTTTTTTGTACACCAGTTCTTTGAATTTATTGCAAATAATAAATACATACATATTATGTATACCAGTAGCACTATTCTGGTAATTCCCTGGGAATAGGGAATTAGGGAAAGATTTTATATGTAATTTCAGTTCAAATATTTTTTTTCCGGCCTACTACGGAGAAAAGTTTGATGTAAATATTTATAAATTGGGAATAATTTTTCCATATCTAAATTGGCAGGGAAAATTATTCCCAATTTTATTTTGTTTTAAAAAAAATTACCACTAGATTTTTACCTCAGTATGCCACAAAAAAAATTCTAAAATAGAAATTACATATAAAATCTTTCCCCAATTCCCTATTCCCAGGGAATTACCAGAATAGTGCCACAGTATACCCATACGAGTACCCAATATTTAATAATACATATATTCAATATTTCCCTAACCTAACTATGTAATACGACTTTGCACATACAATTCAAATAGAATAATGAATAAAACAGTAAAAAAGTAGAGGAAAATATATTTTCTGTGAATCCCCGAATAATAAAAAATAATATCCCTTGTGGAAAAGAAAATTAAACAAAAAACAAAAAGTTAAACTTCCGGTTAACTGAGTGGTCCGGTTAATTGGATGCCGGATAATTGGTCTTTTCCTATAATATAAAAATTAAAGCCATTCAAAATGTTCAACTAATGCTTTCATCAATGAAAATGTGCAAGAAACAATTGCAAATTTCAAAATGAATTAAAAAAGACGGGAAAGGTTCGGAGCCGAACTCTTTAAGCATTTTTGTAGCCTATAAAGAACTTATATGCCGTGTGATTTGCGTATTTTAAATATTACGACCACCTACTCCCACACCCACCTAACCCCATCTACACCCAGCCCAACCGATCCCAATCCACCATATCTCAACTGACCCCAATCAACCACATACCACCACATCTAAACATTATTACCATCCCCCACCCACTATCCAATTAAAACTCCAAAACCCATCTCACCCGCACCACCCTATACCGCACCACCCATATTATCACCCGTTAACACCCCCATACCCACTTCCACACAAACACACTCCACCCACACAAACTCTCATCCACCAAATCCCAAATTCTCACACCAAACCCAAAACGCCTCATCCCACCCCCTCCACCTCCCATACCACCACTCCTACCACCCCCATAACCACATCACCCACACAAACCCACAACCAGACGAGTTATATTTTTATTCCACATTCACATGCTCGATGAAATCACAATAGAATAGAAAATAAAAAAAATCTATCAATTTTGAGGAGGGGGGTTAACAAAAAACTACATATCTCCGAACACCCTACACACAAAAATGTCCAAATCAACAGGGATCATTCCCATGAATTGCTTGAACTTTTAGTGAAGAAATTAAGTTGATATCTCCATCCGTACTCAAGTTATCGTGCACACAGACGGACAGACGGCAAACCGAAACCATATAGCATTTTTTTTAACAAAAATGCTTAAAAAGCGCAAAATGAAAAAAAAATCCTATAAATTGTGATTCCGCTTAACTGAGTGTTCCGGTTAATTGGATGCTGGATAATTGTGCTTTTACTATAATATGAAAATTTAAGTCATTCAAAAGTTTCAACTAGTGCTTTCATTAATGAAAATGTGTAAAAAACAATTGCAAATTTCAAAATGAATTAAAACATGCACACGAAGAGAAAAAAAAGAGAAAATGCAAAAAAAATCCTATAAATTGAAATTCCGGATAACCGAGTGTTCCGGTTAATTGGATGCCGAATAATTGGGCTTTACTGTAATATGAGAATTAAAGTCATTCAAAATTTTCAACTAATGTTTTCATTAATGAAAATGTGCAAGAAACAATTGCAAATTTCAAAATGAATTAAGAAATGCGTATGAAAGAGAAAAGAAAGAGAAAAAAGCAAAAAAAATAAATAAAATTCCCGTAACTGAGTGTTCCGGTTAATTGGATGCCGGTACATGTACATTTTTACGTTTTATTTCGATCTTAAATACACATTTTATTTTAATTTCAAAATGACTTAAAAATACACATTTTATGTCATTTATAAACACACTTCTTAAATTATTTTCAAAATGACTTATGATATGCATTAATAAAGTCTGCTTTTTTTGTTTCATTTTCATTACAGATTTTAAAACAATTTTAAAATGAAATAAAAACGCTGGTTTTAAGTTCGAAAAAATACTATTTTTAAGTCAGCCTTTTTTAATTCAGGAAGCCTTCTTATTACAGTGAAATCAAAAGAGAAAGTAATAATATTTTATCTACACGTTTAGAAAACTCCCGCTCTTACGAAAAAATTAAATAAAAGGGATACAAACCTCTAAAGTGGGAACCAATCAGGAATAAAAATTTCACTTTAAAAAAAATAAGAATGCGATAAATGCGCCTGTCAGTGTTATTACCCAGCCAAACTTATTTGTGTTACTTAAGAAACCCAACGAAACCTTCGTTAAATTTTATCTGTCACTTAAGAAAAAATTAGTGCGCGTTAAGCATCAACCAGTCAGGAATAAAAACGTAATAAAAAAATAAGAATCTTAAAGAAATCAGTTGTTTTTCTTTTTTTTTTACATTACAGCCATGCAAAAATAATAATTCTTAAGTTACAGCTGTTCATTTACAAACAACTGTTTTTATTGTGAAATGTCTTAGAGAAATTTCATATTTGTTCATAGTGTTTTATATCTATTTATATATATATTTTATATTTGAAAATGTACACATACACGAAATGATTTTACATGACACTAGAAAAAGGAAATAAGCTAAAGAAAATTAAAGTAGTTAAATAGCGTTTACACCACTATAATATCATACCATTAACTAATTAGTTTTTAACAAAATTCACTAAAACACTATTTTTACTTTATCACAAATTATTAAAACTTATCACAGAATCTGAGTACTATTTTTTTCTTAAATGACAGCTAAAATTTAACGAAGGTTTTGTTGGGTTTCTTACATAAAAATTAAGTTTGGCTGGGTAATAACACTGAAATGCCATTTATCGCATTCTTATTTTTTCATTAAGTTAAGTTTTTATTCCTGACTGAGTCCCACCTTATTTCTCGCTCGAAAATAAGAGAAACTTAATAAAAATGTGATTTGTTGTTGTATTTTATATACAGCAGATTGCAGAAGAAGATAAATTGTTGATGCGGTAGGACGCCATATTTATTTTGCTTACATTTTTTTGTTTACTACTTTATTTATTAAATAAAATCATTTTTATATTTTTTCCTGATTCTGTGATAAGTTTTAATAATTTGTGATAAGGTGAAAATAGTGTTTAAGTGAATTTCGTTAAAAATTAACTCAGGTTAAACCCGAGAAAGTCATACACTATAACGCTATACAATATACACAAGCAAACACGTAACTGGTTGCGTTAGATGTCCAGCTTACCAGAAAGCGCTGCAAATAGAGCGTTGGAAATGAAAGTCTTCCAAGTCAATCTTAACCACTGTGAGGCTGCTCAGGTCCTGCTGCATCAATCCATTACAGGAAGTGGAAGCTGACATTGTAATTGTATGTGAGCAATATAGAAACCATGATAGATGGTGTTGGGCTTCAGATAGATCGAGTCGAGCTGCTGTATGTGGTACGGGAAATTGGTGGGAGTATTGTACCCGGGTTTGTCAGAGCCAAAGTGAACTGCGTTCATATTTATAGCTGATATGCACCTCCTATAGTGCATCAATTCAAGAATTTAAAACATTTCTCGATCAATTAACGGATGATGCACGGAGCCACAACCCGTTGCTCATAGCCAGGGATTTTAATGCATAGGCCGTAGAATGGGGAAGTAGAGAAACCAGTAGCAGAGGTACCACACTGTTATAAGCCTCATATCATTACCGGTCGTATTAATGAATACAGGAAATACACCTACTTTCTGTAGAGGAAATGCAACCTCGACAGTTGACCTAACGTTTATGAGCCAGATAGTGGACCCCAAAGGACTGTAGCTAGACACAAAAAGAGAATCGGATGGAAGTCCGCAGTGTTCAATGAGAACATCTTCCGTCTCATGATGGAGGATCTTACTCTATCTGGTACTGTAAATAACAAAGCCGTCCAGCTTATGAGACATGTTACAAGAGCTTGTGATGCAACAATGCCAAGAAGGATGGTAGATAATCGATGTTTGTGAAGTTTATCCAAACTAATCCAAAAAATACAACACCAACAAGAATATTGCAATAGTATTGGTGTAAGTAAACATTCAGGCGAATTAATATTGCGTAATTTAAACGAGATGTGATTTTGTAATTGGGCTTAGATACATTCCAAAGTCATTCTAAGTAGTTTTTTAACCATTTAGCATGAACTTCAGTAACATTGCTTCACTGTCTACACCCAAACGAGTGTCCCTAGTAAATTATTTGATTTTCTAATGGGTCTGACAGGGTGTTACTTGTGATTTAAAAATGAGATTGTTTAATGTGCCTTAGATACATTCCAAAGTCATTCTGAGTAGTTTCTAACCATTTAGCATGAACTTCAGTAATATTGGTTCACTGTCTACACCCAAACGAGTGTCCCTAGTAAATTATTTGATTTTCTAATGGGTCTGACAGGGTGTTCCATGTGATTTAAAATGAGATTTTTTAATGTGCCTTAGATACATTCCAAAGTCATTCTGAGTAGTTTCTAACCATTTAGCATGAACTTCAGTAATATTGGTTCACTGTCTACACCCAAACGAGTGTCCCTAGTAAATTATTTGATTTTCTAATGGGTCTGAGAGGGTGTTCCATGTGATTTAAAAATGAGATTTTTTAATGTGCCTTAGGTACATTCCAAAGTCATTCTAAGTAGTTTCTAACCATTTAGCATGAACTTCAGTAACATTGGTACACTGTCTACACCCAAACGAGTGTCCCTAGTAAATTATTTGATTTTCTAATGGGTCTGACAGGGTGTCCCATGTGATTTAAAAATGAGATTTTTTAATGTGCCTTAGGTACATTCCAAAGTCATTGTAAGTAGTTTCTAACCATTTAGCATGAACTTCAGTAACATTGGTACACTGTCTACACCCAAACGAGTGTCCCTAGTAAATTATTTGATTTTCTAATGGGTCTGACAGGGTGTCCCATGTGATTTAAAAATGAGATTTTTTAATGTGCCTTAGGTACATTCCAAAGTCATTGTAAGTAGTTTCTAACCATTTAGCATGAACTTCAGTAACATTGGTTCACTGTCTACACCCAAACGAGTGTCCCTAGTAAATTATTTGATTTTCTAATGGGTCTGACAGGGTGTCCCATGTGATTTAAAAATGAGATTATTTAATGTGCCTTAGGTACATTCCAAAGTCATTCTAAGTAGTTTCTAACCATTTAGCATGAACTTCAGTAACATTGGTTCACTGTCTACACCCAAACGAGTGTCCCTAGTAAATTATTTGATTTTCTAATGGGTCTGACAGGGTGTCCCATGTGATATAAAAATGAGATTTTTTTTTTAATATGAGTTTGTTAGATTCTGAAATTCTTATGTGTATTTTTTGAAACGCGTGTTTCGCAATTATTTAGGAAATCGAATTTTATAAACAATATTGACTCTTTTGTAACTTTGAATTCGCCTTTTATTGCAGTATTTTGGCACTTTTATATTTATCCAATATAATTTTAAGAGGCCAGATAATCTCGAACTTATCACTGCAAACCCGAATAAACCACCTTAAAGAGGAAAAATTTAAGTCAGTGGTTTAACATTATATTTTATTTCCAAAACTATTCAAAAAGATAAAATTAAATATTATTAACTTTAAATTTATTTGTTCTTTGACATATCTATATTTATTTTAAAATCTAGTATATTTTTAAGGTTTACAAAATATACATATACTCTTATCTTCTATTATATTGTGCACGTTACATTCGACATGTATGTTTCTAGAACACTTGGTGCAGTGTAATAAATTTCCGCTGAACTTGCTTAGATCTTCAAAGCATATTAAACATCTACCCTTAACATCTTCCGAACCGTCGAATATTATTGATTTTAAATAAATCCTATAATTAGCTAATGCTTCAAGTAATCATTCTCATTAGAAGAGTGAATCTCGGGGATGTGTTTGCGATTTGTATATTTATCAACAGCATATATTATCAGAGGTCCACAGTTAAATCTATCTTGTTGCATTGGGAACATATACGTTGGTTCAATTTTAAACAATTTGTTTGGAAGTGTTCCAAAATTCTGCAGTTCCTTTACAAATAATGCTGCATTTTTTGCCACATTATCTAAAATACGCTCTGGATTTAGAGGATCATATGTTGTAATGATCCCCAAAACTACGTCAATTATAATTAAAATCCAATAATTATTGTTTTGACAATAAGGTATATATATATAACATCTTTCCCGAACAATCCCTTAGAAACTACTTAGAATGACTTTGGAATGTACCTAAGGCACATTAAAAAATCTCATTTTTAAATCACATGGGACACCCTGTCAGACCCATTAGAAAATCAAATAATTTACTAGGGACACTCGCTTGGGTGTAGACAGTGAACCAATGTTACTGAAGTTCATGCTAAATGGTTAGAAACTACTTACAATGACTTTGGAATGTACCTAAGGCACATTAAAAAATCTCATTTTTAAATCACATGGGACACCCTGTCAGACCCCTTAGAAAATCAAATAATTTACTAGGGACAGTCGTTTGGGTGTAGGCAGTGTACCAAAGTTACTGAAGTTCATGCTAAATGGTTAGAAACTACTTACAATGACTTTGGAATGTACCTAAGGCACATTAAAAAATCTCATTTTTAAATCACATGGAACACCCTCTCAGACCCATTAGAAAATCAAATAATTTACTAAGGACACTCGTTTGGGTGTAGACCGTGTACCAATGTTACTGAAGTTCATGCTAAATGGTTAGAAACTACTTAGAATGACTTTGGAATATATCTAAGCCCAATTACAAAATCACATCTCGTTTAAATTACGCAATATTAATTCGCCTGAATGTTTACTTACACCAATACTATTGCAATATTCTTGTTGTTGTTGTATTTTTTGGATTAGTTTGGATAAACTTCACAAGCATGATAATCGTAGAAAACCGGTCTTCGGGTGGAACAACGAGAATTGCGTAAAAGGTGTCTGAACGCAAGAAGGCGATACGTCGAAAACTGTCCCCTCCGACAACGATATTGTAAAGCTCGATCGGAGCTCATGCATGCTATCTAATTAAGTAAGCGAAAGTGCTTTCGCGAACTGTGCGGGGAGGCTGACCGTGGTGCCCGCAGTAAACCCTACCGATTGGTAATGAATAAACTCAGAAGCAATTACGTCACTGCTCCCACATGCCCAGCAATGCTAGCCGACATAGTGAGTCACCTGTTCCCGCAGCAAACCGATTGTGTATTAGAAATATTAGGCAACGAGCAGAGTGATGTACTGAGGAGGAGGTTTTGAAGGCATGTGGCAGAGTGGGTAACAATAAAGCCCCTGGCTCGGATAACATTCCGAATATCGTGTTGAAGTCGGCGGTTAAAGCATACCCAAACATATTCACGGAAGTACATGCTGTATGCTTAGTTGAGAGGGTGTTTCCTAATAAATAGAAGAAACAGAGACTAGTACTGTTGCCAAAATGAAACAAACCACCAGATGAGCCGTCCTCCTGGCGTCCAGTCTACCTGTTGGATACGGCAAGCAAAACCCTAGAGAGAGTTGTAAGTAACCGACTATATAGAGGCTATAATTAGAACAGAAAACCTGGCAGAGCATCAGTACGGCTTTCGAAAGGCTCGATCAACAGTGTATGTGATTAAAGAGGTTGTAGATACGGCGCGCCAGGTGATATCTGGTTCTCGATGGCTACATGATAGTAAAAAATAATGTGCCATAGTTACATTGAACGTGAAAAACGCATTCAACACGGCAAATTGGAGCTGCGTATTTAACGCACTTACACGGATGAAGGTACCGAAGTACCTACCGAGATTAGTTTCCAGTTACTTTAGCGAGAGGATCTTGATTTATGACACTGAGGAGGGAAAGTAAACTTACGAGATGACTGGTGGGGTTCCTCAAGGATCAGTGTTAGGTCGTACACTCTGGAATGTGATGTACGATGGTGTACATCGACTGCCCATACCAAGTGATGCACGGGTGATTACATTTGCGGACGACATCGCGATGTAGTTGTCGGAAACACAGAGAGGAGATTGTGTAAATCTGTAATAAGACGGTCAGACTTATTCAACATTAGTTAACTGTCCTTCTTACTAGCAGAAAAGTAATGGAGTGCGTAACCTTAGAGATTGGAGCCCAACATATTGTTAGTCTACCATCCATCAGGTACCTAAAGGTAATAATCGATTCCAGATTGTCATATAAGACACATCTCACTGCATCCATCGAGTGAACAAGGAGAATTAATGCGGCACTAGCACGGATAATGCCGAACACAAGAGGGGCGCGGATGAGCAGCAGGGTGTCTAGTGTCCAGTGTCTCGTATCTAGTATCTATTGTTCAGCGTCTAGTGTATAGTGTTTAATGACTAGTGTCCAGTGTATAGTGTCCAGTGTCAAATGTCTAGTGTACAGTGTATCATGTATAGTACATAGTGTCTAGTGTCTAGTAGCTATTGTCTGGTGTATAGCAACTAGTGTCATGTATAGTGTCGTGTAGTGTTTAGTATCCAGTGTCTAGTATCTAGTGTGTAGTGTATAATGTACAGTGTCTAATGTCGAGTGTCAAATGTCAAATGGAAAATGGCGAATGTCAAGTGTCAGTGTCTAATGTCTAGTGTCTAGTATCTAGTACCTAGTGTACAGTGTATGGTGTATAGTTTATGGTGTGTTGTGTATAGTGTATAGAGTATAGTGTATAGTGTATAAATGCCGGATGTCGTATGCCAAATGTCGGATGCCGGATGTCGGATTGCAGATGTCGGATGCCGAATGTCAGATGACGGATGCCAGATGTCTGACGCCGGATGCCGGATTCCAGATCTCGGATGATGGATGTAGGATGCTGGATGCCGGTTGCAGGAATGTAGCTCGATCCACTGTGACCGATATTTCTTGGTGTGGGCTGTTGTAATAAAACAAATGCTAAGTATTTCTTTCAAACAAAGGAAGTTCGATGCACTATGATCGATTCTTATTTTTGAGCTATTCCATTGTAATTTATTTTGTAAAAAATTCTAGTATCACCCCAGTACGATACAATGATTTTAAACGGTTGCTCCTATTTGAGGTATTTTTCTAGGGGTTTAATGCTATTGTAATTAATTTTTTAAAAAGTTCCAGTACCAGTCCCAGCACTATAAAACAAAATTTCAAAGAAATACAAAAAGCGTAGTCTGACGAAAATATGGTTTTTAAAGAATTACACCTTTTAGGGGTAGTTTTTTGGGGCGTTGAACTGTACCGATATGTGGTAATTAATTTGTAAAAAATTCCAGTACCATTTTCATTGGATTGTGCTACAAGTGCTGGTGCAGCATTAAGGTCATGTTTGCTTTAGCCGCTACAGAATTTAAGAATTTGGTTAAGATCAGGGACCACAAATGGTTGATGACATAACCACTCAACCATCACATATAATGTGGTTAGTACTTTCGTATTTATCACAATATTAAATTACACACTATGAAATTTCTATACGTCTCCATTATCCATTAGCTTATGTCCACTGTTTCACTCGTAATCCATTAATACGAATATATTTAAATGTTATACATTTTTAAAGGTATGTATAACATAATCTTATTGTAAAATCAATTAATCGCTACAAAGTTTTTCCGCATAAAGAATTACTTCTGACCATTGACATCTTACGTAATTTCATAACACTAACCCACCGCCGAAATGACCTAATTGCATTTACAAAATTGTTGTTGTTACCGCATATTTGATAAAAATTCACGTGACTCAGGTAAATAAATAGTATATAGGTATAGCTTATAATTACATAAAGAAATTACCATGTCCAGATTTGATTAACACCCAACTATATACATTTTCATAACTTAAACCCAATCCTCCATACCTCTTAGAGCATTTTTTGTAGAAAATAAAATATTTCTGTATTTTTTTGTTTTTTTTTTTTTTTTTACTACAGGTATATATTTCTACTGTGCCACTTGACTGATTTCCATTTCATTTGTATATACGTCTAACGTCTTTTTTCCTTTCGAAAAAAATAAAATTTGTAATTTTTCAGTTTTTATTTAACCGTGCACAATGTTGGTTGTAACAAAAAACAAATAATAATTAGTTAATAAAATAATCGTGTGTTAGTGCAAAAGAAACCTCCCTTGTGTATTAATTATAAATAACACAAATTAGTGACATCTGCAAAGTGAAGTGAAAAATATTTTGTCTCACCCAAAAAATGTGATTTGTAAATTTGTGTTTACTTATATGTAGTTTCTGTGTTTGTGAAAACAAAAACAAAATATATTTTTTTTTTGTGAAGTTTTGTAAAAATTATGTTTATGTTGATATATTATTTATGACAATATGTGGATAATATTTACAATTATTATTGTATTTTCAATATGCACAATACAAGGTAGGATTTTTACTTTTTTTGTTTTGTAAATTGTGAACTGAAGTTATATAAAGTTAGAAAATTAGAAAATTGTTACCTAAATACATTTTCTATACAATAATATTGTTATGAATGAATTAGAAATTGTTTTGTTTTGTTTCTTTAAAATCAATTTAATTGTTTTTTAAAATAGAGCATACGATTTATATTAGTCGGTTGATTATAGAGTACTTGCGAGTTAAACTTACATATTTACGTTACATACACACACACATACACATAAGATAAGAATACCGCAAGGCAAATAAAATTCTTTTGGTGTTTCGGCTGTGTTGTGTACAAGAACATTACTTTTGTGTGTTTTTCGACGTCGTATCGATACGGTTCGATTGTTATGCAATTATAAAATAATGGAATCTCTCGTTATTCCAGTTACTGAATTTTGAGTTGTTCTATGGTAATTGTTATGTTATGTATTATGGATAATTGATTACATCTTTTACATACATTATATGATGATGATGATGAGTTTCGTCTGTGAATTTGGATGTCGATATTATGTAGCAATGTGTAATAGAAAGAACACTTGTTAATACTTACTTCATTTCTATACGGGACACATTTACAATTATTTCTATAATATAAAAAGGAAATAAATTTATTCAAAAAATTAACAGACCAAAACATTTCTTATATTGAAATTTGAACATTGTTTCGTATGCGGACTAGCCCCTTTATTATAAATGTGACAATGCTTATACAAGTCGATATATATTTTGAAAGAGAATTATTCAACAAATTACGATGTTCTATAAAAAAAAATTAACTTTGGAATCGAAATAAACTGAGAGCATGAAAATATCTAAAATAATAATTTAACTTGACAAAATTTGGCTTTATTTGCATCAACATAATTTTCTTCAAGAGTGAGTGATACATTCATTCCAACGCTTCTCTAACATTTCGATGCTGTAATTTATGTTTGGCCTCAAAATAGACGCTTGTTTCGCAAATCTCTCTACCTGTGGCAATATTCTAGTTTGCCCTGGGAATACCAAATTGGGAAAAATATTTTCATAGCATTTTGTTCCAAATTAGATTTTTCTTGCCTGCTGAAGGAATAAGTTCAGTACAAAAATTTTCAAAACAATGATAATTGGGAAACTTTTATTCCAAAAAAAATTGTATGAGGAAAATAGTTTATCATTTAACTTTGTTTCGAAAATATTTACACCAAACTGATTCCCTCAGTAGGCCAGAAAAATACAATTTAGACAAAAATGCTATGAAAATATTTTTCCCAATTTGGTATTCCCAGGGAAAACCAGAATAGTGTCACTGAAGCATTTTTTTACGTCTGTCGACGCACTCCGGCTAGGTGTTGATGGAACACTTTGTAAATCATTCGTTGTTGTGGAGATTTTGCCACATGGCCGAGCCATCTAACTCGATTAGATTTGATGAAGCCAATAACATCGCTACCTCCGAAAAGTTGCTTCATTTCGTGGTTCATGCGAATCCGATATTCATTGTTCGCAACTTTAATAGGACCAAAAATTGAACGGATGACCTTCCTGTCGAAGCTAGATAATAATCTACAGTCGTTGGAGGTCATGATGGTCCAGCTCTCGCTTCCGAAAGTCAGCACAGGTCTTATGAGTGCTTTATAAAGTGCGAGCTTGCACGACTGCGATAGATGTTTAGATCACAATAATTTTGATTGGGCGTAGAAAACTCGTTGTCCGGCAGCGATTCGGTTTTTTTTTTCGGCCGTCCGGTATATTTATTAAAGAGTTTGAATTTGCTCGGAAAAGTAATTATTTTCGCTTTACTGGGCCAACCAGTCAAACCACTGGACTGCTAGTCAAGGTCAGAAAAATACCACTATCTTCAAGGTAAGAAAAATACCAAACGGACTCTTCCTCAATCGTTTGATTATGTCGAACCTCAAATTACCACTTGGATTAAGAGGAATTATTTACCATCTTCTTCTGTTACGATTTGCGTGTCTATGCAAGCTTCTTAACAAAAAAAGAACTGAAACTGATAAACTATTGTACTATTCCAAATCTATAAACATGGTATACTTAATTGAAGGTAAACCCGTTATAGTTGTCTCACATCAAGATAAAACCGCAACTGCACTGACTTAATCTCTGTGTTAGATACATTAAAGTCATATTTACAACATAAGCGGGAATCATTTGTACTTTTTACGCTATTTGCCGTTATTCGCTATTTGCCGTAAAAAAATGTGTTTATTAAGATTAAGTGGAATCATTTGTCATCACACTTGACATCAATTGCTTTGTAGATAAATTTAAACTGGCTCTGGATTACATCTCCAACCGTTCATGCTCCAATATCAAATGGCTTCTAAATATACTGTTTAACATGTCAACATATTTTGAAAGAGCTTTCCAAATTTTTGAAGTCTACCATTAACAACAATGTGCCAGTTGCATCTCCTTCATATTATGCTGATACCACCGCTGATTCCTACTATAAGAACTCTGTTATGGAAATAATGTTTTATATTAAACATTCTGACAGTATCATTAAAAGCCACCTCCAACACTACAGCAAATACGAATATCTTCAGGATCCTACAATTATTCATCAGTTTGGATTTGATGGCGATCACCTAGGTGTGTGTATCCACAAACTCTTTTTTTACATCTCAAAGATATACGAGGGCTGCCTTTTATATTTCGGTATTAGAGAACAAAAACAAATATTAATCATCGAAAATCGCTTTATTGTTTTTCAAAATATTCCCCATGAAGATCTATACACTTTTGCATGCGTTTGAACCAATTGTCGAAGCACTTTTTCCACTCTGATTGAGGTATCTCCAAAACATGCATTCTGAACGCAGCAATCGCTTCTTCAGGTGTCGAAAAACGTTGACCTCTCAGTTTGTTTTTTACGTATGGGAATAAAAAGAAGTCATTTGGTGACAAGTCAGGACTATACGGCGGATGACTCATCAAGTCGATGTTGACCTCGCATTGTCGTGGTAAAGAGTGATCCGTCTTCGGCAGTAGGTTTTCCTGATTTCTTGGAAGACAACTGGCAAACAAATGGTTGTGTACCACTCAGAATTGACTGTTCTGCGTTGTTCTAGTGGTACGGTTGCGACATGTCCATTTTTTCCGAAAAAACAGGCGATCATTTGCTTGCAAGTGCTTCGTGCGCGAACAACTTTTGTTGGATTCGGCTCATCTTGAAACACCCATACAGTCGACTGCTGTTTACTTTCGGGCTCATACGCATAAATCCACGATTCATCACCTGTCACTATGTCCTAGACGTGTTTTGAAGCACCGCGAATGTATTTTTGAGCTTTTCTTTCGACCAATCGACACGAGTCTTTTTTTGAGCGATTGACAAATCCAACGCGAACAAATTTTTTTGACATTCAAATGTTTATGCAATATTGAATGTATGCTGGTCCCACTAATGCCTAAAGTTGTCTCAATCTCACGATAGGTCACATGACGATCTTGCAATATCAGTTCGCGCACAGCATCAATGGTTTCCGGAACAACAACTGATTCTGGACGACCAACTACGACCTCGATTGAATTCACCATACCATCGATAAACACTAGTCCTTGATGGAGCTTCATCGCCAAAAATTTAATTAAGTTTATCCATGCACTCTTGCTGCCTTAATCCACGTCGAAAGTTGTAAAAAATAATCGCATGAAAATGTTCACGATTTAATTCCATTTTTTCGCCGAGATGTTGAGTTAATGAGTACTGTAAACAACACAAATAGCGCTCGAATGTCAAAACGTTCTGAGTACGTATAATCTTAAAAATGGCAAACTTTACGATAGAGCTGTCAGTTGCAACACTAGGGTTGTCCAATCCCGAAATGCTCGCACTGCTGACATTCTCAAATTTACAACACATCTATGCAGTAGACAACATCATGCGACCTATCGTTATTGGTGTACAGGGTGTTCCAAGCTATGGAAAATCTACATGGATCATAAGCAATCACAAACTAGGCTATTATCTTGTCTTATGTGGCACTAAGGAAGGTCTTGCTTATCTCAAATCTAAAGTTGTCACTCGTTGTATTAAGGAGAAGATGGATTAATTAATTAATTAATGGAACCCACGTTCTCAGTATTTATTGATGAATATATGATGATGCATGCAGTTTATATTGGACTGGTGACCATGTTCACTAAATGTTTAAAAATATATCTTCTTTGGGGATAAAAATCAAATTCAATTCATTGACAGATTGCACCATGTTAATATTCAATTTTACGATGCTAATAAATTTATTATGAATTCATATCAGCTAAACAGTAAACAATTAGATGTCCTGTTGATGTTACATTAGCGAGTTTAACTCCAATATTCCATGTAATATCAGTAGCGATGCAGAGTCCTTATTCGTCGATGCCATGCTTGGTTTTAACCTCAACCAAATTAATATGATTGCTAAAACCATTGATAGGTTCTGGATCTGGTCTTCACCACTGAGGAGGATGCTTTCAAAGTAACTGAATCAATCAATCCATTTGTTGTAAACGATATCAACTACAAACCTTTGGACTTTGTATTTGACACAACCTACTGTAACCTGAAGAAATCGGAGCACCTTCCAAAAATGAAATACAACTTCAAGAAGGCCAATTACGCCGGTTTGCAAAATTATTTAGATGCAATAAATTGGGATCTAATTTGAAATGTTGACAATTTGAGCGAAAATGTTGATAAATTGTATAACTTCATTCACCAAGGCTTAGGACTCAATGTGCCTTTTTACAATAAATTTAAAACCCGAATATGTAAAGCCTATACTAAAATCGTGAAATCTCGATGGGAACCCGACAAGCTAGTTTTTTTACAGCGCAGTGATGAATTTGACGTCTATTTCAATTTTAAGTACAGGTCTTACTTTGCAAGTATTGAAACAAAAATTAAATTAAATCCTAAAGAATTTTAGAAATACTTTCGATCCAAACGGGAAATCGAGGGATTTCTTTCCAATATAACTTATGATAATACCAGCTCCTCGGACGCAAAAGTGATATCAGACATGTTTGCAGCATTTTTCCAAACAGTCTATAGCCCTTGTGGTCTATAGCCCTTCACAAATCCGAAAAAATGTTCATACAATTAAACATGAGCATGATGCTGATAAACTGCAAGATAACCTCAACAGACTTAGTCAATAAGGTGTGTTCAAAATTCATTACACCTCAATATTTAGAAATGGAAATATATGTCGTTTCATCGAAAAAAAATATCCAATAACTTCGGCATATAAAATAAATGGCGCGGAAGTTCCAATAGTACAGTCACATTTGTTAAAAACGTTAGTTTTAACCGTCATATAGATAATTGTATTGCTAAAGCTAACTCCATGTTTGGCTTTGTCAAGCGGTGGACTGGGGAATTCACGGATACCCCTCTTACGCTGTGCACATGAACAGAATCGAAAGCATACAAAAAAAATCCTTATATTCCTGTTGGAAAAAACTGACTGAAATTATGATTATAACATACCATTCTATGAAAATGTGGCTCGCCTACCTCCTTACTCTAAAATGTGCAAAGAATATAACATGTTCACGCTTGAAAACAGGCGTATACTTCTGGATGCCGCTTTTATCGAATATGTCCTTCTCGGCCACATCGATTCATCCATCATACTGGGAAACATATTCATAAATATCCCAATCAGGTACTACTTGATTACTTTGCGTAATCATCAATTTTTGGTGCTCGAACACCACCTAACTAACTATGGCGACCACAATCCCATTAATTTATCAAAAAACAGTTTTAAAAACAAGTTAAAAACGTCTTTTCTAAATTTTTAATAAGTCCTTTGACAGTTTCATATTTGAAGTACTAATTTTTATAATTCTTACTTATCTACAATCTAAAGGCCTGAGTAATTTTACTCTGCACACTGTGGTTTTATTTGCGAGCTGTGCTTACACCGCGCATACTCGGTTCTTCAAATTTTACTCTGAAATGAATGTAAAGTGTACGAAGAGTATGCAAAGCAAAAAAACAAATTATTACTCTACGCACACAGAATCATTTGGCATTGCACAACCTGTGCTCGGTGTACAATACCCCGGGCAAGTCTGCTTGCACGGTTTGAATTAAAAAATAGACCCTAAGTGTGAATATATTATTTTTTTTATATTTTATTTTATAATTTTATTTTTTATGTTCTTTTTTACTTTTTTTATATATTTTATATTTTACTTTTTTTAAATTTGAAATCATAATTGCTAAATCGATTTCCTTTAATAATTAAATAAATAAGCAACCCAATCTTCTATGTTGTATGCAACGGCCTTAGAGTTTCTGTCGTAGTATGTTTTAGATGTTTCTTTACATTCAATTCAAGTCTGCTTAGCAGTTTCGAATGATTGTTGCAATTTGGATCTAAGATCAAAATAATAGTCGCCATAATTATAAACAATAACTTGAGAATGAGTAAGGGAATTATAAGAATTTGTCGTTTACAACCGAGAACTAGTTCAAACGGCATAAATTTAGTGGACGAATGAGAAGTAGTTCGTATTTTAATCATTTCATCGGAGTATTATCGCATTTTGCCATATCTGGGTATCACGTATCCTAGATATGAGAACGAAAGTGGCCTAGTAAATGTAAAACTCAATACCTAAAATTAAAATTAATATCAGAAGCGGAATCACAAGCTAGATTTTTCATAGTAAATCGCTGAACTTCCAAATTATTCGTATTTTAATCATTTGATCGGTGAATTATCGCAGTTTGAATTTTTTTTTGATATATTGGAACCTAGATAGGAACATGAAACGAGGCCAATAAATCCCTAACCTTCCAAATTGTTTTCGTTCATTTTATCGGTGCATTATCGCATTTTGTTATTGTCCAATATAACAAAATTTTATATATTTTTATTACTTACATATAAAATAATTTCGCCTAAATGTTTGCTTAGTCAAGATATATGTTTACTAATAGATTGACCATGTACAATTTTAGAAAAAACTTCATTACCTTATATAGTCAAATGAAGTTTGTCCTAAAATTGTCCTAAATATAATGACGTCATCTAGGAAAAAGTTAAGACATACTTCATTGGCACAGATAATCCATAAGAGTTCTGTGCGATCTTTCCACAGATTCATTAAACTACGGATGATATTATATTGAATTTGGTTTCTTTATTTTAAACATCTTGGCGATTTTTTTAAATAATTGACTCGTAATGTAAGAAGCTTGGTCACTGACAATTAGAGTTGGTATATACCGAAAACACAAACAAAATTTTCGAGGAATGCTCGAGCAACTCAGTCTCTTGATTTGGAATAAGCACGGCTAGCGAAAATTTAGCCAAATCTTCTTGCATGGTTAGCACAAATGTATTATCAGAAAGAGTTTTTCAAATAGGCGCGTTGACGTGTTAGTAATTTACATAGGCATTTTATTAGGTAGACCAGATTTTCAGTTGACAAGGTTTGCAATTTTTTATCATTTTAGTAACTTGACTTTATTTTGGCATATTTTCGAAACTATAAAATTTACGCAACCTGTAAGTTCCATAAACTTCTTGATGACCTCCTTTGGCACTAGTTTGACGTCACTTTTGCGCTACAACGCACTTCTAATCAAATTCAACATAAGCAATCAGCATTGATAATAATTTTTGCAGCTTTACATACAAATCGTATTAAATTCATATTCGTCTAGTTTAATAGGCCAACAAGTGAGTTTTGAAGAGGAATTCGTTACACTACATAGCCAGACCAACAATTAATGATCAGTAATCAGAATAGATTCTCTTCCATAAAGCTATGGTCGAAAGTGATTAACGGCTCAAACCACAGAAACTAGTTCCTTAGCGGAATAATTATTTTCTGCTTTTTTCAAAACTCGGCTGGAAAAGGCAATTGGCATATCCATACCCTCTACCTCCTGTGATAATACGGAACCTATGGCAACATCGCTAGCATCACAGGTAACCGTGAATTTTTTAGTATAATCCGATCGAATTAATATTGGTGGGGAGCATAACGCTTTCTTCAATTTATTAAATTTTTTCTCGCAAATGGCATCCCAGTTGAAGACCACCTCATTTCATGCGCTTCAATCAATCAAAACTACGTTCCGAGCAGTACATTCATCTGCGCGATGCCATTGCTTCGGACGGAGATGCAACCGACGTCGGTTAATTGACCGATCTCCCAGCGACATATGTTATGGTACTACAGACGGCCAGATTTGTTCATCACATTCACATGCAATCCAAAATGACCTGAAACTACCGGTAATCTACTGCCAAGACAAACTTCCAGCGATGGCCACGACATCACCGCACGTGTGTTTAAACAAAAGCTCAGGGCGCTAATGAAGTCCATCGTTAAACAGATGGTTTTCGGACAGCCACGTTGTTGGATGTACTCAGTAGAGTTGCAGAAGTGTGGATTACCACATGCTGTGGTTAATCGAGAAAATCAGACCAGATCAAATCAATTCAATTATCAGCGCAAAAACAACTAAATTTTCGATAGATGCCTGAGTTCATTCATTTTCAATACATTATGCCGCCTTTATGGTTGCGTTCGTTCTGACATTTTTTTCGGCCAATCACATTGCTCAAAAATGACAAATTTTTTCTTCTGGATTTTCTACAAGAGATGATTGGTCGAAAAAATGACCGAACGAACGCAACCATAAACCTGCCTTTAGTGTTGAATTCGATGACAAAATGAATGGAATGCCCACTCAACTCAATCGTCTATTGAGAATTGAGTTGAGTTGTTTGATTTTTTCTCTCATCAAACTCAATTTTCGTGAAGGACAAAAGTATTTGCTCGGAACGAAGTAATTTGGGGCGGAACGAGGTTCACTGGGTCAGCTAGTTCTCTATATTGACGAATTTTTCGCCGGCTACTTTAATCATTTTTTTTCATTTTTAAATTAAGAAACATAATTTTTTGGCCTACTAAGGGAAAAATTCCGACTGGATAAAACGATTCGAAATTATTCGCTTAATAGGGGGGCAAATATTAGTAAACTTGAAAACAAATTTGAAAATATGAATATATAGTAGCCGGTGAAAAATTCGAATAATATAGAGAATTTCAAATCAAATTGTATTCCGATTGCGAAAATTTCTACAGATTTCAAGAATATAGCCCCAGGTTTAACTCCTTCAGGGGTTATAACGTGTCCTAGATGGGTTATTTCCGTGTAAAGAAACTGACGATGCTTAGGAATGACCAGCCCAGAGCCATATTTCGGCAAGTTGCAACATACCGATCATCTTGATTTTTTTTTTATAAATAAGCTGTTTGCATACTCATTCTAAATCTGTTTAGTCTCAATCCTAGATATAAATAAAAAATTTAAATATTTTAAACTACTCATTTGTTTTGATATATTCCTGGGCCGAGCTAACTTCTCATTAATAATGTAATATTTTTAAATTTCTGGGCTAAGACTGATTTCATAATACAATGATTTTTTTTTTATTTTATGGGCTGGAATAAATTCCAACAACTTATAATACAAGTACATTTTATAAATTCCTGGGCCGGGATCCAAATGGCATTCTTCTAAAATGATAGTGTCGTAAAGATATACTATAAAAGCGATGTACTATCAAAGCGAGGAGTCACCGTTAAATGTAGGAATTTTAGTGCATTTTCTAATTTAAATGGGGTGATATCGAATTGTTTGTTAATGACTCAACTTTTCAGGGGTTCTATTCCACAACCAATGACTACCTTTTCAGATTATTTTGGACTAGATCAATAAGATAATAATAAAATAGTATAAACCCAGTCAAGATGAAATAATCCCTTCTTACGATTGGTCACATAACACTGGGGAGTCAGATCCACAGAATACGGTCAATGAAGCTGAAAGAGCACTTCTTTCTTTCTTTTGTATTTGGGGTTGTTTTTTGCCAATTCTTCCTTAATATGCACCAAAAACTTTGTATTATTCGCTGTTGATAGTCTTTGCTGTTTCAGGATAGTCGACGAATAAATTACCTTGCACATCCCGAAATACGGAGGGGACCATAACCTTACTGGCCGATATTTGTGCCGTTGTTCGCTTCGGGCAGCTTTCACCGGCTGCTGTCCACTCAGCTGATTGACATTTTAATCTATGTTTTATCCATTGTCACAAACCAACTCGAAAATAAAGCTTCAAAATTGTGTATACCATGCGTTTTAATATCTTTAAGATGTCAGCTATGTCACACAACTTCGATTTAAGGTGGTCAAAAATTTTTAAGAATTTTCAAGGGATAACTTTTTTAAATGATACCCAATTTGTGGTGATTCGTGACCAAGGAGTTGTGGGGAGTTAAAAATGATTAAAAATAGCATTTAACAAATTGTTCTATATTCGATTTATAATTTTTTATTAAATGTAAGGATGTCCGAAAGGCCATCTGAATAAGTCTAAAGAGTTAATTTATCAGGTCGATCGTCAAAATTAATTGAAAATTGAAAACACCACATTATACAATTTAATTTGAGTTATACAAAAATTGGGTAGATCGCCATACTCGAACTGTTTTATCATTATCTTAAAAGTTGACACCCTGTATCTTTAACAACAACAATTTAAAAAATCAAGTGCAATTTTGTTTTAACCAGAACTGTCGATTCAAAACATATAAAATAGAAAATTTAACATGACTTGCAGCCCCAAATGATTCGCGGTCGTTAAATTTATAAAAATTTTAGTATTGGCCAACTTTCCAGATTCTAAAATACCGAATAGTGCGGAAATGGAGTTTTTAATGAATTTGTGCAATAAATGATTACGAAGGGATGCCCAAACAATTCCGATAGTTGGATTTATGAAAATATTAAAATTATCCAGTAATAAAAAAACGGTTACCTTACGAAATTTGATGAAAACTGTATGAGTTTCTTGCAATAAGGTGCTAGCCGAGATTTTTTTTTCAATTTATTTACCATACCAAACGATGAAAACTAGTGACCAATCCTGACCAAACGATTCCAATCATCTTTTTTATCAAAATTTTTGAATGGGATGTTAGAAAGCGGAGCCAATACCACCACTAGAATTTTATACTATTCAGATGTTTGTTCCGATGGGACTTTTTTTTTTAGATTGTCAGTTCTCAGCTACGTGCAAAAGTATTTGAATTTCAATTAATCCCTCAATAAAAGTTGCCATGAAGAAAATATGTGTAACAAGAAATAATTTATGGTGGAAAGTTCATTTTTAAATTGTGTTAATAAAAGAAGTGTTTTAGCAAATAAGGATACGCTTCACACGGACGTTTAACGCTCGCAAACATTAAACTTCCACTCCAACACTTTTTATATTGTAATTTTCTTAAGAAAATTAAGCCAAGCAGAAGAAAATTCGATTACATGTTTAATGTTGCAGAAGATTTAATTATTCTGTGTTCTCTCCAACATATTAATTTAAATCAGGATCGCCTTGTTTTCCACTTAAATTTCTATAAAATCAGTGCTTGACATATGCTCGTAAACTGTTTAATAGTTGAACATATGTTAAGTTATAAGTGGGTTGTGCATATAGAAATTTTCCATACACCCTATAAATACACCAAAATAATGTAGATGTCCGTAAGTTTAATAAACCGGAAATTGATTACCACAATTAAAGCGTAATTTATTCGGTTTTCCTTTTATTTTCTATTTTGTATAAGCGGATGGTACATTGTACATGGTTTTTTGTTGCCCTTCACAACATTTTATGGGGAATTATTGGTGACACCAAAAAAATCTACGAATAATTATAATTTCGGTTGTTTTAGGTTGTGCACTGTACACTATGAAGTGTGGTAGTTGCAGTCGATATTTATGTTTTGTGCATAAATTAAATTGACCATACACCAATAAATAATAAGGAAGACCAAATTGTTATACCGCGTATACCAAATAAAATCAATAACATACAAATAAAAATTAAAATTTTCATTTGCATGCAATCAATTCAACCCTAAAATGACTCGATTCAATTTATGTACGATTTTTATATATATGAACTCAAAAGGGCTATCATTATTAAATATTTATCACTTCATTGTGTATCACCAATAATATACATGTGTAGATAAATAACATAAGTACGTTATTTACATGAAGGATGTATGGATAATTAATTTCCGTTTGAAAATTGAAAATGGCTACAAGTGGTTTTCAATAGTCCTGTAAATCCAAGTTAAGTCTCTATAGACTAAACACATGTGAAAAATTCTACTGAAATAATCATGAACAATTGCCGAATGGAAAAATACCAAGGATAATTGTGACGAAATCTCAAATTCCATATCAACACGTAATTCAACACTTTAAAAGAAATCCCCAATAGAGTCAACATATAATAGAATCTATAAAAATCTAAAAACGGATACGGAACAGAATGAAACTGTCAATGCAAATATACCCCAAATGTGGTGCAAGAACTCAAATCACGCGTGCTATGAATGAAATGAAAAATATTTCATGAAATAAATTTAATACTTTGTGGCAAAATACACGAAGTAAAAATTTAAACACTCGAGGTCAACGACTTTAGAAGAGTCCGATTGAAGTGTTCAAATTGTTTTGCTCTCAGTATTTAGTCAAAGTTGAACTGGATCTTAAACTGCCAAGGATATGGTCACCCAAGGACTTTTTGTAATTTGATATCAGTGTGCGTCGTATTCGGTGAACTACCCCCAAAAACCAAAAGATGACAAAAACCAAAGAACCGCTCAAAAGAAAATAAATGCTGCAATTGCGATGGAAACTGCATTGCAAACTACCGGAGACGCCTAGTCTACAGAAATATGATTCAATTGTCACGCCCCAGGTGACAGTATAAAACTATAACACACCAAATTACTCTCCTTTGCCCAAAACTTTAACCAGCAAAACAAAACATATGCAAGCGTTCTCCAAGATATCCTCAAATAATGAACCTTCCCTGTTACGAAGCCTCCCTTGGGCAGAAGTCGAGGAAGAACTGTTATTATTATAAAAAAACAGAGAATTTGCCATTATTTTTTAAATGAATATTTCGATAAAGAAAGTTTAGTCATCGCTTCAAAATATAGCCCTCAATAACATTTCGGCAAATATCTACAAAAATTGATTGCAAATCTAAGTCAACGTTTTATGGTGGCTGGTCACTTTAATGCCAAACCTATCTACTGATGTTCAAGATTGGCTACTCCAAGGGGACGTCAAGTGATGAATTATATTCAAGAAAACCACTACGATGTAATATCGTGTGCCCATCCAACTTATTGGACTGCTGATCGTCATAAAATTCCTGGCATAAATTTTCTGGTCATCAAAGTTATTTCAGTCTCGCCTAAACCAAAGAGCAAACAAATAAGACATACCATAACATCCGCTGAAATAAAAAAAAAATTAACAGAGAAACGTCGCTTATGACGCATCTGGAAAATAATCGATCGCCTGATGCAAAACACAACATTAACCAGAGGAAAAGAAAACTGCAGTAGTACTACAAAAAACAAGATGGCAACTACACTCGTCAATTCGTATTTCTAATGGTGAATGGGCTAGAAGTGACGGAGAAGATGCTAAAGTCTTTGCTGATCACCTTGAAAGTGTATTCACTTCAAATCTTGGATTATCGGTGGTTCAAATAGAAAATGTCGCAATTAGACATGAGAGGAAATTTAAGATCAAGTAACCACCACAGGTGAAATGCTTAAAACACTGCCTGAGTGTGCCTTTGTTCGACTAGCTCAAATATTCCATTCAATTTATGAATCAGGATATATCCCTGAGTGTCAACTATAAAAATGATCCCGAAGCCTGACAAACATCCTACCAAAATGTTAAACCGAAACTACGAAATATCATCCCTATTCATCAATTTGGTTTCAGATCCGAACACGGAACCATTGAGCAAGTGCACCGAGTCTGCTGGACAGTTCTAATTAAAGAAACTTTCAAAAAGGACGCACGAAATTTGTTAGGTCATAGCAGCCATGTTGATAAAGCAACATATTCTGTCAAATTAGTTGTAAATTGTTAGTAGCTACAGAAATAAGGTCAGCATACGAATTGTACAAGCATTCGATAAAGTTTGGCACGAGGGCCTGCTTCATAAAATTAATCTTAAAGTGCCAGAAATTTATCAATTTATCTGTAACTATCAAAATGTAAGGGAACTACGAATAAAACCGTGCGAATTTTGATAGTTGATCCGTTGCCATTCCCAACACCGAGAATAATGATCTGACGTGTGTGAAAAGTAACAAGTTAAGTCATACCAGCTTTTTGGGAGTGGTGTCGATATTATATTTAACATCATGGACATTAAAGATTTGGATAGGCAACTCGATCTAGTGTTATGTTATTCAATTGAATTATACCATCTGCCTACTTTAATTACTTTTTGTTACAAGCGTGGTCGTGCCACCATTGGTACTGAGACAAGGTTCCATTTTAATTTCCGGACAGCTGATTTGAACATTCTGTACCGTATGTTAGCCACCTTCTCAATTGATACACCTAAGAGTATCATATATAATGAATTCTTCCACATATTTAAGATCTTCAAAGAACTAAATGTCTCAGGACTTATCAATTCAAAAAAGAAAACTACAGAAGGATATCCGTATACCCTGAGGTATGGTGATCATTTTTCTGATGATCCCAAAACTACATATAACTAACCAGTTTGCAAAATTTTCCAGCAAGGCTTTCTCGAATAATAATTTTGAACCCAACGAGGATTGCTTTTCGTATATAAAAAATTCGAACATCTTTGGCTTCTATTGTCAATTATGATATAGTGGGAAAGAAAAATTAAGGTCGACTTGGAAGGTTTCTTTTATTGGACAAGTCCATAAGAAAGGTTGTAAGTAGGACGTTCGTAACTCGCAAAATCGCGAATGTCAACTTCTTAAATATTTTAAAGTGTCGTGTATGAATCACTATATACATTCATTGTTCTCTGATAATTTGCTCGATTTTCTTAGAAGACGATTCAGAACCACCAATCTAACAGAATTTAAATTAAATACGTTGAATATCATACAGACCGGAAGTGAGGTTGATCTCATTGCCACCTGACTTCGGTAAGGCATTTGATAGATTTTCTCATAAGATTGTAATTTTTAAATTGAGAGCACTTGGATTTCCACATCAATTTGTTAATTCTGACAAAAATTCGAACTCCAGTATATTTTCATATTAGCCAAAAGGGGCTCCGAAATACAAACAAAATTACAGTTGAGTTACGCTTGACTAAAATATTTTAGTAATAGACGAAAGAGGAATTTCTGCGTATTTCATTACTGTTAATGTGTAGTTAGTAAAATGGAACCAGTTCAATACTGTCTTAAATGATTATCTCACTTCAAGCAAGCACCTCCTTTAAAATATAACACGCTTAGAGGTGATCGAAATTCTAAATGTGTATTTGATATAACAACCCAATCTCACTTAGTCACATGCTCAGAAATCTCTGGTACTTTTTTTTCGAGAGAGAATATCATTGAATGTAAGACTAAATTTTAAAACATTTGATCAAAGAGGTTCTGAGTTAGTATATTTGATGAAAACCCCCGATTTTGCTTAGTCACTTAAGAACGTCACAGTAAGAAAGAATTCGAATAACAAAAATCTCAGAGAATTTTGACTAAGCATGTAGCTAAATAAGATTTGCTTATTACATCAAATACTAAATCAGATTCACTTTTATCAGGTTTGTTTGATCCATAGGATTAGAGTTAAATAATTTCAAATATTTCAGAATTTTATATTATACTTATTACGGATGGCTCGCAGCCAACCCGCAGTTTCCAACTAAGCACGCAGATGCCTCTTTCACGGTGATGTTTTGTCGGTTAGATCTCAGGGTAATGGCATGGGTCGTGGGGTAATAGAGGTTTGCATGCTCCTGGCCTACACCGTGGAACATCGAAATCAAAACCAAATAATAAAAAAAAAATCTGAATTTAAATTAAGTCGACCAAAATTTGTTGAACGGAATTTGAGGAAACGTAATAGATTATTCATACCCGGGTGTGTCCATCCGGTGGCGACCGGATCTCTCCGAGTGACAACAGTCTGATGAAGAGACTCCCCCGAATGACCCACCGACCCCGAAAAGCCGCTGCCCAGCCACAACAAAGCGGAATACTAGAGAAGGGACGTCTCCTCAACAGACTAGGCCTCTTTTCACCCGGAGAAAGCTCCAGTGGATCTCCCACAATACACACTCCGATAGGTCGAAATTACCGGAGTGCCACGGAGAGACCTAGTGGATTTTGCGGTTGCCCCCGAATAAACGACACATACGCTGGACTCACCACTCCGACCCTGTGGAAGTCCTGCCAAGGGGATGAAAGAAAGTGGCAAGCATAACCTGTAAATATGGCACTGGCACAGAATGGGAATTCCCTCCCAACATACCGACCCATATAAAATTTAGTAATTCGTCTTATTCATTGAACAAACCCCAAAAAAATTAAAAAAAAAAATAACCTTGTGAAATAAAAAAAAGAAAAGATAAAAATGAAACCGAATGCCGCAAGATACATCCGCCGTACCCGAATTTTATTCAAAAATCAAAACAAAACCAACAATCGTCCAAAGAAAAAACAAATAAAAATGGTTGCGGAAACCAAAGATGAAATAAATCGAACACAAAATATGGCCGCCGAACGTACAATAATTTTGAAAATGAAACCCAATGTGACACTGTGGCGTGCAAACGAGCGTTAATCGGCGCTCGATTAAAAAGTAAAATCGAAATTGAACATAAAAATTTGAAAATTAAAAAAAAATCGAAAATTGGAAAATCAAACAATTTAAATAAAAAAATGTAACTTGAGTCTCGGTTGGGCTCCCACTGGAATGTTGGGCATACTCCCACCTTTGATAAATGAAAACGACTGGCCTCGGTTGGTTAATCGTATATCCTCCAGCGTTGGGCAGCTTCCAAAAATTCCAAACATTTTTACAAATGGCTGGTTGGCCACCTGCACGTTGCGGTTTTCACCGATTTCCAAAAGAACCGTTTTTAATGTATTTCTTGCGGTTTTGGGATTTTTACTTTTCACTTCGTACATTTATATACATAGAAATTTGCCCTCACTGATCTTTGTATTTTTGGAAACTTTATTTTCTCTCACTAGAAAATGAACGAACCACAGACAATTAGCACTTGCACTTTTTTCTATTCTCCTCTTTCCTCATAAAAAAAACAATTTTATATTTTGTATTCACAAATAACAGAACAATGTTATGTATTTTCTGATACTCTAAAGTTTGTAATGAATTTTCAACTCGACCTTTTTTATTATAGAACCAAAACCAAAACGGGAGTAGCCACTTTAACAACAAAAAAATTCTCGCACTACATCAGAAAATATAGAAGAATATTTTTGTTGTGCTTTCGCGCGCGTCACTTGCATACTCTTTCTCACCCGCATCAGATGCACGCACCAAAACAAGAAAACTCAACAAAAATACTCCTTTATATCTCAGTCGCTCGCACGAACGCATAGGGGTACACATTGGTCTCGCTCTCAAAATCATTAGACGCTTACGTAATACAAAATATTAATGTCCAATTAATACAGAGCATTAATGTCCCCAATGTCATACCAATGACATAACACAGATGGCAATGCCATCAGTAAAAATTATTTTTCAAACAATCACAAAGAAATTAAAAATTTGGAACGGAGCAGTAACCAAATTAATGTTATGACCCGGGGGCCGGGAGTCGTAACACACTCAATAAAATTGTCCCTCGAATGACAAAACTCTCAAAGATTTCTGAGCATGGATCTATATAAGATTGGATTCTTATTTGAAATACGAATTCAGAACTACGAACTTCAGTCACCTCTGTGCTATTCGTAGTCCGCATATTGTTTTTAAAAATGTATTTTTATTTTAATATTTTCTTATTAGAAATTTATGGTAGTTCAATTTTTGTTTTTTTAATTTAACCATACACTTTAACGCCATAAGTCAGTAAATATGGGCTGTTATTTTGGCATAAACTTTACTTCGATGAGAAATTTAAACGAGAAGTTGCCAAAATTTTGGTTGATTATAATATTAACCGAAATTACGTGATACGTGCACAGTTTCACTTGTATGTACTTAGTATTATTTAAAATTACCGATCAAAAATCAACGGTTTGAATAAAAATCTCTTTATAGCTGGCGTGTATAAACACCCATAATAGACCGTAACCTAGGGTTTAACTAAATACAAATTTTCTACTTGCAATTATAACGAAATTATTTCGCTGCAATTTCAATAAACATTGTGTCAAAGTAGAAGAAGAAGATTATCGATGAGAATCATCAAGATGGTTTAATTATGACATTTACCGTTAAGGTCCAAATCAACAAAAGTTTCTAAAAGAAATGAATATTTGAATAAAAGAATTGTAAGATCTTCTTCAAATAAGACGTGTTCAATACAGATAAACTATTACCTAATTTCTGTAGTTCAAATGTATAAATTAAAATTACACAATTTGGTTGCCGCAAAATAATATTTTAGGTGTGAGCTCTATACCAAACTAATGTGAATTTGATGCATATCAAAATGTCATTTTCGCGACTACATTCAATACATAAAAATCATAAAATTAAACCATGTCTTCCAAAAATTTGTGGTATGACGTATTTTGCACCATATATGTCTCTGATAATATATTCAAAGTTCACAGCGATAGTAATGAAATATGTGTTCAGGTCCCCATAAGAGCTTTTTTAATTAAATCAAATTTAGTTTATCCTGGCAACTCATTGAACATGTCATGTCGGCCTACCTATATGTACCTGTAATAAGGTCCCATTTTTAAGACCATCATGGCATCATGGAAGAACGTGAAAGTGAAACGAACTTTCTCGGGCTATACCAGCGGCGGGATGCTGTATACCATCAAAATTTTCGACTTTCGACTAAGCATATGTCTCACTTTTCGAGAATAAGATGTCATATTATTCTCTAGGTCTCAGGATGCTCGTAAACCACATCATTTTATTTCTATTTTCCGATTTCTAAGGTTACTAGATTTGTTTATTTATGTGTATACATATATATCACTTCATATTTTTGGTGATGATAAGTTTACCAAAGTGGTTAAAAACAACAGAAAACAAAATTATACCGAAAGGATGCGATACTTTAAGTATAATTGATTGAAATGGAAGAAAACTGTGGTGGTACAAAATCGTGTCCCAGCACTCATTACTCATCAGCCCTCACCAGCTTGCTACGACTCACATGAAACAAATGTGATTATAGAACAAAAACATCCCAAACTGAAAAAGTGACAGATCAACCACTGGCTACTAATTTGAAACTGGAAGCAAAAATGGAACCAACAATAGGTGTGTTGTTTTGGTTTATAAAATATTACATGTCACGTTTTGGTTTAGCTTTCAGGCTCGTATTTTTGAACGTGGATAATTCCTGGTTTCCGGATATCAAATTTTAGCCAACGCTACTTTTGGCAATTTTAAAGGTAGTATAATTCATGATTTGTTTTGTACTATTTTTGAATGAATCTAAAAACTTCAATTTTCGATATCGCCTTACGAATTAAAACTACACTTGCTGGGAGATTTGTCAATTTTTTTTGTTTCTCCTGCACGGAATATTTTTAATAAACATTTTTGTTAATTTTTCAATTTCGGACAAGAATACAATACAATGGAAAGCGAGCAGACCACGTAAGTTTTATTTAAAAATATAATAAAAAGAACAGGCTCCTTTTAGTGGATATAGTGTAGCAAAATAAAAACAACGTAGAGTGTCAAATGATAGATTCAATTTCCAATAAAAATAATTGAAACTTGAGATGTGATTCGAATAACGTACAATTTACGGTGCATTGGAGTAGAAAAAAGCACACAACAACTAAAAGTTGCTTATCTATATATATAACAAGAAGTGTACATTTTGATTGTCACTCCATAACTCGAGAACGGCTCAACCGATTGCCATGACATTTTTAGGGAAAGTGCAAGGAGGAATGATGATGGTTGGTTGATTTTGAAATCGGTCCAGCCATTCTCGAGTTATGATTTTTTTTCTGAAATGAACTCGCTCTTTGTAAAACAACAACAAATACACGTAAAATCGAAAAATTGCAAATATTTCGAAAACGGTGCGTCTGAGCGAAAAAATAAGGTCACAAAGTTGTTTTTCATTTTTAAGATAGTTTTCATTCAGAATTTCACCATTTTCCGATTTTCCTTAATTCATATTGAACTATTTTCATTGATTTAGAAAAAAAATGCCACCAACAAGAGGATCAATTATAGGTCGACGTACGCGTAATTCTACCTATAGATTTAATCAAAAGAGAGCGCAAAGTGTAGATTAACACTCACAACAAATTCAAGTACAACAATTACGAAACGCACGTCGTCATAGATCGGCAGATCCAAATCCATTAAAAAAATGATTGTAGTGAACATGCCAATATTGGTGGAATGACGGTGAGATGTCTACATTGTGAAGCAGCCAAATTTCAAGGTGAAACGCCTGACATGTGTTATGCTAATGGCAAAGTGAGACTGCCAGCATTTGAATTTCTCCCCGATCCACTTCATTCATTCATTTGGAACGTCGCAAACGTCTAAGCATTTTTTGTCTCACATTCAAGAATACAATGCGGCATTTCAAATGACTTCTTTTGATGCGACCAAAATTGTAAGGGACAATTTCATGCCGACGTTTAAGGTGATTACATCATGCGGAATATCATATGAAAAATGCGATCTGAGCAGCAATTTTTTTGATGTGTTCAAGAATTCTGACCCAGCATCTAATTACATTTAACGTCGAATTGGTTCCTTATTGTCATATCCTGATGCTGATCATCAATTTTTGCAAATCTATTTTATCGGAGATGCAAATCGTGCATTGGATCGGCGTTGTACAATTGCTGCGCGTGCAAGGCGACAAATTGTTTCTGAACTTCAAACATTCTTACATCAGCACAATGAATTAGAATTTAATTTGAATTATAGATGGAAGAAGATTTGCAAGAATCGCAACAATCAGTTTCGAACTTAATGAGATTGTTGATTTGAAAAAATCAGTCATCTCATCAGGCCGCGGCATACGAATTATTTCATTTGAACTGCAAAGAAATGGCAACGACGTAAACAAGGAACACCTGTTGATGGCTATCCGGATGTCTTTTTACAGATACCATGAGAAGATTATGCACAGTTCATCCAAACAATGCATAATGTTATTGTTTGCGGTTGTTGTTAGTAAATGTTGTTGGACCACGTTCATTTCAACATTTGCGAAACGCTGATTTGCTTATTTCATTGGAAATGTATAATGAGGCATTGATAGCGATTGAAGATATGTGCCTAACAATTGCAAATAAAGCCTTAGGGCAATTAGGTTTGTCACCACCCAATCGTCCAATGCATGATTTATTTGATGGAGAATTACAACGTGAACAACAGTATGATCCCAATGAATTGCAAACATTTGTAAATTTGAATGTTCCAAAATTAAATGACCATCAAAAACATGTCTATGATACCATCATGCAAGCTGTACAAAATGAAGTCGGTGAAATGGTGCAACGGGAAAAACATTTGTGATATCACTGATTTTGGCAGCCATTCGATCGCAACGAAAAATTGCATTGGCACTTGCTTCATCGGGAATCGCTGCTACTCTATTGGATGGTGGACGAACAGCGCACTCTGCATTAAAATTACCGTTGAATGTGCAGGTGTGCTTATATTTATTGATTGATCACTTTAAAATTTAATCGATATTACTGTAAAATATAATTATTCTCAAATTAACAGGTGATTGAACATCCCACGTGCAATATTTCACGAAATTCTGTGATGGCAAAAGTTTTGCAACAAGCAGCAATTATTCTTGTCGCATAAAAAACCGCTGGAAGCATTACACCGTACAATGCAAGATCTACGTCAGAATCAAGAAATTTATGGTGGTGCATTGATATTATTGCCAGGCGATTTTCGTCAAATATTGCCTGTGGTTCCACGATCAACACCAGCGGATGAGATCAATGCATGCTTAAAGTCTTCACTTCTGTGGCGACATGTGCAAAAAATGACATTGAACATAAATATGCGCGTTCAATTGCACAACGACCAATCTGCAGATCGGTTCTCGAAGCAATTGTTAGATATTGGAAATGGCAAAGTTCGAGTCGATAATACAAATGGATTGATTACATTGCCGAACAATTTTTGTATCATTCTCCAATCAACAGAAGAGTTGATTGAAAGTGTGTTCCCAAATATTGTTCAAAATTACAGGAATCACAATTGGTTGAGAGAACGAGTGCAGTGACATCATATAAATCTGTTAATAGTGCAATGAATGCAGATGATGCAGTGAATTATCCAATTGAATTTTTGAATTCATTGGAACCACCTGTATGCCACCGCATTGTTTGAATTTAAAGGTTGGCTCATCAATTATTTTACTGCGGAATTTAAATGCACCAAAACTGTGCAATGGCACAAGATTGGCATTAAAAAAATTGATGCCGAATTTAATTGAAGCCTCAATATTGACCGGGATAGCGAAAGGTGAAATTGTGCTCATAACCCCGTATTCCACTGATTCCAACAGACATGCCATAAGCGTTTGCAATTCCCAGTGCGTCTATCATTTACAATGTCCATCAATAAGGCGCAACGACAAACGCTTCAAAAATGCGAATTAAATTTGGAGGAGCCGTGCTTTTCACATGGACAGCTATACGTGGTCTGCTCAAGAGTTGGAACTCCAAATTGTTTGTTTGTGCTCGCTTCAAATGGGGAAACGAAAAATATTGTATATCCAAATGTTTTGGATTGACATTAATAATTTTGAAATACAATGCATTCATTTTATAAAAAAAAATCAAGAATATTTCATTTCTTTTTTTGGTTGGTTGCAATGAACGCATCGGGATTCGCTATCTAATATAATTTTTATCAATTAACATTTTACTAATTTAATTACCAAATTTTAAACCAAACAAATTTTCAAATAAAGAACGTAAAATATTTATTACGGCATATAACACGAATCATCTACATTTATCTTTCCATTGTCACCATTTAACAGCAGTTTGCATTCCAATAGCTCATTAACAAAATTGCCAAAACAATTTCCCGTAATAATGTTTACACTCTAATACAATGTTTACTTATTGTTCAGATATACGAAACATGAATTTTCAATAACTAAATGCTGTGACATCTATTTAAATCGAGAGACAATACAAAATAAAAGGTTTACTTAGGGCCAGCAAGGCGGACCGGGCTCAGCTATAAAAATATAAAGGAAAACGTAAGGAAGGATTTGGCAGGCAAGCGCCTTTTCCAAAACATACAGAGGAAGAACCAATTTTCAGTATTGTGGGAAAACGCATTACCCCCTACGAGTCCAACGATAATCTTTTTGGTGATAAGGTTAAATATTTGTACGACAAATCCAATTTTATTAAATTATAATTATTCAAACGTGCTTAAGAAGTAGAATACGTAAACTATGAATATTTATATCTGATGAAGAGGTGAATACCTGTGAAACATTTTTCCAGACAGAGAATAACGACTGTTGTCTCATTTATCGCCAGTACAGCCTGCATAATTCACGAAAATTTACCACTAACGCTATTTTCTCTATGCCTCGAAAGATAATGGAGTCCGAAGGCGAAAATAAATTGAGATAGGCTCAAATAGAAGCGCTTCAGGAGATTTTATTGGTATATGAGTACCATCATTGCAACCAATTCAGTGAGGTATTCCTGCTTAATTATAGAAATTTTGCTGGGTTTTATTCACTTCGTTGTCCACAGGCATTTTTATAAAATCTATGACTTTTCTGGCGATAACATTTAATACTTTATTCCTATTAGATTCCCGACCACCACTTGAAATGACGACAACCAAGTGATTCAATGTCATTTTTTTATGATGTTTTCCAAATAATGAACTCATAAGAAGGAAAATTGGAATCGTTCCCTAAATTCTTCAGCATTATAATATTAAATATTTTTGGTCGCTTTATTCGTCTATACTTAATATAATCTCATGCAATCGGAATCATTATAGACGCTGTTAAAAACTGTTTACTCACAATTGAAATAAATTTTCACAAAATGTAATTGCCGTTTTCTATTTCTGAATTTTTGAAAATAATGTTGCCATTGATATCAAGGTATAAATCTGTGGATACATTTTTTTTTATCGTTGGTCTGCTAAAGCAAGCACATTTAACACTAGTCATGAAGAAAAAATTAAGAAAGAGAGAAAAATAAAAATTAAATTAAATGAAACGCAAACACCAAAAAATAAAAAAAATATTTAAGTCAAATAAAAAAAAATAAGTTTAGTATCGGTTGGTAGCAAATAATAATTTCTTAATAGCGATTTTGCTAATGTGGTAGTCAAAAAATTCGAAATATTGTTTAGTCTTGCGCAGCATTCTTGAAATAGGTTCGTTCTGGCCGTAGGCCGTTCTGTGAGGAGCAATTCTACTTCTGAGTGGCTTTAAGTTAATAAGCTCCAAGAGGTCGAGATAAGGAGGCCGGTTGTAAATGTCCACCCATGAAAATCTGCACAGAGCAAAGGGCAAAAATCTACGTTGTACAGCTTCAATGTCACAAATGTCATATAAAAAATCGAAGTGAAGTTTATGCCAAAATAACAGAATATACACTGTGACCTATAAGTACTTAGAATTGAAAAAAACACTACACCAATAATATGTGAAAATATTTAATAAACACAAATATTTTTACACAATACGTAGCAAATATTTAATTTTTGTGAAAAGTTTTGAGTGAATTTTAAAAAATGAAATTTTTTACAACATAGTGTGTTTGCACAGAGATGATCGAATTTGTTCTGAACTGCCCCTACGGATTGCACAGAGATGATCGAACTGGTTCTGAACCTGAATAGTAATTGATGTAAGAACCAATCTTATGTACCCACGTGAAAACTCTGACATTTTTGTTATTCAAGACAGAACGTCATTGAGTGAAATACGAAAATTCTTAAACATTTGAAATTATTTATCTCTGCCCCTACGGAATGTCCAGATACGTTCGAAGTTGTTCTGAACTAGTAATTGATGTAAGAAACCAATCTTATTTATCCACATGCTCGGAAATCTCTGAGAGGCCACAGTGTATATTTTGTTATTTTGGCATAAACTTCACTCCGATATATAAAAAGCTCTCGTAACACAAGGGTTAAAAAATTCTTTAGACCACTGTTTGGCAAATCAAAGCGAAGAGTTTGCTATGTTGACAATAAAATCGATGTGATGTGATCTCTAAAGTTAAGTTCGCGGTTATATAACTCACATTCATAATAAAATTATTTTTAGCACACCAAGTTATGAAGTTATTGAGATTATTCTGTAATGGAACTTGAAATTTGTCGGTAATTTTTCATATCGTGTACACACATGGAAATTTACGAGTTTTATCACGAAATCGACATCGTTGATGGTTAAGATGAAAAAAATTGGCCCAAGATGACTGCCTTGGGTTACCTCGGAAGTAGCTAAAAAGGAGCAGATATTGATATTGACCTAAAGATTTTTAATCGTGGTTTGAATCAGATTTATCTCTATCCACGTTTAAAAATACGAGAACTTATCACAGCAAAATAAAATTATTTATCATTGTTTGCTTTTCTGTTAGTAGTAATTGTATTCCGAATACGTTTTATGAAAATATTAATTTAGTTTTATTTAAAGCCGACTCTACTTTAACTACTGCTGATAAATACGCCAACTATGATAAACAATTATTTTTTATTGCTAAAACCAAAATTGGGGTTTTTTTTTTAAGCAATGCTGCTTATAAAATAAGAAAGAATTTACCATAGAAAATTTTGACATGTGACGATACAATGCACTTTGGTATTTTGTGTACTGCTTGTGGTCTCCTTAATTAGGTGCTTACTGTTATTTTTAACTATGTTCAGTTATTAGTTACCTAGTTTTATTCCATTTTTATTTGTTCATATATAGTTTGTAATATTAGCTCCGAAAGCTTGATATCCTTGTTTTCTTGATTAGAAAAATTTTATAATTGCGACTCCGGGAATGCGATAAGGAAGAGATATCGAAATTGTATATTGGAAACTATTATTTTTAATTATAAATAAAATTCACTTACATGTTTTTCTCAAAATTGTTTGGTCTTCGTGAAGCTCGTTGTCCATTGAAATTAGAATGTGTCGGTATTTGTGCGAAAATCTGGAAATATAAAGAAAACAAATAAATAGCACCAAAATAGTGAAAAGTTTTTCGCAAAAATTGATTTGCTTGAAATTAATTACTATGGTGGGTGATTCAAAGGGGCACGCTTCAAATTTTGTGCGATAATTTGGAAACTGCTGTTCTTCAGATGCATAGAATATCAGCAAACCTATATATTAATGGGGCTCCACCTTTCTAGCACCCCATCTAAGGGTTTTGACAAAAGTGATGATTGAATTCGTTTGGTCATCGTTTGGTCAGGATTGGTCACTAGTTTTTATTGTTTGGTCTCTTACGATTAAACGGTAAATAAATAATGGAAAAATCAAAAAAAAATTTCCCGGATAGCACCTCATTGCAAGAAAATCATACCGTTTTTATCAAATTTCGTTAGGTAATCGTTAGGTCAGGATTGGTCACCACATTTTGGCGTTTGGTCATCAATGGGTCAGTTTTTATTACAAAAAAAACAAAATTAAAATTGTAGTAATTCAATAAAATCAGGTTCGTCGCTTACTTGGGAATTTCATTTTACAAAATTAATAAATAATCCAATTGGAATGTACCATTTAGATCAAAATATTTCTTTTTTCAAAGAAAAGTGGAAGACATAAGATAAAATCAATTCAATTTTTTGGTTCTTCATAATTCGTTCAGGTTTGGTCACGAGTTTTTTTTCGTTTGATCATCCCTTCTTGAAAATCTCATAATTTCCACACGATTCCAAGTGTTCGGGCTGGAAACTTGACCAATACTAATAAATTTAGAAATCCAATGATCGGTTGGTCGACCGTTATTGAGGATTGCTCACTAGTTTTTTTCGTTTGGTCATCCCTATATAAGGATTTATTTCGAAAATTCTTGAAAATATCATAATATCCACACGATTTCAAGTATTCGGGGCTGGAAACTTGACCAATACTAATAATTTTATAAATCCAACGATCGGAATTGGTTGGTTGACTGTCATTGAGGATTGCTCACTATTTTTTTGCGTTTGGTCATCCCTACATAATGTTTTATTTCGAAAATTCTTGAAAATCTCATAATTATTACCACAAGATTTCAAGTGTTCGAGGCTGGAAACTTAACCAATACTAATAATTTTATAAATCCTATGATCGGAATCGGTTGGTTGACGGTCATTGAGGATTGGTCACTAGTTTTTCTCGTTTGGTCATCCCTACATAATGATAAATATTGCTGATATGATAGTATTGGTTTCGCAATAAATCATTATGTAGGGATGACCAAACGCAAAAAAAACTCGTGACCAATCCTCAACGAATTATGAAGAACCAAAAAATTGAATTGATTATATCTTATGTCTTCCACTTTTCTTTGAAAAAAAAAATATTTTTATCTAAATGGTACATTCCAATTGGATTATTTATTAATTTTGTAAAATGAAATTCCCAAGTAAGCGACCAACCTGATTTTATTGAATTACTACAATTTTAATTTTGTTTTTTTGTAATAAAAACTGACCCATTGATGGCCAAACGGCAAAATGTGGTGACCAATCCTGACCTAACGATTACCTAACGAAATTTGATAAAAACGGTATGATTTTCTTGCAATGAGGTGCTACCCGGGAAATTTTTCTTTTTTAATTTTTCATTATTTATTTACCGTAAGTGACCAAACGATAAAAACTAGTGACCATTCCTGACCAAACGATGACCAAACGAATTCAATCATCACTTTTGTCAAAACCTTTAGATGGGGTGCTAGAAAGATGGAGCCTATTAATGGATTGGAATTACTGAAACCTAAACCTCCTTCGTTCCAGCAATCGTGTTTAGGGCATGTTGGTTCAACAATCTTTTGCTGAAAAAAAATTCTTTGACTTTAAAATTAAAATCAAATTGAAATTAAGGAACAATTTCCTTAATTTGCACCACTGTGCTATTCTATATCGAGAATAAATATTTTGCTACGAAGTCTAACTTAAAGAATAACATGACGTATAATCGATTTAAAAGATTTGTATAATAAAAATCTCACATACTGTTGATGTTTATGATTAAGAATGGTATTTATGGCTTTTTTTATTAGGCGAAATCTATTTATATTTTTGATAGCCTTGAATGTATGTCTCGACATGAATCATAAATTATAGTCATACACAGATTTACTTTTAATTTATTCAAACAGCACAATATAGTTATTCTAGAAGGACTTTATACGGCATAGTTGGATTTAGATTGAAAACTAAAATATGCAAATGGAGTAATTCAACAATGAATCTTTACACCAAATCAAACTATTCCAGTAATATGACCATCAATTAAATTTAAAACTAATTTAAATTTCTGCATATGTTATTTATTCATATATGCATAAAATGTTGTATATGTGCGAGACATGACATCACTTAGACATATAAAATGAGCCAAAAAATAAATTTGTTTAAAGATACAGGATTTACGGATGAGGAACTTCTTGTACCGTCAAATTTCACTTGTTGAGACTTTATATCTCGCATATAATTATACAGTTTTTGTATGAATTTCTGACATACATACTGTTACATACATAAAACAAGAATTTTGTGGTTTCCGGAAAATACTACATTTCATAATGCATAATCATATATGTAAAGCGTTTAATAATATTGTCAACTACGGATATTGGAAACTGTATCGAAAGATTATAATATGTCTTAATATATTCCTCAGCCAAGACGTACGCTTTATGCATGTGCGGATTTCGTTGTAACAATAACATGAAATGTGATAATGATGTGATGTTCCACACTATTGAAATTTAAAAATTGTTTCTTAGAGTTAATCACTATGTGCAGTTCGATAATATTAGCTCACCTGTTAATGTGATCCGATTTTATCTGAACAAACCTTTTACTAAGGATTTTGCTTTCGCTGTACCGAAATGATTAAACGCAAGATATTTGTAGGAAAAGTCCAATTTAGAGACAAAATTGCAATAAGAGGGTTTATGTAATCTCGATAGAGTTGTTATGTACAGGCCCTACCAAAACCTTGGATGGCACTTTTCTTAACACCTTTAGTACTCAATCGATCAAAAACATTTTGAAATGTTTGCATGTGGTTCACCGCAGGATACCTGCATTAATAATTGTTTGCACGCAGGGTGTCCCAGAATTGGACGATCAAACGAATCAGGGTGATAGGAGAGCTAATTTCAAACAGAAAAAGCCAAATAAAGTTTTTTCGAATTGTTGATGGTGCAAAAGTTATTCCACTTTTAGTGTGTTTTAGTGAAATCGCCAAAAATTAATTTTAAAAAACCGAGTTCTTTTGTTTAATTTTATTTTTAATAAAATCATTTTATAAGCTTTATTATCTACTGTTAAATAAAAACAAAAGTTTTGTAAAGTATTTTTGTTTTCCATATTTTTTGTTGATGTTTAAGTTATGCCGGCGAGAAAACAAAGTACTACAGAAAGTGGACCCATTATCAGAAATACGAAACTAATGCAGCTTTTTAAATGGTATCACACATCGGGCTTTTCACAATAGAATGTTTTTTATAAATTTTTTCACAAAATAAGTCGTATTTATGAAAAACTGCACTTAACAAAATTTCGAGTTCTAAAATAGATGCTTTGTAAAAAATATAATAAAATGAATATAGTAGTTTTAATTTTAAATATTATAATAAGGGTTTGAAGTATAAACCAGTTGCCAAAATACACAATTGGCATAGCCGTATAAAATTTTGCTTAATCCACTTTTGCTTAAACATTTCTGGTATTCTCTAACTGCAGTTTAGGCGTTGCCATTACATCCGCGGTTGCAGTAAGCCACATGGCTTATTGACATTTTAATGTTGAACGTTTATAGTTCGAGTATGTATGGAACTACTAATATGAATTACAAAATGTTTTTTTTTATACCACAAATTTTGCTTAATTCGGCCTACTAGATTTTTGCTTAAAAAAATTGGTATACTTTTGTTTCTCTCGAACTCGAAATTTTGTTAAGTGCATTTTTAATATTTTTTAATAAACACAACTTACTTTGTGAAAAAGATTGATAAAAAACATTCTATTGTGAAAAGCCCGATGTGTGATACCATTTTAAAATCACCATTAGTGTCACATATTTTTCTGAAAATGGCTCAATTTCCCCTAGTACATTGATTTCCCTCTGGCGTCACTTAAACTTAAAGACTATATAAAGCCATTGTTAAAATGGTTTTATTGGGAAGGCACACAAAACACTATTTCACTAGTAAAACAGTAAAAGTGGAATAGCTTTTGCACCACAACTATTCGAAAAAACTTTACTTTGCTGTTTTTGTTGAAAATGAGCTTCCCCTTATCATCCTGCTTCGTTTTATCGCCCAACTCTGGGACGCCGTGTATATAACTATTTTTTGGTAAGTTCACTCACAATTTTTTACTAGGCCCGCTCATTTTAAGGAATTAGCCGTTTCATCTTAATTTAATGCATATGAATTTCTAGCCGAGAGAATAATGCAACAAGGACTTCTACTTCTAAAATAATCATACATTTTACTAGAACTTCTGTTGCGATGTCTGAATGAACTGTATCTCAAAAATGGTGGTACTAATTCTGATTTGCCAAATTTGGTGTAAAAGTCATTGTGAAGATAATTATGTTTTTGGTTCATCGGTATATGGGATCAAGTGAACTTACCAATAAGTGTATCAAATTCGCGGAGCATATCCGAATTACAAGGATATGTTGCGCGAATTTGATACACATTGGTAAGTTTACCGATAAATTATCTCCTTGTTTAAACTGAGGACAGCTGGATTGTTGTTGCCCGTTTCTGTTAATATTTGCAGTGACTCAGATAACTATAATAATTTTCTACTTTCATTAGTTGTGAGATAGTAATGCAAATTTTTAATTTTTATTTCGGATCTAGACGGAGTATTCCGGAACTTCACAGTTACATTGTTGTTCCCTGAAGATCACATATTAAATCTGTTATTTTTGAGGATGTCACCGAAAATATCCATTGGTTTGTGCCTAACTGCGTCCAGTAGTTCCGCTGGCGCAAAGTAGTTGTTGAACTTCTTCGCTATGTATACGTGACGTATTCTGCAGCTATGTATACGTGAATAATATCTCTCGGACAATGTGGTAAAGCCATCTTGATGCCCTCGGGAATCATCATGAATGGTGAAATATATCTCCTAATAACTGAAGTTGATTTCTTGCTTCAATTGCCGAAGGGTTAACAAAGATAGATAAACGAAGATGAATCCTATTATATTCCGTATATCCCGTTACATCAGTATGTTTTGCTTGTTAGTAGACTTGGGAAGGACAATTTGCGATGTAATTTCCTGCATTTGTCCATTTATCAGTCATAAACTTCTTAGATTATATTTCTTCCACTACCGGAGTCCCATTAACTGGTTTTCAGTGTCTATCAAGGTAGCCGCATAGGTTGGATGCTTGGAATTTTGACGTTTAAAATATTCGTTTGTTTGCGACTGGTTTTCTTTGGTTACCTTTTAAATGTAGTTGATCAGGATATTTGGGTAATAGTTAGCACCCAATAAAATGTCGATTTTATCTGCGTTGCTTTCGCAAATCCCGCTTAGCTTTAATATTAGAGACCAATTTTGGTTTCAGCAATATTTGTTTATGAATTTCCAGTAACGAAAATAATTGTTCATCATAGTTGGCGAATTTATCAGTAGTAATTAAAGTAGAGTTGGCTGTAAATAAAACTAAAAAAAAAAAAGATTTTCATAAAACCGATTTAGATTACAATTACTACTGACGTAAAAGCCAACTATGATGAACAATTATTTTCCGTTAATGGAAATTCAAAACAAATATTGCTGAAAGAAAAATGGGCCTCTAACATTAAAGCTAAGCGGCTTTGCGAAAGCAAAACACCTTTTGTTTGGTTGGTTGTAAATTGGATAAGGCCACAATAGATTATTTAAATGCCCCCATCTTTGACTGCCGTAATGTAGTTGAGGAAGCAGCCGAATTATACTCGACAATAGTAAGACTTCCATTTCCTCGAAAAGTTCGATGAAAATCGTGCTCATATGCGGAAAGTTACTATCTTTGTGGCATTTGTGATCTCACTATCATTTATGTCACTAACCTTGTCTAACTTAGATCTCTCTAAAGTATTCAATATAGTTAAACGTTTTTGCAGTCTTTTAAAGTATGCCCCTGTTTAAACAAAACACAAATTTTTAAAGTTTGTGCGTGTCATGTTTTGACTTTTGTGGGTGTTAAAGTTGGGCCAGCATTGCGAATGTTGATTATTGATTTCGTTGCCTATTATGTGTCGTCTTTTAAAGCATGTCCCTGTTTACATAAAACGAAATGTCCTAAAAGTTCTCAGGAGCCTGAGTTCGGCGTTCAACGAAACTGACGAATTCTTCTAATGTTTGCAATTGACATTAATTCGGCTGCTTACTCTACGTTCATTGATGGATAGAGCAGAAACACATTAACATATTTAGATGCCGGCTACATCTTAATTTGGTATCGATTTTCACCATTTTAGTTTCACACCGGATATGTTTCCTGAATTTCTAGCTTTGTTTATTCAGCATATTGGAAATTTTAGATTTCACTTGTTCGAAGTTGTCATAAAGTTGCTCTATTTGTCTTACCTTGCTAGCGGGACAAACCTCTTCGTGGCTGCCTTTAAACTCTAAAAATTGGTTGGCATCAGCGATTAATTTATTGCATAAACGCGTTTTAACATCTTGTGGCCTTGGTCGAGAGTGCTTTTACTTTTAAATGTATTAGAATTGCTTCCTTTCTTACCATTATTGATGAATGTATCGAAATTACTTCCTACCTTATTGTTGTTAATTGATATAATAGAACTGCTCGTATGGGTATCAGGCTTTTATTTTAACAACCGATAGTGACATACTAGTTGTTGAGCTGGCGAATTGTTGGCCATTGTACTGCTCTCGTATATCTACTGCAGAAGGTAGTGTGGCCATTAAAAAAAAAATTATAACGTAAACTGACAAATTTCGCTTAAGGCTGACGAACTTAATTTAAACTTGGCCTGATTCAGTATATACCAGCTCATCACCTCACAATTATGCGGTTAAGTTAAGCTGGTTAGCAAAATTCAATCAACTACACTTTAGAATTTGATAGTTTATTTGTGGATTTTGCATGGTGTGTCGAACTGAATTAAATTTTAATTCCTACAGTATGCTTGACGCATTTTTCTAAATCAGTTTTACTAATAATCTGGCCTTTCCAGGGTAACAGAATTGTCTGTCAAGGGGCCCTTATTGTGAAACTGGTTGCATTTCTCATTTTTCTCGATTCTGCGGATGCAATTCACTTTGAATTATGTAATACGATAATCGCTTATTGCGTTTCCCATATAAAGACATTTTTGGAGGATTTCCTATATGTCAAAATTCAAAATTTTTATGTATTTTGAACCTCGACAAACAATTTAACCTATTTTTTTAAATAAAGATGGCGGCAATTTAGAATTAAAATATATGTTTTAATATATTCAACGTTATATTAGTAGAGATTCCAAAAAAAATGAGTATCAACACTCCGAAATGTAAAAATTTTATCAATATAAAAAATTGTACCAATGTAAAAATGTTTCCGGTTATGATTCGAACCCTTGTAACTCAAAATCAATTAAATTGATTTTTTGACAATTTTTCCACAGTTTATTGTGCTTAATAAGCACTTCCAGCACTATCGCAAAATAGCGGCGGTACTTTTTATATTTTCCAAAAATTTTAAGTAATTTATGTATATGACTTTAAATAGTTAAAAGTGTATGGAGAAAATACTGCCTTAATATTGTCGTCGTTTAAGTTCAAAGGTAGTTCCAGGTCGGAACTTGAAATACCGATTCCTGTAATTAAAAAGATGTTATCTGTATGAGCTTCACTATGAGCATATCTGCCCCAATCACGTTACCTTTCATACTTTATACAACTACTCATGCACCGTCGCATAATCCATGTTTAGTGTTGAGGTTCCGAAGTAGCATGACGTTAGCTCCAACATTAAGATTTAGAGTATCTTGAGGAAATCCAACCGGGATGATGAAATTCAAATATTCTAGCGAAAAGTTAAGACACTCATCACTTTCATCTTATGTATCGAATTATCGGTACTTAAATAAACTCGACTTTGTTCGAAAGGCAACCCAATAATTTGATTGTCGGTTGCGTCCACATTAACGAGTCAGATGGCAAATTAGTGTCCCAATCAAGTGTTCCAGCTCCAAGTTGTAACAACCAATTACTATAATCCTGTGACAATGTTTTGAAGACTTCGGTCAATCTATAAACGATTCTAAAAATCTAATCTCTCTCTCCCTAGAAATCTAAAGCGATTTTGAGCGACGAATATCTTCTGACGAGATGGATGTTTCAACGATTGGTACAGGCACCGTAAAAAATTGAATAGCATGTTCATCCGTTAACTAACGGACTGACTTCGCCATAACTAAGTGCGCTTTCAAGAAAATAACATTTTGGCGTTCTAGTTTCATTTTCAATTACACCAACAATTTTGTGGAATTCACTTGTTTGCTTGGGGTTAAAAGAGGAGATTATGTTTAAGGCAATCTTATTCTCTTCTTCAAAATAGGCTGAGACTCTATAAATTCTCGTATCCTTAAAGCGGATTGCATGTCCTTTAAAGCATACGATTCGCAACTGGTGCAAGTCTCATCTCTTCCGTGGAGTTTATGGCGTATATCTTCATATATGTCTTTCTTATTTTTCTGTGCCATTTAGGCATAGGAATGTCGTTAGATTTGGAGTCTTCCAAAGTTTTTTACCAAATTGAACCTTTTTAAAGATATCAATTTTCCTTTGCTGCTTTTTGGTTCATTTTACAACATTTGTACCGTCCGCTAATTGTAACCGTTCTAATGTCTTCAAATTATTCTCGTCTCATGTTGAGGTGAGAGCCTAAGGTAAAATCTTTCAGAATCCTTGATGGCAACCAGTATAGATCCCTCTATAATCACTTTATTCACACGACATTGCCGCTTCTTCCAGAAAGTGGTTTTGTCGTCCTAAACATAGTGAAGGATTTCCATTCAAGCAAACTCTCTGCTCTTCCTGCAAATGAACTGACATCGATATATTTGATCATGCATTGGGAAGCACAAAATTCTCGAAATAGCTTCCGGTGCACTAACTTAACGCAAATGGATTCCACCACACACATTAAAGATTCATCATGATTATTTTTTCTGATACCGAAACAGTAGTACAAACTATAGAACAGTAGTACAAAAACTATTTTGTCTGTCTTGCAATTTCCGTTGATTTGTCCCAAATGTAGCATCATGAAATTATTTTGGAATACCTTTGGAATATTTCTCTTGCACCCTACATGGACTGTTTGGATTACCTTTTACCAAAGTGATGTTGTAAAAGATGGTGTAAATTTTAACCACCGTAAAATAGTAGTATAAGCTACTCAATACAAGAGGCAGCACTATCGCAGCTCTTTTTAATATATTTTCCAGACATTTTAAATTATTTGTATGGCTGGAAATAGTTAAAAATGTATGGAGAAAATTCTGCCTTAATATTGTCGTCGTTTCAGTTTAAAGGTAGCTACAGGCGCCGTATTCTTGAAATCGGTGGAAAACTCCCCAATCGGAATACAATTTGCCCTGGAACGAATTTTTAAAAGTAGAGGGGAAAAATTATGTTTCTCAATTTAAAAAAAGATAAGAAATTTAAAAAATGGATTAGAGAATTTCAAAGCAAATTGTATTCCGATTGGGGAATTTCCACCGATTTCAAGCATACGGCCCCAGGTCAAAACTTGAAATGTCGATTCTTCGAAATATCGAAACTTAACGATGTTACCCATACGAAATCCATCGACTTACCTGTGCTTAAATACACTCGATTAGAAATCAGTAATTTGATTGCCGATTATGTCCATATCACCGCGATAGATGGTAAATGATTTAATCTTTGCAATCTGTTCTGGAACTCCCCACTATTTTACGGTTCGCTTTTCATGGCCTACCTTACGCTTTGTCTGCTAAATCGAGGACGTACAGTTATAGGTCCGATTTAAGTAGAACAATCTGCACATTCTATTACTCCATGCCAGCTTATAGAAGATGGGTCGGAGTTATGCACTCTAACAGGGGATCATAGTTGTGTTCATTTTCATCACCGATCGTAATCAGATGATGCAAAATCCCGTTTGCATCCTGCCCCTATCGAGTTTCGAACCGAGCGGGTAACCCGATACAAAGACCATGCTTTAACTACTGCACCGTTTGGTAAGTCAGGTCACCCACTTATCGGTGTTCTAGCTCCAAATTGTAACAACCAATTACTATAGTCCTAATCAATGCATCTCATGTTCTCTGTGAAACTCACATGTTGTGACAATGTTTTGAAAACTTCGGTTGATGTATAAACTTGACTAAACCACAGCTTCCTTCTTTCCGTTTCGTTTTACGATTCAGAATTCGTTCTAACATCTTCAAATGATTTAGCTCCCGTCACATGTTGAGGTGAGAGTCTAAGAAAATATCTTTCAGAATCCTTGATGGCTAACAGTAAACATCCGTCTAATCACTTTATTCCCACGACATTGTCGCCTCTTCCAGAACGTGGTTTTGTCGTCCCAAAAATATTGAATGCTTACCCAACATTTCACTGGTTTGCATCTGGACCATTTTGGTTGAGTTTTAACCAAGCAGTAAATTTCGTATTTCTTTAAGTTGCACGGTCTGCTGCATATACTATTCGCTACACGAAAGCAAACGTGCTGCTCTTCCTGAAACTGGCAATCGGTATATATTATGATTTTGATCATGCATTGGGAAGCAAAAAATTCTCCACGTAGCTTCCAGTACTCTGGCTTAACGCCAATATAGATACCACCACACACATTAAAGAACGTGATTTTTTTTTGATTTTTTATCGTTTGACTCTGCGCGGGTCGAAAACGTCTTGCGTTCAGCAACTGAGAAAATTCCTTTCTAACCGACAAAGAATAAGAAAATATTCCTTCCCAGATACTTGGAATTGCTTTTTGCTGCAACGGTATTCCTCCTCCTATAGCTTTGAAACACTAAGGCCATTTCGTTAATCGTTGTCGTATCCATTTCTGAGCATTGTTTGTTCTCCGTGGCACTATTCTGGTTTTCCCTGGGAATAGGGAATTGGGAAAAATATTTTTTTTTTTTTTTTTTTTTTTTTATTTTTAAGAAATCTTTATTTCTGTATAATATTACAACTAATCATATAGATTATCTAGTAACTGTTTTATTATTTTTGTAGTCTATTCTTATGGAATGAGACCTATTGCTTCATCCCAGCTCTGCTAGTCCTTTGATTTAAGCGGCTCAAGGAACCACTAATTCTAAAGGCTTTGTTCTTTTTAGGCGCTTTGGTCTATTGGCGCGATCCAGTAGGTTCCGCAGCTCCTCGTTGTCATGCTGCTGCAGTCGCAGTACATGACTCCTTGCAAATTTTTTTATTTCATCGCTGACGTATTCCATGTTTAGGTCTCGATGGAGATTGTCATTTCTAATGTACCAAGGAGCATTCACAATGCTACGTAGTACTTTGTTTTGAAATGTTTGAATGATCTTTACTGTAGTTTTTCTTGCGCAGCCCCAAAGCTGAATACCATACGTCCAGATAGGTTTTAGGATTTGTTTATATAGCAGCAGTTTGTTGTGCGTTGTAAGTTCGGAGTTTCTTCCAATAAGCCAGTGCATTTTTCTGAATTTTAAATTCAGTTCTTGCCTTTTCTTTTTAACATGCGCTTTCCACCTGAGTTTAGAGTCTAGCGTCATGCCGAGATACTTAGCATTATCAGAATATGGAATTGGTTGTGAATTCAGACTAATCGGAATATATTCTATTTTCCTATTTGTAAAGATGATATGTGTTGATTTCGATTCGTTAAGTGTTATCCTCCATCGTTTTGTCCAGCTATCCACTATATTAATAGCATTTTGTAGTTTCCTGGTGGACTCAACGATACTAGCATCGGTGGTCATAACAGCTGTGTCATCAGCAAACGTTCCTATTCTAGCTTCTTCTATGTCTGGTAGATCATTCGTATACAGGAGGTATAATACGGGGCCTAGAACACTGCCTTGTGGAACCCCTGCCAATATTTTCTTCAGTTTAGAGTATTCTCCGTTCTGTCTCACCCGGAAGTAACGGTCGTTGATGTAAGACTTTAGCAATTCAAAATGTTGTTTTGGCAGATCTCGTTGGAGCTTAAATTCTAGACCGCGGTGCCAAACCTTATCAAATGCTTGGGCTACGTCTAAGAATATTGCCGAACATACTTCCTTTTTTTCCAGCGCCTCCTCAATAGTATCAGTAATCCTATGTACCTGTTCTATCGTTGAGTGCCTTTCTCGAAACCCAAATTGATGTTCTGGTATAAGATTTCTGCTCTCTATAATTGGCTTTAATCTCTTGAGAAACAGTCTCTCGAAAATTTTTGATGTTGTTGTTAACAAAGAAATAGGCCTATACGACGTTTTGTCGTTTAGTGATTTATTGGGCTTTGGAATCATTATGATTTCCGCTACTTTCCACTGTCTCGGAACATAACATAGTCTAAAGATAGCATTGATTATGTGCTGTAGTTTCCTTAGGGCTTTCTCTGGTAAAGCTTTGATTATTCGCCCCGTTATCAAGTCGTATCCAGGGGCTTTTTTATCTTTGAGGTTTTTTACTTCTTGTTTGATTTCTTTCAGAGTAACTGGTAGCACAGATGCCTCGTCTACTTTGCTTATAGGTGTTAGATATTCATTATCCGCTTGTCCAGTTGGTGGTTTGAAGGTATTTTCTAGGTGTTCGGCAAACAGATCAGCTTTTTGCTTTTCGCTGCGAGCCCAGGTTCCATCAACCATTCTAATGGGTGGCACTTGCATTTTAGGCCTTTTTAAACCTTTGGTGGCTTTCCACAGGGAATAGTCTGTGTCAGGTTTACCTGTCAGGTTACTTAGGAAGCTTGCAACTGACTCATTCTTAATCTCCTTTATAAGTAGTTTAAGTTTGTTGCACAAGTTGTTTAGGATTGTTTTGTCTTCAGGGGCTCTGGTTCTCTGCCAAGTCTTACGAGCTCTTCTTTTTTCGTTAACCAACTCTCTCACTTCAACTGGATAGGTTATACTTTTTTGTAATATTTCTTGCTGGTCGGGAGTACTTTTCCAGGCCGCTTTTTGCACACTATCAATGAGGTTTTCTAGTTCTTCTTCTATCGTGTAAGCGTTCGATATCTGCACGTGTAGGTTGATGCTTTCTTCGACTAGCTGTCGAAAGTATTCCCAGTTGGTTTTGTTATTTGTTAACCGTGGAGGGCTTGCTTTCCTTATTACCGTGTCACTTATTGTCATTAGAACTGGAGAATGGTCTGACGATAGCCCTTCTTCATTTTCAACTGCTATGTAATTTTCGGAGATACCTCTTGATATATAGAAATCCAGAAGATCAGGAATTTTATTTGGGTCCGTAGGCCAGTAGGTTGGCTTTCTACTGGAGTGGAACTCACATTTTAATATCCTGCCTGCTTCAAATAGCTCCCTTCCTTTAGGACTAGTTCTATTCGATCCCCAGAATATGTGTTTCGCGTTAAAGTCGCCTCCAACAATAAAATTACTACCAAGCGATTTAAGAAGTTTGATGTAGTCTTCTTTTTTTGTGTTATATCTGGGTGGACAGTAGATTGCTGATATACTATAGCTCTTGTTATTTTTGGTTTCAATAGATACAGTAGCTACTTGCATAGCTTCCTCCTCTATTTTTAATTCTTCGTGGTGTTTTATATTGTCCTTAACGAAGATTGCTGTCCCGCCTCTAGCTCGTTCTGCTGGGTGTAGAGCTTGATAGCACTGATATCCACGTATTTTGACATACGACGTTCTGGTAAAATGACTTTCTGAAATTAGGCATATATCAATTTTTTTTGTGTTTAAAAATACTTCTAATTCTGAAATGCGTTGCGCTAGGCCATTTGCATTCCAGGTAGCAATTCTTAAATATTGTGTCATTATTTTTTCTTGTTAAGTTTGTATGGACTAGAATGAAGGTACTCAATAACTTCTCTAGTTTTACTTGACGCATCCGTTATTCTTTTATCTTGGCTCATCGATGTATTTTCTAGTTTTACTAGTCTCAGTTCTTGGTTTTTTAGTAGCTCGCCCATAGATTCTAGTTTTTGGTCCTGGCCAGCCAGATGTGAATTGATAGCGCTTAGCTTCTGAAGTATTTCTTGCAGAACATGGTTTTCCTGACTCGGAGCGTTCCTGATATTTTCATTCTGCTTAGCCATTTGTGCATATGTTATGCCTTCCTTAACTTTGCCGCTATTTAGGGGGATTCGTTTTGAGTAGGATTGCACCCTAGGTTGAGAACTCTGACTTGTTTGATTTCTCTTGTTGTCTCTCATTCTTTGCAGCTCTTTCGCTACCTCGCAGCCTCTGTAATTTGCTGGGTGATGATTACCACAGTGTATGCATTTTACTGGTTCGTTCTTACTTTTGTTGCATTCTTTTGTTAGATGTTTCCCAGCGCACTTTACGCATCTTGGTTCCCTATTGCAGTATTTGCGTGTGTGGTTATATGCCTGGCAGTTGTAGCACTGTGGTATTCTACTAGGGTTCTTTTTTAATGTCTCAATCTTAACTTTCATATTAAGGATTGCTTTGATTCCATATACCCTATCAATGCTCTCAGCGTTGTCAAATGTTAGCATGAAAAGGGGCAGACCAACTTTGGTTGTTTCTCGTTCACCGTTTGCTTTTATAGTGACCTTTCTCTTTAATATGTTCACAGCGTTTAGAATTTTGAATCCTTTCTGGCTAAGTTCCTCAATTATTTCTTCGTTTGGGCATGTATGATGCAGCCCTCTGGCCATGACTTTAATTGGTTGCTCAGCCTTGTTTTCATAGGTGAACCATTCGATGTTTTGAGCGGTGATTGCATTTGATAACATTCTGTAGGTTTCTGGGTCAAGTGCATTCACTTTCCAAACGTTATTATTTAGTGCAGTGACTTTATATTTATCGTTTGGAACTACCTTCACTATTTTTTTAATGGTTTCGTATTCACTAACATTAAGTATGTTAATGGGTGGAGGTGGTATCTCTTTATGTGTTGTTTGTTTTTCCTGCATTTCCCCTTGGATGATTACGTTTGATGTTTTAATTGGCTGCAGTGGTCTCTCTTTCGGTATCAGTGATACGTTCTTATGTACCTTCACTAGGTCCGTAGTTGACTGTTCAGATCGTTGGGGTTGTGGTTTTCTGACACTCTGTATTGATTGTTCCACTTCAGGCGAAGATTCTGCTTTTCTTTTTTTGTTTTGACGTTTAGTTTTAATTTGCTTTCGTATAAAACTCGTTTCATACGCCAATTCGTCTTCATCTGTTTCATAGATAGCTATAGTATTTTCTTTGGCTTGATTATCATTTTTGATTACAGCAATTTCTTCTTTAAGCTGTTGGACTTCTTTGAATAGCTGCTCATTGATTTTCATTAAGTTTTCTAACGATTTTTTTAATTCATCGTTTTCTCTCGTGACATCGTGGTTTCCGTTCTGACTGCATTCAGCATTATTGTTCTCCTGCTGAATAGCGGAATGCATTTGTATAGTTGGTGATCTACAAATACTTGTGCTTGGTATAAACGGGTTTAGCAATGGTTGGCTCACCCCAGAATCCGTTGAGCCTGCCTCGTGTGAGGGTGGATTGGCCAACTGTAAAGTTGACATACCACCTGGGGTATACATTCCGTTTGGTTGTAAACTCATTGCTTTAATGGTTGGTTTATTGTTCGGGGTTCCTTCCCCTATCCAGATTTGGTCCGCGGATGGTATTTTATTTCCCACCTACCCTCCGGCAAGCCGGTTAAAGAGCATTCCCCTATCCGCCACCTGGGGACGCGCCACGATGGGAGTTTGGCATCTCCACACGGGGGGAAAAATATGTTCATAGTATTTTTGTCTAAATTGTATTTTTCTCTCCTACTGAGGAAATAAGTTTGGTGTAAATATTTTCGAAACAAAGTTAAATGAGAAAATATTTTTCCCTATAAAAATTTTGTGGAACAAAAATTTCCCAGGGAAAACCAGAATAGTGCCACTGGAAGGTTTATTGATTGGTAGACTACATCATCAGAGTGTACCACGTATATCTGGGAAAATTTTGTGAAGAGCAATTTGGCAAGAGCAATTTGGACCCGGGATAATTATCAAGTGGAAATAATTTCACTAAGCCCTTGTGGCAACATCGGGTAAACTCTTCAGTACTATTTCCAGTTTTTTCTTCTGCAACGTTGCAAAAAGCAATGTTGCTCACTATATTTTTTAATCCAAAAAAAAAATCAAGAATTGCTGTTTACTTGCTGAATGCACTTCCCGTCGTTCTTCTACGGCGAGTAATTTAGTTTCGAGATATCGTTAACAATAGTTTGGAAGTCGTGTGCCGCTGTTCAGGTATTTCAACAGTTATTGAAGACGAAGTTCTACTTTAATCGTTTCCAATCCGAGCGCCACGATGATAATGCCACTCTTGTGGCTTTCTACTTCTTCGATCTCGCCATAACTAGCCCAATAAACATTTTTTCGATGGCATTTTAGTCTAAATTAAATTATGCCTACAAACATACAGTTACCAGTAGATTTAAAAAACTGAATTTTTCACCTGAAAAATATTCACCAACAGTTATTTTGCAACTCCTAATCGCTAATTAAAAATTTCGATTAATTTTCCAATTTATTTCCGTATCTATACAGAATAATCACAAAATATGTCCACTTCCAAATATGTCACTATAAAATATATAAGAATATCACGAAAAACAAAAGAAAATTTCAAAACTAACTCAATTGCGTATATATTTTGTATCAAAGGATATTTGATCGTTTACTTGACATGGACTGACTTGGTAAATATTTGACTGTCATTTTTTTATTGTTACTTTCTTTTATTTGCACTACGTTGCCCGTTTGCTTTATTGGGGCAATAGATGTAATATTTAATTGTTTCGGGTTCGAATTTTATTTTCGGTATTACGCGTCATGCAAGACAATTTGACACTTTTATTGATGTGTACGAAATAAAGATGAAATATTCTAGAATTGCCAGTTTTGACTAATTAGCTGACATTATACAAATAAATCTAATTTGTAGTGATTGATGTGCTTCGTTCCATTTAAAGTAGAAATTTTGAAAATTAGGACATAAAATAACGGTGACTGTATATTACTGCCAAAAGACATTACAAACCGCACACATTTTAATTAAAACCAAAAAACAATTTCTTATTAAATTTAGCAACTTATAATTGGATAACATGGAAAACCTATTGGCCGCAACCGCAACACATAAAATTTTTATAGTTTACAATTTTATATTTCTCATACGAGTGTATAAGTTTAAACCATTGTACAAACATACATATGTATATGGGAAGCATCCTCAACCGTAACGAATCCGGATGCTTAATTTTTATTATTTGATGAAGAAACAAGGTGAATGAAATCGAAATTATTACTTATTAGTTATTTTCGCACATATCTAGGAGTACCGTAAAATTAGCATATTACCGCAACTTTTTAAATGAATTTATTTTGTTGGCATAAGACAAGAATGAATTAAATATTGGTGGAACACACAAGGTGGAATTAGAAATTTCTCTCAAATTTCCCACATTCTTTTATTGAACTATGTGACCGGATCGAAAACAAAATTGTTCTCGTCCTTTTGGCAGGAAACACATTTTTTTGTGTGGAATTTAAATTTCTAATTATTTTTGTTCGCTGAAATAAAATAAAATAAAAAGTAATACATCGATTTTTTTTATGTGTATACGTTTTACATTTTCTTTGAGAATATTTGCATATTCTGTTAAAAATAAGTTACCGTCTTACTGGTATTGGGAAATATGTATGGTGGTATGGATGGTTTGCTATTATAATGTTTTGCTTTATTTTTGTGTTTTACTTCCTTCTTCCTGTTTAATCAAAACATGATTTAAATTTTGACTTTATTCAAAGTGGTTTCTAAAACAACAGAAAGGACCACAGTATGATTCTTATTTTATTAGCTTATGCTAAAAACAGATTTGATATTAGCGCGTGTTTTGTTTCCAATTATAGTTCGCTAAAGTTGAATTTCTCAATTTAATTGAGTTGTTTTTATGCCTATCCATCCATTCCATCGATAGGTTGACTTTCGGTACATATGACGAGTCAATTACGCTTTCCTTGTAGATTTTATAAGTTTTTTGAAAGATTGACCATTCTTTTAAAGTAAGAGAAATTATTCCATTGCTAGATAATTGTACTGCTATGAAGTCTCCATCCCAGGCTATAGTAGCCTGCCGCTCTTGACCGATCGACAAAATCCACCTATTGATTTTCAACTTTATCCGCATGTATCTCTTGGATTTTGCGATACCTTTTTTACAAAGTGGCGGTTGAATGGTTGTCCCCAATTAATTTAATTCACATTGTTGTGGTATGCGGAATTAGTGGGATATAGCAACAAATAAATAGAATCGTTGTTACTATGTTTCAATGGATAAGTAGTCCATTGATTGTTTGATACAGGCTTAATAATTCATAGTTTGCACTTAGTGAGGGCAGCAGAACGTTCGGAGGCATATAATGTTTTATATCTTGAAGTATCTTGAACCAACTGTTGTCTGTAGTGCCTGTCTGAAAGGTTTCACTTAGTAGGCTTGCCAGAAGTAGATAATACTCAATCCCCGTAGACGTTTCATTTGACTATGGATTTTCCTGGTTACTAGATTTTAAAATCAAAATTTACTAATTAATTTTGTGCAAAACTATCAATGGAAATTTTTTAAATCTTAGTTGGCTGCATTAGTTTGATTTTTTTTTTATTTTTTTTTTTCACGCCAAAGTTTCAAGTGATAGAAATTGTTGTTTGAAGTGATAGCGACAGAATTCTACGACTTTATTGAACAATTATTCTGTAAGTTTCGATTTAATGATCTCGTAACCAGCAGCTCGATTCTGGTTTTCCTATAAGAAAACTTACTTACTTACATCCTATAGTATTTTTATCACAAAATTTTTTTTCTGGCATACTATGGTAACAGTTAGTGTAAATATTTTCCAAAACAAAATTAAATTGAAAATATTTTTTCTATCCAATTTCGATACGGAAAAAATATATTTCCTAAATTATAAAATTTTAGATCAAACATGATTTCTCAGTAGGCCAGAAAATGGTATTTTTAACAAAAACGCTATGTAAATAATTTTATATAGCAAAACCAGAATCGAGTCCCAAGAAAATGAGTAGTCACGTCACTTGAAGTGATATGACTAGGGAATAGGGGTGTAAGAAAATGAAATCATTCGGTCAACCATTTGTTGCTATGGATTCCAGTGCAGTCCAAGAGTTTTAATTGTATCATCAAGCTTAATTTCCAATCGATTTTAGTTTCTTAGATGAAAGAAAGCATGTATGGGGATTTCAAGAGTACGGCGTTATTTGTTACCCATTTTCTTAAGTTAAATCCACCGGTATTCAGTGAGTCAACAGTTTGTTTTTGGCTGAGTGAGACTTCTTTCAGTGTGTTTTGCCCAGAAATCAGGACATTCACGTAGAAATCATTTACAACTACGTTAGACGCTAATGTTAATGACTTCACCGCTAAATAAGTTGTGACGGTAGTTTATATGTGACGGTCGTCAGCTTCAACTGCTTAATTTCTTGTTGTGGAGACTCTCTCCATAAAATACGTTGATAGTTCTGATCATCTTCATCAACGGCGAATTGTCAGAACATTTTTTCGATACCAGCTGTATGCCAACGAAAACTCCCCTCAATTTTACAGACATGCTCGTAATCCTTAAGAACTTCATACACTCTAGTCTGATGGGACGACCGAATTTTTCAATTTAAAAAATTCAATGTTTAGTTGGAATCCAAACTTCTAACGTCTTGGTAACCTCATCTCAATGTAAAAATAATATTTGGCTACCACTCAGAATAACCCAAAAATTCAAGTAATTTTAGACTTACTATGGCCAAATCAAAAGCTGCTTTAAATAATTTTGAGCTCCGCACTCACTTATAACCAGTAGCGGCCGCTGGATGAAATTTTCTGGCATGCAGTAATAAAACAGAGTTATTAAGTGTATTAACAAAACATTAATTTATATTAATTCCATTCGTCTTGTGGTGTCACAAAATTTATTTTTTACTTTGTCGTAAAAAATCTTTTTTTTAGGGTTTCGGAAGTCTTTTTAACTAATTGACAGTTTTGCGCGAGTGTGACTCAGGCGCTGCATCAAAAAGCGTGGAAAAAATACAAAAAAAAATTATTGAATAAATTGTGTGCTGAAAACCGCCATAATCAAACATATTAATTTATATGACTTTAAAATCAAAAATTTCCAAAAATGATTTATTTCCAAACAGTTGTTTGATGTAAAACATTTAATTCGGTTTGTAATAATTTAAAATCAAAAATATTCTCGTATTATTGCTTTAAATTAGTAAAGACATCCTCAAAGAATTTAATTTTGTATTGTGGGAAATTGGTTTGGTTTAAGATCTTTAATTTTACTAAAATGCGTATTTACTACGGGAAGCATTCTCAGTGTCAAATAAATCCCCAGCTATCTTGTAAATTTCTTCAAGTCTAGTACTTGTAAATTTCTTCAAGTCTAGTATCCATTTGAGTTTGTATTTTATTTACAAATTTTTTGATTTGTATGTTGCAAACACCTATATCCGACCGCTTGGACTGCGAAAGATCAAACTCGACATCACTTTCTTCAAAAAAGTTCGCGAACACGTGTAAGAGAAAAAGAAATTTCGTGTTTTTTAATTAATTCAGTAATCAAGCTGCCCCGTTATATGTTTTTGAGTTCCAGTTTTCGATATCATTAACAATTTCTTCAATAATAAGTAAAAAATTTTCTCTGTTATCCTTAACTTCGGTGCAAATTCTAGATGAATAATTCCATCGCGTTTGACTAAACTTTGGCATTCGCCGTCCCACAAATTCATCCAATGACACATTTTTTCTGGCAAACGAGCAAAAAATGTAGAAAACGACGATAAATTTCCAAAAACTATTTTACACTCCCTTAACTTGCAAACAGCATCAGATAGAATTAACTTTATACGCCGCCAGTCGACAGCCATAACGCGTTCCTCGTCATATGTCGCTATTTCAGCAGCATTTTATTTGTTTTTGATATAAGGTCGGTATCCAGCTCGCGCTAAGATAACTTTAAAATTTAAACTAAAATCTACATCTCAAAAATGGCCTTAATTTTCTTCTATTTCCTTTTTATTTTCTTTTATCTCATTCACATACAGACTGCGCTAGTAAAACTCTACAAACGTTTTCGCAGCAATTTACCTGCCTAGAACAATAAAATTTAGAAAAATTTTGACAGCAAAACATGAATTTGATTTTTTTTTTAATGGATGAACAAAAAAATTTCCCAAACTGAAAATAGTTTTGAACTATATTTTTGTTTGATGTAGGAAAAATAAAACAAACATCAAAATTTATCCCTACATAAACTTTTTAGCATACTAATTTATCTGTAATTTACTGGAGACTTGTGGAGACCGCGTTAAAATTTATTTCGCCAAGTGCCTACGGCAAATAGTGTACACAGTAATTTATTATAATTTGCGCTACTGCTTAGCCAAGAGTGTTTGTCATAAAGATTAGCATTGAAACATGTTGTGCATTTGGGAGTAACAGTTTTTAAATTTTTCAGATCGGGGATTAGTCTCCCTTTCTCTATTATTATTTTTTTTTTCGTAAACGTTTTAGACCCAAAAGAACTAGCAATTTTTCAAGATAAAATTAGTTGAAATTCGAAAATCATAAATCCAAAAAATCTACAATAAATATCACGATCATCCAAATCAGCTGACAATAACCTGACTCTTAGAAATACGAGTAACCACGCTCTTGAAAATAAACACGCGGGCCAAGAATATTTTGTTTAAATTTTATATACCTACTTTTTTGAAAAGAATTTAGAAATTTTTTTTTTTAATCTAATTAACCTGTGCCAATCACTCAAAAAGCAAACTTTATTCATTTGTTTGGTTAATTTTGCATGTATGTTTGCTTGGATTTGTTTGTAATCAGCAAAACCACCCAAATTTCAATTTTATATAGTAAGTAGACATTTTTGGTTTAGTTTGTTTACAGTAGAAATCAAAATAAAACTTATATTCATTCAGTCTGGAACGCTTAAAACTAACAAAATTAGCTGAAATATTTGTGATTATTATTGTAACATAGAAGGAGGATCAGCCGTTCTATACAGGATGTCAAAGAAGCACTGCTTCACGCCTCAAAATAAGTCGTAATAGATTTGTATTGATAATTTAAAATCTTATTTTATATTTAAACACAAACATTTTTGTATTGATTTATTCTGCTCTCTCGAAAATAAAATTTAAACTAGAATCTACATCTCAAAAATGCTCTTAATTTTTTTTTATTTCCTTTCTAGTTGTGTTCAGGCTGCTTCACCGAAAAAATTTTGTTGAAAAATGAGTCGCAATTAAAACGTTCGTAATAATATTATTATTGATTTGCTAATTTTGCTGCGCATGCATTGCATGCGTTGCATTCATAGACAAGCAGCCTCTGCTTATAACCAAGCATTAGGTCATTTAATTTAACGCTAGCCGAACCCAAATCGAAAATCAAACCATAACCGAAATAATTAATTGACTTACAAATGATTAGGCTCATTTTGGCCTAATTATTTGCCCCGTGAAAAAATGTTGGGCTGTAGACTTTCTTGACCAAGCTTTATATCATTTAATTTAAACCTGGTAGATTCAATCCCGAAATTACATAGAAAGCAAAACAAGATCAATGGACATACAAATAATTTTAGACTCAATAAAACTTAATCAAAAGTCCATCGTCGATAATTGCCTGACATCTCCGAGGCATGCTTTCTACTAAATTCTACAGATCCGACGAATTTCGCAAGATAGCTGCTTCAAAGTGTGTGTGCGTCTTCCACGAAGTTTCTGTTTAATATATGCAAACACATTTTGAATAGGGTTTGCATCGGGCGACTGTGACGGCCAATCCAATGTAACGATGCCAGATTGAGTCTTCCACTCAGTACAGAGCTTGCTGAGGTGTTAAGGATCGTTGTCCTCTTGCAGAATCCAATCTTCATTTCTGCTGATGAACCAACGTTTGGCAGATGGCAGTAAAGCCTTTTTGTAGATTTTAATCATTTTTTCGGCATTTAGGTTGTCGGTAAATAAGTACAAAGTGCCGAATCCCTGCTTTGAGAAGCAGCCCCAAAGATGCACCTTTATTCCGTGTTTTACGCTCCGCTGAACAAGCCTATTGGTGGAAGTTGACCAGGCTCGCGTGAGGACACAACTTGCCCATACAGAACATTCATCAGTAAAAATGACATTTTCAAAATCTCTATCGATATTCTCATGCGACCAAGCGAGTCCCTTTTTCACATGTTTTCCAGTCAACAGAGGCTTCTTCATTGTGTTGCGCCATTTCAGGTCATGAGTACGGAGATGGGTTCGGATAGTTTCGTAGGATATATCTAAACCTTTTGCCTTTAATTTTGCTTGTCCTTGCCGCAGTGTTAAACCAGGATTCCGCAAAAACAGATTCACTATTCTTTTTTCATCTTTTTTGTCCACTTTTCCTATCGAGCCACGTTCTGGTAAATCATCGACATTTTTAGCCACTTTATATCGCTGTACCCACTTATGTACAAATGCCTTCGACTTTCTCATATATTTAGCAGCCGCTGATTGCGACATTTTGGGACTTTTCGGGTGGGTGCAAAGGAACACAGCCTTGTAGCGCGACGCGTATTTAGCACTCATGGCGCTTAACGTGATTCTCTTTCAAAAGATCAACGACAACTGAATCTTTGTTGACAATGCATCAAGGACAAAGCTTCCCTCTATCGGCTCGCAAAGGAATTAGAGCGAAATCTTTCATTACCTGTCGGTAATGACGACCACGCTCTTACTTGACTGACTGTATGTGTGTGTAAAATTATCTTATCTACTCATACGACCAAAATCACTTGTTTGTATAAAAATCGAAACAAAAATTCATCATTATGTTGAATGACGGAACATCCAAATATATAATGATGTACACTCGTGTACAAAATTACCGCATATTTTTTTTGTAATAAAAAAAATCCCACTAGTCAATTTCAATGGAACTGGTATCAAATGATCCCAAATTTATATTTTTCTCTCAAGAGAGGCATAAATGTGACGTTATGGAATTATAACGACAATTTTTCATTGCAAAATGTTAAAATGTGTCGAACTATTTTTTTTTAATTTTCAAAAGCGGTTTATAAACATTAAAATTAGCTTTATTACAATTTAGTTTGATTAATGTAGTAATGAGTATTTCCTCCCCCGTGCCTTTATTACAGCTTTCGCCCTTCTGAGCATACTGATTTGTATCAGAATGAGATTTCACTCTTCTTGCACTGCAACACTCAGCTCTGCTATTAATCTGGTGCGGGATTTATAGCTCTAATATGGCGTTTTAGAATGTCCCATACGTGTTCGATCGGATTAAGATCAGGGGCGGTAGGTTGTACCATCACTTCGAATCGAAAAAAGTCGAATTCGAAAAAAGTCGAATCGAAAAAGTGAAAGTTGTATCATTTTTGCTTTTCGAAAATGATACAACATACCGCCATTCAACTTTTTTCGAATTTCGATTCAAGTGATGGTACAACATACCGCCCCAGGACTCATTGATGGCCACTTAACTGCACGAATACCGATATACTGGAGTAGGCTTTGAATTTCGTGTCGAGTGCAAGGATTGTTTTTTCGTGTCTACAATTAAAATTTTTTTTAATAAAATTTAAATTTATAATTAAATGGGGCAAAAAATGTGTGAACGAAATAAAAATTTTGTAACGTGAAAGTGATCTGTAACGTTCGGGGGGTACTTTTGCCCATCTACATTATTTGTTAGTGAAATAAGTTAGTTTAGCACTAGAACAATAAGTGTCGTGAGTCATCTTTTTTTCTCAATAGTGTTTTGTTTCTCTAATAATTTAGATTTTGTTTTTGAATGACATACTTTGTTTAAAGTTTATTTATTTTATTTTATTCTATTTTATTTGTGTGTGTTTGAAGTTCCTATTTGAAAATAGTGAAGTGTATAAAGGGTGTAATTGCAAACCGGTTTCGCCCGGTTTGTAAAAAAGTTAAACTAAAGCCTGATAGGCAAAATATAATGAATATGGAGGTATCCATTGTTATTCATCCGGTGGCGGATGAAGTGATTATTGAGCAGACTCCTCAAGTAACGGTGTCTCGACCAAATAATCGTAATAATAAGCGTAATATCGCTGAATCAAAATTTTCCAGGTGAGTTATTCGGCCTAAAACCACTATTAAAAATTTAACTAACGAAATAATGATTTTAAAAGAGCAAAACAGACAAGGCAAATAAGTCAAAAATTATTGAGAATATAAAAGAGAACTTTCCAAGTTTTGAGTTTTTTCGCGGTTTTAGAGAATCTCAATGAGATTGGCAATGAGGATATTGACATAGTCCATCGTCGTCTCAATGTAATCGAAATTTAGAAAATGACGTTTTCGAAATGATGAAACAAAAAGTGCGATCAATCAATAACAAAGAGAAACAAATAAAAAGCGATAAAAGTGTAAATAATAAAAACAATAATAATAACAACAATAACAATAATAGTGATAATGTGCCAAAGCAAAAAAGTTACCGAGACCGCCACCATATATACATGGTCAAGAAATGAAAAATACCATCAAGTTGGCCAAAGGACTCAACATTAATAATTTTGAAGTAAGACGGGTAAACACCCACAAACATACAGTTATAACGGACGATTTGAACAATTACAACAAATTACGGACAATTTTTGATGATGTAAAAACCCAATATTTTACCTATACGCCAAAACAGTTTTAATTTTAACTCTAGTATTACGAGGAGACAGAAGATTTGGTAGATTTACAAACCGAAATTGAATGTGACAAAATTATACAGATGACATCAAAAAGACCAAGAGAATCATTTAGACCATTACCATTATATATCGTACAATTTACAACAAACACACTATTAGCCAAGGTGTACAATATACATGCGATAAACTACCAGAATGCCTATTTTGATCCAGAATTGGGAGACGAAACCACAAATTTGTGTATACGTATACGACGTATAATACACAATTTTGAATAAGTGTGCTGTCATTTGTTACGCATGTATGTGTGTTGTTTTTGTGACCATAGGCATCAAAATTTATCGAACCGGGTGGAATCGGTTCAAATTGTTGGTGCTTCCACTCCTGTTTTGTGACATTGTCCCATGGTATCTAAATGGGGAATTTGACAAAAACAAAATTATGCTAAATTTTGATTAAAGTGAATGTAGTTTTTACGTGTCGTTTTATTGAACACGAAATGTTTTACAATTGTTTTTTTTATAAAATATAAAATTTGTTAATTTTCAAAATATAAAATTATTAACCTAAAATAAAAACATTGCGAATGGTGTGGCGCGACATCCGAACAAATTTGTTTTTACTAATACAAAAACACATATATTCTACACTATTGCGTTCCGGTAATTCTTCTCTCCTGTTATTGTTTTTGGATCAAAATAGGCGTTCAGAGAGTAACATGGAAAACATTAAACAAGAGTGGAGATATAATGCAATGCAAAAATTGCAAACGTTTCGGCCACACAGCAACAAATTGTAGATTAGAATTTATATGCGTTAAATGCACAGAACATCACGCACCAGGAGAATGTAAAATCGAACAATAAGCTACCAAAGAGGACATATTTTGTATAAATTGCAACAAGATGGGACATCCAGCATCATATAAGGGATGTTCAACAACAAGCGGCGCCACCACCACCATCAAGATTGTTCACATCAATTCCCGTGACAAAGGAGAACGGGACAGTGGCTGACATGTTAAAGGGGAGGGGGGACCAATCCCAGCTCGACAGCAACAACAGATTAATTTCAGTATAATGCAACAATCAATCAATTGACGGCGAGGATGGATGGCATGGCCCGCACCATACACCAGCAAAGTGAACAAATCTCACAACTTCTCCAGATTATCGGTTCATGGTAAACAATTTCAAAATTATTGCGTTAAATGCCAATTCCATTGTGAGTGTTCAGAGGCGACTAAATTTATTAAAATTCTTGAATACGCATTTACCTGATTACCTACTGGTGAATGAAACTAAATTAAATTTCCGGCACAAAATTCAATTTAAAAATTACGAGATGGTACGAAGGGACCGGGTCAATGCAAAGCAGAGCGGAGGCACAGCTAACCTAATCAAAAATGGGCTAAAATATAAAGAAATCACACCTCAAGAAATTAGCAACTGTGTCGGCATAGAAATTGCTATAGTTAAATTAAAAATTAAAAGTACACTCAACCATTTATTTTGGAAGAGTGGGGCAAACGGTTTTTGGAAGAGTGAGGCAAAATTTTCTATATACTACATTTACAAAATTCAAACTATTTCTACATTATAATGGGATATTTGAATGTAAGGCATATAAATTGGGGAAATTCGGTGAATAATTCGAAGGGCAACCGTTTATATCGATGGATGAACGAAAATGAGATGGAGTTAAGAATCAAAACTTATAAAAGTGATACACCGACCATGATTAGATCCGGAAACTATTTAGATTTGGCCATTGCGGATGGGCGCATCAAAATTAAGACAAATAGTAGAGACGAAATACCGACGCATTGTTATGATAGCGATCATAAAGCAATCGAGATTGTCTCACCACAGAGTTTGGCGAATTAAAAACGGGGATAAATGAGGTGGTGGCGAAGCGATGGTGGTTTCACAGACACAACATGGGTGGCATGGTCTGAAAAATTAGAAAAGGCACATCGGAAGGCAGTTATAGCAGAAGAGAGTCATGGCGGCGGTGAGAGCGATTCATCAATAATAAAAACATTGACACCAAACACACGAAATTTAGATGAAGACGAGCTCAAAATGTATATTGAAAAGATTACGAAATTACTTTTGGCCAACGTTAAAGAAAATTAACCAGTAAAACAAAGACGATGTAACAATATGAACTGTTACACGAATGACACGATCGAAAAATTATGCAAGCACAAAAGCCTGTTGATCACCAAAATTAAAACGAACGCATCATCATCATAACACAGCATATACGACAACAAGCGAAATTCAGAGGACAACAGAATTGGAAAACAGAAATTACAAGGACAGTACAACTAATTGAGCAAAATGTCAAAATTCAAATTGAAAAATATTGGGGCAATCGCATGAAGAATGTAAAGCCGGGAGTGAAAATGTGAGCAGAAATCAAGAAAATGACGTGACAGGAGGCAACCGATATCAATGTTAAAGAAATCGAAGTGGATGAGCGGGAGATGGATGAGTACGAGCATTTATATATACCGTGGGCGGAGATGTCACGAAATGAAAACAACAAAATTCAAAATTTGGATGAACCCATAAATTTAGACATAATACGCGACGGAGTCCGGCATTAGGCAAACCAGAACATGAAATTCAAGTGAATGAAACGGTGGAGCCAATCAAGCGGAAACACGAAGAAGATAAATTATTAAAACGCGCAAAATCACAATTTTCGGCAACAAATCGAGCAGAAGCACCAAATCAACCAGATCTAATACCAAACATAATAATGAAACATCTTCCATATTCAATTATAAACGAAATTTGTATCCTATTCTACTTTCGAATTTGGACAAAATTTACGAAATTATTATTTTTGAAAAGATTTTGGAGCACGTGCAGAAGAGAGGATTGATGTCCGATAATCAATTTGGCTTTCGGCAGGAGCACAGTACAGTACACGCAATCACAAAATTTAAAATTATTAATTTTGCAATGGTACAAAAGTCAATCGTTGCGTTGAATTTCAAACAACATGCGCCCTTTGGCTTGCAGTAGACTTTTTTCAAGGTGGTTTCTGATAAAAATATAAATTTTCTATCATTTGACACTAGTATAGTATTAAAATAGACCAGCGGGATTTTTTTTATTACAAAAAAAAATATGCGTTAATTTTGTCCACGAGTGTATTTTAGTCCCTTGTGACGAAAGTTGATGGGTTACTAGATATTTAATTTTAAAACTCGAATGATTTGTATACAAAATGTTCTTTTTAACAAATTTTCAATGAATACTCAATGTAAAAATCAGGAAAACAAAAAAAATCTGGTCCTAATTTTTTTTTTGTTTTTTGTTTTTTGGGTTGTGTTAGAAAGTATACAACGCGAGCTTGCACATAAAATTATTGCTGCAACCGTGCTGTAAAATATTCTAATTTTAAAATTTTGTTTGAAGTTTGAAGAGGCAGGAGACGAAGAAAAACGCATCGAGTTAAGGCACTCTGCCCTCGATGACCTCTTATAAGAATCGAGTATTTAATACGTGCCCATTTTTAAAACTTAGAAAAATTCCATATATCACTTTCACTGATGACTAAAGATAACTTCGCATAAAATCTAAATAACGAATTTAGGTTTCTCACCTCACAAATTTTAGAAATTTATTTGACCGTGTATCTCACAATAAATTTATTATGGTTTCTAATACACGGTTCGTAATCTGATGGAATTTGTGAATTAACACTAGCGCACACAGTTGCTTTTATCTACATTTTGAATTAATTTCGCATAAAGATTCGTATTAACTGGAGCACATACATACGTAATAAATACTTTGAAAACTGAATCAAAACGACTTAGCAAACTACATAAACGCCAATCACCGTTAAATACCAAAGTTTAAATAAGTTTTTGTTCCGAGATTTGAAAAGTTTAATCCTTGATAATCTTCAAAAAAAAATAATTTTGGTATTTGTTATCCATAATAAACCAACAATTTTACTTGCTTGCTTGCCTCTGCATGCTATCGAAAAGAAAACCAATTTTACGCGCTACGAGGCGAAAAAATTGTTTTCAAATTTAAATATTTGTCTTTATTTGAATTAATCAATCGTGAATATAGCGCGTTGTATTTTATACAAACAATAATAAAAAATTTAAATTGATATATATTAAAAGAATTTAGGAGCTCTCGTATATTCGAATCGCTCTAAACCATCGCTAATGGAAATTTTGGATTCCTGATCGAACCAACCCTCGATTACAATGCATTTTGCGATCTGATTGCTATTCCGTTATTTAATTGTTATGCTTACATGAGAAAAATGTAAAATAGATAAGCGTGGAATACTAGGAATTGTATATACAAATCTTCATGTTACCATTCTTAAGAAAATCAATTGATTTATTCGTGTAGTATTTTTTATTTTACCATCTCATCTTAAATCTTGTTAAACATTTTTCCTCTTGTATTGTGCTACAAATAAATAATTATTTCCGCAAAAAAAAAAATTATTTGTAGTGAGATGTATTCCATTCGTTGTTGATTAGTTGCTTATAATTTGACGAATTACAATTTGATTCTATAACAAATTCTGATGCTTCGCTCTTTACTTTTCATCAAGATGGTCTCAATATTACATATATGCTACGGATGAGGTTGATGATGTCAGTGCTGATTTAATGTATTTTTTGCACTCAGACAACCTGAGATGCAGTCCGAGAGATGCAGTGTGCCATTCAAACGAAGACTTATTGCATTTTTATCTTCAAAAATTACTCAGAGACTACAAGGTCAGTATCCCATCTCAAAATTCATGCTTGCTGAACCTCAGATTTCAGTTTGAAAAGCTGAATCTAAAACTATAAGACACTATATGTCGAAAAAAATTGCAAACCCGTGTTAAATCTCTATAAGCTGAAATTATCTGTCAAGAGTCAGCTGGATCACCAAATTTTTAAAAAATTAGCTTAAAGTCCAGATAATTCACATAAATATGTTATTCAACACAGAACAGTAAAACGTTTTATGATATTTTAACTAAGAATTGAGATAAAGGTTTTCTCGTCAAGTGATGCTCCAAAATCGCACACTCTTGAACAATATAACTTCCCATGGGTATTCTCTATGCCATTTGCTGAACAATTACACAGGTTATAATTTTTTTATAAAGTCACACAAATCTACTTAAATCTTGTTATTATGAATATTTTCTGAGAATACCCAAACGGATTTTCGTGACGATTGGAGCATTTCTAAAGATAGATTTTACTCGCCAAATGATGCTCCTAAATCGAAAAATACTCGTAATCAGATACTGTTAAAGTTAGCCGAAAGTTTCCAGCCGAAAGATAATGCAGATAGTGTCTTGAATACAGCAAAAATCAGTCATGACCTCGAATTTAGGAGAATTTAGGATCGAATTACATCATGCGGGTGAAGGAGAAATTATTTCAGTTTATAGGAATTTAAAAATCGATAGGGGCGAGAGTATAAAGAGAGTTTAAAAATAGTCAAAACACTATCTGCATTATCTTTCGGCTGGAATCTTTCGGCTAACTTTAACAAGGTCGTAATCAGCTAAATTTTTGTAAACATTTTCATACTTTTAAATATTGTCGATCTTATTGTCAACCATATCCTGCATATTATAAGAAAGCAGAAGCTTGTCAGCTGAAAATAAAACGTTACGCTACTCGCCAAAGTGGCAGCACTATATTAAAAGTGTTCCTTAAAATGACAAATTGATTGATCTACGAATTAAAGTAATTCGGTATATGAAATTTTGAAATTGTACAATATTCCGTCTTTCACCGCCATTTCTTAGCGAATTACTATGAAAGTTGATTAGTCGGATTGGTTAGGAAATTTAAAGTGAGTTTTGGACAAAATTCTAGGATCTGATTTTGGATTGAAACATGAATTTTAAATGGAAATACGCGGTATCTGTGCATTATGCACGATCAAAATGGATTTTGAGCCGAAGAGAACACGGCTAATTCTAACTTAATATTTTAAGAATTGCGTATGGCCGCATAAAATCAATAAATTACAGTGAAAATTCTATCAGATAAATTTTAACAAATGTTTCATGTAGGCATCAAAAAGCAACAGCTGATAGTCTGAAACCTAAATAATTCTAAAGGATAATCCCCTTTAATTTTCTTATTCGATTCATAAGTTTCCGTTTCAAAATTCAAATGTATCCCTGCACAATTATTTTTATAATTACTTGTAAAGAAGTGGCCGAGAAGCACGTATTACTGACTCATTTCAGAACTTTATTCGAAATATATAGAAGAAAAACATTATAGGCCTGCTATGCAAATTTTAAAATTATTAATTAAGAATTAGCTGAGTTCTCTCCAGTTTAAAATCCATTTTAATCGTGCAGAATGCACAGATACCATATTTCCATGTAAAAATTTCGGCTGAATCCAAAATCAATCTATAAGTCAAATTTCATTCATGGCAAACCACAGCGACTTAGGAATTTAAAGAAGCAGCGGGGTTGGGAAACAATTGTCCGTAGGCACACCGGAAGGTGTCTTTCTGAAGATAAGGAAATATTTAACAAACAAATGTCTCGTGCAAGCATCCGAATCGAAAATTTTATCGCGTAAATTTTATCGATTAAAACAATCAATTAACCAACCATGAAATTCGAAATAAGATTTAGCAAGCCTTGGATTTTACTGGGTGTTTAAAAAACAAAACTATATAAATAATGTGTCCAGAAACATTATTTATATAGTTTTGTTTTTTGAACAAATTTTTTTTTTGGACGAATATGGTTCACTTTAAAACCAAAATAAGTTTAGCAGCCTTTGCATTCTCCAGTTTCTCCGAAAAAATTATTGGCTTATGTTGATATTTTTTTATTGCAAACTAAAATTTGCCAATTCAGCCCAATTCCTACCCAACAATGTATCTTCTGTCATTATTTATTTATTTATTCAAATAAATCTATTCTGTGATAAATGTATAATTTCAAATTATTTAGTTTAAAACACAAATTTATTAAAACAAAAGTAAAAAAAAAATTTTAAAATTTAGCGAAAAAACTTTAAACAAAAAAAGAATTTAAATCAAATTTTCATTAAACATTTAAAAATTTTAAAAATAATTCTTCAGGATATTTTGTTGTCCTGTGATAAATTAAAGTCAAATAGGTCGTCGGTGATGTTGAATGATTTAGACATCCTATAAATGGGGTTGTTTTCTCCATAGTTTGTAGAATGGTGTTCTATTGCTAAAACCTCATGGTTTCGAAATGTTCTGCATGGCACATGAAGTGATATGTTTCCCAAAATGTAAGCTGAACCAGTGTTACCAAGCAAAACGTTACCAATAAAAGCCGCGCCTAAGAGAATTCGTCTATTTTCAAGCGTGCATATTTTCTAATCCGTGCATCTTGTTGAGTACGGAGGTAACCGAGCCACATTTTCATGAAAGTTGTGGCCGTAACCCCAGTCACTTTTCTTTGACAAGAAAATCAGAAACTTCATTGAATTCTTTCAATCCTTTAAATGTGCACAACATAGTACGGACTCCACACCGTTTCAGCGTATTCCAGTTGAGATCGAACGTAAGTGAAATAGAGTGAACATAAGGTTTGAATGTTTTTAAATTCACACCCAAGTCTATAATCTCATTGACTCTTTGCAATAGTTCGTTGTTGACTTTGTATGAAGTAATTAACGGATTTCTTTTACGATGAAAAGACATGATTTTGCATTTCTTAACATTTAAGTAAAGCGAGTTTCGATCACACCCTCACTTAATCTAACGATGCTTTCTTGAAGTTTCTTCGTATCGTGCATTCCATTAACAGTACAAAAAATTTGCACGTCATCGGCAAATATGAACACGTTTGACTTTCTCTGTCTAGAGACAGATTACTGAGACAACATCTCAATCAATCAAAAGAAGTTTGCGTGAGGTGATGGCATGAACGGAAGATAGGACCACGCGGAAGGCTTCTTACATAATTGGTGCATGAGCAAGTCGTTGAATGGGATTTAGAACTCAAACCAATCGACATTCGTGTCTGTCATTGCAAACTTGTTTCGAGAAATATTATTGAGCCAGATACATTTTGTTTATAGGAAATAGCGCCAGCAAACGACAAAAAAAATTAAAAATCATTTTCCCGTTGCCATGCCGTAACAGTATACCAACTTAAAAACAAATACAACAGTTGGCAACATTGTATTGCCGGCGATGAAAATAGAAATAGACTATAAAATTATTAGAACGAAAAAATCGCCGTCGTCAGGGGCATGTATGTTTTCTACGTATTTTAATTTGACGGGCAATACCACTCGTCGTTATCGCTCTACCTCTGCTTTGAGCTTTATGAGGCGACCGAATTTTTTAATTTAAAGAATTCTATATTTCAATTATTTATTGTTTAATACATAATAAATCTTATACACATTATGAAAAGTAATAATTAACAGTACAAAAAACTGTTTTTTTAAATAGAATATTTAAAAATACATAAAATAGATTTCAAAAAATAATAACAATATAATAATAATAAAAACAATAATAATACACGAAATAATAATGTCTAACATATGCTACTGAAGTTAGCCGATAATTTCAGCCGAAAATAAAAATGCATTATCGACATATTTTTTATCAGTGGCCCTATTCTGGTTTTCCCTGGGAATTGGGAAAAATATTTTCATAGCATTTTTGTCTAAATTAAATTTTTCTGGCCTACTGTTGGAATTAATTGGGTGTAAACATTTTTGCATCAAAGATATATTGGGAATTATTTTTCCCTATAAAAATTGTTTGGAACAAAAGTTTCTCAATCAACTTTGTTTCGAGAATATTTACACCAAACTAATTCCATCAGTAGGCCAGAAAAATTTAATTTAGAAAAAAATGCTATAAAAATATTTTTCCCAATTCCCAATTCCCAGGGAAAACCAGAATAGTGCCACATGTGGTAGTAAAAAATTCTGTTGTTATAAGCCGAAAATTACATGTAATTGAAGTTATAGCAGTAAATGTTCGCCGAAAAAAATTTCATAAATCAATATCCCATAATTCGAATGTTTAAAGATAATATGAACATGTCTGTGAAGTTAGCCCGAAAAATATCCCGAAGAAATGCGATGGCAACACTATAAAACGAATATCACGACATTTTTCAGTGTCATCCCGAAAAATTTTCTATATTACGCTAGTTTTGAATGTCATCCCGAAATATTTTTACTATCACGACATTTTTACTATCATGACATTTTTTATTTTTTTTGTTATCCCGAAAACAATTCCAATAAACAAAACATCAGTAAACAAATAGCGACAGGTGTTTAAACCATCCCGAAACCAAAAAAAACATGTAAAAGCGCAGAAATTTATATCACGAGAAATTAATTTAATAACAAATAATTTACTGGCATGCAAAAATGCAAAATCAAGCATTATTGTTATTAGTAAAAAAGTAATTATTGTGGATCGAGTCTATGAGTCAAATTTTAGATATAGCCGTGTGAAGTCGTAGTAGATATTAATTAACAGAACAAGATTGGTATAGAATTTGTAGAGGAAGGATCCACCTTTCATTCGCCAAAATTTTGATTCGAGTCTATGAGTCAAATTTTAGATATAGCCGTGTGAAGTCGTAGTAGATATTAATTAACAGAGCAAGATTGGTATAGAATTTGGAGAGGAAGGATCCACCTTTCATAATTTTTGCGAATGAAAGGTGAATCCTTCCTCTACAAATCCAATACCAACCTTGCTCTGTTAATTAATATCTACTACGACTTCACTCGGATATAACTAAAATTTGACTCATAGACTCGATTCACAATTTTGGCGAATGAAAGGTGGATCCTTCCTCTACAAATTCTATACCAACCTTGCCCTGTTAATTAATATCTAATACGACTTCACACGGCTATATCTAAATTTAACTATTTTATTTCAGAGGTTTATTGTTTTTCTAATATTATATTTTTGAATTAATTTTTTTGTATATTTTATTAATTTTGGTTATATCGATGTAAATTATTTTAGTGTAATATTTTTCGAGATGATATAAAAAATTGTCGCGAAATGTTATATAGTACTACATATAATTTTAACTGAAAATTTCGTGATATTAATTTAATATTACAAAACTATATAATTTTAGTTTTATATACAGCAATATTAATTATATTTACTTGACTATCACGATAGTATTAAAATATTCTGTAGATATATAATAGTCTTGCCATATTTAACTATAATGGTTTTTCGGGATAATTTTTCGCGCTAACTTCCCAGAGGTAATATGAACTGGGTGAAGTTAGACCAATACGTAAACTGTTGTATAAAATATTTATAATTTGTGGTGTTAGAAGACAATGAGTGCGAGTTGTGGCACTAACAGTGAATACCTGTGAAAAAAATCAGGCCATATTTTATGTAGCATCATAGTAAAATAAATTAAAATCTGGATGCATGCTTAGTGTTAATTTGTACTGGGTGAAGTTAAAAATTAGTGGATGAATTTGATCATAAAGCAGCGTTTGTTTGGCCAAGATCATTTTTGAATGTACTACGTTGAATGGCAGAAATTTGGTAAGCTCCATGCGCACATTATGGTTTTGTTCCTCAAAAAAATCAGATCGGGTGAAATTGATTCCAACATTGCAACCGAAATCGCGAATGAAGCTGTTGATCCGAAATTGGGTGCAGTGATGTCTATGAATATGATCCATGAACCTTGCGTAGTTTTCATCAATGACTCACCCTGTATGATCGATGGCAAGTGTTTCAAGCGATATCCGAGATACCTGATTGCGGACTTACCTGAGGAGTGTCAACTCTTACAGTTACTCGATAACGATTCGGATTGGGACAATACGCTCAAAAATTCCGTTATATTTTACCTCATGAAATCCGCACAAATTTTGCGATTATCATATCCACGTGTTCTCCTTCGAATCCAAACAATTTGTAGGTGAAATATAAGGACGAAAGCAGAAATGAAAGTGAGGGATTACTTATGATATAAGACCTGTATTGGCGAATAAAGTGTTGTCGTATTTGAGCATGATATTACCTAATCGTTCCACGCACGACGATTCAGCCACGAATTACAAAGAGAACAACAATACGACACTAATGTTCTGCAATTGAATAAACAACAAAAGGCTGCTTACGACTTTTGATAAGAGCTGTGAACAATGGTGGCATTTACTTTGTGGATGCTCCCGGAGGGACTAGAAAAACGTTCTTAATTTCATTGCTTTTGGCATTAAAGTTGACCGGGCACTGCTTTCATCTGAAATAGCAGCTACTTTGTTGGAAGGCGGACGCACTGTACATTGTGCACTGAAATTGGAACTGAACATGCGTCGTGCTTTTAATTTATTTCACTATGATGCTACTTAAAATATGGCCTGATTTTTTTCACAGGTATTCACTGTTAATGCAACTCAAACTCATTGTCTTCTAACGCGCCAAATTATAAATATTTTATCCAACAGTTTACGTATTGGTCTAACTTCACCCAGTTCATATTACCTTTAAACATTCGAATTATGTGATATTGATTTATGAAATTTTTTTCGGCGAAAATTTACTGCTATAACTTCAATTACATATAATTTTCGGCTCATAACAACAGAACTTTTTACTACTACCTGATACAAAATATGTCGATAATGCAGGATTTTTTTCGGCTGAAATTTTCGGCTAACTTCAGTAGCATGTCTATCATCTGGTAAATCAGGAAAATAAATAATATTACCTCAGAGATTCTGAAAAAACGATTTCCTAAAACTTGCATAAGACTCGGTTGACTTAACATGCGATGGTAAGCTATTCCAACAGCCAACACACTTAACATAAAACGATGAATTGAACAATTTACTATTATTTCGCGGTATAATTAAGGATTTATTACGCGATAGATTAGATTGGACCAATTTTTCAAAAAGTACGATTGGATATATGTGTTTCATAGCTTATACATAGACACGTACGATATGTATAATAATCTTTAAGCGAACACCGAATCACATTATGTAGAAACAAAGAAATGTGATCATATTTGCGAAGTCGATGAATGTATCTTACACCAGCTTTAACCTTAGAACCGTGTTTGGGGTATAGAGTTCCCCAAGTGATTTTTGATAGATAATAAAACCTTCCTCTTCACACACCGAAAACCCGTCGTGATAATATTTGATGGTTTATTACATTACTTTTCATAAACAAACAATGTCTGAGCCAAATTTTGCAGTGTAACACAACCTTGAGAGAAAAAACGTACTGTCTATTTCGTGTTATGCGGAACTGTATTCCCCAAATTATATTTGATGCAATTAGTATGAAAATAACATTTTATTGCAATATTTTAGAATATATTGGGTTTATTTCTATTTAATGAATGTTCATTCCTAGCACCTAAATACAAAATAAGTATTATTATGTGATAATTATCGCTTTTTCTGCTAAACTACCGTTTCTTATGTTATTTTGGATCTATCCTTATAAAAAAGGGTAAATCACCAGAATTATTTATTTTACTCATGTTTTTCTTTTCGGCGCATTGTTTGAAAATATTTTAGTATCGAATGATATATTTGTCTTGTGCAGTGAGAGTGCATATAATATTTCAGTGTTTATTGGTAAGCATTTTCAAAAAATTGTCAATGAATTTTCATCGATGTTAGACAGAATTTATGAGCACGAGTTTTTGTAGAGGTGTGGTTATTGTGAAAATATCAGTGAGTGGTTGCTTTTTTTGAGGTATGTTATATTTGTATGCGATATATTTCTGTGTTAGTTAGTTCTGTTATATATGATTGATTGTTGTATTTGGTAAATCGCGGTGACAGAAGAAATTCTACAGACCAAATTGGATTTCAAGATCTTTGGGACGAGTATATGGACAGAGGAAATGAAAACATTGCTTTGGCTAACGAAAATGAGGAGAGCGGAAGCGAGGAGGACGATGCAGATATAATTTAGATAAAAATCGAGATAGTGATCTATCCGACATAGATGGTCCTTTCGTAAACGAATCCCCCACCCCTTCCATAATTACGTTTGCAAGCATTTGATTTGGTCGAAATTTATGTTCCTGCCTTCAAGAAGAACCAGAACAGGCTGTCTCGTGGGAAAAAATACAAAGGACAAGGTAGACGAGACAACACTATCTGGTGGTCATTACCAAGTCCAACAGAAATTGTAAAAGCGCAAAATTTAGCTTCAAGCAGAAAAGTGTCTCAACCTTGTTCTTTGGCGACATATATAGAAAAAGACAAAGCGTTCAAACGCCTTATGCCTGAATCTCTAATTCAGTATATTGTATTGGAAACGAATCGGAAAGCAAAGAAAAAGTATGCAGAGAACAATCAATCGGTAAACCCAAAAAAACTTCGCCCATGGTAAGACACAAACGCAAACGAAGTATACGCATATATTTCTATAATTATTTTTGCTGGAGCCGAGAAGTCAAATTTAGTAGCAGCGAAGGATCTTTTCGACAAGTCACATATGATATTTTATAGAGCAGTAATGTCATTGGAAAGGTTTGAACAGCTCTCCAAATTTCTACGTTTTGACGATACTAGAACACGTCAAGCCAGATTACGTGTAGACAAATTAGCTCTATTTCGTCAAGTTTGGACGGTATTTCAAAATAATTTAAATGGGCCTTTCTCTTCATCACAAGAGCTAACAGTCGATGAACAATTGGTGCCAACAAGAGGAAGATGTTCTTTCCGATAATATATACCGTCAAAGCCTGGCAAGTATGGCAAGTATATAAAAATATTCTGGCTTGTAGGTGCTAGACTAGAAATAACTATTCGTTAAGTGGTGAGATTTACTTGGGCACCCAACCAAATGAAAAGAGATCGACAGGTATAGCCCATCACTACGCCTGGTTAAATATCGCCATTACATTTCGGAGAAATATGATGATTATTATATTTATGAATAATTAATTGAATTTACGAAACATTATATAATTTCCTAAATAAATCTACAACGTATAATGAATTAAATTAGTTGTTTTCTTTTAGAAAGTATTTATTCACTAATGAATTTGGCGTACTTTTTATAAAATATTATTGCGAAATTCCATTCCCCATAACACGGAATTAAGTTGCTAAGCATACACACGGGTCTAAGGAAGCCCCCTATAATTTTCCCATATTATATTCATTCATTCCAAAAAGTATCAGATCACAGGAAAAATGTGGAGAAACGTAGGCCAAAAATAATTTCCGTCTAAGTTGATGCAAAATCAGTAACATTCCATAAATTCGAATTTACATAATGGTTTTACTACAAATCGCATTAACATGCTCATCCCACGATAAGGACTTATTAATTAAAACACTCAAGTCATTAAAACAGTCAACGAAAGGAATATTTTTATTACATACTGTAATCGACGGGAAGGAGGATGTGTCAAGGCCGTGCTTATAAATAATAATTGATTGGGCCTTTTTGGGGTTTAATTGTAAGTTGTTCCGCGCAGCCCAATTTTGAATAGCTAAAATGTGATCATTTATATTAAATCGTGTTGGAACTAAAGACAGCAAACTTTCTGCCTGATAAATAACTTTCAATAAGTTTACAAGCGGGGAGTGAAAATAGGAAGTTACTATGTAATTTCTTGATGAAGATTCTATGATCGATAGAATCGAATGCCTTCGAAAAATCGAGTAAAACTAAAATAGTTGCATTTTGAGAATCAGCATACTGCCGAATATCATATATATTATAAACGTCTATGTCACTGACTCACTCGAGAACGCACAGGGTGACCAAAAAATCATTTTTATATCTATATTAATAAGAATCAATTGGCGCATGTATGACTGATCATCACTAGAGAACGGTTGGACCGATTTGGCTGATTTTTTGTTGTGTTCATAATTATCAGGACAAGGTTTGTATGAAAGAAAATTTTGGAAAAATCCACTGGAATAGTCGGAAAATTCGGGAAATCGAAAAATGATGTTTTTGTACGGTTTTTTCGCACGTATCCGAACCAGGTGGTCTTTTAGAAGAAAAAAAATGGAAAATCTTAGTGGAAAACTCGGAAACTTCCGGAAAAACTTGAAGAAAAATGAATTTTTTTATAGCGCTTCAGTTGAGAACGGCTTAACTGATTTGGCTCAATGTTTTTTTGTTGTATTCGCCATTATCAGGAGATGGTTCTTACGAGAGAAAATGTTGGAAATCCAACGGAAAATTCGGAAAATCTAAAATTGATGTTTTTTGCGGAATTGCACACGTATCCGATCCAGATGGTCTTTTAGAAGAGAAAAATTGAAAAATCTTAGTGGAAAACTTGGAAGCTTCCGGAAAAACCCGAAGAAGTGTTTTCTCATGTTCAGTTGTACGTCGCGTGTTTGAGAGTTGGCAAACCATCATCGTTGTTCATTTACGCGTCAGACAAAAAACCGAAAAGTATTGTTTACCACAATGCTTTGTATTGATTTAATTCCACTCGAATAAAATACATTGAATTATTTTGAATTCCAACTGACTCTAATTCATTTTCACACTGAGAGAAAAAATCCAAAAAACAACTCAAACTTCGATAGATGCCTGAGTTTGAATCGACATTTCATTCACTTTTCAATACATTATGCCGCCTTTATGGTTGCGTTCATTCTAACAATTTTTACGACCAATCATATTGCTCAAAAATGACGATTTTTTTCTACTGGATTTTTCCACAAAAAATAAAAAAATTCGTCCGTGTGATTTTTTTTTCAAAATTTCGTCAACGAAATACACAAAGTGAAGCAACAATGCAATCGTAAAATCGAATGAGCGCACACACACACACACAAAATTATTATTCTTTAAAGAAAAATTCAAAGCTGATTTTTTTTTCGATTTCGTTCGAGTGATTTTTTTTTTTCAAATTTTCGTCAACGAAATACACAATACAATCGTAAAATCGAAAAAGTATGTGTTATTTTCGAAGTAGAAAATTCTCATTAATATCTTACAATATCTGAATTTGACAAGACGTGTTTTATATTGATATCAAAAGTTAAAATTCTAAAAAATAAGGCAAGCAGAAAAATTTCATTAATAAGATAGACAAGAATAAACGGACGCGAAGCGCCTCAGAACAACCTAATCCACAATATTTAATATGGTCGTACACGTACTATGTCCTTTCCTATATGGTAAGGATCTAACAGGTCAAAAACATTTAAATGCAAAGTAGTCTGATCTTTCACAATCTTTTCAAAAACCTTTGATAAAGAAAGGAGAATGCTTATATGCCGGGAGTCAGACACACTGGCAAGATTTTTTGCTTTTTGGAAGTGGAATCAGTTTAGCACTATTCCACGCCTCAGAAAAAGATGAGTTAGTAATGATATTATTCATGATAAACAAAAGAGAGCAACCGACAGCTGAAAAAATAATTTTAATAAATTTAATGGGTATAAAATCAAGACCAACACTTGCACCGTTCACTAAACTAACAGCTTTCTCCAACGTAATAATGTCAACACACTTGAATGAAAATACAGAACTGGCCGCGTTATCACCCATAGATTCCCAAATTTTATGATGCTGGGAGTGAGATAAATGACTAGAAAACTCCCTAGCAGAAAACAAGCAATCCTGATTCTGTTTTTGTTAACGCAACCAAACTTCTTAATTGTATTCCAAAATGTTTTCTGTGGCAGCTCGGAGTTAAACACACTATTCAGGTAAATAGCCTTCTGCGAAAGGATATGTGTGGTAACCTTATTACGCATCTAAATATATATCTTACTACTAGACGCCGTTCTGTCTCTCCTCCACTCGTTACTTGTTTATTTAATGCAAAACCTCTTAAGACGGTCAGGTTTTGAATACCCTCCGTAAGCCATGGAGGCTTAGCTAATTTAACTATGAAAGAACGAAGTGGCACGTACTTTTGAAACAAATAAACAACAAACTCGTTAAACAATTCTAGTTGAGCATTAACATCACTCAAACCATAAATGTCTTGCAAGCAGAAAGCCACACATTCACTTACTAAGCTAACCACATCTATGTTCTTATAATCCTTATACCTTATAAGCTCACCAGTATTGCCTAAAAAAGTATAGTTCGAACCAAAACTCCGATTTTTGATTTGGGTTCTACTATATTTTTAAATAAAATTACCTAAACCTTGGTCAAGAAAGAGTCCATTTGATTATTATTTATTCTTTTTTGCGTTTTAATTTCGGTTTAGGTCCGATTTGAGATTTCGGTTCTGCTAACTTTGAAGGGGAAAAGCCTTTAATTAGTATAAAATTAGCCTTTAAATTTAAAATTGTTCTTAAATCATTTTTTGATTTAGGTTCTATTAACTTCCCTAAAGCTAGCAAAATCCATCATTTTAGTTGGAATAGGGACGAATCCCATGATGGGTTCTGCTAGCTTCAGGGACGTGGGTTTTATTAATAAAATTATAATACAACGGTGTTAAACTTTGTAGCCATTTTGTCTGGCCGTGTAATAATTTTTTTTTTTTTTTTTGTAATCAATACAATCTGTTTTGGGACACAAGGCTCTCCCTATTCTTTCGCGGTTCTGCTTTTTCCCGTCCTTACTTTACGCCAGTCGGCCAAATTGAGGACGTACGGCTATAGGACCGATTTAAGACCATCTGCACATTGCATAGCTCTATGCCAGCCTATACAGGCATGGAAAATGGGTCGGCCCATGAGTCGGCACACCGACAGGGGATCATAGAAGTATGTATTATGTTTCACCACAGATCGTAATCTGTTGATGAAATTTTACTTTATATCCTGCCCCTCTCAAGATTCGAACCCGGTACCTCCCGATCTAGACGCCAAAGCTTTAACTAATAATTGTTTCAAGCAACAAATTTTGCAAAATGTATCCTATTTTGTAACGCCACACACATATTTTGTTATTTGCTAAATATTTTAATTTCGTTCCTATCAGGGGTATTGTGATCGAATATCTGTGATGCTCGATAACTCGAGTTTCTAACCACTATGTATATAGTTTTTCCGCGAAAACAAGACAACGATGAACGGACGAGCAAAAGTTTATTATACATTGTATAAATGAAAGCTAAATTGATCAACTGAAATATTCATGATTGTGGGTTAAATATTCGCACACATCAAACCTAAAATCATTCGTATCTATCGATTTTCCATATAACTTTTTAAAATTATTCGTCCTTTTTTAGACTTTTGTGTATGTCCTGAAAAAGTTCAACTTCAAATAGACCGACACATACGAACGAAGAAAAGTTGATTTTATCCAAATTTATAGTTTTTTAAACTTTATTTTATTTATAAAAAAAAAAAATCATTCATTTTTATTACACAACGATAAAAAAATAAGATTTCTGCAGGATTTTTATGATAAAATGAGAATAGGGATTTTTATTCGAAAAAAAACTAAAACTATTTTTTAAGATATATAAAAATTATGTCCAATGAAATTAAAGAGGAGAAAATGATCCTTTTCCGGTTTAAAAACCAAATTGAATTTGTTTTGTATACCGGATTTTAGTGTTATGGCTTTTAAAAGAGCCTGGCAATTTGACATATTGGCATAGCTCGCCATATTGGCATAACTTGCTTCTGGCTATTATTATGGCAACATCTGGTAGATCGACTGTCATTGTTTAAGAAACTAATACATTTTTATGATACGTTTTTATTAACAATGTCGTAAACTAGTTTTATATGCAACGGCATTTATTCAATGATAGAGTTATTTTGAAAATTTTATTATTTGGAACTTCGGGAAGGAAAAATACTTAAACAACAATAAATAGATTTTAACATTTAATGGGAACCGTATTTTTACCCGTCTGCAAGATTTGACCTAACCATTCTACTTCATATTTTCGTTCTCTGTTCAAACCTGACATTTATTTAATATTAAAATATAAATTTGAATAAAATATTACCGCATTGTGTATAAATTTGTTTTAAACGTAATTTATAAGTTAAATATATTATTATTGATAATAAATTGTGATAATAAATTTAAATTCTAGGCGTGTGAATTTAAGTCCTTAACGGTATATTGCACCCTCCACAGAAGTAACCATTATATTTTGTATATAGTGGTGAAGCAATACACTGTAAACTCTATATTTAAGTTTATCAAAATATTATGAAAATCTGTGTGATACGAATCTCATATTTATTGGTAATAAGACAGCAACGAGAAAACCCCAAAATTATTATAAAAAATTCATTTTAATAATTTCCAACTCGTTGTTTTGTGAGATGCTTACTCGTTCCTAAAACCACAAGCAGCATCTCAGCAGCAGCATAGCATATTTTTTTTCCATTCCGCCAGCAGCGACACATCTCCCTTGATATTTTAAATACACCCCATTTCTTTTAGCTATATATGTACGAGTATATGTGCTTTTTGCTATATATTGTCAACGAGTTATTTTCTATTTAAAATTTATGACTTTCAGATGTTACAATTTGAGAAGAAAACAAAAAACAAAAACAAAGAAAGATGAAAATACAATAAAAACAAAACAAAACAAAAAATTTGTAAGAATCGAAAATACGGAACTTAAGATGAAAAATATGATGTTGAAATTTTCGACAAGACTCGAGGACATAAAAGACAGAGTATTTAACGATGATAGATTGCTTTATGGTACATGTAACATTTATGTATGTTGTACATTATATTGTAATGACTACATTGCATTGTAATATGTTTCGACATAATTTATAAAATTTTCCAATCTGCTAATTGAAACTCAATCAAAATTAATTTACAAATTTGTAATGAACTAGATAATGCAAGTTAATAATTTTAGAGTTGAATTACACTCCCTTTTACCACGAATGTAGGACATATATCTCGAACACAAAACGAAATATTGAAAAAGCTCCGATTGAAGGTGCCGCTTCCTTACTCAGATTTCCATCAAATCTTGCAGGGATCTCCCAATCAATGGAAAAAGTTTAAGTATGAAGATTTTTCCGAATAGTAAATCCGCCTGAACTGTAGAGATGCCGAATTTTGATGAAATAAAGTTTTTTTTTATCAAAACTCGTTATTTCCGGTAAAATTTAAAAAATGGTCTGAACTAATTTTCTTTGCATTTTAATTTAAAATCGTTTTATTTTTAATCGTTTTCTCGTAAATGCTATACAGGGTGTGCAAGTTTTTTAGGGCTACACAGGGTGTGCAAGATATGAATTTTTTTTGTACTTAATTCGAGAGTACTGAAAACAAACCAATGTACGGAACAATCACAATAAAAAATTCGTAAACACAATTGTGACAATGAAACATAGATGAAAAATTTGAAAGAATCGAATTTCGTAAGCTAAGCAGTAATTTGCTAGTGACCACAAAGCGATTGAAGTATCATGTAGCAACATTTGATGCATGGAAAATATCACGGAAAATAACACACAACAAATAATAAATACAAACAACATCAAATGGGAACGCTGGAAAAAGAAAGTAATTAAAAAGCAGCGTTCAAAAATACTCTTCACTTTGTTTCAATTCCATTTATATTCTCTCAATTGATGATTTTTTAATTTTTTCCCCCACTTTTTCGATCGTGAATAATAAAATAAAAGATTAAGAAAAATATTCAGTTTTCAACGAATAGTGAGCGAATAATGAAAAAAACAAAGAGAATAATATTTTTAATAGATCAGCGGCGGTATGTTGTACCATCACTTCGAATCGAAAAAAGTCGAATTCGAAAAAAGTCGAATCGAAAAAGTGAAAGTTGTATCATTTTTGCTTTTCGAAATTGATACAACATACCGCCATTCGACTTTTTTCGAATTTCGATTCGAAGTGATGGTACAACATACAGCCGGCAAATACTTTATACATTTGTATTTTAGAGTAAAATTTTTTCCATGTGGCGTTGTTTACCAATAGAGGTAGACCCTTAGGTTGGAATTTAGTTGTTTCCCATATAAAATTTGCTATTTCATTTGAGACACGTCAGAGCAGGATGGCTATATAAAAAATGCATATGGCGGTCTCATATGTCAAAGAAAAAGCCAACCAAACAACTTTTTGTTTTTATAAAAAGTGACGCGCTAAATTTTGTGTATTGAAAAAATCGTGATATTATTAATTAAAATAAATAAAACATTAAGTATAAAACAGTGAATCGTGTATTATAGTGCATCGTTTGTAAATAAACTTCGAAAACTTTCGATTGAAACATTGAAATGAAGTGTTTAGTGAAATATTGTCAAAATGCGCCTCGAAAAATTTGAAAAGGAATTTCTTAGCATCTGTAAGTGTTTATATAAAATAAAATGTAAATTATGTTAAAAGCAAAGTGATTTGTGATAAAATTATCTATATTTTAATTTAGAAATCAGAAAAATTTAATTAAAAAAATTTTGGTTGTTGTTGGACTTTTTCTTTTTGTAAACACGTGTATTATCAGTATCGCATTTTTTTATTTTAGTTTAATAAAATGGAATGGCATTTATTTCATGTGCTACAACATGCTTTGCTTTTCATAATTTTTTTTATTTTGGTATACTATAAATATATTTTTTTACAGAAATTATAATGCAAATATTTGTTTTTAGCTTACCAAAAGATCGAGAATTGAAAAAGCAATGGTTGAAATCACTTGGCTTCGGTGAGCAAGATGTAGTAAGAAAAACTTCAATTTTTTGGTCGGTGCATTTTGAAAAGCACTATTTTATGCCACAGACAAAAGAGAATCAGAAGAGATTTTTAAGAAAATCGGCCATTCCAACCTTGTTCATTGACGAATCACCTTGTGGATTTGACGTCTTTACAAATAATCTTGAAAATATATGTCCCAATATTAATCAAACCGTAATTCATCATACTGAAGAAAACATGGTTGGATGCTCCGAACATTCTAAATCTAAATTTGTTTCCCAAGACGTCTATCCAACTTCTATAATAAATGATGCTGACGATATTATTGGAGCTAATTTTGAAGTTTCTTCGAATGTTGAGGAAGATCAATTCGGTGGGTTGATCTTATTACGAGATGTGGCAAATGATTCGTAGTTGATTATTGGGGCTAATTTTCAAGTTTCCTCTCATGTTGAGGAAGATTCATTATATGGGTGCAAAGTACCTGAACCGATGGTATCCGGAATTAACAAAGATTTGTATAATCGTAAAGAACACCAAAAATTTAATAAAATAACGTTACACCAAGCAATGACCTCATCCAAGGCTATAAAATAATGTTACACCAAGCAATGGACTCGTTCATGAAAATTTCAGCCAACAAAGGTGACAGAGGGGAGCACATGGGTAGACCATCAGCGAATTTGAAATATGTATTATCAAAACAGAAATAATTTTGTTTAATACAAGTCCCAAACACTAACTTCAGTTCACTTCAGTACTCAGCCGATGACTAATCGATTATTGCTTATTTTTTGTCCCTCCTTCATTTGTTTATTTTTTGCTTTTTTCTGCTATATATAACAAATTTTTACTTCTACAAATCAGTAGATACTCCTGATGATGATCTAACTAGTCGAAATCGATCGAGTGATTTTTTAAACTTTTTTGAACAAATTTTTTAATTAAAATATTCAAAAAATCTAATTTTGCGAAATAAAAAACAAGTGTTTAAATGGCAGTGAAGTATGTCCCAAATAACAAAAATAAACATGTATTAGAATATACACTGTTAAAAAAAAATCTTATAAGAATTTTGAGTGAAAAATAGAAAAAAAAACTCAAAAAAATTATTTTACATTCTCCATAATACCCCGGAAAATCATTTCCATTTGTAAGTAGTTTGCAGAAGATAATATTACAATATATCTAAATCCCGGGTATACAAAATTTGTGTACAAAGCTACTTTGAAATTACACAATTAGTTTGTCGGTAAATTTCACTATGTCCAAATGTTAACTTGAGGTTGACACAATCAAATAAATCAAGAGCCATTTCCATATCTAGGGGGGATAGGTGTCATTTTGCGCTCTCGCAAATGTAATCGATTTTATTGGTTTGAGAAGTTTTAATTTGGATAAATTCTGAATATCGTAGAGTTTGTCGGGAACGAAAAATACACCTCTCCCCTAGATATGGAAATGGCTCTTGATTTATTTGATTGTGCTAACCTAAAGCTAACATTTGGACATAGTGAAATTTTCCGACAAACTCTAGGATATCCAGAATTTATCTAAATTAAAACTACTCAAACCAGTAAGATCGACTAGAGTTGCGAGAACGAAAATTGACACCTTTCCCCTAGAAATGGAAATGGCACTTGATTTATTTGATTGTGCTAACCTAAAGCTAACATTTGGATATAGTGAAATTTTCCGACAAACTCTAGGATATCCAGAATTTATCTAAATTAAAACTACTCAAACCAGTAAGATCGACTAGAGTTGCGAGAACGAAAAATGACATTTTTCTTCTAGATATGGAAATGGCTCTTGATTTATTTGATTGTGCTAACGTAAAGCTAACATTTGGACATAGTGAAATTTTCCGACAAACTCTAGGATATCCAGAATTTATCTAAATTAAAACTACTCAAACCAGTAAGATCGATTAGAGGTGCGAGGACGAAAAATGACATTTTTCCCCTAGATATGGAAATGGTACTTGATTTATTTGATTGTGCTACCGTAAAGCTAACATTTGGACATAGTGAAATTTTCCGACAAACTCTAGGATATCCAGAATTTATCTAAATTAAAACTACTCAAACCAGTAAGATTTAGAGGTGCGAGGACGAAAAATGACATTTTTCCCCTAGATATGGAAATGGCACTTGATTTATTTGATTGTGCTAACTTAAAGCTAACATTTGGACATAGTGAAATTTTCCGACAAACTCTAGGATATCCAGAATTTATCTAAATTAAAACTACTCAAACCAATAAGATCGATAAGAGGTGCGAGAACGAAAAATGACACCTCTCCCCTAGATATGGAAATGGCACTTGATTTATTTGATTGTGCTAACTTAAAGCTAACATTTGGACATAGTGAAATTTTCCGACAAACTCTAGGATATCCAGAATTTATCTAAATTAAAACTACTCAAACCAGTAAGATCGATTAGAGGTGCGAGAACGAAAAATGACACCTCTCCCCTAGATATGGAAATGGCACTTGATTTATTTGATTGTGCTAACTTAAAGCTAACATTTGAACATAGTAAAATTTTCCGACAAACTCTAGGATATCCAGAATTTATCTAAATTAAAACTACTCAAACTATAAGGCTATCATTTCATCTTAATTGACTTTTCCGACAGATGAATTATTTTCTTAAATATTTTTATCAATGAAATCCACGCACAAGAATTCATTTTGTTTACTTTTTCATGTATTTTTAGTTAATTTAAAAAAATAAATCTATATATTAAATAATGTTTAGTTAATTAATTTATTGACCTCAATTAAATGACAATGTGTTTTATTTTGTTTTCCCAAGAATATTATTTACTATTTCTCTTGCTACCATTTTTGCAAAATAAATCGAATACGAAAAAAATGTCTCGCCTATTTTCGTCTCTTTCTATTATAATATAGTTATTTCGCAAAAATTTCAATTTAACAGTGTAATTACTAATACATGTTCCGCATTAAAAATTTCTTATTGGAATTGTATATGTACACGGGATTTTTTTTGGGACAAACTTCACAACCGTGTGTTTAATAAAATGTGTTTATTAGTACATATGAGTTCTTTATTGGAAATGTACGCTTGGATGAGATGTACATTCATCCAAAATTCGGGTACGATTTTCATACCAAAAAATATCTGGATACGTCGAGTTCGAAGGTAGCGACCCAAATGATAATACTTTAGCTACCCAAGTAATTGTTTTTATGTTTGTCAGTTGTACTGCTCATTCGGCCTCTTGGATATTTCCCTATTAGTAGCTTAACATCTATACAGAAAAAAAATATTTAGTTTTGTTCACGTTTATTACACGATATTGAGGTTGTAACAATTAGAGTGACATTTGATGGACTATCAACAAATTTTACTGCAACTCGAGAACTAGGTTGTAACGTTAATTTTCCTAATATAAATCTCGCTTTCAATTTGCCTGGTATAACTGAAAATTTATTAATTTTTTTTATCCATGTCATATGTTCAAACTCGTGAGGAACGTTTTAGCTATTAAAGGCCCTTTAGTCGATGGTGATGGACATAAAATTTCATGGCACTACTTAAAATAACTATATAAGATTCAATCGAATGAAGGTTTTCCACTCGCGAATAAATTACGAAACGGCCATATATTTTTTAATTGCCAAAAAATTAAAGTTAATTTATCAGTTCAGACATTAAGTATTTACGTGGGAAATGCATTATAATTTTGTGATAGTGTTTTAAAATTGCCACAGTTTGAAGGATGTAGTGTATATATAATATATATCTAAATTAAAGTTTCTATCCGATGGTATTAAAGTTATTGATTCTAAAAGCAAAACGGGATTTATTGGCATAATATGTTGTCTTTCTAACATCCAGGTTCTTCATGACAATTATTTAAACATACACACATGTTGAAATATACATATTTGGTTTATAAATTAAGTCAAGACCACATTGAACAATTTTGTTCAGTTGTTCGCTCAAAATTAGGACGAAATTTGAATCCAACTCTAAAACAATTCATCAATTCATACAAGCGTATTTTAACACACGTTCAATTAAGTGACGCCTCGTTAGACAATTGCATTCCTCAAACATAAGTTTCTATTTTGAATGTTTCCAATTTTAATTCCGATAGTCTTATTAATTCTTCTATTAACCGACTTGTAATGGTTGAAGAAGACTCATCAGAAGACATTTCAATTGATCAAGAAATTTCTAAATTAGACGAACCTAATATGTATGACGAAGATTTTTTTGGATACCCAATTATCTTAAGTGAATTTTCTATTAATGTTATTGAATACATAGGGGGATTTATAGTCCGATATTTATTTAGAGAATTGAATTGTGAGGTCTTTTGCAAATTAATACAACAATGTAATTCTTATAAATCGCTAATCAATTTAAAAAATAAGGGTGGTCTTTTAACTCTTTCGCCGTCAGTATTAAAAATTTGTAAATACTCCGAAGCAGTATTAAAACGGGAATTGGCTATTGCAGACTACAAAAACATAACGCTATTACAATCTAATTCAAAATTGTTTAAAAACATAAGTTATAACGTTCTTCACAATCTAATTAATGTAAATATTTTCAATTATGAAGATCAATATAGTCATTCCCAAGAACACGTTAATTTATTAGCTCATTCTATCATAGAAAAATATTATGACATCCGGTTGAATTATTTTTGTAAACAAAGGGCATATAAATTAACAAAACGAAACACGTTTATTTCTTTATTACATTTTAAAGGAATGCGAAATAAATAAGCGTAGTTCTTTTATAATTTCTATTTTTTTGTATACATATTATTATATTTAAGTAAAAATAATTAATGTACCTATATTAAGTAACAAAAATGTAATTAAATTTAAATAAACCTTTTAATTTAACTTCCTAACTTCATTGCATTCGGTCGAAAACATGCTAAATACAGCCCTCTTGATTTATTTGCTTTCTCTTTTACCCTCCGAATTTGGCTCACTTGACAGCTGCTATCATTCTCTCTTCAGTATTTAACTTTATGGGTTTACCATGTGCGTGGAAACCATGTGGTTTCCATGTGTTTCCATTGATTGTACCATCCAATTTTTTTGTTTGCGAGAACTAAAACAAAATTGTATTCTCTTCTTTTGTTTTACTTTCCATATTTGTTTGAATAGATAATAGAATAGTCCACTACAGTGTGATAGGGAATATATTTTTTTGTTTTCTATTCAATGCAAGATGATCAGTAAAAGATAATCAGTAAAATTTTGCTTTCTATTCACTATTCGCGACGATCAATAGTAAAAATTATTTGTACGATCAGTAAAGAAAGAATAATATATTTTGTAGAGCGAATTTTAGAACCCTGTTAAAAAGTATAAGGATTATTTACACGAAACGCGGGAAAGGCGAACATAATTCCAACAACTAGAAACCTGAAAGAGGAGGAATAGAAACATACATTTCTATCATAACGGATCTAGTAGCTAACAATTTAACAACGACCACACCAAAAATCAGAAGGAGAGTATGAAAATAATGAAAATAATATGAAATGGTACACCAATAAAATATAATTGAAAGTCTATAAACATAAAACTCGAATAATTACAGCCCTTAAAAGAATTAAGAGAAATGACACCACGAGCATAAATTCAATCAACACTCTAAAGGCTGAAATAAGAAGAACTAACGAACTAATTATACAAAATGTAAAAAATAGAAATCAACAAATACTGGAAGCAGAAAATAAAGACGATAAAGCCAGGTACAAAGGTGTTCGCAAAGACTAAAAAATCTGCCAACCAAAAACGAACAGAAAGATACAGTATCTAGAAAACCCCCGAATCTGAAATAAGGAACATGGCGACTCTTAATATAAACTGGAGTAATATCCCAAAGGAAGATACAAAACACAAAAGTCGAAATAATCAAAAAAACCTCAATATTCTCGGACATTATATAGAAACACGTACGAAAGCTATGGGGAAAAAGTCACATGAAAATATAATTCTTAAGGCTGATCCCTTCGGCATTCGATACATTCGGCCCTTCGACACATTCGGCCCTTTGAAATTCGGCCCTTCGACATTCGGCCCTTGATATACCAAATTATCTAATATAGTAAATTTGCAGACAGTGTAATAGGCAAGATTTAAACACAGCAAAATGTTAAGCCAGCAAATAATATTCCCATGATAGTTCAATTTATTAATCATAAATTAAAAACTTAAAGACAACAAAAAAAATTTAAAAGACCAATGCATCTAACTTGAGAATCCCACTCAGAGGTTTTCTTAATATTCTTTAATCATCAAAAATATTGTAAAAAATTTATAACGCTATAAATAAAGAATTATATTATCTAAAACACAAAATCGGGGCGACCTGATGAGAAAACTGATTTGTTCAAATTAATAATCTTATCCGTTCGAAAGTGATTGTTTTGATTCTCACAAATTTTCCATCTATGAGTCAAACATTAAAAAAAAATACTTTTTACGCTATTTGCAGTAGGCACTTGGCGAAACACACTTATACTTAATAAACACATTTTTATTAATCACTTGTTTTTTGTTTCGCAGAATATTTTGAATATTTTTCAAAAAGTGTAATAAATCACTCGATCGATTTCGACTTATTAGGTCATCATCAGGAGTATCTACTGATTTGCATTAGTAAAAATTTTGTTACATAGTAGAAAAAAGCAAAATATAAATAAAAATAAAAGAAGGAAAAAAATAAGCAATAAAAATTAATCTACGGATCGCGCAGCTTAAACAATTTAGACATATTACATATACAACCCAAAGGCAGACGTTTAGATACCTTAGAATCTTACGAAATTCGAAAATCAATATTTCTTATCCAAAATATCCGTAACGAACAGAGAGAAATCCGGTTCTCACCAATTACAGACCCCGCCCTTTTCTATTCTCACGTACGCAATAATATACCTTGAATTTTGTTATTCAACCTATGACTCATCGCCTACCTGCGCGATCCGTAGATTAATTTTTATTGCTTATTTTTTTCAATCCTTTTATTTTTATTTATATTTTGCTTTTTTCTACTATGTAACAAAATTTTTACTAATGCAAATCAGTAGATACTCCTGATGATGACCTAACAAGTCGAAATCGATCGAGTGATTTTTTAAACTTTTTGAAAAATATTCAAAATATTCTGTGAAACAAAAAACAAGTGATTAATAAAAATGTGTTTATTAAGTATTAAAAAAACAAATTAAAAATTACTTATAATGAAAATTGTTTAGTCTGAAGAGGCATGTTTAGTGGTGATCTTGAATGACCTGCAAGTGCATTAAAGCGAAAAAAATTCTCTAAACTCTATACTGCTTCATTATCATACCAAATAAAAACAATAAATTCAATTGTTTTCTGGTCATAAAATCATTTGATGATAATTCCTGTATAGCAATGATATGTTTTATGCATGGAACTTATTTTTTCTCAAAACGCGAGATTGTTTGAGATATTCCTTTACCTCGGGCAATATTTCTAGTTGATGTGAGTGGGTCCTGTGAAATGCAACCAGCACATGTATAACAATTTCTTCTTGAGTATCACGGCATATCCTTGCATTTAATAATATTGGTTTTATTTTTAAAAAAAACTAACTTTCTTCAAATCTTTAAAACTAAAAAGTATTAAGGTCATTCAAGATCATAATTTTCTTCTATCTTGCACCGTTTCCGAGAAAAAAGACTGGGAATTAATAAAAATATAGGTGGACAATCAAACGAAACAGGGTGATGGGGGAGCTCATTTTCACTAAAAACTGCCAAATAAAGTTGATAGAGCAAAAGTTATTCCACTTTTTTTTAATATAAACTAGAAGAGTGTGCCTTTCCAATAAAATCATTATTATTAGCTGTATTTTTTCTGTCAAATAAAAACAATGGTTTTGTAAAGTCTTTTTGTTTCCCAAAAATTTCTGTTGATGTTTAGTGACACCAGCGAGAAAACAATGTACTACAGAAAGTTAACCCACTATCAGAAATGTATGCGACACTAATGCAGATTTTAAAATGGTATCACACACCGGGCTATTCACAACAGAATGTTTTTTATTCATTTTTGCACAAAGTAGGTCGTGTTTATTAAAAGATGCACTTAACAAAATTTTGAGTTCTAAAATCGATGCTTTTTAGAAATAAAACAAAATGAATAAAATATTTTTTTTTATTAATTTTAATTTTTTTTATTAATTAATAACAAGTGGTGTCCACCATTTGCTACATTGTTCTCCCGCTGGCGACACTTAAAACATCAACAAAAATGTTTGGGAAACAAAAATACTTTACAATACCATTGTTTTAATTTGACAGAAGATAATTTAACTTATAAAAATGATTTTATTGGAAAGGCACACTCTCCTAGATCATAATAAAAAAAAGTTAAACAAAGGAACTCTTGGTTTTTTTTTTAAATTTATTTTTCGAGTGTGTAACGATTTATAGGACAGGCATAGGGTCACGAACAATAGACCATTCATACTACTACACTTAATCACTTGACAAAGAAAAACAATTCGCAAAATATCGAGCAACAAACAAGGTGAATTAAAGCGAAAAACTAGTCCTTTTAAGTTCTGAATAAATCATTATAAATAAACTTTATTTAAGAAATTTAAAATGGAAAAGAAAATTTAGAGTTATAAGTATTAGTTAATGTTAGTAAATTAGGTAACTCTACAAAATAATAATACAACCAAAAAAATACATAAGAAATTATTTCAAACCGCTGGAATATTATCAAAATAGCAATAATATTCGCCAAATAAATGAAAAAAAACAGACATAAAAAAAAACCCAAAAAAATTGTTGGAAGTACTTTGTTAAGCTAATAATAGAAAAAATTATGAATAATTATTAAAATTTAGGCTACGATTAAATGACTTAACGATTTGCATTGTTGACGCCTTTTCAATCCAATTTTTCTTCTATACCGGTTGATTTGTGGTTTACCATACGTTAGACCGTACGGTAGATGGAAGCCATGATGAAGATAATTTTAATGAGTATACTCAAATTTTTGACGTTTTTATTGAATTTTATTTTGCAGTTAAGGCGATTACGTAATCGATATAAACCTTTAAGCATATGGTCTTTTTTTTTAATGTTCGTGCACGTATATTTTCACTAAAAGATCGTGATCACTAATTTTGCCATTTATTGTATTTACTCATTTGTGTACGAAAATTTTTAGTATTCACTGTCCTTATACACATAAGCATTTGTTATAAGGTGAATAAAAGGTGAAATAATAAGAAGTGAATAAAATGAAATATAAGAGGTGAATAAAAATTCCGAATTAATTAAAATACTACTAATTCATTCAATTCAACATGAAATTAGTACAATGATTATAATTTAGACAACACAGAATTTCCACTTAACATAATAAGTAAGATTTTTTTTTAAAACAGTTCTTTTTTCCACCTGTACTTAAAACACTATAGCACTAAAAGTTCGTTACTTTTACCCAAAGTTTTTATAGCTTCTAAAGACACATATAAATTTCGTGAGTTTTAGAAACCACTATCAATTTTGGAGTTCATTCCATTCAAATTATATATCTAACTTTTAGCCACAGGCACTTTTGATTTTTAATTTAGTGATTTATTATAGTTAAAAATTATTATTATTATTTTATATTTTTATATTATTATTTTATATGAGGAAATGCGTAGTAATTAATATGAATTATAATTTTTTTATATCATACAATACACAAAAATATTAAAGTATGTATTATAATATTGATTTAATTAGTAAATTTCACATATAGTTAAATAAAAATTGATTTGTTTTATATAGATTATTATAAAGTATTTAGCGTTTAAGTTATTTGAAATAATTTTAAGTTAAACTTTACTTAATTTAGGCAAATAAAAATTTTTAAAAATTGTCTTATCTAACTATTCAGAACTTAAAACTCAACTGACTTCGAGAAAAAAGCAAAAAAAAAATTTAATTGTTTGGTGCTTCTGCTACCGAACTTGACATTCAACTCCCCGCGTGTTCACCAAATTTCGTGTTTATAGGCAACAAAAAAACCCGTAACAATCATTGTGCGATTTTTGTTTGTTTCGTTTCAAGATCAAAGAGCGATCCGGTTTATCCATCGATTTATTATCGTTTATTTAAACGGATTATTTAAACAAATGTTTTCCGCAATTTTTCCCCCCATTCATAAAAGCTATATATATAGTACATTTCAATAGAAAACATAATATAAACTAGAGGATGACCACCGTGCCTGCTCTTGGTGCGAATTAAATTCGTAACAAGTGCGCAAGCGATTTCGGTAAATTGTCGTTTTCAGTAAACTAACGTTTACAGTAAATTACTATTTTGGTGATTTGCTTTTCAGTAAATTGTCGCTCGGTGAATTAAATTTCGGAGAAGTTGATTTCCGCGCAAAAGTTGACTAATGTTTGAAATGTCAACATTATAATAATATCACATTTTGTTATTTCGGCTTAATAAAACGATCTCCCCATCACCCTGCTTCGTTTAATCCTCCACTTCTAGGGCATTCCAGTTCTTTACGTTAAAATGATGGTCCAATCAAATTTATGATTAGAGGTATTCACCCAACTTGCGCAAAAGAGGAAATTATTAGGGATCTCAAGCATAAGGATTATCAAAAGAAAATGCTGTAAATATCGTTAAGGAATGATAAAGTAGTTCAAAGCAACAAAAAGGGGCTTTCACTATTTATGCTCACTTTTAATAACAAAGAAAATGTGGAAGATGTATATAATACCAAGGTAATACTTAACATGAGAGTTTAAATAGAGCCATTGAAGTAAATAACGGTCTAATACCGCAGTGCAAAAATTTCAAGATTGTGTTTTAATCATACAGTGGGCCTATTTTTTAATTCATCCCGAGCAGGCAGTGCGCTGTCAAAAAATACTTCGTATTTTTTTATTCAACCTGGGTAATTTTGCCCGGTACACTGCGTTTTTATTTGTGAACTGTGCTTACACAGTGCATACTCGGTTCTTCAAATTTTACTCTGAAATTAAAATCAGTGTACGAAGAGTGTGCAAAATTAAAAACAATTTATTACTCTATGCACACCGGATAATTTTACCCAGTACAACCTTTGCTCGGTGTACACTACCCAGGGTAAGTCTGCTTGCTCGGGTTGAATTAAAAAATAGACCCAGTAAAGATATTGCTGACAAATGTGTTAATGAACCAAACTTTTGCCAAAAAAGGACCAAAAGCTTATTATGCAAATAAAACGGAAGAACCAAAACTATACTCGCAAGTGGTAACGAAAAAACCATTTATTTCGAGAGGTGCTACCGAAGAAGACAACAGTGCTCCAAAAGATACTAAGAAGCATGAAAGCTAGATTAGACAAGCAAGACTCTCTAAATGAAATGACTTTCGTTCTCTATTAAAATGATGCAAACAGCCACAAATAAAATATTAATAATATTAACCTGTGGTACTATTCTGAGTTTCACTGGAAATTGGGAAAAATATTTTCATAGCATTTTTGTCTAAATTATATTTTTCTGGTCTACTGTTGAAATTAGGTGGATGTAAATATTTTTGAAACAAAGATATATTGGGAGCTATTTTTCCCTATAAAAATTTTGTGTAATAAAAATTCCCCAATCAACTTTGTTTCGAAAATATTTACACAGAACTAATTCCAATAAGAGGCCAGAAAAATATAATTTAGGCAAAAATGCTATGAAATTACTTTCCAATTCCCAGGGAAAGCCAAAATGAAAAAATAGCCCGATCTAATAGACTTGAGCCCTCATGTTCAAGGGTCGAGCGCCAGAATATAAAACAACTCTTAACAATTGTTCAATAAACTAAAGTTGCTAATTAAATAAATCAAGAACGCATGCATTAATAAATAATTTAGTGGCCTTACTGGCGAAAACGGCACCGAGTATTCCTTTTGGGAAGCAACAAAAAATTTAAAACGAGCTACCTCGTCGACCAATAAGTCTCGAGGCTGACTACTAAAAAAATATTTTTTTCACCATTCAACTTCATTTATTAATTTGGAGTTCTTCCTTCAAACACACCCATTACGCTATGTCATATTCGCTATTGATGGTATTTCCTTTCTCAAGATAGTCGAATAATAAAATCCCTGCAAATCTTAAAATATGGAGGAAAGTTAAAGAATTTTTAATTTTTTAAATTATTTTACACGGTTAAAAATTGGTTGAGCGGGAACCCATGTCCATGAAATGTTTAATCATCATGGAAAGCGCAGTTACCTTCCGTAAACCCGTCAGAATTATTAAAACCGTTAGCCTCTACTATTTCATTTGTATTAATCCCGGTATTCGGTATGCTGTATAAGATAGCCGAATTTCGACAGCGAAAAATAACAGATTACGCTACTCGCCGCAAGTGGCAGCACTATCATTAAAGAGAATAGATTTTGTTATGTAATTACCAGCGGAAATGATCCTTAAAATGGCAAATTGATTGATCTCCGAAGTAAAGGAACTCGGTATATAAAATGTTGAAATTTAACAATATGCCGTCTTTCCGGCATTTCTTCCTCTAATACTTTCGATTGTTTTTCTAATAGCTTAGGTTATACTGAGACTATATGAAAAATTTGGTGAAAACTCATTGACTAGAATTTTCACTAAAATTTTTTGATTTTCTGCGGCCAAATAAGTTATTTTCAGTCTTTGGCCAATATCTCAAAAACTTCCACAGGAGTTAAATTCGGTAACATTACTACGTGTATGCGGTAGTGGGTAGTACACCAAGGCACTGCTTTGCGTCGCTATTCGATTCTACAAGTGCGTTAAACGCAAACTGTCCAATATCATATTTTAAATTGTTCGCTATGCGTCGAAATTCAATTTGCATCTCTGCGTATGGAACCGAATAGCGACGCAAAGTGGGACCTTCGTGTAATTTTTACCATAACATTTGTTGGTTATAATAAAATCACATATAATGCAGATTCATGATAGTATTTACTTTATTTAGCTTTTACATTTAACTGAACACAAATGGTGCTTTGCGAATAACAATTCAGTAAGTGCTCTGAATTTTACAGAGAATTTAAGATCTAGTCCTGCCTTGTTATAATTAAGAAAACCTGTCCGATTCATATGCATTAGTTTTAAGTGGACATTATCATAGTCCATGGGTCTTAAATGTTACAAGAGAGATATAGAGCTATGATATTCGATTTGCAGAAAATCAAAAAATTCTAGTTAAAATTCTAGTCCATAAATTTTCCCCGAATTTTCCATTTAGTCTCAGTATAACCTAAGCTATTAGAAAAACAACCGAAAATATTGGTTACTAGCAGAAGAAATGCCAGAAAGACGGAATATTGTTAAACTTCAACATTTCATATACCACGTTCCTTTACTTCGGAGATCAGTCAATTTACCATTTTAAGGATTACTTCTAATATTTTATTCCGCTGAGATGTTTTATTTAGTGCAAAAGTATATGGTGAAAAATACGTGAAATCACAAACTTTTGTAGGTCATGTTTTAATTTTATGATTTTTATGTTGTGAATGTGTAGCCTTAATTGAAAAAAAAATTGAAATACTTTAATTTGTTTGTTGTTGTTGTTAAAGATATAGGATGTCAAATTTTGAGAAAAACGATAATCATGATGTTGTATATACGAGTATGTCAATAAAAAGAAAAATAATTGTCCGATAATTATGATTTTGGGCTCATTTTAAAGGTAAATTAATAAGGATTAATAAAAAAAATAAAATATCATGTTACTGAAATCCTTCTTCTTTATATTTCCCGCCAAAATGTTCTTTTAGAGTGGTCTCAAAAACCATTTTTTTTTTTTTTTAAAGTTTTCGACAACTTATATTTTACAACATATTTCTTGCAAAATGCGTTTTAGTAAGAAGAGTATTTCATTTTTATATGGAAAAACTGTATTTCAGTGGATATTTCTCAGTGTTTTGAAATTGTTTACAAAAAGCATAGTTCAGTTAAATTATTAATATTTATTATTCAAATTTAATTGCATATATCTAAAATTTCAAACCCAAATTCTTTTGATAATTTTATTTTATTGTTTAACATTAAATCTTATTCAAATTAAAAATTACACTTTAAATTTAACATAATCGTCAGAATTAGAATATTTTTTACAATTCAAACAACTGCATGGAAACCGTGAGTTCCTTTTACTGTTTTTAAATTTTCAAACCTAGTTGCAAGTTTGATTTGCTTGGATTTGTGTTCTGCGTCTGAACAAAATCCAAAATTGATATCTGTCTTCAACGTTTTTGCCCATTTAAATAATTCATCTGCATTGGTTATTGTACTGCTGTATTCCATTGTAAGACAAGCTCTGGATGTCATTCTTTTGATGGTACCTCCCACTCCATCACATGGACCTTCTTCATGAGCTGTTGCATGGAAATGCCATTCACAATCAACTCCAAAATCCTCTTTGTGTTTTAAGATGTTCTTAAAATTCTTCTTATTTTTATAATGCGTGACTGCGCCATCGGTAATATCATAAATTTTAGGTAAACTGGATATTTTAGTTTTCAAGAACTGCATCATTTTTTCAATGAATAAGTGAACCGCTACAGTATCGTGGTGAAGACAATCCGATATTATAATGAAAGTGTGGTGAAGTAATTTACCTTCCAAATTTTGGTAAATTACAAATGGATGAATAGTTGCTTGCTTATTATTCCAATAAAACCCTTGTGCGGCATTTTGCATTATAAATGCATAATTTTCTGCAAAAACACATAAAACTGGACTGCTGAAGTGAAATGAAGCAATGAGGTAACAGATTCTTCAGCTTATTTATGAAATAATCCAGAAATTCATCCAACGGTTGAGAAAAGGTCTCCAGATTGCACCTATGGGTAGAAACCCACTGACTAAATTTTAACTCAGCCTCCTCGTAGCCATGTTCCCGAAATGCATTTTTCAAATATTCTTTAAAGTTATCCAGTCGTGGGCAGCTTTCGCATTGTAGAAGGTAACATGTTGGTGTAGGCTCATCACATAAAATAGTTGAAACACAATCCCGGTAGTGCGCTATCTTTCCGTTGGTAATAGTTTCCATTATGGTGCCATAAATAATTAATTTTACATTTTGATGTATGGTACACACGCAGACTGTGTGCGTTCCACTACTACCTGGTTGTACACAGTATTTTGGACGAAGTAGTGAAAATTTAGAAAATCCAATCCGCTTTTGAAATTTAGCTTTATGGACTGTTAAACAATCGTTTTTGCCTTGCATTATCCGACTAACATCATCATCAGTGTAATAAGATTATACTGCTTGCTTCAGCTCATCACTTATTCGCTTTCCTACTTTAGCTGCTGGACAACTTAGTGGACCATTCATGTCTCGTAGATCTTTAGCGGTTCGCACCATATGTTGCCTTGCCTTGAACTCATTCTGGATTTCTTGAATGGTTAATGATTTTGGCAATAGCTGAATCTTATCACTTGGTTTTCTCCAGTTCTGCGAATATAGCTTTTAGATTACCAATCAATTCATCATATCGTGCAACCTTCCTTTGATCTTCGGTTGACTGATTCAAAAGCGGCACGATTTGCGGAACCAAAGATGTTGATAAATCTATTACTTTTTTGCTGCTGATGTTTTGGCCTGGCTTCTAACATACCCGGATATATAGGAGACTTTCCAAGAAAGTGTAACACTTCATTCATTTTTTCAAAAACAGACACATTTTTTAAATAACACTATCACTGCTATTATCGTTTACCGGCTATTTTTGCGCCTCTAACGGTGTTAGAGGCGATGTTGTTGATGGTCCCGCAACTGGTGACAACTCTGGTTCTATTTTTCGTCGTTTGCAGGTAATATTTATACAGCACGTTGAACAGAGATACAAATTATTTTGATTCTCAACTGATTGTGGCATAAATTGCTTAACATAATCCGTAACTCGTTTTAGTTTACTCGAACACTTTGAATCGCGATATGGTTTACAACACTTTCGAAATTTATCCATTATCAAATTTAGCGCACTAGTACTTATTTATCCACTTCAACTTACACTCAGTTTAACACACTGTTACTTTTTGAAATTTAAAAAGATGTTGCTCCTTATTTAAAATGTTGTCTACAACTCACAATGCCAACTAATCAAAAAGTTAAATTTTTACTCTTATTTATATCAACAATGTTCATTTTTTGTTTTCAAAAGAATTACTCATCGTTTAACAGGTACGCCTGTGTCAAGTAAAAATAATCAACCCCTAATAAAAAAATGAGTGAGTCCATTAGTACTCTCAAGGAGATGTGTAAACATGGCGTGTGTATAGTACGTGGGTACAGTTTACTTTGAAGGAAGAAGGAATGCAATTTTACTAACCAGAGTTTTTCATTTGTTTATTATCGTTAAATTGGTCTATTACTCTTTCGGTATAATCGTCGCAATTTTATTTTGGTAGCTAAAATAAGATATATTATATACTGTCGACTCTAACTTTAAAAATTTTCATTGAAAAACTGCACAATATGGTCGTCCCATATCTAGTAGTAAATATATTTCGATCTGAATTCATGTGCAAATCGAATTCGTCTCGCAGGAAGTTTATAAGTGGTTCAGCTTGAGGAACAGCAACATTAATATTGAAATCCCCGCTCATAATCACCGGCAAAAGATGATAGTCTCCTTGGAGAATTTTTGAAATTCTTTAGGATATGGGGCAAGGACGAAATGTATGAACTTCATTATGTCTTCGAAAGATTTATTCGGCGAGGTTAATACAACTACAGAAAGCATCTTATTCCCATTGAGAAGCTGAAGTTCAGCCGTATATATATCATCAATGAGTTGTGTTGTTACGCTCATACCAGTTGTTTGTCCAACGATGATTTCTTTATGCGAGGTGACTGTATGGTATGAGTATTCTATTTGAATTTTTATATATTGTTACTCCGGCAGCTCACTCACCGTCTCTCTTGAACTGAACGCAGATCTGGAAAAGCAAGAAAATTGAGCATCCTTGCGTGACTGTGTCAGTTAGGTCGAGGTGATGTGTATGACCTAAGACTCTGACAGTTCAATGTTAAAAACCAGACGTCATTATTATCTCGTACAAAATTCGCCATTACAACAGATAAAGCGGATTTGTGGTGAGGCGCGATAGCTAATTTTGAAGAAGACCCATTGAGGTCCCATTTTTACGTCCATGGTAGACGACATGATCATCGGTAGCCGACGTGATGAACAGTCCTTCGAGACTCGTTACTCGTGCTAAAGCAATATACACAATTTGTTAACTGTGTCTTTTATCGTAAGAGTATATACTGACTATCTCGTTGTAGGTACCACCGTGTGATGCATGAATTGTGGTGGCACATGAAGGTACGACGCTTTACATTAATTGTTGTTTATGCTTAACATTAATTGTTGTTTCGATTAATAGTTGAGCTTTTTCTAGAAATGGGCACCAAACATCGGTCGATATTCGTTTTCTGCGCCCACCCAGCTTCAAGCCACATGACCTTCTTGCCAACTTGTGAATTTGAACCGAAATCCATCCAGAGTCGTTTGACATTTTTTACTGTCGACGTTTTCATCATTCTCGTTGTCCTGGTTAGGATGCCTATGCTATACTTTAGACAGCCCATAGTTCCATTCTCCAGTCCATTTGTTACGTCAATATTGGTTTTGAAAATGTACGGCAAATTATTTGTGTCCACTATGCTCATTTTATGGATCTTTTGATGGAATTGCTACTCCGGCAGCCCACTGACGATCTCTATTGAACTGAAAACAGCATTCAAACGTAGGAATATTAACAAGTTCGTCATTGCGCAGCAAGGTTTCGAAAACCAAATGAATTGAGCATGCGTGACTGTGACCTGAGACTCTGGCAGTTCAATGTTAAAAACGAGATGTCATTATAACCCCATTCAGTAGAAGACATGATCATTGATAGCCGACGTGATGAACAGCGCCTAGAGACTCGTCACTCGTGATAAAGCAATATACAGCAGTTGTTGACTGTGTTTTTAATCGTATGAGTGTGCAATTTCGTAATCGTAATTCGTATCGTAAATTTTTTTTTGATTTTTCTGATCGATGGAAATGTCGATGGTTTCTATTTCATTCATTAAATTAATTTTTTCATTTTCCCTACTATTATACATATACATAAAAGCATGCCATGTATAGTAAAATTTGTTTTTGTTGAGTTTCTTGCTTTTTTTTTCAAACGAAGTAGGTATACGTCATTTCCGTTCGTTTCATTTACAAGTTTACTCTAATACAAAAATTTTTGGTAGGCGCGCGTAAAGATGTTTACACATCAAAAAGGGAAAACAACATTTTATTTACTTTTCTATAAAATAACCCAAGAAAGAAAAGGAATTTATGGTACTACGACTAACCAAACGATATAAGCCAGGGGGTGGCACCTCATAATTCTGTGGCTCATACTTAAATATGACGCAAAATTGTACAATAAATAATAAACAAAACACACAAATTAAGTGAATTACCTCTTTTGTGAACAATTTCAAAACACTGAGAAATATCAATATAGCTTTCCATATAAAAATGAAATACTTCTCTTCCTAAAACGAATTTTGCAAGAAAACAAAAAATAACGAGATTCTAGTTTTTTGATATGTCGTAAAATATTAAATGTCGAATTCTAGAAAAAAAAATAGGTTTTTCAGAAAATTTAACAAGAACATTTGGCGGGAAATTTAGAGAAGAAGGAATTAAACAATATACTATTTTTATATTTTTTAGCAATCCTTATTAACTTAAAATGAGCCCAAAATTATTGCGATAAATACAATACCATGATTATGGTTTTTCTCAAATTTTGACACCCTGTATCTGTACAACAACAACCAAAAAAAATTAAGTCTCTCAAAATATTTGTTTTAATCAAGGCTACACATTCAAAACATAAAAATCATAAAATTACAACATGACTTATGGCTCCATAGAGTGAATTTGTGAGTTGAAGAATTTTTCAACATATACATAATGAATGAAAAATTTCCGCTGGTAATTACATAACAAAACTAATTCTCTTTAGTGATAGTGCTGCCACTTGCGGCGAGTAGCGTAATCTCTTATTTTCCGCTGTCAAAATTCCGCTATCTTATACAGCATGTATTCGGTTGGGTGAAACCACTTCTGGAATATTGGACGCGCATTTCAAAAATTTCGCACTTTCACCGTAACGTAAATACCAATTATACACAGCATTAGAATACTAGGCCACAAGTAACTTATCTCCAACAGTTGTTTCTATACAGCATAAATATAGTTTTTATGATTTCGATTTAGATAACTTTGTTTAGTTAATTTACATACAACGAGTAATTTATAATTATGCAATTTTATTTTATAACCCAAAACAAATTATGTCATTCAAATAAATAATAACAAAGCAGATTTCTTTTGATTTTAACCAAACTTAACACTTTAATTACCTCATTGCTGTAGTTATATTTGCATAGGAAAATCGTATTTCCATTTTCTTTCTTCACATTTGGGTTAGGCACTTCTTCTAGACAAAATTATTTTATTTTGGTTTGGTTACGGTTCTCTAATTAATTTGTTTATATGTTTACGTTATATCATTTAATAAAGACTAGTGTTACACATACGGTTGTTGTTTAGTGCGGTCTGCAAGTTATATAACATTTTTTTTTTGTTCTATAAAATTTGTATCATAAAAAATTTACTTTCCGGTATCTTCGTTTGGTTTCAATGCTTGATTTATTTTTGCGCATGTAAAAATTAAAATTGTTTTACTTGAGTTATGTTTCGTTTGTCCCATGCGACTACACAAAGTCACCTTGCTTTCAAAAAAAAATACCAGGCAGATGATTTGCTTTATTTTAATTCAAAAGTATTTTGCGCCTTTAAAATTTCGCGAAACTTTGTTAAGGACAAAATTCTATTTTATTTACAAAGTTTATTACATTCAACATTCTCTGAATATTAGATTCGTGTTTTCGACATTCCGTACAAAATCACTTCTCATCTCCCTATCAATATTTTATTTTATTTTATGTCTTTTCTTTTATAATTTTCTTCATCAATTCACTAAGGTATACGACGTAAAAAAAATTGAACAACATACGCTGATAGTCATATATGTACGTACATATATTCTACACACCACTTGTTGTAACTCAAGAAGATATGCAAAAACTGACATAATCATAAATTGAAAAACTTTCACGTGTTAAATTCAATTTTTTTGTTTTTTTTTTACTTCCCCTTGTTACCACATTTTTGTTATCTAATGCGATATATTCGCACATAAATTTGCATATCTTGATCTTATATGTAAATTTTTTAAGCGGTTCTCTGTAAAATTTAAAAAATATAGTCTGGTTGGCCGAAATTAAATTAAGGCAAATGTTGGCTCAACTTAATAAAATTGACGGTGGTATACCATGTTTGGGCCTGGAGCAAATGCAGTAATGGTGCCTTCTATAAAAAAAAAACATCTGCAATGGAGCGGTCACCTGCATACAAGGCATTGTCGTCGAAAAACTCACCTGGAATGCGAAGCGTTGTATCTAAAACGAGTTCGGCCGGTGTTGCATTCAAATCCTCTTTATAAGTTGATCGAAAGTCGAGGAGAATTGTTGGTAAATGCGTCGTCCATTCTTCGCCATTATGGAGAACTGCTACCTTCAGCGTGCGGTACCACCTTTCGATGAGGCCATTTGAAAGTGGATAATACGCCGTTGTCTTGTAATATCGAGTTTCCATAGTTCTCATCAGCTCGTCGAAATTGCTCGTCGCAACTTGGTCTAACCAAATTTTGCTATCCACCCCGAAATGAGAACACATGCGACTGTAGGTGTTGACATATCGGGAATTTAATCGGGAAAATCGCTTCTGGCAAACGTGTGAAACGATCTACTATCGCCAAACAGCATCGATTTCCTTCGGATGGTGGGAACGGTCAAACTAGATCTACGTTAATGTGAGCAAATCGCTCGGTCGAAGCGTTGAATCTCTCAGTTCCGAATGCGTATGACATCCAATTTTTGCGCGTTGACATTTTAAACAGCTTCGAATAAATTTAGTGACATCTGATTGATTGCCTGGCCAAACGAATCGTTTTGTCATCAATTTAGCCGTGCATCGTACAACTGACTTCAAAATTCGACTTCGAAATTTTTGCGTCACGAATGGGCGAATGTCACTCGTGGAGTAATTGCAATATACTCGTTTCGAACTGCTTGGAACGGTAAACAGTTTTAATTTAATCGAAATGTTATTATCTTCCGTCAATAGAGATTTTAATTCTGATTCGTTTGGAGATACTTCCTATGCGTGATAAAAGTGCCGAACGTGCGATTAACGTGCCAAATATCGGTGGTCATCTGTCTGAAGTAATCGAGTTGCCTCGCTAAATGGTCGGTGTAGATGTGACAACTTCTTACTTGCAGCTTGGCGCTTTATCAAATTTGTTTCAGAAAGAACCTAACGGTTAACGGAAAAAACCTAGTTTTAACTACCGTTTTTGATGAATGAGCGAGTAAAGCGACGTTGAACAAATCCAGTTGGCACGTATCAAACGCATTTCTCAACCATGTTAACAGAGTTCGAGCGTTCTTCTTATTACCAGGAATCATTTCCAGTAATTTAACATCAATTCCCATGGCTTTTGGTAAAAACTTGCGACAATAGTTGATTGTCGCCCAAAAACTTTTTAGTTGATTTACCATTGTCGGAAATGAAAATGACTTGATGGATCCGGTTTTGTCAGGCAACGGCAAAAGTCCTTCGGATGAAACGCGACGTCCAAGGAAAATAATCTCCTGCCGGCCAAATTCGCATTTGGCAACATTATCGTTAAGTCGTATTGTTTCAATCGCCCGAAAACGATTCGCAAGTGTTCCTGGCGCTCTTCAGGCGTTGTCGAGGCGATGCAGAAATCGTCGATGTACGCAAACACAAACTCAAGATCACGATAAACTTCGTGAGTTAATTGCTGCAACGTTTGTGCAGCGTTGCGTAGGCCAAATTTCATAAACTTAGCCTTTTTCAATGTCCTCTTCTGCGACTGGAATCTGATGGATAGCTTTTTACAAGTCGATCTTTCAAAAAATGGTCTTTCCTTGGAAATTGCCAACGAAATCGTTCACATACCGAATTGGGTAACGATCTGAAACTGTGACGGCATTTAAAGCGCGGTAATCACCGCACGGACACCAAGATCCATCGGGCTTCTTCACCATGTGAAGCAGGCTTGTCCATCTACTGATTGATGGTTGATAAATTCCAGCTGTCATCAATAATTCAAATTCCTTCCGTGTTTTTTCGAGCTTATCGGGCTCCAATCTGCGAGGTCAAGCATACACAGAATGTACTCTTCCAGTAAACCAGTGTAATTCAAATCCAACTGGTATGTTTTGTATTCAGTCATCTCGTCAACGGTGATGCGGGTCGATTATTTTTTCGATTCAAACCGATTAGCAATCCGCCTCCCCAGACCTGCCCTTTCCGGTTGCATCTGGATAGTCGTACCTAGCTAGTTCGTCTGCCCTGCAGTTCCCCGTGACGTTCGAGTGACCAGAGACCCAGATTATCTGGATACTGAAATACTCGCTCATCTCATTAAGAGATGATCGGCAATCCAGCGCCACCCGTGACTTCAGAGAAACCGCCTCTAGTGACCTGAGTGCCGCTTGACTGTCCACATAAATCGCGATATCCCTAACAGATACCACGTTATGCTTCAACCATCTTGGCTACGTAACTATAATACATAAAAAAATTATGTTTTTGAATTTCAGAGCACATCGTAATTCTTGGAAAAATTAAATATTTAACATTCATAGAAATTTCGCAATATCCTGTTCCTGCCGGCTACAGTAACAGTTTCTCGTGTCACAGTTCAGACATCTGAAAAATAGCAAATCTCTCGCAAATCACTTTGGACGGCAGTCCAAACGAGTGACGAAAGCCCCTACTGTGCTGGAAGTCGAACGAAGTATATTATACAGCAAGTTTCGAACCTTTTCACTTTGAGGCCGCCATGATCATGTTATATACCATTGGAAAGGTCTTGAAAAATAAACCTAAATGATGTATAAAAGCATGAATTTCTACCAACATTGAGTGGAGATATGACCTTCCAAAAATTGCCCCAAAAAATAGTTTTTCGCGAATAACTGCCCCAAAAAATGCAATTATTTTCTAACTGGCAAATTATGATTGTAGACGTCAATACCAATTCAACGACATCTCAAACGTCCAAAACGGATGATTTTGACCAAAGTTATGACAATTTTAAATTTTTCTATGACGTCACCATATAATCTTGCTTTGGTATATATGTTTGTTTGTCCGTACCTCTTTTATTTGATCTCATATTTTCAGGGGTTGTAGTTCTTAAAAAACTAAGCAACTTTTGTTCTACAACTTTTTGATTTGGCCGCCATGTTGGCCGCGGCCGGCCTCTGAATGGCCATTTTGCCACGTCTACAGTGCTGAATCTATTCGACATACCCTGGACATATGCATATCGTTGGAAAGGTATTGACGCCAGCTACCAAATAGCAAAAAAAAGAATTCAAAAAATTAGGTTGGAGGGTCATTTTGGCCAAAAAACTGAAAAATGCGAAATCGGCCGGCCACATTAGGCCGAATTGCTAAAAAATGAGCCCAAGACTTTTGGTTCATATTTTCAGGATTATTAGCCACAAATCTCACCTACAATATGACATCAACCGTTTGTCCCAGAAAACTCGTATATTTTAGATATTGACCTCCATAACTTAAAAGCCACCTTAATTTTTTGCAAAATTTCATTTTTTGGCTCAAATGCACCCTAATATCGATCCGTTGCGGTTCATAATGATAGTGAATCAACGTATTACAATGAAACAAATCGTCGCCTCAGTATTATCTTGTCGTTAGTACAAATATGTCATTTTTGGGAAATTGAGTTTTAAGTTTAAAAGCTTAGTTAGATAGTATAACATCGAGAAGTGTTTAATTTAATAGAATAATTCCAAACCTATCATACCTATTGATTACCACTTCCTACACTTTAGATAAATCCACTAGTTTTTCCGGAAAATCACGAACAGTTTTTCAATTTGTCGTATAATTTTCGAAGTTGTACCAAACAATGGACTTACGATAAAAAATTTGCTCATACGACAAACACCTTCTGACTAACAAATACATAAACCACGTAAGATTATTTTATAAAAATGAACGTTTGACTGTAATGGCACAAATTAGAAAGCAACTAAAACATTCGTAAACATCGTCTGAATGTATCTTTTATTTTCAAAAACAAATATTCAGTAGTTCTAAAATAAAATAACATATTAAAAAAAAAATTCAAAATAAACAATAGGAAATAAAAAATAACCGCGATTTGCACCATTCAATAATAACCAGGATACTGAATTAAAATTGCGATTAACCTTTATATATATTCCGCTCACGTGGTGGAGTACTGTGATCTTATTGGTTTATTTTGTGACAGAAAAAAATTGGACGTATATCAAAATATTTGTTTATGCTGGACATACGACATTTGTATTATAAATGTGTGTTAGCGATTTTGTCGTATCTCCAGAATTTGTGACATACGATACAAATATAAAGTTTATGATGTTGTGTGGATTTACGATAAATAAATTCTCTGTAACTCAGAAACCTTATAACCTAGGATAAAATGGATTGTAGATTTAGAAAGAGGAAGAAAAACTAAAAATACTAGTATAAAAAACTGAAAAACGACATTTTGGTACTTACGACAAGATAATACTGAGCCGACGAAATATAAATACATCATATTATTATCATTTCTAAGAGAATTTTTACCAGTGACTCTTTTTTCATAACAAAAAAAAATTAAAAAACTGACAAATTGATGTGATCGAAAAAATCACCAAAAACATTGAACATTTAAGTCTCCTTGCATAAATTCGATATTTTTTTATCATTATGATGATTTCTTTGAAAAATAGATCTTATCTCCCCTCCCATCGCATGAAGATGGAATATCAGCGAGAGGCTAGCTACCATTAACTTTTATTTCCAACTAACACACTAAAATATGTATATTTTATTGTATTGTTTAAGGAGTCAAAAATGAATGGTAGCCGCATGCAGTTAGTGACAAAACAGCAAGAAACATGCAAAAAAAATTGTTGAATTACTCAATCGAATTTCTACCAAAAACACATGCATCTGGTCTAAATTTTTACTACTCTGTAACATACACTAAAAACTAAACTACAAATGTTCAGCCGATAGCCTACGATGTGGCATGTGGTAAAGGATTCTGAAATAAAATCTACTAAAAGACTACAAAATGAAGATTGAAAAGTTGCATGCAAAATAAAGAAATAGAATTGTCTTTCACACACTAGAAACAGTACACCAGAACGTAGGTTATCGTGCTAAACATAATAAAAAAAACTACCTACCTGAACCTAATGATGAGACCTGACCCTACTTTTCAACATAAAAAAGATAATATAAGTCTTTACTATTTCGAGGCCAAGAGCATATATGTACTTTCCAAACATAAATCGTATTGAACCATTCATCAATAGAAACAATTTTGTTTTATTGTTTTCCATTTTTTCATTGAACAGTTTCGTTCTATTGTGCCTCATACACAGACGCAGGCCACTGGAGTGACGAATATCGAGAGAAGAAGAACGAATCATTCACACTCCGTAACACACAGCCGGCAGCTGTGTGAGAGTATGCGTAATTCGTTTTTCGCGAAACGAACAACCATTAAGCTCTGAACAAAGTCTGAAACACAGATGCCAATATTCAACAAACTACAGAAGATTGTATTGGTTACACTAACAATCCCATGTTAATTTTTTTCTTTCGTACCACTACTTATTAAACTAGTGCCCACATACGATGTACACATATATTCTAATACAACTATCTATAGTGTAGTTTTTTCTGTATTTGTTGCATTAGCATGGCTTTGTTGTTCGTTTTGGTCATTTCAATGCCGCGCATCTGTGTATGAGACACAATACACGTAGCGGCCACTTGTGTGCTATCGTGTGTGTGTGAACTCAAAGTCGAAGTCAAAACGACTGACAACAATAAAACGAATCGCCATTCAATCCCAGCAAACACACGCTGATAGCAGAATGAAATAGATGGAAACATTTGCACACGTCGAAGCAAGAAAACAAATAAATTTACTTCGGTTTTTCTATGCACTGCATTTTTACCCCCACCTAATATCTTGTTTATCAATTCAATTTCATATAAAGTAAGTATACACAATTAAAAAAATGTGTAGTTGGCTTTGAATGACAATACGCATTTGGTACATACAACCAAAACCAAACACAATCAATAATATATAATTGTGTTTGGTTTTGATACAACAAAATACATCAAAAAAATATTTTTTTCTGGTAAACCAACGGTTAACAGTTACATATTATACTCAAATCGAAATGCAAGAGAGACAAATTAATTGTTAGGGGAAACAAAGCCGAGTTTTCGGTCGACAACAATACGAATAGCATGGAATTAGGTGCATCAATTTGAAGTAAAAATTGAGCGCTCTAATTATATTCTGTTTATGCGCTCTTTATGCGCTGATTTGTATTACTTCAATTCATTTTCAATTTGCCTTGCCAAAATCATTGATATCAAGTAAAAAACCTCTTAACGAGGTAAATGTTCGAGTGACGAAAGCCGAATTCAATTCACAAAATTTCTGATATCAAATTTGTGCCGAAAAAAACAATTGTATTCGATTTGTCAACGATTTTTCGGAATGTTAGTGCATTCGGCGCGTTTGTTTACATTTTTCTTTCTAGCTGTCAAAAACAACAACTTGTCAACGGTTTTTTGAATGTTAAACAACAACGCGCTGAATGCACTAACATTCCGAAAAATCGTTGACAAATCGAATACAATTGTTTTTTTCGGCACAAATTTGATATCAGAAATTTTGTGAATTGAATTCGGGTTTCGTCACTCGAACATTTACCTCGTTAAGAGGTTTTTTATTTGATATGGATATACTTTAAAATATCAACGGTACCGTAACCGTCGCCCAATCAATAAATATTTGAATTTATACTATGACATTCAATTTCCCTCAATTTTTCCAATTTTCCAAATGAGACGATATGAAATTGAAAATTAACAAAAAAAAATGCTCCATACAGTAATACGACGTACGACTACACAGTACAAACTGATAACATGGGGAAAATGATCTATTACTGCATACACAAAAATGTTGTTCAACAAAATATAAAGCAGCTTTGACAAATTCTTTCAGATGATGTACATTTTTGTGAAATTGAATTTTTTTTTTTTTTTGAAATGTTGCTATTGATACTATAAAGTGTTATGAAATTTATTTTTTATTGATTTTATTGGAGCAATAACGTAAACAATTTTCCACTTCATCATTGTTATTAGCTGTAATGTCTCTATATCTCTGCAGAGATATAGCTATTTGCTTTAGCTGTTCTCTTTACGACAAAATGTAATTATGTTATCGCATAATGGATTACTTTAAAATGTATCAAAAATGTAAAAAATACTCCAGAGTGATTTTCTTCCGTATATTTTTCAACTACGTGTTATAATTAAGAACATTTTCAAAACTAGCTGTTACGCGGTCCAAAAAGACGTAAGTATTTTTCAGAACTCTCTTGTAATAGTTTTAAATTTGCAACCTGAGGATGAGCAACAAATGCTCGAAACTAGTAGTCATATTTATTTTATAAATAAAACAAACTGTCACAATAAAAGAAAGTGGTTAAAACATTACACTGTTTAAAATTACACTGTTAAATTTGTTATTTTTCCTACTGAAATTTATTTTCAAAAGAAAATTATAAAATTTTGCTAGTTCTAAATGTTGTGGATCTACAGATTTTACCCGATATTTTTGGGAAGGAAAAGCATAGACCTATTCGTAAGATTTATGTAAAGTATATTTTTTATTAAATTAAAGTTTTATAATAAAATTTGTATTTATAACGGCCTCGGTATGTACTTTAATACAAAACTTCGAAATGGTCGGTCCCTGGGTTCGGTCATATGGTACCCAGCCCAGAGCCATATTTCGGCAAGTTGCAACATACCGATCATCTTGAAATTTTTCCCCAAATAAGCTGCTTGCATACCCAATCTAAATCTGTATAACCTTAATCCGATATTCAAGTAAAAATTTAAATATTTTAAATTATAACAATGAATACTGGTAACAAATTTGGCGTAATATATTCGTATTTATTTATTGTACGTGTACATATGTATATATGTGTATATATGTATACCAATATATTTGTTTTTTATTCCAACCCGTAATTAATTGACAGATTTTTTTTTGATTTTTTTATTGAAAGATTTGTTTTGATATTTTCCTGGGCTGGGCTAACTTCTCATTAAAAATGTAATTTTTTTAAATTTCTGGGCTAAGACTAATTCCAAAGTGAAATGATTTTTTTTATTTTCTGGGCTGGGAAAAATTCCAATAACTTATAATACAAGTAAACTTTATGAATTCCTGGGCTAGGATAACTTCACATAAAAGTAAATGAGGTTTTAAATTAATAGTGTTGCCTGATTAAACTTTTTTATTTTCTGGGCTAACTTTCTGGGCTAACTTCTTATACGTTATTTTATATCCTTAATAACACAAAAAATATAATCTCTAGAAACGTAAATTGTTGCATATACATCAAAGCCATCTAGAATCATATATAGCCTCAAAAATCATATTGAAAAATAATCGGAGTCAGGAGTTATTTGAAATTCAAATCAAGATACGGTTAGATAGACTTATAAAACAAACCAAATGTTTGAAAAGAACATTACAACGGTCAAAAATATCTTTACTTCGTATGGTAAAGAGATCGATCCGTTGAATTTTGATTAATGTTGTGTATTCTAATCTGTTTAAAGGTTATTCTTTATACTAAGTGCAAAATCGCATTATTATTTAATTATTATTTGCGAAATGTTTTTGAAATCCAATCAAATGTGTCTTAAACAGACCTTAAACAGATCGTCGTAAACAGATCGTTTTTGAAGACGAAATTCCGTATTTAGCTCTTTCCGCACATGCGAGTTGACAATACCTAAGTATAATAGTAGGATCTCGAAAAGCCCGGGATTGTCTTACTAGAATTTTAGAATTTCGAGTAAACTATAAAAAGCTATGCGTTTTAAGCAACGAAGCTGATTTAACCATCAAATTTAGTAAGTCACTGCGAGTGCCTCCTCAATAACAACACGGAAAATTTGTTAATGGAAATGTTTTAGTGTTACGATTTGTTTTTTTACCTTGAGTTAATTTTTAGTCTTTGTAAAATGTTTGGGTAAATCTTAAGGATCGGTAACGAGTATGGAGGTGAGACTTTGATCAATTACCTGCATTTTAAAAATCGTTTTTATGCCATATATATCTTGTTTGACTTTAGTGCTAGTTAAAAGCATAATATAATTATGTTTTGTACTCGTTCATTACTGTTTCAAATTCGTCCTAATTATCAATTTCTCAAACACCTATTAATAAATAATCTAGGATTAAAGGATTGTAAGATCTTGAATATTCGAGGGCATCTAAATGAAATATTAAACAACAACAAACTGGAATTTGTTAACTAATTTAGATTTTATAGGCCGTCAAATTTATTGTACTCGTCCGTTTTCTTAATTGTGCAAGTGTAATGATCAAGTAAAATATTGCAAGTCCACATCAAGATAAAAGCTGTGCTTGCTATGTGGGGGGGGGGCGGCTCCAGACACTTGAAACACTTGACACTTATATTTAAAAATTGAGCAACTAAAATTATTTTTGCTGTAATCCGCAGACCATCTTATTCTAGGATGTTCTACCCCTTAAGTCTTCTTCTTTTAATATAAATAGGTACATTATTTATTCCCTACTTTAAAAATAAAATCATACATAAATAATAAATTTATTTGTTTTGTTGTTTTTGTGGAAATACTGGAAATAAAACTAAGCAAAATTATAGGTAAAAGTGAAGACGATCGATTAAAATATTCGAATGTTTGACTTGAAAGAATATTTTAATTCCAACGATAACAGTCCATTTTTACATTCTAAATGGAAAGAATTTTATAACTTTTTTACGAGTATGTAAAGTATCGCAAATATTTAAATTGTTAGAACTTGGCTTGTTTAATTCTAAAATAAAACTATAAACTAAAATATCAAAAATTGCAATTAATTATTTATAATATTCAAACGAAAGCGTTTTACACATTCAAGCAAAGTTATTCTGCGACAAATTACTTGTGTTACTTTTTGACATAAAGATGTCTTGCCAATTTACATTTTATCTTGAAAAAAATTTAGAGAATGCGAATTTACTAAAACATCACGATATCCAATATAAATCTAGACTTCTACTAGACTTCTAGACTTCTTGGTTTTTAGAGAATTAGAGCACAAGAATACCAATTTTATAAGATACAAAATCGCGATCATCATTACGTCGAAAGCAACATAATACAGGTTTCTCGACTTCAAATTTGTTTTTGATATACATCATGAGATAATCATCAGTAACGTCCTTACATAATCGAGAAATAAAAATCCACCGTAGCGTTTCAACGGTACGCAAAGTAGAGTTCAAGTCACCACTACCAATACCAATACTACCAATAAAACATTTTTTTTTTTAAATAAAAATCCCATTTTCATCCAACAAACCTTAATCGGATAAAGAATGGCCAAATTCGAGGTTACCTCTTTCAAAAATTCTTCCAATAACAACATATCCAATCCCATTATAATCGGTTAAAAATAGGCCGAGTTCCGCCCAAGATGGTCATATTCCAGAACTTATTGCAAAAGTTATTTAAGAATCCTATTTCCATGCAACGTAGATTTAGAAAAATTTGACAATGATGTGAAATAACTAAAAAAAATTGAATATCATTTCCGAAATTGTGAATGAGGTGCAAAACGTAAAACTATCTTGAATACGGTATTATATTTACAAAATTCTGAAGAATTTAGCCCAACCACCAATACAGTAATTACGAGCACTTTAAATATTTTATGATATTTTGATATCTTTGTTGCACAAAACAATTAGTTTCACTATACCGTATTACAAAGATTTGTGTATTAATTATTATTTTACCTTACAACCAAATAATTAAAATACAAAAACAAAAGAAAATTTTATTTTCTTAAACTATTTTACTTTACTCATATATTATGATTAGTACAGTAAATTACATACGTACATATAGACGAGTATTAACTTTCATTTTTATTATATGTTTAAGTACTTTAATTTGTAGTTTTAAATATTTTAAATTTTGTATATATGTACGAGTTAAACCTAAATCGAGGAAGCATATCATACTCGTATGAAAGAATTAAAACTGTAGATTTAAGCACCTCGCGTCACTTTTCATTGCATGAATTGAGTTATTTTAAGGAAGTATACTTTCATTATTTCATCTTACATATGTCAGGTTTAATTAATAATGAGATACAAATTTAACTTGAAACGGCGCGTAGTTTTAATTGGAATTTTGAAGGTAATAGTTTTTAGCACTTCTGCAGAGTAAACAACAAAGATACAATGAGAGATCATTCCGTGCCCCCAGACATCACAAATAATAATTCATTTTACTTCTAAATTGCTTTCCGACATGAAAATTCTATCTGCATTGTCGTGAATTTTCGTCTGTCAGTTTATCATGATTAGATTTAATCTGCAATTTTTGTATTTTTCGGCTGTTTATTTTTGTGGATTTGATTACCAATTTGTCGAATTTTCCATAGCTACCGACATTAAAACCTTTCATTTGAATCTGTTTCCAGTCATGACACTTTAATCAGTTTTTTGCTAGAAGTTTTCAAATTTTGTGTATGCGATGTATCTTTGAATACAGAGTTTGCTTGAACTCCCCACATGCCATGACACATTAAACGGTCGATATCTAAAACATTTCAAATATTAATTGTTTCAAATGAAAAAATTTCATTTCAATATTTTTAGTTGATTTTTAGGAACAACAAAATAAAAATTTCTAACATAAGAAATTATTTTCCGACATAACATGTACCCGCATTATCGACATTTTCATCTGAGGCTTATGACGGAAACTTTTACCAACATTATCGCGTGTTATTTTCGATTGATTAGTTTGAATCTGTATTACCGACATTTATCGGCTGGAAACTTTTGGTTTACTTTAATAGGGTACATTATTTAAAGAGTTTTAAAATTTGTTGGGTTTAAAAAAAATAATTTATAAAACGCGAAATGACCTCCTCTTCCTTGAAACAGTTAAAATATTTGTTTACTCTTAATAATAAAAAAAATTGCTAAGGGAAGCAAAAGACGATTAGGTTTATTGCAGCAATCTGATATTGATTCCGCTGGAATTTCTAAACTTTGGTCTACATTTCTATTAAATGACCACTAAACAGAATAAAATTTGATTTTTTTTATTAATTCTCGTCTCTTCACGTCTTTTGCTAACGGATTCGCTTGCCAATTCTAGGACGTACGGCTGTGGGTCCGATTTTATCACCATCTGCATATTGTATAGATCCATGCCAGCCTGTACTGGCATGGAAGATGGGTCAGCCCATGAGTTTTCCACGATTTACTGTCAGTTTATCGTGAACAATTTATAGTGAACAATTTATCGTAGAACAGTTTATCGCGGGGATAGTTTATAGTATATTACAATTATTGTCTTGGATTTGAAGAGAACCCCAAAAATATTCCAATATGTATTTCGTATAATAATTCGGCTATTTCTTAAACATCGTGATGAAATAGAATATGTTGGATGGAAATGAGATTATTAAATGATTTTTGGAAGAAGTTCTGGAAATGTCCGCCACCTGGGGCGGATCTAGTTATTTATCTGTTTGCGGTGCTGGCTGGGTGACTCTAAACGAATACGGAAGTCGAGAGAAAGCGATGCAGTAAGAATTTTGCTTATGACCTTTGACACTACCCGCCAGGGCGAGTTATGGGCACCACAAATCTAATACCACATCAGCGTATATTTTCCAGGCTAGGGGTGGCTGTAGTGGGCGTCTATCTTATAGTAAGAAGCTATATACATTTTTATCACTAGTACGTAACCCACACACGTGTCAACGCAATAAATGGTTTGAGCGGCAAACCAACTACTTGCTCTCAGGAAAATCTGATTGTAAAATCTACCTAAAGGCCTCGGATAAGTTTACTCTTTTTATAATAAGAACGACCTCAGAAAATGTGCACGGGAATATGGAACATACTAAGCCTTTTAAGACTTGAGATCTCCAGAACCTTTCGAACCAAGCAGAAATTTGCACTTTGGGCGTAGTTATACTACAAGAGCTTAAATGGTCTGACAGTTGGATAGGTAACTCCACCGATGGTTACACATTTTACTAGAAAATTTATTATAAAAAATAAAAAATAGAATTTGGCTTTTTCGTCCAAAAGCGAATACAGCAATTTATCATTGACTTTCGTTCAATCAATATGCGGCTAATCAATGGCCGAGATAACCGGACAAGTGGTGCAGTAGTTAAAGCTTTGTCTCTTGGACCTGGAAGTACTGGGGTCGAATCTCATCAGATGCTATTTGCAAATCGAATTTTCGCCATCGATTACGATCACATCTTACAAATACAACTAAGATCCTCTGATGGAGTGAACAATGCAGCACTAACCCTTCATCCACATACGCGTTTTCCAAAACTTCCACCAAAAATCATTAAAGAATCCCATTTCCATCCACCATGTACATTTTTTTAATAATCGGCCAAGAAATTACCGATTTCTGTCCCAGATAGCCATATTCCAGAACTTTTTCCAAAAATCGGTCAAAAATCTCATTTCCATCCAATATATCCAATTCCATCACAATCGGTTCAGAAATTACCGAGTTCCGTCCCAGGTGGCCATATTCTAGAACTTCTTCCAAAAATCCCATTTCCAGGATATACTACGAAATCCCGATTTTCAAAATCCCGGTTTCAAAATCCCGGTTTTCAATATCCCGGTTTCAAAATCCCGGTTTTAAAAACCCCGGTTTTCAAAATCCCGGTTTTCAAAATAAAGGTTTTTAAAATCACGGTTTTCGAAATCCTGGTTTTCAAAATCCAGGGTTTCGAACTCCGGTTTTCAAAATTCCGGTTTTCAAAATCCCGGTTTTCAAAATCCCGGTTTTCGTTTCTTCTAGTTCTAAAGTCTTGATTTTGAAAAAACATTTTTTATTAATTCGGGCCGGCCATGCAATAATTGTAGAGGCTAACTCTTACGGGCACGCGGAAGGTCGCTGCACTCCACCCCGCTTAGCCCTCCGAGGGGCTTTAGATTTGAACTTCGGGGGACGCAGGGTAAGATCAGTAAACATGTCGCAAATCTTGCACCATTTCGTTATGCAACATTTTGTAGTTGCAAGATTAATAAAAAATGCATTAATGCGACATTTTGAATTGCAATATTTTATATCGATCACAGAAAAACAATTTCACTAAATATTCATTAATCAATTTAGGCTGTGTGCCAAACTTAAGGTAAAAGTCCATTTTAGGTAAATTTTTCGGTAAATTCAATTATCTTTCAAAAACGCTATGACAAACTGTTTTTACCGTAGTAAACGATTTACCTTAAGTTTGGCACACAGCCGAAGATGGGAATGGCCGAATTCAATAAAATTCTATAAACCGAAGACAATTTAATTTTTATTTACAAATCATTTTGTTAGAGTGTGTTTCAATTGGTTTAAATGCCGCATAAAACATAAAAAAAGTTAAAAATCGAGGTGAATAAAAATGTCCAACTTTTTATCTGCTTCAAGAGCTGATAAAATTTTTATGTGAAAAACATTTGGCTAACAAAAATATTTGTTTCTAAACAGAAATTTGTCATGTACAAATTTTGAGAAAAATCGTAATGATACTGACTATAATTATTTTAAATTTGTTATATACGTTCATAATTACACATAAAATAAGCAACCATGTTAATGTCAAAATTTCAACCAATTGAAACACACTTATACAGTCAATTTTACAAACTACGTTAAACTGGGATAATATAAATTGTCCAGGCGATAATTGTGTCCACGGTAAATTGTGTCTACGATAAACTGTTGTACGATTAAATGTTAACGTTAAATTGAAACACGATCAATTGTTTACGATAAAGAGACCGTCACCCCATTACGACTATGTGGATCGCAAAGCTGCCACGGAACAATTATTTTCTCCTAAAAGTAAGACATGAGTGTGACCATCTTAAAATCATATGTAGCATTAATCTCACAGATATATACTTTTAACGTGACAAATTAAAATGACATTTGCGATTAAATATGAGTAGTATGGCAATATGAGTATGGCCCAGGGCCCAATTTCTCAAATTGCCAACGAAATATTTTTTCTAATTTTCCTAAAAGACTGAGCGAGACGATTCCAAAATCTCATAGCCTTAATCAAAATTCGCAAAATTTAAAAGAAACGAATTTTATTTTTGTATTTATTGTGATTTCTAATAAATTCTGGGCTGGTCATACTATTTAAGACAGCCGAAAGTTACCAGCCGAAAATAAAAAAAAATGATAATGCAGATAGGGTTTTGAATTTAAAAACCGAAAATAAGCAAATCCGACAATGTCGATTAATATTTTTCAGCCGAAAGTTATACCAGCAAATGTTAAAGAAGAATTATTTTCACTTGTAATGAAATTTATTGACTTCTTTAAGTTCATATTAAAATACAAGTTTAAGTTTGTGATATGTCATGTTCACTGTAGCCCCATTGTGAAGCAATTGTGATTGCAAATTCGTTGAATGGCCAGGCGCTCTAGTTTAACCTAAACCCGCATTGATGCCACTATGGCTATTTAATAGGCCTTTATACCTTCAAATTACACCCTCGTATTCCAATCAAAATTTCTTTACAATTGGGATATTTTTAGCAGACAATGAGGCGCATTGAATGACTATAGAAGCGCCAATACGGATTTAGGTTAACTTAGGCCACCCAGCCGTCCAATGAATTTGCAATAATTTAAAGTATTCAAATCTTGTAGAATTACACCTCCGGATCCCAATTAGAATTTCTCCTTAATTGGCTGTTGTTAACAGGCATTAAAACGTATCAATAGGCCATAGTGGCATTAATGCGAATTTATGTTAAACAAGAGCGCCGAGCCATTCAATGAATTTGCAAGAAATTGAATCAACGAAATAATGCGGATTTCGAATAACCTAAAGAAGACACCCTAAATTTATGAATTTAGCATATGGTTCTTCAGAAATATGGTATGGCCCCCATTGGGAAACACTGATCTAGAGTATTAGTAGTCTTTGATGAACTTGAAGTTAGCATTAATTGAATTATCGAAATATCGTCTAATAACATTACCTTATACTGGTTTTCTAAAAGCTACGTTCGGTTGAAAAGTACCGGCTGGTAAACTTTCGGCTCAATTACATAGATCAACTTAATCGGATTTTTTTACATATTTGGTTTTTATAGTAAAGGTCTCCGTCGATAATCTGCAATATCGACACTCTTTTTAGGCTGTCAACTTTCGGCTAACTTAAATAAGATGTGCTGGACTAACTTCACACAAGAGAACGTGGGGTTTTTTATTGATTAGTACTGCCTGATTTTTTTCTGGGATAAGATCGTGGGGTAAGAGGCCGTGAAAACCATACTGGTCTAACTGAAAATTTCACAAAATTGACTTTATGGCCTAAATGAACTATTAATAATATCACTATCGAAACCTAAATGTCGTAAAAAGTTTTTTTAATCATAGTGGCCTATGCGACATAGGCCACCTTTGCAATCAAGTAACACAATACCGCAAAAAACAAAATAGTCTATAACGATTAGGCAACTAGGAAGTTTTTTTCTATCTAGTTATCATTTTGATGTGAGTTAGGTCAGTTTTTTCCTAAGTGTAGGAAATTTTTTATCGTTTTTCATTGTGGTAATTGTTTTTAAATATTTAAAAATGGAAAATATAGATAAAGAAAGTATTCTTTGTTTTCGTTGCTAGGACATAGTGAAAATAATGAAGAACAACATAAAGCTAGGAAACGTAAACGTGTTCCGAAAAAGTCGATGAAAACGATAGAAAAAAAAAGCGAAGGAGAGATGAGCAATACGTAAACATTAAAGGAAATTTTGTTCCACCCAACCAAATTAATATTAATAGTCCATGCCTCTGTGCTAAGAAATGTCACGCTGTTTCAATCGTTCTATACAAACTTGAAAGCCTTGACTTACAGACATTATATCTGTTTTTTTTTTGTCACAGTTGAACCTAAAAAAAGAATTAAACTTCCTAACGATCAGGTTAGTTTAATAAGAAAGCCCAGGCGGTCAAACTCAAGAATTTATCAAAGGGTCTAACTCTGATGACAGCCAAACAACAGTTTGCAAATAATTTTTTTAAATATATTCCAAGTTAGTGATGGAAGGTTAACCAGGGTTGTAAAAAATAAATTAATAATTCCTACGCCGCCGTCAGATAAAAGGGACAAACACAATCCAAAAAAATAAAGTAAGTGATGGGAAATTCCAAGGTGTTAAAACGTTCATTAACTTTACACAAAAACTACTGAACAAAAATGTTTAGCCCCTGATTTAAATTTAAATAAAATGTATTTTTTGTATTATAATCAAAATACCGAATCAGTCTCCTATTTTATATCCAGAAAAATATTTAATGAAAACTTCAACCTTTCCTTCCATACACCAATATCCGATTCTTGTAAAAAATGTGTCAACCTTGAAATAAAAATTAAAACGTCCGATTCTGTAGAAGAAAAAAATCACCTTACGTCAAATTTATTTGGCAAAAGCAGACTCTGCCAGAATTAATTATACAAAAGACAAAGAAATTGCTAACATAAATCGGGATGTCACAGTAGTGTGGTGGCCAAAATAGAATTATTAAAATGGCCACGTTCTGCTATTATATTACTGCCCATCCAGATTTTATTGTTGAATTTATAAATTATAAATTCTATGTGAGTTGTCATCCTATTTAGCGTGCGACCAAGATTTTGGTTTAAGCCTTTATTCCACAATGAAACATATTTTTTCAGTAAAAAAATAGCGAGATAAAAATATAATTTAATATAAATATAAGTAAAATTTACTGGGGAAAATGTTGCCATAAAAAGTATGAAACTCAATACTTTTTATGGCAACATTTGTTGTCTTTGTCACTCTAACGTAATTTTAATATGTATATTCTCCTCTTTTCGGTTTCTCAGTATTTTTTACTGAAAAAATATGTTTCATTGTGGAATAAAGGCTTTAATCGAAAAGAGAAATAAAATATTCAAAAATCTATTCGTTCCCGATGATTGGTGCGAAGTTATCAAGGCTGGTAATACAAATCTTTGTAATATAATGAAAATGACAAAGAACCATTTCTATTCCACAAAAAACTGAAAAGAAGTATCACAAACAGAAAAATGACAGCTAAGGGCTTTCAAAAGAAATTATGAAAAAATACATCCTTTTAAAATTTTATTCGAATAATGAAGAAGGCGTATTTCAGCATGTTAACTGTGTAAAACGGAATACAAATTAAATAGCAGCATCGACCATTATTTATACTCTGAAGGAGAAGCAATCAGTACAGAAAAAAGAAGAAATACATTTGAATATAAAAAATAGTTTAAAACTGCATAGTATTGATTTTTGTAATTAGGCCACTATGCTTCTCATAGCCTGATTACGTATACGCGCTTAGCAAAATTTAAAATAGGATAGGAACCAAAACACACATTTCATCGATAGAAAATATCGACATAAAAAAATAATTCTTTAGTGGAATTTAGAGAAAGTGAAGATTTATTTGTGTTTCAAAGTGAATCGAAGCTATCTATAAAAAATTATAAATTTTGTTTTGTTTGTTAGTAACCCAGTAACATCAAAAGCCTGCTACAGTTTGATTTTGAATTTATCGATATTTTACTGATTTTATTGTTAAAATTTGCGCTAAGTATTTCCAACCTCGGTTTTATGAAATTTTCGTTTTGTCAGAACGTTGCCCTGTTTGTATTCAAAGTGCAACTTCTCGCCATGCAACTCCGGCTTTTCCATCCAGTACTGTATGCGCGGCTACCATACACGTTAAAAATCAATTGCAATCCTGTGTCGAACAAAATTAAAAATTACTCACACAAATATAATTAATTATGTATACTGCTTTTTTAATTTTAGTAAAAGCTTTTTAGCTTTTTATTTGGATTCACCAAAATATAAAAACCACAAATTATTTATGTGAATTAAATTTAACTTTTTGGAAATCAAGCATAAAATTTTCCCCAAAATAAAAAATTAAAAAAAATTATTATTTATATTCCTACATGTATTAAAAACTAATAAATTAATTCACAAATAAAAAATGTTATAACCAACATGCATTAAATTTATGAATTATGGTATTTAAAATGTATAAATATAATTTTAGTTGTAACTTTTGAATTATATAATATTTTTCACAAAAATATTATTACATTTTTTTTTGTTCTGTCAGAAATTAATTGTTCGAATATTTTAATCCTATTGTGTAAAAAAAAAAACATTAATAAATAATTAAATGGTTTATGCCTTTGTAGTGAATTATGGGGCACATGTTTCAAATAATTCAAACATACGAGTTTATATCGCAATTGCACATTGATTAACAATTATTTAATTGAAACTGATTATTTATGTAATTTTAATGTAATTGTGTTATATGATTCAATGCATTGTATTTACTATTTATCACCGGGAAAATTAAACAAAAAATAAAATATTTTGGATTGGTGCAAAATTTAAAAAATAGGTGCTGCAAAATTTATAGATCGCCAAAGGGTTTAATCGAAAGGATTATAGATCGCCAAAGGGTTTTTTTGCTTCCCAAAAGGGAATTTGAACATTCAACGTATGTATATGACATGCAGGTCGATTCTGGTTTTGCTATAGGAAAAGGAATCAGAAAAAATATTTACATAGCGGAGAAGAAAAAGAAAAGATCAGAAAAAGAAAAAGAGAATCAGAAAAAATATTGACAACTCCGAATATTCATCAAACCTTGTCTCGCAAAATGAGCATTTTCAGTAAGGTTTTTTGTTAACTATTGCTTATTGCTGTCGTTATCATGTTCTCTCGTTCAAAGGTCTCATGGTGTTTGTGGTTTATAACCTGCTTCCGGGGTTAGATGAAATTATATTTATATACGATTTTATATTGAACAAACTTAGGATCCATATTGGGTGGCATCCGAAGGAATAATATCGCATTAAGTGAAGATACATATCAAAAACTACTTACTATATGTAGATGTACCTTAATGTGCATTTTGAACATTTTCTATTGAATCAATTTTTATTAGCATTTATCAGGTTCTGAGGACGCCAAAAATTAATAATTGAGTAATTGTAATGAAATTAGGTAAATCCAAAAATGCACATTACCAAAAATGTCCAAAACACATTTTTTTAGATTTAACGAAAATTTCACTTTACTACATGGGTTCGTCAAACTTTTCAAAATGACCATTTTTAGGTAGATTCAAATTAGTAATAAAAAATCTTTTGTTAATAATAAACGTGAAAGATCCAAAAATATCCAGTTGAATTTTTGCCTTCCTTCCTTCCTTCCTTCCTTTATTTGTCAAAATACACGAAAACTATTTATTTGAGATTACTATCTTATTCGTATTATCTAGCCTGTAAATGCGAAATTTTAATGGAACTTCTATTCCCTGGTGGAGTAAGTCAAGTCTTCGACGAACAGTGATTTCCAGCATTCTTTTACTAGAATCTAAGTAGGTCACTGATGCTTCTTTTCAAATTGTTGTGGTAAAAGGTACCTTCCGACGAACGATACCATTCGCCGAACCATAGTGACAAGACTACTCCAATATCAGTAACTCTCCTCTATCACTCCAAGAGGTAGCATGCGATCCAACTCATCGTAAAGTTCCCTTTGTTTTGTTTAAGAAGTTGGCCCGAAATTTCCATCCCGAAAAGATTTTTTTTAGAAAGTGTGTGTCTTTGCTAAATCACATAAAAATATTTCCATCCCGAAAACTTTATTGTTAAATTAATGAAAAATAAACAGTCCGAGAAAATTATAAAATTATATTACTGTTTGCAGTAAAAAAACCTGCACAATCTATTAAAAAATTAAATCTATTTTAATGATCAGCTAGAAAATCACTTTTTATCCATCACTTTCTATATTAACTGAACGAAAATATGTTCAGTACCAAATTTCCTTATGGCAAACACAGAGATGACCCTTTGCCTTGGCATATGGAGTTAGGTGGACCAATGTGAATAGAACATATACTCAGGCGCCCGTTCGAAAAAAACGAGGATTGATGGTGATGGTGAATATTGATTATAGTGGTATTGATATAATATATAAAAAAATATAAATATTTAAAAATTAAATGAAAAAGAAAACTTCCCTGACTCATATATTGTGTGTCGTTCGTTTACCCATACATAGAGACACAATAAAAATATATAATACATCGTATACCTTGCAAAACCACATTTTCGGTGGATCGTGCAATGTATATGTAGGTGTATTGATCGATTTTGCGTATTTTTATAGATGAATTACTACATATACATTACACACGTAAGATTTATTTATATTTTTCACTATTAAACGCAATAACTCTACATATTTTTTAATTATTTTGTTTAATTATTTTATATTAAATATCATTTACAACAATTAATATATTAATTAATTTTATACAATAAATTATTTTACATTGATTAAATTATGTGTCTTTTATGCGACTTGAAATGAAAAAGTCTTTTTACTAACTAAAACAAAATTTTCTTAAAACTTTGGGTATGTGATATTTTAGAATACCCAATAAACAAAAATATAAGTACATAAAAAAAAGAAACTAAAAATCAAAATTATGCAAATGAATTACCAACCGCCAGATTACTCCCGCTCCAGTGACTTTGTCACGATAAAAATCTATTAGGGACTTTAATTAAACGCCCTCTTTTAGTTACATGATGTACCTCCACATCATGTAACTAAAAGAGGGCGTTTAAGTAATTAAAGAAACGTAACTTTTTTAATTACTGGAACTTTTGCATTACTTTGATTTTTACGAATTAAATTTTCTTGATTATTATTAATTTTAATATTGTTATCTATGTATAAATCATTATTTTCTAAAAAAAAAGCTGCTTTAAGTCGATCTATAGTAACCTCCTGATCCTTTCCATCAACTAATATGATGAACATATTACTTTTCCTTTTAATAACTTCATAAGGTCCTTTATAAGGTGGGGTTAATGGAGGTGATACCGCGTCGACTCGAATAAAAACATGACTACACGATTTCAGATTCTTTTGAACAAACGAACTGCGACAAGTATTGTGATTTGAAGCTTCAACTGGCAAACGTAAAGTAGTACCGTAAACTAATTCACTTGGTGTCACTTTAATATCTTCCTTAAAAATCGACCGATGTCCTAATAAAATCATAGGAAAACAATCTACCCAATCGTTTGCATTGTTGCATTTTAGAGCATATTTAATGGTTCTATGTAACCTTTCTATCATCCCGTTGGATTGTATGTGATATGACGTTGTGCGATAATGTTGAGCACCTAAAAACTTGGCTATTTCTTTAAATAATGATGATTCGAATTGACGACCTCTGTCAGTTGTTATATTTCGAGGCGTACCAAAACGTGATATCCATCCGAACACTAATGCTCGAGCTACAGTTTCGGCTAAGATATCGGATATCGGAATTCACAAACGCAATTTGTGTATTAACGCGGAATTATTTCTGGCCATCGCGTGAATCTATCAATACAAGTTAAACAATAAGTGAAACCTCTTGAGGGTGGTAAAGGACCAACAAGATCGATGTTAATATGAACGTTCACCAGAACGCGTATTTTGATCCAGAATTGGGAGACGAAACCACAAATTTGTGTATACGTAAACGACGTATAATACGCGTAACAAATGACAGCACACTTATTCAAAATTGCGTATTATACGTCGTAGACGTATACACAAATTTGTGGTTTCGTCTCCCAATTCTGGATCAAAATACGCGTTCAGGTGTTAAAAATTTAGATAAGGGATGCTTGTTATGGCCAATAATTTTACCTCTTTGACAAAGCATACATTGTTCCGACAAAATTTTACAATCAACCTTAATCTTAGGCCAAACAAATCTATCTGTCATTAATTTTACTGAAGATTTTATCCCTGTGGCCCTATTCTGGTTTTCCCGGGGAATTGGGAATTTTTTTGCTGTAATTACAAATTGCTCTAATTCCCAAATATATATTTCCCGTTCCCAAATGTGTATTCTGGCAGACAGGGCATAATTTTTTTGGGAATTTTTTTTATGTAAATATTTATAAATTAAAACACGTATTGCGACCTTATTACAAGTTTAATTTATTTTTAAATATATATTTATTAGCAAAAAAAATGTTTCAAAATTAAAAAAGGTGCGAATTACAATTCCCCAAAAAAATAATTGGGAAAAATTAACGTCAAAACTGCTATAAAATGGAATTATTTTTCCCCAATAAAAAAAATTCCCAAACGCCAGAATACACTTTGGGGAATAAAAAATTCCCAACTGCTAGAAAAACGTCACTATTTCCCAATTCCATATTCCCAGGGAAAACCAGAATAGGGCCACTGGATGTGTTAAATTATGAATTAATTTGAAATATGTTTTTCTTAATGTAGATGGAATATATGGAGATTTCGTACCTGGAATATTAATTAATTCAAGTTTTAAACTTGTTTCATTGTTTCGTAATAAATTTTGTAATTCAATGTCATTATCTTGTTCAATTCTAAGTTGAACATAGTCGAGAAAATGAATTTCAGAAATTTCTTTTCCTTCCAAACGCAATGGCATATCTGCGACAACATTACCTTTACCAGATATATATTGAATATCCGTACTGAATTGACCAATAAAATCAATGTGCCTCAATTGACGAGGTGAAGATTGGTTCATGTCTTTGTTAAACATGAAAACCAATGGTTTATGGTCTGTAAAAATTTTGAAATTTCGACCTTCGACTGAAATTCGGAAATGTTTTACGGATTGATAAATAGCTAAAAGTTCACGATCATAAGTACTGTATTTTTGTTGTGCTGTAGTTAAAAACCTAGTGGTTCTAGAAAACCGTTTTTACTTTGGTGCAATGCTGCACCATCACGATCATTGGACGCATCAACATGTAAACAAATTTTTGAATTTTGAGAAGGGTGAGCTAACAAAACTGCATTTTTTAATTCGTGTTTACACCTTTCGAAAGCGTTAATAGAATGTTCGTCCCAAATAACTGGTGTTTTGTAGTTTTTTATATTTCCCTTGATAAATTTTTGTAATATGCCTTGAGATTCGACAGCATAAGGAATATACAACGATGATAAAAAAATTTATTGAAGCTATGAATCGTTTTAAATCTTTCGCGACTTGTGGTAATGGAAATTGTGAAATAATCTCTACTTTTTTTGGATTGGGTTTAATTCCAAATTCGTTTATTTTAAAACCAAGAAAATTTATCTCCGATTTTCCAAATTCACATTTTGTTAAATTAATTTTAAGACCGAATTGACGAAAACGTTCAAAAACTATTTTAAGGTGCTTGTAATTCGTGAGTTTTTGACGCAATCTGAACATCAACAATATATTTAAAAACAAAAGGTAACTCAATTAGTACTTGGTCGATATACCTTTGAAAAGTTTAACCAGCATTTCTGAGTCCAAAAGTCATAACTGTAAATTCATAAAGACCGAAAAGTGTAATAATTGCTGTTTTTGGTATGTCGGAATCATGAACCGGTATTTGATGGTATGCTCGAGTGAGATTAATTTTGGAAAATACCTTACAATTTTCAAGGTACATAGTAAAATCTTGAATATTAGGTACGGGATATCGATCGAGTATGGTTACGGCGTTTAAACGCCGGTAATCACCACAAGGTCGACAATCACCATTATTTTTAGGCACCATATGCAAAGGACTACATTAAATTTTTCCGGATTTAAACGACGAGCTTTTGCGAAAACTGGAGGACCTTTCGTTTCAATGAAATGGAAAACGTTAGCATGTGAAATTGAATTTTTGAAATTAGGAATTGTGATATCATGAAATTCTTTTAACAACTGAAGGTATTTACCGTTTACGATAGAACTATCATTCGTTAAAGTGGTTATATTGACTTCGTTGACTGTGACGCGTTTAATAGAACAGGAACTTCTTTAGATCAACAAGTATATTAAGATTATTTAAAAAATCTGCGCCGATAATTGGTTTGGTGACGTCAACAACTGTATAAAGCCAATCAAAACTTCTACGTAAACCTAGTGAAATTGTAATTATGTTTTGCCCATATGTTTTTATTTTTGAACAATTGGCGGCAAACAAATTAATGCCAATATTCGCATTATGTTTGTCTTTAGAAGTAGGTGGAACGATAGATAAGTCTGAGCCCGTATCGACTAAAAAACGATTATTTGATAACTTGTCTAAAATGAATAATCGGCAGTTATTTGGTTGTGCCGAATTGCCTGCCATACAAGACGGCGAAATTAGATTTTTGAATTTAAATTTTCGTTTTTATTAAATTTGCACCAACTTGTGCACTTTCGAGCATTATCGCCGTATTTAAAATGATATTAATCAAACTGTTTTTTGCCATTTGATTTATCACGGGGCTTCCCGTTATAATTTCGAGAAGGAGAACGCGAACGCGAAAATGAACGAGAATCATTGCTAAATTTATCGAATTTTCTTGACATGTCTTTAAATACATTAGTCAAAGATTCTATTTGAGCGAATAACGTTTTTTCTAAACTACAATTCGTATTGTTTATAGGGATATTGGCAACTGCGTTGGTTTCAAATTTTGCCATATTTAAAATTTTGTCTGCTACCTCAGCTCTCTCTCGAAGATCTATATTTAATGATGCTATAATTGAACGTTGCGGCTCCGGCAGTTTAGAAAGCCAAAGTGATTCCAAGACTGCGTTACTTAACATGTCGTTGGAAGTCTCGGTCATTTCTCGTAGAAAGGTGGAAGGTTTCCTATCACCCAAATCAATTCCCTTTAGTAAACTGGTAAGGCGTTTTTCTTGAGATTGAGCAAATTCATTCACGAGTGCGGTTTTTACAGCCTCATATTTATTTTCTCGTGGTGGGTTTCGAATTATGTCAACCACTACGTCAACATTCGTTGGATCGAGACTTGAAATAACAATGTCATATTTTGTTTGGTCTTCAGACATTTTATTATTACGAAATTGGGCCTCGATTTGCAAAAACCAAAGATCCGGTTTACCAGTATAAAAAAGTGTCACTTTCGTCGCGGCTTTAAACGTCTCCTTATCTACAGATTCAAAATTTTTATTTTTACTATCACTTTGTACATTATTATGCTTGTCAAATCTTGTTTTCAAGTCATTATATTGAAACAATAAATTAGATAACTGCTCTTGCATAATAAAAACCTGATTATCGTTTGACGAACATGGATTGTGTAACATTTGATTTAGATCCAAAGGACTTGAAAAAGGTTTAGCTGTTAGAATTTAATTTGAATTATAGATGGAAGATTTGCAAGAATCGCAACAATCAGTTTCGAACTTAATGAGATTATTGAATTGAAAGTTTAGCTGTTGCGTGAGATACAGGTGGTATTGATATATTGTCATCAGAATCATCACCTTTAGGAACCTCTGAAGAACCAAACATTTTGCACTACGAGTAATAAATTTTATAATTGAAGAAAAACTATTAACTTTTTAATCAAGTTAAGTTACTATAAATCGACTTTTACAAAATATAGAGCCCTAATCAACGATTTAATACACGAAGACACAAATTTAAAAAATGGATTTAATAAAAATAAAAATATACTTGAAATTTCTGGAATATTCTGCTGATGATTTCCAGGACTGAAAAATGTTGATTAAATATCATTTACAACAATTAAATTATTAATTAATGTTATACAATAAATAATTTTACATTGATTAAGTTATGTGTCTGTTGTTTATAAAAATAAAAATTGTTTTTATTTTCAAAATTTTTTCCTTATTTATACAAATAGTTCTCTTAAATTTTAAGAGATTGTTTTTTAAGAATAAAAAACTATTGGCTAGCTTTAAAAACTTTATTTTAATTTTTAAATAAATATTTTTTAACAAATGTCATACAATTTTATTAAATCAAAGTAAGCCGTAATACACTTTACAAATACAATGACATTCAAAATGTTTGCGACTGTTCAAGTCAGCAAAAACAAAGAGGTCATCACTCATAACAAAAAAATAAGAAGAAAAAGTAGAAAATTAGCTACTCTTCCTCAATTTTTAACCCCCAGAACCATTGTGTAAAAATACACACAACCCTTAAAAAAATATAATGAGAATTGAGAACCTCCTCAAGTTCTTCTTGGCAGTTTGGCTTCGTACTGATAAAAAGTTGGTCTATTCATCAGGTTGCAACCTTCATACCTTTAGTATAACACAAAAACATATCGATTTAGCGAATTATATAAAATATAGACGAATTGAAAAATTAAACAATGAGATTTCTGGCAAAACAATAAATATAAACATTTTCATAAGTTGTCATTATTATATCAAATAAATTGTTTTAAAATTCTAGAATTCTTCTTTTGAAATAAATTATTATGTTTAAATAAATAAACTTTTTAAATTTAAAAACTATTTTATGTTATTAAAATAAAAAAGCTATTTATTAGTTTGCAAAAATTTCATTTAATTTCAAAAAAATGCTTTTTAAATTCAAAAAAATTTATAAGTTTTAGAAATTAAAAACTTCGTTTTTTAATTTTCCTAACCAAAATTTTTCTCTGTGTGCTGATAAATACGCCAGTAGGAATGAAAAATTTAATAATGAGATTTTAGCTGCCTTTCCAACGCGTAAGACATATGTTGAAATATTATTTAATAAAAATTGTAAATTAAATTATAAATAAACTAGAAAATATAAAATAAATCATAAAAATAAAATAAGATTATAATAACTTATGTTGGAAAGTTAATTTATTGATTTTATGTGGTATTAACAATTATCAAGTATCCATAGTTTTACCTCTAGTATTGGTTACCAAATGAAGTTTCCGATGTGCGTGCTCGACAGCACTAGAAAACATGTCCCCTATTAGTTCATTCAGCACATCTTGCAGGCTCTCTCCACGTAGTTATCGCTTGTTTTGGGGTTATATCTTTTCTCAAATTTCCAATATGAGTCTGTTGTGCTGCTCCATTGCGGCCTAACAATTGTGCTGAACTGCTGTTTGGAACTACATTTTAAAATTCTCAAGTGGGATTTCCGACCATCGCCGCTCTCTTGGACTTGGCGATCCTACTTTTCTCTAAACAAGACAATATTATTATCACCAAACTCTTAATCGCGATAATGCACTGTAAAACTTCTTAAAGATATAGAACACAACTTTATAGTATTTGCAATAAAGTAATAACATTAAACGTAAACAATAACATACAAGCAGATACATATTATATCCATAATAATGATATTAAAAATAAAAGTATGTAAATTTTATTATTTACATACCTACCGTTTATGGATGGGTAACAGGTAATATAATTTTTTACATATCTAGATATTTACCGTACATTTTATAATCAAAGACGTTTAAAATTTAAAATGATTTTGCTACTTTATTCTAATCTTTGCAAATTTTGTGTTTACTTCCACTGCCTTATCCTGTTATCCTCATGTACTGTATGATTTAATGTCTGGATAAACCGCACTCAACATCAAATAATCAAAGATTATTAAAAACTAAAATGTCATGCACTAAATATTCCTTCATATGTGTGTAGTGACTTAGTGAGTTACCATTTCTCCACCATTCGTTAATTTTCTATTTTAATGTTCAAAAAAAATATTGAAACTATTAAGATGTTATATAAAAATAAAACCGTTAAAAATCCAAAGTAACATATACGTTTTAATGTTACACATCGGAAATTTTATGTTTCGATATATTGTACGCGTACATAATATGTACGTGCGTGTAAATGCAAGTGTTGCAAAACTCAGATTGTAAATAAAAATAATAAAAACATGACCAGAGTTACATAACGTACGCTTATAAATATTTATTTGCTTATATTTACAGGACAGGCGCCCATAATCGATTCGAGATGCTATTTAGAAGGAGGAGGAGTCGCCGAAAATTTTTTAGCAAGTGAAGATGCGGCTGTCGGTACCGTGGCGGGTACCTTAAGAATAAATGGTAATCCCAGTTTAGAAAATGGTGATATAAAATTATCGCTAAGGGAGCGCGATTCACCGGTGTCGATAGCACCCGGTACCAAAGATTTAGTATTAATTGTACCTTTAGATAAGGAAGGTGTACGAGGACCTTCATCTGTATATGTAAATGTTATATGTGATCGGCAACGTTCAACCGACCCTGTAAGTTAAACAAAGTAGTGTAATATAAACGTTTTTTTTTTTTCTTGTATATCGATTTGATTTGCTTCCTGTCCTATAAAAACATATAATAACAATCGTAAAAACTATAACAACAACCATTATTTCCTTGGTCATTTTCCTAAGACCATTTCCCTATTTGCGTGTCGCTTAATAATTGTTTTATTATTAGTGTTTCTTATGCTTGCCTCTTTTCAGAGTTTTGTAATTCCAGTGAATATAAGAGTTACCGATGTTAATGATAATGCACCGCAATGGGTTGGTGCGCCTTATACCCTTACACTGTCTGAGGTCACTGTACCAGGAACAAGGTAAATTATAAATATATTATAAATTGTATTTGTATAATTAAGAAACGAAGGAAGTTGCTTGCATAAAGTGCAACCAAAGTGCATAAATCGTATATTATGATTCATTGACCTGACGTGTGTGCATGTTTATATGTGCATCGAAATTATGTCAACTTAAGTATTTTAGTAAGTTTATTTTCTGTTTTTTTGCTCTTACGTTAGGTTGATTGCTTCGTTAATTTTAATGATTTTCAACGAAAATCACTATTAATAAATTTTCTTTTCTTGTTTTGATGTGGTTTGGGGCGACACAACATTATTAAGGGTTGTGTCACAAAAATGAAAAGACGGCATTTTTTAATTAAAATATTCAAGTATTTTAAAGGGTGATTTATTTATTGTTTATCGTAACCCATTAATTATTATCGTAAGAAATACGGAAGGTATGAGGTGTATTTTTAGTCAACTATGAAATTAGTTTTATGTGGTGAGGGAAAAGGATTTTTTGGTACATTTATATAGATATTTCAATGTGTGGATACTCTTTGTATACCTCACCAACAGTTGCAAGTCTAACATAACAGATTTCTGTAAAGTTTTTTGAAAGACTTCTCTATAGATGTCGATTTAATATTCAAATACATAGAGTGACGACCTATTATTTTTGGAATATGTAAACTTGCGAATCTACTCCTCAGCCAACATCGATAATTTATTTATAATTATATCTATAAGAGAAAAAACGCCAAGACCCTGAGTTATCTAAACTAACAAGTAAGGCAACCAAAAATATGCTCTTAAAAATAGGTTTTAGGCGTATATCCTCTATCCGGTCGCAAATTATTTAATTGCGAGGCGAAATATGGTTACTAGATTTATTTTTCCATGCCAATTGACACATTTTTTTTTAAATTTAAATTTGTTTTGCGATTTTGAAGTAGAAATACAAGAAAAGACTGTTACGCATTTTCCGAGGTCGTAGTCTTTTCATGTATTTCTACTTTACAATCGCAAAACAAATTTAAATTTGTGTCAATTGACATGGCAAAATAAATCTAGTAACCACATTTCGCCTAGCAATTAAATAATTTGCGACCGGATAGAGGATATACCCCTAAAACCTATTTTTAAGAGCATATTTTTGGTTGCCCTACAAGCAACGTATCATTTAATATAAACTGCAGTTCACTTGAATAGAAACGATCGTTTTTTTTAAATATTATAAAATCGGTAGAAAAAGAAGAAACAATGTATGTTTACATGATTAATTGTGCGTTGTGATTTTTTCTAAAATAAAATTATAAATCTGGATGTTCACTATAATTAAATTCATTTTATTTTTAATAATTAATTGAATTTATATGGTTTTAGTAATGCGTACTACTTCCCTTATTGAAAATAACTTCATACAACCTGCTGGAGATGGAGTCATACAAAGATTTTAAATAATTTAGTAAAATCTCCTTCCAAGCTTCACTTATTGCCCTAATTAGGCTTTCTTTGCTGTCGAATTGTCGACCGAATTAAATTTCTTTTCATCAGAGGTTAAATGTCTTTTCATCAGAGAAAGCGACACGTTTCCATTTTTCAGCCAATGTCATATGTAGCCTCGATAAATGTAATCTTTTCTTCTTCCACTCCTGATTAAGAGGCGGTTTCTTTTGAAGCATTCTTCGAATAAGGTGATCTGATTTTTTAATGACTCCGCTTTGGCTTTAATTTTTTCACAAAGTAGTGCGCAATTGGATGCTATTCTTAGTGCCGGCTGCAGATGTAGCCTTAACAGTTCGACCTTTGTTGTTTAAGCCATATTCATTTGGATTTTTTATAAAATAGTAGATTACCGTCTTACGTCTTCCTATTTTATCTGCAGTTGCTTGTAGAGAATATTTTTCGCTGTATAACACTTGAATTTGGGCTACCACGGTAACTTTTTTCAAAAAAAATAATTTAATTTAAGTTTAAATTTGTTAACACTTCCACTTTATTGATAACTATGTTCGTTTCTATTCAAGTAAATGAAACAAAAAATATACTTTTTAAGAAAAAACAAAATAAAATAAAATTCCTCTGGCCTACTAAATTATTTATATTTAATTATTTTCTCATTTTGAACCAGTGCTCATTCTGCAAAAAAAATCGTAGGAAAGTTAGGTCGGTTTTTAAATATTTCGAAAAAACGGTCATTTCTATTCAAGTGAACTGCAGTGTATGCTTATATTAGTTCTTTGGATTCTTCCGAATATCAGAAATTAACTAATGACAAATTATTTCAAATTGACCAAAAATTTGGTAGATGCCTTCAACAATGTGTTTCTTTCTGATAAGTAAAGTTATATATATATATATATATATATATATATATATATATATATATATATATATATATATATATATATATATATATATATATATATATATATATATATATATATATATATATATATTTGTATATATATATATATATATATATATATATATATATATATATATATATATATATATATATATATATATATATATATATATATATATATATATATATATATATATATATATATATATATATATATATATATATATATATATATATATATATGGGCATCTGGGATTTCACAAGAATATTTTATTTGAAATTAGCCATAGCAGGTTTACATAGTCATATTGTTGTCTCGATGTGTAAAAATTGCGGTGGCCCGCACTAGACTGCCGCATCGGGCGGTGTGTACCACCGGTGGTACGCAATTGATTATGTTCTTAGACGGTACGTAACACGAATTATTTAGACCAAAAAAAAAAAAAATAAATTAAAAAAAAAAATAAATAATAAAAATATAAAAAATAAAAAAATTACTGGTAAGATTTTACTGTCAATTTGAACAAACAAAATCTAGTTTGGTTTTATCTTGTCGATATGACACCGTAATATGCATTTTTCATATAACCATCTTCTACACATGAAATAGAAAATTGTATATATGGGCAAAATAATCACATTCATTCTATAGTACATAATTCTATTTTTGCAACTCAATGTTATTTACGATATCAAAATTGTAATTATAAACGCAATTATAAAAAATTTGACATCTTTGTGTTTATTTTGAAAGAAATTTTAGAACAAAAAAATTTCCCTCTGCCTGCACTGTAAAAATTAAATTTTGTTCAGGAATACCAATTTATTTTCGTATCGAATTGAATTTTCGTATCGTAAGAAGATTCGTATCGTATTCAGGAATAGGGCGGCTGGATTAGCTCCCGTCCGATAGAGCGAAAAACTTTAAGCGCAGCCGCCAATGGGCGAGGAGCATGAATTACAGCGCCGGCGTGAACGTGTTAAAAACTTAGATAATCGATTCGTTGTAAGATTTCAATTTATATTCACCAATTCACGATCCTTATATTTTTATATTCAATTAAATTAATTTCAATCAAATAAAAAAATTAACCATTCAGTTAATTAATTATTCATTTTTGAGTTTTCAAGTGCCGATCTCAGAGACGTCTACACCAAATGAGTACCGGTTTCACGCTCGAAACGCTCGAAATAATTTACTGAATCATTGTACCAATTCCGTATTAGGAATTATGATTCATTTCAAAAATTGGAATAGCTGCTACGGAACCCGAAATTTCGCATAGCTCTTCAGATTTATGGAAAACCCTTAAGTATTATGTTTCACGACGATAAACCAATCCGTCTGAGCTGTAGAGAGGACAAAAATGTTTATGATTACTATAGAAAAACCAACAGTTTTTTGTCAAAAATCGACCTTTCCGCTTACATTTTGGAAAATTGATCTGAACCGATATTGTTGAAAATTTAATTTAGAATTTTTTAATGCATATTCGATTTTCTCACATGGAGATAGTATTCAAAATATTTGCAAAAAACGTAAAAGCTCCTATGTAAGGTGTCACTTCTGGTAGTCAGATTTTGGCCAAATATCACTGAGATCTCCAAATTTATCAAAAAAGCTTAAGTATTAAGTTTTATTCCGATCAATGAACTTGTTTGGGATGTATATAGGCCGAATTTTTGTACGTATCTTACAAAAAAAATCACAAATCGAAAAAGCTTCTATGGAAGGTGCCACTTTCAGTGAACCGATTTCGGCTAAAATCACTGGGATCTTCCAATTTGTAGAAAATGCTAAGTATTTATAAAGTTTCTTCCCGGTCAATCAATCTGTGTGAGCTATGTTGGTCCGAATTTTTGTTAAAAAACAGTTTTTTGTCAAAAATCTCCATTTCTGCTGGTTCTCTAAACAATTGACTTGTATCACATCCGCCTCTTTAAATTTAATTTTCCAGCGAACTATGTAGAGTTAACATTAACTGCGAAACTTCACCAAGTTTTAATTTCCGTAAGGCCAATTTTAAGAAGCTCAATGAATTATTAGCTAACGTCGATATTACCTTCATTCTCGATAATAATCACAACCTGGAAGCCCAAACCGTCAATTTTTATGCCGCGATGGTTGAATGCTTTCAACAGTCCATTCCTTATACTGTACGAAGACACAAACGGATAGTTCCACCCTGGTACAACAGAGAATTGCGATCACTGCGTAATCAAAGAAACAAAAACTGGAAAATATTCTTAAGACGAGATTGGACTCAGATACAAACGGATAGTTCCACCCTGGTACAACAGAGAATTGCGATCACTGCGTAATCAAAGAAACAAAAACTGGAAAATATTCTTAAGACGAGATTGGACTCAGATTACTTAAATTACGTGAACGTTTACAATGCATTTTCGATCATGTTTCATGAACTCTATAGTGATTAGATCAGTAGTATGCAGTCAGAAATAATCGTTGAGCCAAAGCGCTTTTGGCAATTCGTAACTACAAGAAGAAATCAGATGGATATCCATGATGAAGTTTGGCGATCATAGCTCTGCTCTGGTGACCCCAAAACCATTGCTGGCTTTTTCGCAAATTTGTTGGCGCCCACTCCAATAATGATATCGAGTCTGATGCGGCCTATAGGCGGCCTAAAGTATACTTTAGTTACATGAATAACAGCGCTCTAGCGTATCTGGTATCTATTCAAATCGATCTTGAAACTGTGGTAAGGGGCATCAACAAGATGATTTCTCCGCTGGCCCTGATAGATTGCCTTTTATCGTTTTAAAAAACTGTGTTAGTAACTTAGCACAGCCACTTATAATGCTGTTTCAGAAGTCGATCTCCTACGGAATATCTCCATCAATATGGAAAGAGTCCTTTATAATTCCAGCCCATAAAAAGGGATGTAAATCAGACGTCTCTAACTATAGGCCAATTGCGAAACTGTCCTGTATCCCCACGTTATTCGAGAGTGTTGTGTACGATTCTCTTTACTTCCAATGTAAAACACTGTTTTCAATGAATCAGCATGGCTTCCTTAGAGGACAATCTAGCTTGACTTTTAATATTGCCAACAACTCTGATAAAAATTTGGATATCTATTTGTTGGATATCAGCCATATGTTGGATATCAGCCATATGTATGTGGACATCATGACGAGTCAAAATCAAAAGTCACGCTAGCTTTAGAAAAGTTAGCAGAACTCATATCAAAAAATCATTTAAGAACAATTGGAAAATTGAAGGTTAATTTTAGGCTAATTAAATGTCCTAACAAATTTTTTTTATACTGCTCATTCTAGAAAAGGCATTAGACTTTATCACTGCAAAGCTAGCAGAACCCAAAACGAAATTCGGGTTTTTAATTTTGGTGCTGCTAGTTTTAAATTATATGATCTGAAGTTTGGTCAAGAATGAGCGAAGCCCAAAAGAATTTAATAGATACTGTTAAGGTTAGCCGAAAGTTTCCAGCCGAAAGATAATGCAGATAGTATCTTGAATACAGCAAAAATCAATCATGAACTCGAATTTAGGAGAATTTAGAATCGGGTTACATCATTCGGGTGAAGGAGAAATTATTTCAGTTTATAGGAATTTAAAAATCGATAAAAGCGAGAGTATAAAGAGAGTTTAAAAATAGTCAATACTCTATCTGCATTATCTTTCGGCTGGCAACTTTCGGCTAACTTTAACAAGGTATTTAATAGGGCATTTGATTAGGCTATACTGGGCCTAAATATATTTGATATATTTGATTGGCGATTGATCTTGTTATGCGTTCTAATTCCAGTTTTGGTCCGATTTTCTATTTGGGTTCTGCTAGTTTTAAATTAAATGACCTAAAGCTTGGTCAAGAATGAGTGGAGCCAACTTTTTAAATACATTTGATTGGGCCTTAATGAACCTAAAATTATTTGTATGTCGATTAATTTTGTAGTGCGTGCTAATTTCGGTTTTGGTCCGATTTTCAATTTGGGCTTTACTAGTTTTAAATAAAATGACCTTAAGTCAAGAACAAGTGGAGCCCAATTTTTTTACCGGGACTTTTAAATAAGCAATAATAGGGCTAAATCCATTGGTACGATATTGGATCTTGGTTTGCGTTATAATTTCGGGTTTGGTTCGATTTTTGATTTGAGGTCTGCTAGCTTTGAAGTGGTAAAGCCTAATGCATTTTCTAGAACGATCAGAATAAAAAAAAATTTAATAGGCCCTAAATTAGCCTAAAATTAACCGACATAAGCAGAACCGATCGTTTTCGTTGGAAGGGATGGAGTCCAAAAAATTTTAACACAGCATTTGATTAGCCTATTATTATCTATACTATCTTGTAATGTTCTACTGTATGGGTTCTGCTAGCTTTAGGTGAGTATATTTCGACCAAAATATTCTAATCGCAGATATACATATGTACATGCGACCCGAAAGCGACACGAATGTACACGCAAAAAAGAAAGCACGATAACAAATTTGTTGAAAAAAAAAAATTAAGATTCAGATAATTCTGTTCGTTCCACACAGTCGCACGGGCACGTCGCACTTTATAATTTAAAATTGAGCACTCGCCACCATCACGATCCTGTTCTTTATTACATAAAGCAGATAATAAATAGAAAATGATTAATTATTGGTGACCCCTACGTGATCATCGCACGATATCAAAGTTATTTTAATTCAATAAATTTGTTACCGTGAGTTCTTCTTTGCTTGTAAAATAAAATTGAGTTAATATCTTTGTGTAGTTGAATGCATTTGTGCTAAACCGTCGTGATTCAGATCTGTGAATAGATATTGTGTACTCTTATGGAATTATTTTGGAAACTCCCATATTAAAGCGACACGCATGGAGAATTTTTCACCGATTTTAGAAAACCACTTCACTTGCGATATTTGATATGAAAGTGTATGAGCCCTTTGAATGCCGTAAACAAGTATTTCTAGAGGTGTCTATTCAGATCTGCGAATGCGATCTAATTGGGTGCACTCTATGGATTAATTTTGATAACTACATGTTAACCTGACCATCGGGATATTTTTCACGATTTTAGAAAATCGCTCGACTTGCGATATTTCATATGAAAGTGTAGGGGCAGTTTGAAGGCCAATAACAAGTATTTCTAGAGACATTTTTAATCAAATCATAAAAGTATACACAATTCTATGGCATCCTCAGATCTGAATCGAGATCTCTAACCTATTAACGTAGGACCCTTTCCAAAATTCAACTTCGTGAAGATAGTGGGCCCCATGCTGTATAAGAAAGCGGAATTTTGACAGCGGAAAATAAGAGATTACGCTACTCGCCGCAAGTGGCAGCACTATCACTAAAGAGAATTTATTTTGTAATGTAATTACCAGCGGAAATTTTTTATACATTATGTATATATTTTTTCACTGAATAAAACATCTCAGCGGAATAAAATATTAGAAGTGATCCTTAAAATGGCAAATTGATAGATCTCCGAAGTAAAGGAGCTCGATATATCAAATGTTGAAATTTAACAATATTCCGTCTTTCCGGAATTTTTTCCACTAGTAACCAATGATTTTGGTTGTTTTTCTAATAGCTTAGGCTATACTAAGACTATATATGGAAAATTTCGGGAAAATTCATTGAATAGAATTTTCACTAGGGAAAATTTTGAGTTTATTTATATTTATGACCTAAGCTATTAGAAAACCAACCGAAAGTATTGGTTACTAGTGGAAGTTTTTGAGATATTAGCCAAAAACTGAAAATAATTTATATGGCCGCAGAAAATCAAAAAATTCTAGTCAATGAATTTTTCCGAAATTTTCCATATAGTCTTAGTATAGCCTAAGCTATTAGAAAAACAACCGAAATCATTGGTTACTAGTGGAAGAAATGTCAGAAAGACGGAATATTGTTAAATTTCAACATTTGATATATCGAGTTCCTTTACTTCGGAGATCAATCAATTTGCCATTTTGAAGATCACTTTTAAGATTTTATTCCGCTGAGATGTTTTATTTAGTGAAAAAATATGTACATAATGAATAAAAAATTTCCGCTGGAAATTACACTACAAAATAAATTCTCTTTAGTGATGGTGCTGCCACTTGCGGCGAGTAGCATAATCTCTTATTTTCCGCTGTCGAAATTCCGCTATCTTATACAGCATGTGGACCCCGTATGCTGATATGACCGATGATTTCTTAAATCTAGCATTGAGCTAACTTATAGTACATACAACATAGCGGACAGCGTACAAAATTGGTGCAAACATTTAACTATAGATTTTTTACAGAATGTTGTACGGGCCTCTTTTATAAGTCCAATATCTCCCACTATGTTTGATAAAACATTAAATCTCTATGATACATAAAGACAATTGTTAATCAAGGGGCCGTATTCTTGAAACCGCGGTGTAAATCTCCCCAATCGGAATACAATTTGCTTTGAAATTCTCTATATTATTCGATTTTTTGCCGGCTACTTTAATCATTTTTTTAAATGGTTTTTCTTTTTTTAAATTCCCCTATACTATGAGAAAAAATCCGACTGGGTAAATCGATTCAAAAATATTCCCTTAGCAGAGAAACAAATATTAGTACACTTGACAACAAATTTGAAAAAATGATAATAACGAGTGATTTTTTAAGAGCTTGAGAACTTTTTTTTAAAAAAAAACGCATAAAATTTGCAAAATCTCATCGGTTCTTTATTTGAAACGTTAGATTGGTCCATGACATTTACTTTTTGAAGATAATTTCATTTAAATGTTGACCGCGGCTGCGTCTTAGGTGGTCCATTCGGAAAGTCCAATTTTGGGCAACTTTTTCGAGCATTTCGGCCGGAATAGCCCGAATTTCTTCGGAAATGTTGTCTTCCAAAACTAGAATAGTTGCTGGCTTATTTCTGTAGACTTTAGACTTGACGTAGCCCCACAAAAAATAGTCTAAAGGCGTCAAATCGCATGATCTTGGTGGCCAACTTACCGGGCCATTTCTTGAGATGAATTGTTCTCCGAAGTTTTCCCTCAAAATGGCCATAGAATCGCGAGCTGTGTGGCATGTAGCGCCATCTTGTTGAAACCACATGTCAACTAAGTTCAGTTCTTCCATTTTTGGCAACAAAAAGTTTGTTAGCATCGAACGATAGCGATCGCCATTCACCGTAACGTTGCGTCCAACAGCATCTTTGAAAAAATACGGTCCAATGATTCCACCAGCGTACAAACCACACCAAACAGTGCATTTTTCGGGATGCATGGGCAGTTCTTGAACGGCTTCTGGTTGCTCTTCACTCCAAATGCGGCAATTTTGCTTATTTACGTAGCCATTCAACCAGAAATGAGCCTCATCGCTGAACAAAATTTGTCGATAAAAAAGCGGATTTTCTGCCAACTTTTCTAGGGCCCATTCACTGAAAATTCGACGTTGTGGCAGATCGTTCGGCTTCAGTTCTTGCAGGAGCTGTATTTTATACGGTTTTACACCAAGATCTTTGCGTAAAATCTTCCATGTCGTCGAATAACACAAACCCAATTGCTGCGAACGGCGACGAATCGACATTTCACGGTCTTCAGCAACACTCTCAGAAACAGACGCAATATTCTCTTCTGTACGCACTGTACGCATTCGTGTGGTTGGTTTAATGTCCAATAAAGTAAACTGAGTGCGAAACTTGGTCACAATCGCATTAATTGTTTGCTCACTTGGTCGATTATGTAGACCATAAATCGGACGTAAATCGCGAAACACTTTTCGAACCGAACACTGATTTTTGTAATATAATTCAATTATTTGCAAGCGTTGCTCGTTAGTAAGTCTATTCATTATGAAATGTCAAAGCATACTGAGCATCTTTCTCTTTGACACCTTGTCTGAAATCCCGCGTGATCTGTCAAATACTAATGCATGAAAATCCTAACCACAAAAAAATCACCCTTTAGTAGCTGGCGAAAAATTCGAAAAATATAAAGAATTTTATTTTCAATAATTTGAATTTTCAAATTATATTCGAATGCGGAAATTTCCACCGATTTCAATAATACGGCCCAGCTCTTATTTCTAATTTCTGCTCACTCCTAGTTCGAAATAAGTAGACCTAGGTTAGAGTACCCAGATAGAGAACCAAGATAAGAGCAGAACGCATGAAACTTTAATTTTTGAATAACATTTTTAAGGGCCCACTGCGCTTGAACTCTAACGCCTTAATCAACTTATCCAATTTAATTTAGGGTACACCGAAATAATGTAAACAATGTGTCCCTCTTATGCCACGTCTTATAAGTTGCGAAGTTCGAAACCAAAATTGAACATTAAAACAGCTACATGTTACTTCAATACATCCAATGTATTTTCGAATTAGAAATTCGATCGAGAAAATCGAGAATTTCCATTCAAAATATTCTGCGATTGTGTGCTTTACGATAAGGTTTTTCAGGGATAGTGTAAAAGGGAATTATTCTAACGCTCCTGTCGTTCACACTAAACCAATAAAATAAAAGCATGGTATTTTGTGCCAATTTCAAAACATATCAAAAAACAATTTACTACTTTTTGTGGGTTTCGTTTTGATTTTGTAAATTTTATGATTTTGTCTCCAAAATGCTTTCTACTGTTTTTTGTTTTGGTCGTTTTTGCCTCAAAACAAACAAATAGCTCATAGGAACCATTGCTGTTTTAGTTTGATTAACAATTGATTTACTTTTGTCCCAGCATTAAAAGTTTCATCATAATCTGTTCAGATTTGTCCACAAGTTCAACCCTTGTAAATATTAACATCGACAAACATTTGGAATAAAACATTGGTTTTTGGTATTGTTGGTGTGGAAGAAGTTCCGAAACATGGCAAACTGGGACGGAATTAAGCTATTTCTTAACCGATCATGGTGAAATTAGGCAAGGTAGATGGAGATGGCATCCTAAAATGATTTTTGAAAGAAATTCTAGTACATGACCATATGGGATGGAACTAGATACACTATACTTGATGAAATTTGACATGGTTGATGGAAATAAGATTATAAATAATTTTTAGAAGCTGTTCTGATAAATGACCAATTGGGAAAGAACTATGCCATTTTAAAGTGATCATGATTAAATTGAGTATGATAGATGGAAATGGAATTCAAAAATTATTTTTAGAAGCATTTTGCAACAATTTCTGAATAATGGCCATCTGGGGTGAAATTGGGTTATTTCTGAAAAAAATTAAAAGAAGTTGTAATATGTATATGGTCAAATGGAAATGGCATTTTAAAAAGGTTTTATAATTCTAGAGTGTGGCCAACTGAGGTAGAACTGGTTTATTTCTGAACAGATAAAGATGAATTTTTTTATGCCAGATGAAAATGGGATGATAAAAAATTTTTTAGAAAAAATTTGGAATTTGGTCAACTGGAACAGATCTAAGCCATTTATTAACTGATTATAATGAAATTCGGTGTTACCAATCGAAACAGAATTCTTAAATCATTTATGGGGAAAGTTATTGAATAATGCCATCTGGGATGGAACTAAGCGATTTTTAACCGATCATAATGAAATTTGGTATGGTGGATAGAAATGCGACCTTAAAAAAATTGGAACAAGTTCTGATTAATGGAACTTACGATGAAACTTTTTATGCTGGCCGAAAATGCGTAAGTTATTTATTCACCAATCAGAATGCAATTGAGTATGGTGGATTAAAATGGGAATCAAAAATTATTTTAGAAAAAGTTTTGGACTATGGCTAATTGGGACGGTACTAGGATATATCTTAATAGGTTATGATTACATTTGGTATGGTGAATAGCAATGGGATTCTAAAATGAGTTTTAGAAAAAGCTCTGGTTATTTCGAAACAGTTTTTTTAAGTTTCGTGTGGAGGATGAAAATTGGTTTTAGAAGAAATTTGGGAATATGGCCAACTAGGACGGACTTAAATTATTTTTCGATTAAGTTCTAGAATAATGTCAACTGGAACGGAATTAAGCCATTTCTAAACCGATCATATAATATATTTGAGTATGGCGGATCGAAAAAGGATTTTAAAACGAATATTGAAAGAAACCCTGAAATGTGACCAACTGAACTGAATTAAGTTATATCTTAACGTATTAGGATTAAATTTGGTATGGTGGGTGGAAATGGGATTCTAAAATGAATTTTACTTAATTACTTAGTGATACATTTAAGAAAGCACCGCTTTTGAGGCGCAAAGCTCCGAGATGGCAGTTAAGCGCCTTCGTTTTTCTCGTTATTTCATAAATCTAGCTTGATTAAAATAAATTATATTACAAATATTTGGCATTTCCGTACACTGGTAGCTCCCGAAACTTTCATACCAGGCGTTTACCTAGGCGTATTTACCCATATAACATTTGCTGCCTTGTAGTATCGCCTCTATATTTACATTTTGATTTAGTTGATCGAAAAGTCACTTCAAATCAAATCGTACCAAGTCATCTTAGCAGAAATACCAAAATTCGACTTTGATCCAGACTTATTTGAATTCGTCACCAAAAACATGAATCATGCTCCATGTGGCTTACACAACAACAACTCACCATGCATGTCTGATGAGAAATGCACGTTCAACAGCCGCTGATGAACTTAATACATGTCACAAATTAACAGTTCTATGACGATACGTATACAGAAATTGTATTGCACTTTGACTTCGCCAAATATTTGTTGGATATTAGGAATGCGAAAATGGTAATCGATGTTTCCTCACAATGTATTACATTGCAAACGAAATGATTCACAAAGTTTTCCCAAATATCACACAGAATTACAATTATCATCAGTGGTTCAGTGCCTGTGGTATATTGGTAGTCGAAAACCACGATGTCAACGCCATCAATTTCCCCCTTCAAAACGAAATACCAAGCGAAACGACAACGTTTAAGTCCATCGATACTTTAATGGTTCAAGAAGAAGTTGTCAATTATCCAACTTATTTCTTGAATTCACTTGATTTGTCTGGCACATTGCCGCACGTTTTAATATTGAAAATTGACATGCCGGTCATTCTTCTCCGAAAAATGGACAGCTGTATGTGGTCTGCTCACGTGTCGGAAAACCTTCTGAGTTATTTGTGTACGTACCAGATGGAAAAACAAAAAAAATGTTGTTTTCAAAAGCACTTCACTAAACAGTATGTATTATATGAATTAAACTTTTCAACTAGTTGAAAATAAACGAGAAAATCTGAACTCTTTTGCCCCTTCATAGTTGTTAATTAAGTTTTTAATTTATTACTATTAAATTGGCCCGCAAATATTTAACCTACTAAACTCAAATATTTAGATTACCACACGTAATTTACTTAGTGACGTAAACAATAAAATACTTCTACATAAATCACACAATCTGATGTCGGTGCCACAAACAACAACCAAAAAACAAAAAAAATTCTACTAATAATCAACAAAAGTATTTCATTTGCACAATTTCGGTACAAAATTAAAATTCACCCCAAAAATAAAATAAAAGTAAAATAAAAATAATTCAAATCGAAAATGTCGAAAAACAAACCCAAAATAAAATCACGGAAGTTTGGGAAAATAATTTTCTGCTGCTTTTCATTTATTTTTATGGTATATTTCCTTAATTTTGTGTTTGTGGGTCAACAACAGTTTGTTGTTGGTTTCGGTGTGTTGTTTATAGTAGAAAATTTTGTCCATCCATTCCATCAGGGGGTAGGGGGTACGCCAAGCGGATGGTCGGTCGTTTGGTCAAGTAAAGAAATGTGTACATTGTGTACTTGTTTATGTATAAGAATGCGTGTTTATAGAAAATTAAAGTGAAAATATGATTTTATTTCGTTAAATTTGGATTTTGTGAAATATTTGGGTCATCAAATAAGTAGTTTATCGTTTTGTTTCAAATTTGAAAAGTACTTTAAGGATTAATAACCATTTCTTGTTATAAATTGGCACCACACAATTTCAGTATAAAATAAGATGTATGGTGTGCTATTCCTAATGCGTGATTATCAAAAATTACAATTAAGTATATTGTGATCGTTATTGTAGTCTACACTCATAATTTACTCACAATCTAGATTAGGACGGTCGAAGATTTTAATCTCAAGTTTTGACAATTTGACATAATTATAAAATAGTTTCGTTAATTAATTTAGTAATTTGAGCTGGTTTACTTAACAAATTATATTACGATAAATACCATAAAATAAAACTTTTTAACATAATTATTGGTGGCTAAGGTACATAACCCAGCTCCACCAATTTTCATAAAGACATTAAGGAATTCTGTTTTGTGTTGCTAGTGGAATTAAGATAAAATTAGCTTGAGTTGTTTCAAGATTTCTTGAATAATTTTATTTCGGAAACATCTTCGAACAAAACCAAGAATCGTCCTTGTAAATAGAGTAAGTGGACAGAGCAAAACTTCTACCGCAACTATCAAGGAACATCAATCTTTAACTTAATAAATATTTGGTTGTTTTAGAAAACTCAAAATCAAAAGATTTGGTCGTCGCACATTCAAACATGCCAGCCTCGATTTAGATTTACTAAATAACCACACTTTCTGATGCCGAGTATATGGTTTAAATGGTTATGATAGATCTATTCGGGCTCACGCGTCAGGTGATATTGAAAAATTCGGTCCCATAACTCGGTGTGACGGTATTTCGACGGGTTTTATTTTTGTCTTGACACTCACTTATGAAATGTCTTGATCAGTGTTTGGTCAGTTTGGCATTCCTTGCAAATACTTAAATATTGGGTACGTTCTTCTTTTAGTTTTTAGTTCTTGAGTTACTCACATGTTTTTGTACCGGTGTGAAGTTTCTAACGTTAATTAAAAGTGTAGCTACACAAAACAAAATTTTTAAAAGTGTATGAAACTTATCTATAATTAACATATAAATAATTTATAAAAAAAACAGCGTAAACTAACTTTCAGTTAATAATTTTGAATTAAAAACAAACGAAAAATATACTGATAAACAAATATTAATGTTTTTAAAGTTTTATTTATTTACCAATTGAGGTTAAACACCCAATTGGCATTCCATCCTAGAGTTTTCGCAATATAGCCACTACTATTATAGAAAAGTTGACGTTCGAACCTAATCAAATTGGTATAACCCGTACATATGAAAATGGTTGTGCTTCTCTGACAAAATTTGATATCTTGATAAAAAATTTAAATGGAAGCTGATCCTACACAACCAACTAACACTCCATGTTGTTGAGGGGTTGGGGTTAAATTTTGTTTTAAATTTTGTCAGAGTTGCCCAACCCTTTTTATATGTACGGTATAGTACCAATTTCAGTAGGCTCGAATTTCTACTATTCGATAAAAGTAGTGGCTATATTGCGAAAACTCTAGGATGGAGTGTCAATTGGGTGTAGGATCAGCTCCCTTGTAATTGTTTTTATCAAGATGTAACGATTTAACGCTACACTTGCTTGGCAAAAATGTTCCCTGGGTGACATAACAAATGTTTCTTTGGTGGCATGACTTATGATGATGGATATTGATTACGATCGTTGATGATAAATAAAAGACAACAATATACCTTTTCATAATTTGTAGTATAAAATGAAAACGGGTTGCCCCTTTCTCTCCATAAAAGTAAAGAAAAAAGAAAAAATTTAATTTTGGAGATTGTGTTTTTGAGGTGCCAATTCGAAGGTCGATAAATTACGTTTGTATCGAAAAAACATAAACAAATGTGATTGACAATATTTAAATAAATCAAGACAGTTTTTTAAATTTCGTGACTTTTTTTTATTGGTACCAACCCACCTTGTCAAATGTGTCTATTTAAGTCGGCAAAAAAAATACAAGATGCACAGCGGGTCCGTTAACACCCCCACCATTTTGTGTTTGATACGTGCAAGCCTTATAAGCGTAAGTGAGTAACCTTCCTTTGCTCTGCGAGATTAAACAAACTCATCCGTGGTGCTACAAATATAATACGTTTGCGTATAGAAGTCGCAAGGAGTTAATGTAAAGTGGCCAATCCTAACGGTTTTGTTTGGCTCCATCAACTACGGGCTACGACGTTAAACCAATCCTTAGAATAAGGAAGTTTTTGTCGGGCAGCTACAACTGGGCCCAGCATCAAAACTATTGGAGTATGAAGAAGTGCTGAGCGAGAACGAGCGCAAGGGTCATTCCAACTCCGGCTACATTGTATAACACGAAAATAATTTTGTAACGTAATCTGTTATCTATTTTATGTTAAACTTATTTTTTTATAAGTTTAAGACGAGCAACACCCACAAATCCTAACACCTGGTATCCGAAACCGAGCGAGCCGTTACAAAGATATGATATTTCACCAGAGGAGCCCAACCCTTTTTATATGTACGGACTATACCAATTTGAATATGCTCGAATGTCTACATTCGGTAATAGTAGTGGCTATATTGCGAAAACTCTAAGATGGAGAGTTGATTGGGTATGTATGATCAGCTCCCATATAAAATTTTTATCAAGATATCCCTTTTCCTACCAGATAAAATATTTTTTTGCGTCAATTTAAGTCTAACCCACACAATTGAGGGGTCGAGTAGTCTGTATAATACGTTTTAACCAAAAAAGTTAGAAGCTTTTTCTTTATTGAAATATACAAAAATATTAATTACATGTTAATAAATAATAGTTAATGTTTTAATTAAAAAAAATAAAATTACAAAAGATACGACATCATACGAATTTCCATACCGGATTATACTCGTATTGGGAGTTCAGTAGTTTCGTATCCACACTAATTTTCGTTTCATAGAGACCGTAATGGGGCCAGCCAAATGAAAAATATTTTATAAATTTGTGTGACCGAACGATTGCATTTCAAATTGCTCTTGACATCTGCTGCTTTGTTGACCAGCTCCATAATGTAATTAATTTTATAATAGGAGTGAAATTTATGCCAAAATATACAAGACACTGTAAAAAAATATACAAAAAGACTCAAAAATTGAACTTTCGTAATAATATTGGAAAACTTTTAATAAACACAAGTTATGCGTGTGAAATATACGTCCAAAAAAAATCCCATTTTTGTTGCACTCAACAAATGTTGCACAAATTTTGCAGCAAATGTTTTATAATTTATGTTATTACAACAGCCACCATTTTCTTCTTCAATCGCGAAGACGTAGGTATATCTTCTAGGTTCCGCGCCAGCAAATTCGGATGAGATACCAGTTTCCCTGCATAGCTGATCCGCATCTTTTGTAATTCGTCTTTGACAGTTAGGATGTTAAGGTCCTTATGTATATTTTTGTTTTTTACGAACCAGGGTGCTCCTGTAATCATTCTGAGAATTTTTGACTGTGTTCGTTGGATAATGTCGATATTCGAATTTGAGGTTGATTGCCATAATTGACACCCAAACGACCAAATCGGTTTAATCATTGTGTTATACAGGAGAAGTTTGTATTCTAGGTCAATAGTTGAATATTTCCCCATCAACCAGTGCATCTTATCAATTTTTAATTTGATATGGTCTCTTTTCATTTCAATATGTTTTCGCCAAGTTAACCGTAGATCTAGATGGACGCCTAAATATTTTGCTCCATTTGATTGGGGGATTTGTATTCCGTTCATTGTGACAGGCGGACAAGTAAGCTTATTTAAAGTGAATGTTACGTGGGTCGATTTCTCTTCATTGACCTTTATCTTCCATTTCTTTAGCCATATTTCGATGTCATAAATATGTTGTTGCAGAATTTCGGACGCCGTTTGTGGGTTTTTATGGCTACATACGATTGCCGTATCATCTGCGAAAGTAAACGTCAGTGTTTGCGAAGACGTTGGTAGATCTGAAGTGAAAATTAAATATAACGTTGGGCCAAGCACACTACCTTGTGGTACTCCAGCCAGAATGTTTTTCTCGTTTGATTTAGAGGTGTTGTATTTGACATAATATCTGCGATTTGTCAAATACGACTTCATGAGTTGGTAAATTTCCGGTAATTTAAGATTAATTTTATGCAGCAGACCCTCGTGCCAAACTTTATCGAATGCTTGGACAACATCCAAGAATACGGCGGAGCAGTATTTTTTCTCTTCGTATGCTGACTTTATTTCTGTAGCTACTCTGTGCACTTGCTCAATGGTTCCGTGCTCGGCTCTGAAACCAAATTGATGACTAGGAATGATATTTCGTAGTTCCGGTTTAATATTTTCGATAATAGTTTTTTCGAATACTTTCTAAACGATTGGCAATAGGCATTATTGGTCTATATGACGAGACTTTGGTAGGATCCTTGTCAGGGTTTGGGATCATTTTTATAGTTGATAATTTCCAGCACTCAGGGATATATCCTGATTCGTAAATTGAATTAAATATTTGAGCCAGTCGACCAAAGGCACACTCAGGCAGTTGTTTAAGCATTTCGCCTGTAATTCGATCATACCCAGGGGCTTTCTTAAATTGAATTTGATGTGCGATAATAAACTTTACCAGTGGTTTCTTTATCTTTAATTTCCTCACAGGCCTGATTGCTATATTTTCTGTTTGAGCCACCGATAATCCAAGGTTTGGAGTGAATACACTTTCAAGGTGATCAGCAAAGGCTTTAGTTTTTTCCTCGTCACTTCTAGCCCATTCACCGTTAAAAAGACGAATTGGCGGATTTGGTTGCTGAGGCCGTTTAAGGTGTTTAGTGGCCTTCCATAATGAATAGTTTTTGTCCGAATGGGGAGATAATTCTTTAAGATAATTTTGCATATAATCCATCTTGTTTTTTTGTAGTAGGTTTTGTAGTTGTCTTTTTGCCTGATTAAAGTTATGTTTAGCATCTGGCGATCGATTAATTTGCCACATGCGTCTTAAGCGACGTTTCTCTGTTAACATTTTCTCTATTTCAGCGGATGTTATGGTGTGTCTTGTATATTTGCTCTTTGGGTCAGGCGAGGCCACAATAGCTGCGTTGACTAGTACATCATTAAAGTTTTCCATAGCAATGTTTATATCGTTAGCCGTCTGCAATGTAGACGTTAGGTCGATATGTGAACTGATGTACATCTTGAATTTCAACCAGTTAGTGGAGGTGATTGTTAGATAGTTATTCGTGGAACATGGGTTTTGGTCGGCCCTGTAATGTAGTAAGACCGGCGAGTGGTCAGAAGATATTCTAAAAGTGGTTTAGCTTGGATTATTTCTCGGTGTATTTTTCTCGTGACTGCAAAATCAAGGACGTCAGGGATTTTTCGACGATCTGTAGGCCAATAAGTTGGATGGCCACACGACGCAACATCGTAGTGGTTTTCTTGAATAACATTCATTAATTGACGTCCCCTCGGAGTAGTCAATCTTGAACCCCAGTAGGTATGTTTGGCATTAAAATCGCCGGCGACCATAAAACGTTGACCCAGGGTTGCAAAAAATCTTTTGTATAAGATATCTGCCGAAACGTTATTATTTGGAGGGCAATATATTGAAGCGATGACTAAGCTTTCTTTATCGAGGTCCACACATACAGAGGTTGCTTGAATTCCATCAGTGCTATATTCATTTAGAACATAATGGCAAATCCGCTTTTTATAATAATAGCGGTTCCTCCTCGACTTCTGCCCAAGGAATGTTTTGTATCATAAACTTCGTAACCATTAATTCTGAAATTGTGTTTATCCATTAAGTGGGTCTCAGAAACTAGCATAAGATCAATTTCGTGTTTACCTAGGAAATGTTCCAATTCGAGTTTGTGTTGGCTTATACCGTTTGCGTTCCAGTGGCATATCTTCAGATAATTTATCGGAGACATTCTAGTTTCTGGATCATAGTAGTTTGATTTTGTAGCATTGCTTGTAGCATATTTTGCATTGTTTTACATGCAGTTATTCAGGGTAGGTTCAACATTTGAGGATTCGCCTTGAAGAACGCTTGCGTATGTTGGTTTGATGGTTGGTGTTCTGGGCGAACGAGAGTCATTTGGCGTATGCGGAGGTATATTATTCTGCGCATCTGCTGTAGTTTTATACTGCCTCCTGGGGCGTGATAATTGGCTAATATTTATGTAGACTGGGCATCCTCGGTAATTTGCGGTGTGGTTTTCACCGCAATTGCTGCATTTCCTTTCAGTTGAAGAGTTCTTTGGTTTTGGGCAACTATTGGTTTCTCCCCACATACGACACACACTGATATCGGTCCGGACCTTTTCTTTGGTTCTTCAACAGCTATGCGTCTGTGTAAGAGGTACTTTAGTTTATATATTGGATGAACTTCTCCCTTTTTCAAAATGCTTTCGGATGGGTCCAGTTCAACTTTGTCCATTGGTTGTGGTTGTTTCAAGCGGTTCATGATCCTATATACATTCTGTATCTTAAATCCATCTTCAACAAGCGCAGCCTCGATTTCGGTTGTCTCAACATGGACATCGATGCCTTTAATAACGACAGAAAGACCCTTTGAAGACTTCAATCGGTATGTATAATAGTTTCTGTTGTAAGCATCGTAATAATTAATGACTCCTCTATAGTCGTTGACCTCATGCGTTTGAATTTTTACTTTGTGTATTTTGCCTCGAAGTAAATTTGTTACGTGAAATGTTTTTCCATTTGATTTGAGTTCTTGCACCACCTTGTGCGTATCGATTTCGCGTAAGTAGATTGGAGGTGGCTTGTATTTTCGAATAGCCTGTTCTTGCGTATTTGCATTTACAGTTTGGCTCTCTTCCGCATCATTTTCGATGAACTTTTCAAATCGGTTGTTTAGCGGTAGTTTGAAATTTACGACGTTTGATTTCTTGCTTATCAGTAGGTTTTCTGTTTCTGGACTATCCCTTTTCCGTTTTACTGTAATATAGCGATCGATGCCAGTTTGCGTCAATTGAACATTACGTTTAGTGCTCTCTTTAATGCTTGTGTCACTACTGTGATTTTCTGAGAGTTTATTTATCGGATCGTTTACCAATTCTGGCTCCATATTCAACATTGGAGTTGGCAACGATCGTTTAACAGAACTTGCGTTAGACGGTTTTATTTTTTATCCCTCTTTTTAAGAAAGGATTGCCCAATTCCGTAAAGGTGTTTTTACTTCCGTCAGCCGTACTGGATGAACCACCCACCAGACTGACGACTTCAGTGATATTGATTGTGACTGTATATGGTGTAGTAACCAAGGTTTGAATCACTACATCATTGCGGTCGCTAGATCTCGACGACTGGGAGCTCGCTTGCTCACTCCCGAGAGCCGCCGGTACTGGGCATCCGATTCTCTGCACCGTATCTTTGTTTTGATTGGTTGTTGTCAACTGATTGTTGACTCCATTGAAAATTTAGTTCTGGGTTCCATCCCTTAGCAATTTATACCTACTGCCAGGTTTTTTACAGCCGCCCTTAACATGGGGAACAGACACTGGAAGAAGCCGCCCCTAACATGGAGAACAGACGCTTCAGGATTTGCCATGGGTATTTCCTCCTCAAGGCAAGTAGCTTGGGTTTTGCCGCGCCTGTACTCGCGGGGTTATACTTTTAGCGTTACGCAGGGTGCAGCGCGAGGAGCTTGTATAACCAACGCACCCGTGTGAAATACGTCCCAAAAAAAATCCCAAATTTGTTGAATGCAACTAACGTTTAACATGCATTGATTTGAAATAAAAAAAACTTTTCATGTTTAGATTAACGTATCAAATATGAAATAAAAAATCATACTACTAAACTTTAAAAAGAGAAGGCAAGTATGCAAGTGAGTTTTCAAAATACTAATAACAAACGTCATCTTCTAAGAGACTCATACACAGGGTTTCTACCTACAAGATTCAAATTAGAAATCTATTCTACAAAATACATATGATTGACATGTGGGTGGGTACGATTGCTGGAATGCTCATGATACGGAATCTTACCGTGATTCCATCTTACCGGGAAAAACGAATCTTGAGTCGGCGATAGTATTAACGAATTTGTTCAACAAATTTCAAAAGATTGACATGTGGGTAGGTTCCCTGAAATGCTCGTGATACGAAACAATTAATACTGAATTAATTAATTAATTCAAAGCGATATATCAAACATATCGGCCCTAAGGCCGTGTTATCTGAGAACACAACTAAATGGCCTTCTTAACCCACTTGACTTAATTTTTGGTCTCTTATGTTAGCAATTATTTACAATATTTGGATTCTAACACTAGACATGCAAAATTATTCACTTGATTTTTTTTCCAACTGTAAGTCCACTTTGTTTAAGTTCTATGCCTGTAACCCGACTTTTATTTATCAAGTATTTTTTCCTATCTTTTTGTTTATTTACTATCAGTTTTAAGAAATTTCTTTTGTTTTATTTTTACTGATATCTAAAAAAAACTGTCCCCAATCTGCAAAAACCAACTTATTTATAGCCAATTCCCCTCCCTAAATGTACCATGAAGATTATTGCCGCATGACAAAACAAATTAAAAATGCAGTAAAGCCTTTTCAACCCTTAATGGGAACGGCGCGTTGACGTGGGGGCGGCGCACACCCGCAGTAGAAGTCTCACAGCCGGGCTAACTACATAACTGGAGCAAAGCGAGAGGATTTATGTTCTTAAATCTTTTTAAATGGTATATGCTCATTGAGATACCTTGACCATCAGCAATCTCGCACATTACATTTCCAATAAGCTTCATAATAGTAACTTTAATAAACTTTGGGGCTAGTTTTGCCGCGTAATTATCTGCGGCTTTGCTTTGGATGAAATGTCGAAAATAAATTGATTGTCCCACTTTAAATTTAAGACCTCTGCTGCGTAGGTTGTACCGTTATTTTTCCTTTCAGCGGCTGCTAATTAAGTGGTTTCGAACCGATAAATAAAGCTGATTCAATTTGTCAGGTCGATCTTCAAACTGTAACCAAGTACCACCGAACTGCTTAATATTATCTAAAATTTTCTAAACGTTATGCCGGATGGCATGCTGACCAAAAACAATATAATGTGGGGCAAATTTGGATGGTCTACTTTAATATAAGATCGCAATGCAGCTAGTAAGGTGCAATTAACGAGTTCGGATGCGTTTCCCTGCGGAGAATATTTAGCGGTAAACAAGTAGCTAGACACCATATTTCTGACATTAACTTTCTAGTTGCTTGGAGGTGAATTGGATTCCATTATCCGATTTTCTGGTACCCCGAACATTAGAAAAACCTGGTCTTCCAAGAACTTTACTACTTCACCAGATGCTGCTTGTCTTACTGGCTTCGTTAGAACACATTTAGAAAAATGATCGAGTATTATTAAAATAGAAGTGCTTCCAGTACGAGTTCGAGGATACAGACCACGAAAATCGAGATAGATTCTCTCCCAAGGTCGACTAGAGTGCAAAGCAGCGTTGGCCAAAAAAAATAACGTTGCATCATTTCACTGGTCTTTTTGGTTCCAAGATGGGCGGATGAGGGTGAACAATGCGCTGATTCAATAAGAGGAATTCTCATAGCGTGCGGCACGATAAGCTTCCAAACAGGTATATCATTCAGTATATAAGGATCGGAATGCTGAGTCAAATTTATGTAAACTTTTCCAGACAAAACCTGTAAGTTGGTTTTGTAGTGTTGTTTTGCAAGTCTTGAATAAAAGTTAAATATTCAGATTTTTTCTTATTCGCAATTTCGCTATTTATCAAATGTTGATTTTTTTTTTACCTTGCCTTTGCTTAAGCTTTAGTGATTTTTGTTCCAGAATGAGATAGACGAAGTCTAGAGAAGATGAGGTTAGTAGATTTGGGTTAGTCATCAATGAGTTGGTCCTCACCTACTTTCTTGCCTCCTTTCCTATCCTGTAAGTTTTCCCTAATTCTCGCGGTAAATCAAGATCGGCTTATATGCTTTGGTCATTTCACCCATCTCATCCGCTGACTTCTAGCCAGGCCAGTGACAACCACGGACCAGAGCCGAAACGTAAAACGAATCGATGTTTTACGTGATTTGATATGAGAATGTGGCTTGCAAAGACCATGCCTATCATTACTCATATCCCTGACCATCCTTCGTTGGGTGAATGAGACACTAGTTTTGGATGAATTTTATAAAATCAAATTTTTTACACGCTACGAATCGCACAGAGATGATGAAAATGTCCTGAACTAGTATTTGATGTAAGAAACAAATTTTATTTATCCACATTTTTGTCATTTGAGATGAGATTCTTGTCATTTGAGAGAGAACCTCATTGAGTGTAATATGAATATTCTAAACATTTGAAATTATTTAACTCGTCTATCTATGGAGCGCACGGAGATGATTGAAGTGGTTTTGATTTTGTATTTGATACAAGAAACCAATCTTACAAAAATGCATAACAATCATAACAGTCAAATGTTTAAGAATTTTCGTACTATACACTCACCGATATTCTCTCTCAAATAACAAAAATCTCGGAGATTTCCGAGCATTTGGATAATAAGGATTGGTTTCTTACATGAAATACTAATTAAAAATTCTTTTGATCATCTTTGTGCGATCCGTTGGGACCGAGCCACATAATTTAATACGAGGGTAGTTTGATAAGTCAGTGACTTTTGAAATAATTTTTGCGGCAAAAAGCGTTTTTTTCTCAATATAGTCTCCGTTAAGCTCCAGCGTTTTTCCAATTTTTTTTAATCCTTCTAAATAATAGGTGTACTCAAGACCCTCAAAACAGACGTTTGTGTCAGTGATGACCTTTTCGTTGGATCGAAATCTCTTACCGTCCAGCCATTTTTTCAGGTTTGAAAACAGGAAAAAGTCACAGGGGCTAAATCTGGAGAATAAGTTGGATAGGGTAGCACTACGTAAGTCAATTTATGGATTTTTGCCATGGTGGCTACACACGTAGTCGGCATCTATCGCGCGGGTAGCTTCTCAAGTCCAAATATGCATATAAAGTGTGGTTTCCCTGATTTCGGTAATGGTTTTATACGCAAAAAATAATGCTTATGATATTTTCTCTGGCACAAAAATCTTGATCCATTTTTGATCCAAAATGGCTTCTTTGTTTACATTATTTGTCTTTTTAGTTTTTGATTCTGGATCAAAAATAAAATCCAAAAAATTTGTTGGATTTTTTTGACATTTACTCACACAATATCACAATATGTGTGAGTAAACGTCAAAAAAAATCCAACAAATTTTTTGGATTTTTTTTTTGATCCAGAATCAAAAATAAAAAGACAAAAAATGTAAACAAAGAAGATCAAGATTTTTGTGCCAGAGAAAATAACGCTTAATCACCACACGAAAATCACTGTTTTTAATTTGCGTTAGAATTCACAAGGTTGTCAGCTTTCAAAGCCATTGACACAAACTAAATGACGTAGTCTATTAATAGGTGGCAGTTGACGGAAGTAGGGTTGCACTTAAAGTTACTGCGCGAGAAATTCAAAAAGTCATTGACTTAGCAAACTGCCCTCGTATGTACCATGGTGCATTAACTATTCCACGTAGGACTTTGCTTTGGAATTACTGGATTTGTCGGGATAGTATCGAATTATAATGTAACGGTTGTCCAGAATTTCTTCCTAAGAGCCAACCCATCTTTCTGTATTTAATGTTTAACTCTTCTTTTTTCTTTTTGATGTGCACTTTCCATTTTAATTTCGTGTCAAGAGTCATGTCTAGATATTTTGCTTAGGGAATTTGCTATTCATCTTTTTATTAGAAGATTTATCCGCAATCTCTTCATCCAGATACCGACAATATTTGTAGCTCTTTGCAGTTTGCTTGTGGATTCTTCAATACTATCAGCGACTGCTAACATCCGTAAACATTGCTATGTTACTCTCCTCTATAGTTGGCAGGTCCGAGATATATAGAACATACAAAGTTGGTCCCAGAACGCTACCTTGTGGTACTCCTACTGATATTTTCTTTATTTCTGAGTACTCGCCAGCTAATTTAACATGACAGCGTCGGTTGAATATATAAGATTCGAATTTTTGTCACTTAGTGGTTTGTTGGGTTCAGGTATCATGATTACTTCTGCAACTTTTCATGGACTGGAAAAGTGTTTAGGTTTGAATACTGCGTTATTTATTTGGAGGAGTTTGCATATGTTTTTATCTGCTGTTTGTCTAGGTAGAGACTGGAACGTGTTCTCGAGATGGGTTGCAAACAACAAAGCTTTTTCCTTTGTATTTGCAGCCCAAGTTTCACCTTCATTTTTAACTGGTGGGAAGTTTAGGCCGTTTTAAACTTTTTGTCGCTTTCCAATGGGAATATTTGGTATTTTTTTGCAGTAAGGCAACTTAGCTGTTTATTAATGTATTCGTACTTGATTTCTTTAATTAGAAACTTTAGTTTAATGGACCAAAAATTTAGATTTGTTTTATATTCTGGCGCTCGACATCTTTGCCAGGCCTTTCTTGGTTTTCGTGTTGCTGCAACCAGTTCCCTAACTTCCAGAACATAAATAGCATTTTGGCACGCCGCTTCTTGTATACTATTGTTGAGTTGTTCTAGTTCTTCATCTAGCTGTATCGGATTTTTAATTGGCACCTAAAGGTCAATATTATTTTCAACTAGTTTCTGGAATTTCGCCTAGCAGGTTTTGTTATTAGTTTATGACTACTTGTATAAACTCCTCGTCAATTTTAAAATCTATACAATGTCTGATGTTTTCTGTAATAATCACCAATAATCCGCCCCTTGCCGCCCTTTCTGCTGAATGAATGGCGTGGTAAAAGCTGGATCCATATATTTTAAGATATGAAGTTGAAGTAATATGGGTTTCCGATACTATGCATATATCTATTTTTTCAGTATTTAGGGAAATTCCTAATTTTCCAGGTTACTATTTTTAAAGTTTTATTTTTGGTAATTTGGCTTAAAATGTGTTGTTAGATTTAATATCATACTGATTATCAATATCAAAAAAAAATCGTTGAATATGATCAGTGCACCTGGATACTAATGGCCTCATTGCTTTAAAAATTGTTGCTATCTGACGTCATTTTATGTCGACGGTTCCAATCTTTGGCTATAGATATGAGTAAGAAATGATAACCTCCACAGAGATCTGATGGTGGATTTCGTTAGTAATGAAATTGGCAAAAGCGCAAGAAAACACATGCAACGTATTAGTGCACACCGTAATGCTGAGATACGTCGTATGTTGGGTGAGTCATACCCTGTAAGGCGGCTACGAAGCAGGAAACCACTTGATCTACTAGATCCAATCTGGATCGGCTAAAAATACAATAAAACTGTAAAGGGGACAACCCACCAAACAAGAATGTAAATTATGAAAGATAAATTACTAGATGTCGTAGGTTACGCCTCGGTCAATCGATTGAAGATAAAAGCTTTAGATGATAATTATTTTAACTTACGGGTCTTATCCCTGTTTTTGATGATTTGAAAGTGACAATTATTTAACCGGGTTAAGCAGCTACTTTATTTTTTACTCGGAAACAGTTGAGTAGTTCGCAAGTTTCCAATGTCATTCCAAAACCATTTCAAATTACAGATGTTAGAACATTTTCCAAACTTCCATTCAGCGGTTTTTACATATCTGACGTTAATAAGCCGGACATAACCAGTAGTAATTTTTACTTTTCTTGATAACACACCAATATCAGACACTTTGTACACATATCATGATAAACCTTTTTACAAACATTCCAATCAATATGTGAATTAATGGTACTTCGATTAATTTTTCATCACATGTTCCACAACATAACTTGACGGGTGTGAAGTATTTCAAACTTTCCATAGATGTTATGTATGTATGAGTATCACACTGTTACTTCAAATTCCAATACGAAAAAAAACGAATCGTATTGGAATTTTTAGTACAATCATATAAGTATGAGTTTTTTTTTGAAAATGACTCAAACCTAAATTTAAATCAAAAATATATAACATTTTCTGAAATAAAAATTTATAAACAAACTTAACCATGTATTGTGTAGAAATTATCGAGGTTTTATTAAAATATATTAGAACTTTAAAACGGAATCAAGCATTGTAAGCACCAAATGGTTTATTTATGTGACTCAATGACCAACATCATATACTATCGGCCGGAATGGCCATCCAAATTAACACTCCAAAGTTACTACTAGCCAGACCTGAATCACGGTCTCTGGTAATGGCCGATAATAGCCATCTAAATTTGAGTGACATCTGAACACCTTGAACATCAAAATTCGTAGCAATAAACCCGAGGTCGTGCATTGTTGACAGTAGGTGGTTTTGGTTAGGTGACTCAAGGACTAACTTCATGTACTAGCCAGACCTGAATCACAATTTCTGGGAATGGCCGATAATAGCCATCCAAATTTGAGTAAAAATGACATCAGTACTCCGAGAATATCAAAATCCGTAGCAATAAATCCGAGGTCTTGCATTATTAGCACTAGGAGGTTTTAGTTAGGTGACTAAATGATCCACATCATGTACTAGCCAATTTTCGTATTCTCGGTATACCGATATCATTTTTACTCAAATTTGGATGGTCATTTTCGGCCAGTCACAGAGATCGTAGTTTAGGTTTGGCTAGTACACGAAGTCGGTCATTGAGTAACTTAATTAAAACCACCTAGTGCTAATAATGCACGACTTCGGGTTTCATATTATCGGTGTACCGATATCAATTTTACTCAAATTTGGATGGCCATTATCGACCATTCCCAGAGAACGTGCTTCAAGTCTGACTAGTACACGAAGTTGGTCATTGAGTCAGCTAACCAAAACCACCTAGTGCCAATAATATTGATATGCTCGGTGTACTGATGTCATTTTTACTCAAATTGAATGGCCATTATCTGCCATTCCCAGAAATCGTGATTTAGGTCTAGCACTACATGATGTTGGCCATTGGGTCACCTATCCAAAACTATCTAGCGCTAATAATGCTCGACTTCCGACTTATTGCTATGAATTTTGATGTTATCGGTGTTCAAAACTCATTATAACTCAAATTTGGATGGGCATTATCCCAGAGACCGTAGTTCAGGTCTGGCTAGTATATGAAGTTGGTCATTAAGTTACCTACCTTAAACCACCTAGTGCTAATAATGCATGACTTCAGGTTTATTGCTACGAATTTTCATATTATCGGTGTACCGATATCAATTTTACTCAAATTTGGATGGCCATTCATAGAGATCGTGATTCAAGTCTGGCTAGTGCACGAAGTTGGTCACTGAATCAGCTAACTAAAACCACCTAGTGCCAATAATGCACGACCTCGGGGCCATTGCTACGAATTTTGATATTCTCGGTGTACTAATGTCATTTTGACTCAAATTCGGATGGCCATTATCGGCCATTCCCAGAGATCAGTGATTCAGGTCTGGCTACTATATGAAGTTGGTCATTGAGTCACCTAACTAAAAGCACCTACTTCGGACTTCGGATTTATTGCTACGGATTTTTACTCAAATTTAGATGGCCAATATTAGCCGTAGTTCGATTTGATCGTCGTAGAAGAAAGACGCGTTTTTGTCTTTCTCTGTGTAGTGAAAGTTAAAATTTCTTTTAAAGTGATTTAATTTTTTTTATTTTAAAGTGATTGCGGTTATAGTTATATAATATAAATTATAATAAAAATTTTAATTTTAGTAACATTAATACTGATAAAGAGATAAAAAAGATTGTGTGGTGCGCGGCAATGTGGGTATATTACACTCATTTTTGTGTACGTGGTGTTTGCTGTGCGATTCCAAAGGATTTTTAAGGGAAGTGTTTTTATTATTTGTTTTTCATGTTTTATTGAATTTTTAATTTAAATTTAAAATTTTAGTTTTATTTATTTAAATGTGTTTTATTAATTGTTGTAATAAGAAAAACGCATTTATAATATATCGTCGTAGTAGTGATATGGTACGGTTTGCGTGTGTGTGAGTGCGAGTTGTATCCTTTTCGTTAGTATATACAAGAAGAATACATATTTAAAAATGTAAAAGAGAAAATATTCTTGTTTTTATGTACATACATTTTTTTTGTATATACTGTTGTATGTATAAAAAGAATGCGGTGTGTTTTATCGTGATGATCAAAATAAAAAGGATCATTGAAATTACGAGGCGTATTCGCGCGTGTGTGTTTTTGTTACTATGGGAACTGTATTTTCGAATATTTTTTGTTTTGAAATGAATGAGTAAATTTGTATGTGATATATGGTATATATAAGTGAGTGTGTGTATTACGTATGTATAGTAATATTCAAATCTTAAAAAAAAAAATTTTAATTGTTCTGCGCAGCTCTCAGTGGTGTAGAATGTTTTTTTATAAAAATTTTGATGGGTCGCATTTATCTTAGATAGTAAACTTAAATAAAATAATAAATAACCATGAAAAAGAATTATATTTCAGTTTTAATACACAAAACTTTCAAAATTATTATGTATTTATGTTATTACAATCATATATCAAGTGAAAATTAATAGGTCTAAAAAAAAATATTGCACGTCTTTTGGAAACAATGACAACATTTAATTTTGGTACAGACTAGGGAAAATAAATAACCAAATGTGATTCGTATCGCACAAAACCACAACAACAAAAAAGTAAATTCAGTTTCCAATTTAATGGAATTTTGAATTAATACTTTACTTATCGAATTAAATATCATTTTAATTTATAAAATCTAAACTTTGTGTTTTAATTGTATCTTAAAATTCCTATTCCATTTAAATACAAATACAACGTAAAAATGTAAACAATAAACATGAATATTATACTTAATACATCACTGTGCACCCGCCATATTACTTTTGCGCGAGAACTGTCAGAATTCCAGCGAGATTTGAATACTACTATATGGTGTTCTAGAACTTGAATCGATAAGTTCGTCGTTTGGGTGCTAGAATACGAATCGTGAGTCGTAATAAGTGGAAAGTTTTGAAAAAAAAATATATTAAATTAATAGAGAAAAATAATTTGGATGAAATATCATCTTGTATAATATTTAAGAGCAATTTGGTGGTTTCGCCAGCTCATAAATAAATGAATAAATAATAATAATAATACTACTATATGTAAAATATATATATATATATATATATATATATATATATATATATATATATATATATATATATATATATATATATATATATATATATCCCTTTTCTTGCCAAACAAATCTTTTATTTTATTTTTTTTAGTGTGTGTTGGCCCAGAATGCATTTCAAAAATAAGTTTTTGACATGATTCTTTTGCCTTACCCACACAATTGTGATGGCAGACAGGAAAGGGGATGTGGATAATATGTATATGTAGTGTAATTGACTGTTTTTATTTATAATTATTTTAATAATTAGTTCAATGTATTATTGTATATGTGTAAAATCCATTTATCATTTATGTTATTGTGTAAAACATTTTCGATGTGCATATCCATATTGCGGTTGCTTGAGTCCGGTAGCTTCTTCGTTGCTTTGTACTTTACCTATACAATTATAAGTTTTATGGGTGGGGTGATCGGGGAGACGGACAGGGGTTGCCGCGGTGTGGACGTACACGATGTTATATTGGGTGAACCATGCGAAGACATTTTAAAATGATTTTTTCCTACAATTTTTTACACATACATAGAAATTTATCGATGAGCTGGGACTCATGTGACGTGTGTGCGCGTGAATGGTTTTTTTTGAGGTTAGAAACCGGTCTCAACTCAAATGAGTCATCGTGTGATTTCCCCAATGTAATTTAAATTCATGTATGTATTGTAATAATAATATGTACATACATTGATAGGTGTTATTATTATTTATTTTTTTTACAGTCTGCTTAACTGGTTTATAATTTATTTAATTAAATTATTTTTCTCTATAATTATTAATAATGCGCGGTAAAAATTTGTATTTTGAAAAGTTTTAAAGATTTGTATCGCCGTGGTATGAACGGACACAACTGAAAACAAATGAACTTTTTCCGTTAATTCACTAGAAAGATGCGCAATATTAGTATCCATATCCCTCAATAAAAACAGTTTTATTTTTCCTTCATCGAAAATGATAGAGCACAAAGTGCCATTCTTCGTTTTAGGATTTTGGAATCTAATAACGTAATTAACATTTTTTGTTTTTGCTCTCCTGCAAAATTTTAATTTTTGAGTTGTGTTTCTTTTTCATGTCATGAGCGATATGTGTTACGGCATGGCAAAGGGAAAATGGTTTTTAATTTTTATTTTCGTTGAAACGACAAGTAAATCTTTGATGTACCTCGGGCTATTAATGTTGGTTATTTATTTAGATTGCTTACTGCTGGCACTCTTTTCTATGAAAGAATTTATCCGTCTCAACAATATTTCTCGAAACAGGTTCGCAATTGCAAGGGAACGTCAGACACAAGTATTGATGAGTTCTAAATCCTATTCAATGAATTGCTCATGCACCAATTATGTAAGAAGCATTCCGCGTGGTTTTATTTTCCGTTGGTGCCACCACCTCACGTAAACCTTGATCTTTTTTGAATGACTGAGATGTGCGAAATTGTCTCAGTAATCTGTTTCTAGACAGTATACTGCAGAAGATACATAAATTAATTTTTGGGTATGAATTGGGCTGGATTGGAATTCTAGCAAACTTTAGTTTTGGGAAGCTGGATTTGACTGGTTCATCTCTTAGCGGGTTAAGCGAAGTTTGTTTCAGCTATGGTGAATAAACGAACTGGATAGTTAATTGGCCGATTGCTTTCGGATTTGTTTTGTGGAAAGATCCAGAACTTCATCCGGGATTTATGTTGGAGTCGCAATTTAGCTCAACATACAAGATTCGAACATGATTGATTAATAAATTGCTTGGGACGGTCGAATTCCAAAACTTCGCTAAATACCATTTTTAAATCCCCACCCAATTCTGAATACCTGATTTGACAATATATATTTATTAATATGATTCCCAAGTTCCATTTAGAATGGTCGAATTGTAGAACTTCATCAAAGAGACACGTTAAAATCCCAATTTAAGCTGACCTTTCATATTAGAATCCTAGCCCAGCACTGCAAAATGAATTTTAAAGTTGTAGGTTAGGAGGCGGCCTGGTTTAATTCGTTATATCCGAAACCCAAAATTTCGTCAAATTCAGCTTTGCACACTGAATTTGACCATCATTTGTTGAGAAATGGCCTAGTTCCATTGAGCATAATGTTATAGTGCCAATCCAATTCTGCACACCATATTTGACAGAAATTGGTTGAGGAACGATAAAGCTCCATTGCCATGCTCGGCATAATATGTCCTGTGCAGTATAAATTACTTGGTAATTAATCGAATATGTACCATTGCCTTTGGGATGCCTCACATATTTTTTATTAAATACTTATGGATTTTGGAGTAATTTTTAATATAATTTAAACAATTATGGTTTCAGGAAATTCTACTTTAAGTTGTGGAATTGCATTAGGATTAAATTAATAAATGTTTATATTATTTAGGAAGCCGGAAAATATTAATTTAGAATTAAATTTCAGGAAATCTACCGATGTAGGTGAAATAATATTCCTTTGAAATATTAATAGATGGTTCACAAGCCAAACCGATTAACTCCATTTTTAGAATATTTGTAAATTTTAATATCAACCTACTTGATTGGCTCCTAACGGTATATATTCAAAACAAATTTTTGGAATAAGAAGTGTTAACACCACTAAATGACAAAATTAAAAGTAACTAAAGTTGCAATTTATGAGGAATTTAAAAAAACCATTTTCGTATTTTCTCAGTTTTTATCATCTTTTTGTTTTACGGAGTTAATCGTTTTGGCAAATGAAGCATCCAATTGCAGATTGTGTAGATTAGAATTGCCTTGTTAATGTGTTACTAACTATCGACTTTATCTAGGTGTTTGTAACCGGGCTGATTCAATCAATCAACTTGTTTAGGAAGCCGAAAAGCATTAATTTAGAATTAAATTTCAGGATGTACGTGAAATAATAAAATTTTTCCCTCAGGTTGCAGATTTAAAGAAGCAATTGTTGAAGACCAATACCATCGTTATCCATTAAACCTATTAAGCCTTTATCCTCCCTCCAGTAGTTAGAAGTAGATTAGAATTGTGTTGTGCCGTACGATCGCTAGGTGTCTGAAACCGGGTCGTTCCGTCCCAAAAAAAAATATTACCTTTCCTATCCCTCCTATTGTTATGTGTAAACAGGCTGTAGGAATAGGCCCGGCGTTATCCGGGACCACCTGTCAAGTACTTGATTCTACAGTCCAATCAATCAATCAATCAAATTTAGATGGAAAATATTAGCCATTTCCGATGTTTGTGATTCAGGTCAGAGTCACATATCAGTAATCAGGAGATTTTTTTTGTTTTTTTATACTAAATTTTGATGGCCATTATCCATATTTGGACGACCATATCTGGAGATTGTAATTCAATTCTCGCTAATTCGTGAAGTAGTTGATTAGACACCTACCTAAACCCATCTCGTTTTAATAATGCATTGCTTCAGATGGTCGGTTTTTTTCCAAAATTCGACGGACGACACATAACGTTTTCGTATACGTATAAGGAGTATAGTATACAATTTTATATTAGTGTGTGTAATTTTTCTGTGATTATATCTGTTTGTTTTCTGCGAATGCAAGCATCAAAAATTATGAATCGGTTTTGTTTTTTGGTACTTATGTCCTTTCGTCGTCACAATTGTCTGTCATCTCGCCAAGTATTTGAGTGGTGAGTTAACATGTTCGCGGAAATGACTGTTATAACTGTCATACAATTTTTTTAATTTGTAACACGTTAACGCAGACAACATTCATTTTTCAAGGAATAATTCAACATATTTTTCAATTCGCACAATACATTTCTTTCCGCACATTAAGAAAGTGTGCGTCAATGTGTTAAGAAAAAAAAATTTTTTAACTACACATATTTTAATTTTTTTTTAATGCGATGTCGAATGAATGATTTAGAAATTATTTTAAATTATAAATTATAAATGGAAATGAATCTAGAAATGTCATATTCAAGAAATTTAAATGGCACACAAAGCACTAACACAAGCACACATACCACTACTATATACTTGCGGTTATTTCGTCAACTTGTCGAATTTTGGAAAAAATCGACCCCCAGGTTTATTGCTACAAATTTTTATTATGTTTTACTGCTGTAGAAGGACATTCTTATTTGCTTCTAAAAGTAAAAAGTTCTTAAGTTGATTCGGCAAATTTTTGTAATGTCTGGAAATATCTCTGGAATTTTTGTTAACTCATATGAAACTCAAAAAATTCTTATTAGAAATCAATGGGAAATTCATAATTCGTTTGAGTTCAGGGGCCCTATTCCTGAATACGATACGAAAACGGAAGTACAAGATTCCTATTCGATTTTAAATAAGAATCATACGAATCTGATTCAATTCAAATATGAATTTTGTATTTTCGTTTTCGTATCGTATTCAGGAATAGGGCAGCAGTATATTTGGTTTGCGTCCCGACTGTTTTAGTACAAAATAGCTAATCATTTATGGTTATGTTACAACAGTATTTAATTTCTTCGTAATTTATGAATTAAAATTTTAATTTTTACTTTATTTATAAGATACATTATTTTTCTGCCATTTTAATTAAGACAATTTGATATACATCGTATAAATATACTGATAAAATCTTCTCGATTTCGCTAAACTTATCTTGATGTGCTTATTTTTTAAATATCGTCAATTCAATGAATATACATCTGTCTCTTATTGTTTCTATCTCACTTTTATATTTTATGTACAAATTTTGTAATTTATTTTAAAATGTGTTCTATGCTTTTAAAACTAATTAAATTAATGAAATCACTTAAGATAGTTGAAATAAACATTCTCACCAAATTTCATGATTATGCTTACTCCCATCAGCCAGAATAGCAAATAGAAGACCCTATTTTCAGCCCTAATTTCAAAAGATCACTTTCGAAAAATTTTATATGGGTGATTGGAAATCCCACAGGAGTAGGCATAATCATGAAATTTGGTCAGAATGTTCATTCTTATCAGATTATAATACAGCTAGTTTAAATTTTGTACATAACGCAAGTAAATGGGAACATATAGCCGTTTTAGGACAAATTCTGACCAATTCTGGAGAACTAAATTTTTTGGAGTGCACAAAATGCAATGATCTATGGAATTTCTGGTGCGAAAGCACGTCAGATATTCTACATTATCTCCCAAAATACATTATGCACAGATTTTACCGTTAGCTGGACAAAATTGCACAATCAAATACTACTCGACAAAATCAGAAAACCGTGTGATTTCCCAAATGGGATTATTGTCGTGACTCACTATAATTCAACGCCTTAATCTACATTGTATAATGAATTAATCAAGTTAATCAACAAATTAATGAAGTTAATTATTTAACCCAGCCTACAATATACCAAACCAAAGAATAGAAATAAAGATACAAAAACCATGCAATGCGACATCAATTTCCATTTTAAAATTTCACTAATCACAATGAAGATGAAGAAGAAGAAATAGAAAAATAAAAATAATAAACATTTTCATTCTAAAATTTAATTAATTTTAAATTAAAAGCGTGTGCGTTATCAAGAGAAAGAGAGAAAAAATGTTTAATGTTTAAATTAAATGTGAAGTGAAGAGAAAATCCAAACGAATAATTTTCGTAGAAATATAATGATGAAAAAAAAGTATAAAAAACTGGAAAACAATACTCGAGACATCATTCCCATAATTATTTTTATCTATACCAGAAGTCGAATAAGAATGAAATAAAAAAAAATTCTTCGGTCCATAGCCTACCGGAAGGAATTCTAATTTCAATTTTATTTTACAATATTTTCAATGGCTTTTTGTTCGGTCGAACAAAAATATAGAAAATTGATTTGTCATTGGACACCTGGTTAAACTTATGAATGTTGAAATTTTTCTTTTAGTCACCAGAAACGTTCCGACTGATTACATTTTTAATAAGAGTCAATCACATTTTTTTTTTTTTGCGAAATCTGTTTTTATATAGCATTGATTGTTACGATAAAACACTTACCGCGATGCACAACAAATTGGCTTTGTGTCTTCCACAATTATACTAAAAAGAAATAAAAAAAATGTATGAAGTAATATTATGGAACTAATTTTGTGAAAGGAAGTTTATACGTTTTATAAAAATGTTCTTAATGGTTATATTTGATTTGGAATTGTGTTGGAATTTTGTATTTTGTCAAAAATGTTAAAAATGTTTTCAAAGATTCTGAACCACTGCCGTACGTTTTTTGATCCCGAATATGACTATTGTTTCAATTTTTATGGTTTTAACGGTGGCTATTTTATAAATAGCGACTATATTCTCACTTCGGTATGGCATAGCCTGACTTGGTTTTAAGTTAGGAAAGATTTGTTTGACTTGCTCCTCCTGAAGTTGATATGGAGTTAGGATCAATGGATCAAGTGTACCTTCATGGACCATCACTGAGGTGCGGACTATTGCGGTTTGAATGTTTCGTAATTTCATCATCTCCAGCATAGTGTGTATTGCAAGGCCGGCAAATTCTTCATGAAACAGGATGGTTGTTGATGATTGATGGATGTTTCATTGTATGCCTCAAATTTCTGGGTTGGTTCCTCATGGGTGTATTTCATGACGTTGATAGTTGACTCTAATATAGACATCTGAATTTGTAATAATTCCTTGTGATTCTGCTGGTTATAATTTAATTTTCCTATGCTTTCCTTGTAAGTTTTTCCATCTCTTTGATCTAGCATCCCCTCAACTTGTGTGTGTAGTCTATCGGCAGCGTTGTGTGTTGGCCTCTTATAAGGAATAATTAATGGATGTGGATTGTCGAAACTAACTCTGGCGTTAGACAGCCTTCTGCCTATTTCCGGATTAAGGGTTCGAAATTTTGATTCACTATGTTTTCCATGGTATTTGCTAACTGTTTCTAAGCAAAACTTTTGTTTTACCTTTAAGGTTAAACTCAAACTTTCGTGAATTTCTTTCATCGTCAGTTTAGTTTGGTGATGGTTTAGCTCTTTTTCTTGTAAACCTAAGAATATAACGATATTTCTTATTGATATACGCATAAGTATACGCATACTTCGTTCCTGGACTCTTCTGTGAGTTCTTCAATTGTGGTTGTAAGGCATATTTGAAAGTCTCTAAGCCAGCTTGGTCCGCTTAACCAAAGAGGGTAATCTATTAAGCTGGTAAGGTACAATTCTTTCGATACACAATCCGCCCGGTTTCTTCGGATTTTACGTAACCCCGTTGCATCAGAAATACTAAGGATGGGATTTCACTAGCCTGTTTGCAATGTATGCTTTGAATTTATTAGGTTATTAGGTTTGTCTTTAATCCATGCTAAGGATATAATTGAATCAGACCATGCAAACGTTATAATATTCGGTTCTTGTAACGCTTGTTTAATTTTCTTAATTCGCTTAATATGCAATTGTCGCTTTTAAATGGTGATGCGACCTGGTATGCAACATTTTCTAGTCTTTTGTAGTTATTTTGAAAGTGCTCTCCGTTTCTCTGTTCATCACTGGTCCAATTTGTGTCCGTCACGCCAGCCGGAACCATATCAGCCGGAACCAAACAACGATGGCACAAGTAGCACGATGCAATGTGCATCATTGTGCACTAAATAAACTTTATAATTTCAGCTGGAACCTGATAAATCCATACAGAACCCTACAACAGCAAAACCAACTATGGCAGCAGTAGCGCGATGCATTGTGCATCATTGTGCACTATATAATTTTTCAGCCGGAACCGTACAAATCCAGAAATATACGATTTTTCGGAAAAGAACCTTACAAATTCAGCAGGAACCATACCCTCTACTCTACAGCCAGACTAAGTATGGCAAAAGTAGCACGATGTATTGTGCATCATTGTGCACTATATAGTTTTTCAGCCGGAACCTTATAAATCCAGCAATATACGATTTTTCAGTGGAACCTTATAATTCCAGCCGGAAACGATGGTATGGTAATATACAGTCAAATTAACTACATCACTAGTAGCACAATGGATTGTGTATCATTTTACACTAAATGCCTTTTCAGTCGGAACCTTATAATTCTATCTGGAACTTGATAAAGCTATCTAGAACCCTACAACAGCCAAACCAACTATAGCACTAGTACCACGATACATTGTGCATTATTGTGCACTATATAATTTTTCAGCCGGAACCTTACAAATCAAAAAATATAGGATTTTTAAAGACAAAACCTTACAATTTCAGCCGGAACCATACCCTCTACATCTAAATTAACTATAGCACAAGAAGCACGATGCATTGTGCATCATTGTGCACTAAATGCTTTTTCAGCCTGGACCTTGTAATTCCATCCGGAACCAGATAAAGCCATCCAGAACCCTACAACAGCCAAATCAACTATGGCACTAGTAGCATGATGCATCGTGCATCATTGTGCACTATATAATTTTTCATCCCGAACCTTACAAATTCAGAAATATACAACTTTTCGAGGAAAAATCCTAACAATTTCAGCTGAAACCTACAGTCAAACTAACCATAGCACAAGTAGCACGATGCATTGTGCATCATTGTGCATTAAATGCTTTTTCAGCCGGAACCTTATAATTCCATCCGAAACCAGATAAGGCCATCCAGAACCCTACAACAGCCAAATCAACTATGGCACACGATGCATCGTGCATCATTGTGCACTATATAATTTTTCAGCCGGAACCTTACAAATTCAGAAATATACAACTTTTCGAAGAAAACCCTAACAATGGGGTAGATACTCGATCGGCTAGCAAGCAAGCAATTTGCTAGCCAAAATCCAGGCTACTCAATTAATTTTACCAAGAAAATTTGAATTTCAAATTACATTTCTTATAAAATTTTTGTTTTTTTTGCAATTGCACAGTAAAACAATACAAAAATTTGCTGTTTATTTTTTGAAGCCGCAAAATTTACTTGCAATCGCAAAGAAAACAAAAATTTTATAAGAAATGTGATTTGAAATTCAAATTTTCTTGGTAAAATTGATTGAGTAGCCAGGATTTTGACTAGCAAATTGCTTGCTTGCTAGCGGATCGAGTATCTACCCCAATTTCAGCTGAAACCTACAGTCAAACTAACTACATCACAAGTAGCACAATGGATTGTGTATCATTGTGCACTAAATGCTTTTTCAGCCGGAACCTTATAATTCCGATTAGAACCTGATAAAGCTAGACAGAACCGTACTACAGACAAACCAACTATAGCACAAACAGCACGATGCATTGTGCATCATTGTGCACTATTCTATTTTTCAGCCGGAACCTCATAAATCCAGAAATATACGATTTTTGGGGGGAAAACCTTACAAATTCAGCCGGAACCATACCCCTACAGCCAAACTAACTATGGCACAAGTAGCACGATGAATTGTGCATCATTGTGCACTATATAATTGTTCAGCCGGAACCTTATAATTTCTCCCAGAACTTGATAAAGCCAGATTTTATGCGTAAACTTGCCGGATTTTTAGAAAATGTTTACATATCCTCGACAAACATTGGTAAATTATCTGCGGAGATTTATAACAATCGTAATAAATTGCTCAATGAAATTTTTTGCCGAGAACGTTTTATAAAATCGGGCAACTATAGCTCAAACGAATGGATCACTTTCAACGATGATATTACTTTCAGTGTCAGTATTGAAATAATTTGTGATAAATGTGGAACTAAAATCCAAAGAAAGTTGCCATTGCTTTCAATAGACGTTAATAAACTTGGATTTGAGAAATGGTGGCATATGGAAAACATACGATGAATTGCAAAAGGCCGAGACCAACACCAATACTTCACGAAAAATCCTTGCCTACATTTTGTTCTATGTATGTACAAGAACCCAAATCAAACAAAGTTCTTCTCTAAACGATGAAATATGTTATAAAATATTATTAATAAATTATTAGAAAATAAACTGTTATTTCCGGACTTTTTTAAATGTTATTTAAACTTTTTAATTAATAAACACTTTTAGCGGATCGGGAATTATAATGTGTCCAAATAATTCCACTTGAAATTTTAGCTAGTCCAAGTTCAATGACCGTCAACCAGGCTTACTCTTTATTGCTCCGAATGGTTCACACCGACTTCATACGGTTGCGGCTGGTTCTGGTTGGGTTGGCATTGTAGTGCATAACGTTTTGATCGTTCCGGAAAAATCATAGGTTGCACTATTTATGTAAACATTTTGTTTCGACTGGATTTTTATGGTTCTGGATGGCATTATAGTTTGGCTGCAAAAACATATAGTGTTCCACCCATTGTCCTACTTGTGCTATAGTTAGTTTGGCTGAAGAGGATACGATTCCGGCTGGCTTTATTAGATTCCGGATGGATTTATAAGGTTCCGGCTGAGAAAACAACTAGTGATCAATGATGCACAATTCATCGTGCTTCTTATGCTATAGTTGGTTTGGCGGCAGTATGGTTCTGGCTGGTTTAACAGGTTCCGAATAAAACTATAAGGTTCCGGATGATAAATAACACAGTGCACAATCATGTACAATCCATTGTGCTTCTTGTTTGATAGTTAGTTTAGCTGTATATAAGGTTTTTACCGAAAAATCGTGTATTGTAGGACTTGTAAGGTTCCGGCTGATAATTTATATAGTGTACAATGTTGCACAATGCATCGTGATATTTGTGCCATAGTTAGTTTGGCTGTAGGGGGTATGGTTCCGGCTGAATTTGTAAGTTTCTTTCCCGAAAAATCTTATATTGCTCCTTTTTTTAACACTACTGCCATAGTTGGTTTGGCTGTTGTAGGGTTCTGTCTGGCTTTATTAGGTTCTAATAAGAATTATAAGGTTCCGCCTGAAAAAGATTTAGTGCACAATGATACACAACCCATTGTGCTACTTGTGATGTAGTTAGTTTGAATGTAGGTTTCAGACGAAATTGTTAGGTTTTTTCTCTGAAAAATGGTATTTTGCTGGATTTATAAGGTTCCGGATGAAAAATTATATAGTGCACAATGATGCACAATGCATCGTGCTAATAGTGTCATAGTTGGTTTGGCTGTTATAAGGTTCTGGTTGTATTTGTCAGGTGTTGATAGGAATTATAAGGTTCCGGCTGGAAAAGCATTTAGTGCACAATGATGCACAATGCATCGTGCTACTTGTGCTATAGTTAATTTAGCTGTAGAGGGTATGGTTCCGGCTGAAATTGTAGTCCAGGAGCCGGCGAAAACCGGAAAAAAAATTTCAAATTTCGCCTGAAAGGCGAAAAAAATAAAACCCAATTTCTAGAAAAAAACAGAAATAATTTAAGCCAAATTTTAAAACTTCACAAAAGCGGCTACACCGACGAAATTTGTGCTTATCAAAGAAATGTGATTTTCATAAATTTTCATTCATAAATACAGGAAAACAAACTAGCCCCTAAAAGATACTATATTGAACACAGAAAATACAGAGGTATACCGTTCAATAATATTTTTGTTGAACAACAATTTAAAAAAAAGAAATACCTTATTGTAAAACCAAAGACTGAGCAATTCAGATAGCATATTCTTGTCACGCATGTTCTTTGCCATCCGAAAAATATAGTGGCTGAATTTGTGCTAATCCAGAATTGGCACAATTCCGTTGAACAACAACGCCCGTTAAATTAACTATTTTCTGATAAAAAGTGTTCTACACACCAATGAAGTTGGCACTTCTGATTGAATATTCCTATCCTATGTTCATTGCCATCCGAAAAATATTGTGGCTGAATTTGTGCTAATCCAGAATTGGCCCAAACCTGTTGAACAACAAAGACCACTGAATGAACGATTTTTTAAAGTATCTTTTAGGGGCTAGTTTGTTTTCCTGTATTTATGAATGAAAATTTATGAAAATCACATTTCTTTGATAAGCACAAATTTCGTCGTTGTAGCCGCTTTTGTGAAGTTTTAAAATTTGGCTTAAATTATTTCTGGTTTTTTCTAGAAATTGGGTTTAATTTTTTCGTCTTTCAGGCGAAATTTGAAATTTTTTTTCCGGTTTTCGCCGGCTCCTGGGCTAGCACTATTTTTTCCCCGTGGGCACTAATTAGCACAAATTAGGCTTAATCGTGAAGGCAATTAGCACAAATTAGGCTTAATCAAGTGGATTCTCATTGCACCGCCCCTAATAATATTAAAATTATTACTAATTATATTTTAAAACGAAAGAGTAACCTAACCAGAAGGAAAACAAACTAGCTGTCTCTTTCTATCCAATTCTGCGAATATAAGAATATACTCTACTTCTAAATAAGTTTCAGTCTACTTTTGTTGTTTTAAATCATCACTTAGTTTCTAGCTTCAAGCAATAATTATTTTTAAAATCGAATGATTAATAACAATTTTGTTTACATTTACAGAATCCTGCAGGGAGCACGTGCAATCGATTTGGACCAACAAGGCCCATTCTCAACCGTTGAATATCAAATACTTCCAGGACCACATTCAACCTATGTCGGATTTGTGAGCCCACTTGAGGGAACGCTAGTTTTAAAGAAACCATTGGATTACGAAACATTAAAAAATTTTACGATAAAATTACGGGCCCAAGATCAAGGTACCCCACCAAAATTTACCGACACCACATTACGGATAATTGTAACCGATGCGGACGATCAAAATCCAAAATTTTTACGTGAATCATATCGCGGCGAATTACCATTGAATGGTAGCCTAGGCGAATTAACCATATTTCCTGAACCAATAAAAGCTTACGATCAGGATGAAGGATTACAGGCCGAGCTACGGTACACCATAAATCCATCCATCGAATCACGATATTTTTCGATTAATCCGAAAAATGCTGTAATAACCTTAATAACACCGATCGATCTCAATGAATTCAATCAAATAACGCTGGTAATTAAGGCGACTCAGTTTGATAATCCGGATAGGTATGCCCTAGCAACACTCATAATTTCAAATCGAAATTATAAAAATGCGGGAAAAGATTTGGAATTTATTCAAGACGTATTTCAAACTAATGTACGAGAAGATTTAGGGGTTGGAAGTCGAATTCTAGCGCTACCGACGAATCGACCGGGCCAAGGGTTAAACTACGTAATAGTGGATTCAGATCAAGCCGAATGGTTTTACATTGGATCATTCGGCGAATTAATTTTGAAACGGTCATTAGATTATGAAAATGTGACACAACACGAGTTTGATGTGTTTGCAACCGATGGGATTACAAATGCCACGTGCCGCGTGATTATAAACGTGATTGATGTTAATGATTGGGAGCCTCGGTTTCGGGAGTCCCACTATGAATTTAACGTTCCGATGCTAAATAGTTTTGACCAGCCCATGGCACTGGGTAAATTAGAGGTTGCGGATGGTGATCGAAACGATCGAATAAATTTACAATTACGTGGAACCTACTCGAAATTATTTAGTATTGATCCGAGAGGAGTGCTATGGTTAAAAATGGACGAGGCACCGAACGCAACTGTTATGCATTTAATGGCAATAGCAACGGATGATGGGATCCCACCGAAAAATAGTAGCGTTCCTATAACGGTTGCGTTCGATGAGTTTGCGGGACGAGAGGCACGTTGGGCTCCCGGCATTGTAAGCGCATTTGCTTTAATCATTGGATTGTTCGTGATTATTGTGCTTCTCATGGCGGTATATATTTACAAAACGTACGTTTTAAATCAACTAAATTATTTTATCAGGTCGTTAAAACATATTTTTTTTTTATAATTTCAGAAAACGAAGATCTCATCGGAATCGAATTCACAGTCAAGCACACAGTACCGCATCAGCTGCTAATTTAGTGTCCAATGAAAAAATTATAAATGGTTTGCACTTAGGGGGCGGTAATATGAGTTTGGGTGCACCTATAAATGGTCACGGTGGTTCTGGTAGTAGCCTGAGTGCCGGAGCTTCTACTATTTTAGCAGCGAGCCTAGAACGGGAAGCGCAACGAGAACGAGAACGTGAAAACTATACAGCAACGGTTCGAAGTAAGCCCATCTACAATTTAAACATCCTATTTATCAAAATTAAGAAACATTTACCATTTTTGTCAGGCATAATTTCACGAGCTTCACTGCAACAGCACGACGATAACAACTTTAATGACGATGAAATTGAACGAGATTCAATTTCAAATTCAGAAACGGCGCGAATTAATTGGGGCACAATCAATGAAAATCCGAAAGAGAATAATAATTTGGTTGGCCTACCGCCTAAGGGGAAAAAATTGAGTTGGGTGAACGAGGACATACCACGCAATAGTAAGACTGATATAACAGCATCGACAGACACAATAGGATCAATTGAAAATAATTTAACGGTTTATTTTTAATTTCATAATTTCAAATCGTGTAAATTATTTAATTACTTTTTTCTAAATTATCTAACTAATCTTAATTTACTGTTTAAATTTGTACATAAAAGTGAAATAAATACGAGTATTATAGAAAAAAACTAATTTTAAATCAAAATTCTTTAAGTTTTATTGCTTATTCATAGAAAGTTCAAAGAAATTTGATTATTAACAACCAGGAGAAAACTTCACCTATGAGTATGAGCATTGATATAGAGGAGGTGAATATAACAGCGCTAGAACTTAAATTTGAATCAGCAATGTAAGCCTAGACTAAACGGTCAAAAGTTCAAAAGTTCCGTCAACGACCTATATATGGGCTACTCTTTTCTATCTCTCTAGTTCTCTATCTCTCTCACTCGATCTCTCTCTATCTCACTTTCTCTTGATTTCACAATCTCTCGATTTCACGATCTCTCGATTTCTCGAGTGTGACATACGAAGTGTAGGCAAAATAAACGTTGCAGAGAGTGCTTCACTTCAATGCAACCTCTATCAATCTAAAACACACAGGAAGAGAATAGGCCTTCATATGCGCATATACTAGTCACAAGGAAATCACAGACACCTGTGATCAAAACAAGTGATAAAAACATTCCAAAGCCTCAGTGGCAACTGTAAAATAAGTAGCTATTAAGGAGCCTTCGTTTGTTAACAGCAACGAAGTGAGGAATAAGTTGGGGTGATTAATAATCCCCGCAGGAAACAGCATTACAGTAAAAAAAAACAAACAGGGTTTAAACTACACCTGAACCGCAAATGTTTGGTAAAACATAAGGTCAAAAATTAAAAATCTCGTGTCATCGCAAATTGCAAGAAGTCGATGGTTATCCAAACAATGCAGTTCCTTGCAGAGTTTGTGCATTCTGCGAGTGTAATCGGTTAAGAATTGATTGAGTTCCGTCCCAGGTAGCCATATTTCAGAACTTCTCCCAAAAATTATTTAAGAACCTCACTTCCACCCAACGTATCCAATCCCAACATAATCGGCTAAGAAATGCCTGAATTCCGCCTCAGGTTAAATTCGATCGAATTAATCCGTTAAATCGAGGTTTTATGTTTGGTAAAACATTTAGGGGTCTAGTTTTGGATTCATGTTACGCGCTGCGTTAAATACTGTTATGTTGCCTTAAATTGTTGCGTTGATTACGTGAAATTTTAACGTAATATTTTATACAGAAAAATCTCGGTTTAACGGACTAATTGGGGAGTCCGTTAAATCCGATTGTCCGTTAAATCCGAATGTTTTTAAATTGAATCTATTCGATCGAATTTAATCTGGGGCAGACCTCAAGCGTTTATTAGCCGATTATGATGGGATTGGGTATGTTGGATGGAAATGGAATTCTTAAATGATTTTGGAAGAAGTTCTGGGATATGGCCACTTGGGACGGAACTCAATCAATTCTTAAACGATTGTTATGGGGTTGGGTATGCTGGATGGAACAGGGGTTTTTAAAGGATTTTGGGATGAAATTCTGGAATATGGCTACCTGGGACGGAACTCGATCAATACTACCGATCACACTCCCAAAATGCATGAACTTTGCAAGAAACTCAGTGTTTGGATAACAATCGATCGAGGTGGAGTTTGAACTCCATTCTGTATAACATTTTACGTTAAAATGTCACGTAATCAACGCAACAATTTGACGCGACATTTAACATAACAGTATTTAACGCAAGCGTGTAACATGAACGAAAAACTAGTCGCTTAAATGTTTTACCAAACATAAAAATGTAAGCGACATTCGTGAAATTAGTGCTTCGAAATTGTAAAGTCAGAAAACTGAATAACAAGAACTTCTCAGAAATTTCTTTGGTAGTAACGCTTCTAGCTAAGAAGATACCTGGCATCGTCTCGTCATGTACGATGTAGACAGAGATGTCTCAATTGTCGACTTTAAGGTGACGATTGCCAACCAAAACAGAGAAACAATAAAAGATGAGGGTTTGAAACATAGTTTCAAAACAGGGTCTAAGACGCCGCGTTGGTCAATTAGGCAATTGAATTGGCACCAGACGCACGTAATACTCTAATGAAAACCCATAGTATATTTATTGGCTGGTCTTCATGCAATGTAATTTTGCCGAATAGATCTCAGGGTTTTGGGTCATGGGGAAGTCGAGGCTTCCGTGACCAGCCTACACCGTGGAACAGAATAAATATAAAAATAAAAAAAAAACTAAAAAAATTTGAGGAACATAATAAATTTAATAAAAACTGGGTGTGCTCACTCAGAGAAAACCGGATCTTCCCGAGTGGCAAGTACACAGTCTACTGAAGAGATCCCCCCACCCCCAAAAAAAATTAAACAAAAATTGTACCTGCTGTATGAATGGCCTCAACTGACCACCCGTGGGTTGCAGTGATTCTCACCATTACTAACTAAATTTACAAAGGGCCGGTGGAACCCCTTTTGCAACTGGGTTGGGCGTTTCTTCGCTTTTGACCAAAAACATGCTGTTATGCGTCAATTGGAAAAGCCTTAACCGGCCACCCGTAAACCGCAGATATCATTGGGCGTCTTCCCGCTTTTGTCCGACAATAGGGCGTTGTCTCGAGAAAACCGTAAAATGTCGGGCATTGTCCCGCCGAAAACCGTATATATATTCGGCAGGCACATGTGCAAAAAGTACTCGACCGTTTTGGCATGGCAGAATGCAATGCAATGGCAACACCATCGAACAGTTTACAGATTCTTGGCGATTTTGTAGCGGATAGAGAAATAAATTTTCGTGCATTGTGAAAACGCATTATTAAATACATAAAGGAGACAATAGACGTGGAAACAAGAGACATCGAAAGCATGCGGCCGACGTCCGAGTATATATTCATGTTTGCCAATGGAATTTTAAGTTAGGGCTCAGAGCGCCAAAAGTAGGTGACGTTATTGACAACAAGAGTCGGAATAGCTTCGTAAGAGCTCCAAGCACCTAGACGTACAATATCATTTCATCTTAATCTCTCTAAGATGAAGATGTATATATCAATTCATATGGCACCGTATGAACAGGCGGCCGACATATTGATCAAAGCGTTACCAAAAGGTAAAGGAATATTTTTGCAAATTGAAGGGCGAAGAGAGGATTATGCCATTGATGAAATAATGTGATTTTCAATAATTTTTTTATTTTTAAACGTAGTTTTTCTGGGCATTTTTAAAAGTAACTTGTATAAGTTAACGTGGGAATATTGAAATTAGTAAACGTACTCTCCTTCAGTGTAATTTATTTAAAGTTGTGACAGGTTTAACACGCATTGTGTTTATGAAAAAGTACACTGTGGGTTTAAACACGGCCGGTATACTCAGTTGTACGAGACTGGTTGTAAATATTTTTGACAGCGAACAAAAATCACGATCAAATAGTTTTTCCATGTTACAAATACAATTTTGTTTTACACACGCCACCATTTATTTTATACGATCCACTGCGTATGGGACTGAACTATAAAATTACAATAAGGCTGATTACTTGCAACAAACGGCTGGTACACGAAAAATGTCGTTTTTGATGAAGTCTTCCGAAATTGAAATAAAATATTAGAAAAAAAAAATCTTTGTACGTATTGTCCTTCTGTAAAGAAACATCTTTACTTTTAATAGTTTTTGCACCAACAGTTTTTATGACAAAATTCACTCGAATAATTCTTCATAATTTTTTTGATCATTTTAATAATAAATTTTATTAAAACTTTGCTAAAAGCTTAAAACAACAATAATTGGTTAGCAAACTGTAAATATAGAGGAGACATCTGACGAACTAATTAAAAAATATTGAACCCTGCCATCTTGCAGACACTAGACTAACAATTAATTATTTAATAAGTGTTTTTCACGGATGGTGGACGCACGTGTGTACTAAAAACTGGCAGCAGGGAAACAAAATATGTATGGAATCTATCTTTATCTCCATTTTGTGGAAGATATTTTAAAGAAAACAATGTGGAATTTATAAGGGACATATAAAATTTATAATAAATAATTAAAAATTTAGCGCATGCAAAAATTAACTCACCAGATTTCGCGTTCCTAGAAAACGCTTGCATAATAATGTTATTAACTATTTTTATGAGGATGCAACCTCCACTCACAAATCTCACACAAAAAAATAACTAATTTTTTACACGACCAGATAAAATAAATAACTGCGTAAAACACTAACACTAGACGAGTGCACTCACGATACAACCGCTCGGCATAAAAGTTATAATTACACTACGAATTGTAAAGGTTACCGATCTCCAAATCATACAAAATATCAGCAAAATAACACGAAATTCAGTTATGACTTTTAATGTAGTATTGATAGAAATGTAATGGCGGCAAATACTCGCAAGTGAAATTGCAACGACAATGAAGTTAATGCTTCATGTGTTTTGATGCACTTTTATGACAACCACGACGCTGGTGCAGGAAAGAGGCATTGACTAAGTACCAATCAATTATTATTTATTAATAATCGGACGCCGAAAAATTTTGAATCGAGAACAATATAAATGTTTTTTTGTATGCTTTATGTTTCGTCACCATTCAGGCGCAGAACGAAAATCGATAAACATTTTGTTTGCGCGCCGGTCTAGCTTGACAATTATAACGAAGATTACTAGAGCTTATAAACGAGTTGAACAAAGTGCAACAAAATTTTTTTAATCGTAATTTGTATTGTTCTATGAAATTAAGCAAGTGATTTTAATACTTGATTCGAGTGAAATTTCAAAAAACACAACACCAAAAAAATCGACTTAGAATTCCTTTCCGGTTTCGACCTCGTCTAAAACCTCTACATATCTTGAGAGAATGTCAAAGTGGTTTCAAAAACTCCAGGCAGCTTTTATTTGTGGAAAATGCCCTAAATCTTTGATATTGAAATAAATGTGTGCTTGATACAGATCCAAAAAAAAAATTGATACAGATCCAAAGATGACCCAGCAAATGATAATAGTTTAACTGTACAAAATAGATTTTAGGCAACTTTTAAAATGCTAATTCTAGTTGCTTCAATAAATTATTAGACGAGTAATCTTGAAAAGTGGAATGGACAAAATAGTTAATATTCTTCAGAAACTAATAATCAGCACACATGAGAAAAAATACATTCTTAGTGAATCTAAATGATCTTGGACACCCTGGTAAACTGCCAAGACGCACTGGTCTGGATGGCAGTAAAAGCCACTGGAAGTGTGACGGAGCTGGGCGTAGAAGATCGGACATCACATTGCAACCGGAATGCAAATAACCACGTGCAAGGATCAGCATACTGTATGATTTTTAAAGAGCTCCAGTGACAAGCAAAGGTCAGAAATAGCAGTAATCGATGGTTATTCTAGGACACCTGATTTGGTTGGCGTTTACGCGCCATGTACTAATGTGTAATAATCGTAGACAAGTCGACAACTACTTCACATAAGTAGTGATTTATCAGTAGATAATTATCTACATATTTTGAACTTCTGTCTGTTGGATCCCTTTGGACTCATTTCAATCTTACGTACGATAAGAGTATTTGACGAGCCTAGTGAAGAACTATCGTTTCCAGCGATCTATCTCGGACAGTTTCGAGAATTTAAAAACGGATTAAAAGTTACCCCATTCATGATGGCTATACCAGTGAACGGAGGCGTGATGACAGATGCGGCGTTACTCCCGGCGTATATCGGCGACAATACCTCATTTACTCGGGAGCAAGTTGAATCGAAAAATTGCATCATCTGTATAAACTACAGAATCCAAATAATGCATGATCAGTGATGAGACGTTGAAAGAGTTGTACTTCAATAGCAAATCTTCCTTAGTGAATGAAGGTCCAGTGGCACTCCGTTTCAACAAACTGGTATAGACACTCTAATGACGATTTTGCAGTATAAGCAGTATTGCCCTTTCATCAGCGTTTCGGAAAAACGGGCTTCTTCCTATTCTAAAGTGCAGTGACATACGTTTACGTGTTTTAAGAAGAGAGACAGGGGGCAAAGATCCTCATCTCTGTCGTTTTAAAGCTCAGTTTATGCCTATGCGTCACACAGCTATTCTGCTGCCCATGTCTGAGAGCGACAATTGTAGAGTCTGTTATGTGAAGAATTATTAGAAATACTGGCCAAACTTAAAAGACAGCGATCTTGCTGATATCGATGCTTTTTTCAAGACAAACGCAATTCAATCGGATGTTTACTATGGAAATGTGCTCAGACCAAGTATACAGCGAACACCGTCAGAGAAATGGATGAATCCATTTAATCCGTTTATCTTCGACTTGGTTGGTACCAATAGAGATATTCAGTTTATAATTGAAGAGTATTCCTGTGCTGCACAGGATGTAGTCGAATATGTGAATAAAACTGATACCCCAGTAATTTACAGCTTAGAATAATCCAGACTATGAAGGAGCACCCGAAGTTTGATGTAGTCGAAATTACAAGTAAATTGAGTATTGATCTTATAAGTACTGTTGAGATCACCAGCCGTGAAGCGGCTTGGTACTTACTTCGTCTACCTATGTCGGAAAGCTCGGTAGTTATACACAGAGTCTGCTGCCTAGTGCTGCGGCCAATAGAGCGACAAAGAGTTAGAAAATCCAAGGAGCAACTGGACAAGGAGGAGGCTGTTGGTTATTCTACGGATGAAAGGATAGTTGGTTCGACAAGTACGAGTGGCATTCGATTATTTCGATTAATTCCAAACCGTGTTCTTAAGAATGCTAAGAAAAATCCGTTACGTGAAGTTAACTTGTGCAATAAGAAGCTATTGCAGGTTCAACTTTTACTTGCGCAACAGAGCAAGAAATCATTTCAAAAGCAGAGTCACGATTGCTTCATATCCAAAGATGGCTAAATCGTATTCATTCGTCGAAGGCTGCCAAAGATGCATCGTTGTCTGCATTAGATACTTGTCAAAAGCTTCTCGCTCTTGTTCAAGAAGCAAACTCTAATAATTCTAGTTTAGACGAAGGATCAATAAAAAAATTTGTACACGATGTTTCCATCGAAGATTTATCTGACGATGATTCCGATAATGACGAGGTCGATCCAAATGTGTCTCCGACCTAAATAAATACTTCTATAGTAGGAAATAGTTCCGATGTAGCTGATGCTTCAATGAATTCTAATAGTTCAAGTTCAACTAGTAGTCCATATATGGATGTACAACCTAGCACTTCGAGTTTATCGAAACAAACTGACCTGATTTTAAAAACTTATAAGTTGGCTACCCAGCATTTGAATCAAGAGATGGCGAATATGGAAACAATGCTACAGAAATTAAAATCAATATGGGGATTAAACCAACGAGGAAGGTTCATTTTGATGACTCGATAAAATCAAATATCTTAGCAACATGCTCAAAACCTCCTAGCATACCTAGTACATCTCAACAATCCGTGGATAGTAATGCAAGTGATTTTCAACGAATAACTAATCAAATTAAAAAATTTACGAAGCAATTAGAGTATTTTAAAGGAAATCAAAGTCATGATACAATTCCGCAGTCTAATGTTAATAACGACCGATCGTTAGTACTAGTTTCTGAAATACCAGTTTATAATCACAATGCCGATCCATGTTATAATCCTCCTTTCCAACAAAACCCATCGGATCTGCCGATGTCGATTATCAATTCATCCCCATACGCAAACATAACGCAACCAACAAGTATGCCTACTTTACAGCCGCATTTGTTGCAAAATAACATCTCCAACGTCCCCGCTATGTCGAATTATAGCCAATGTTTCTGAAGTATTGGGATCTGAAATACAATGGCGATAGGAAAGGTAGGGGTGGACAAATTCTTATTCCAGGTAGAATATCTAGCAAATAGCTTCAATATACCACAGTATCGATTATTTAAAGAACTCGGATTTGTTATTGAAAATAAAGCCACTGAATGGTACTGGGCATTCATTCGCAAAAATTTTAATGTAGTCATTACATGGCAATACTTGAGAAGTGAAATGCAGCGATACTTTCAAGACTCGAGAACGGATGACAACATCAAAACTCAATTAGACCGTCGCCTACAGAAATGGAAAACGAACGAGTGATTTATGTCTTATTTTAGTGATATGTGTCTAGTTCCTTACACATCCCATACTCCAATCTTGAGTTTATTCGAATTGTTCGCAAAAATATGCGCCCAGGTCACAAAATTTTTACCAACAATGAAACTTTTATGACCATAGAATCATGATATACACTAAAAGTCGAATCTTCAATTTATACCGCTTCCACTTAACATAAACCTAAAACTACGATGTATTGCTGGAATTGTGCTGCGCAAGGACATTACTTTTCAAAATGTCCCTTTGGAACTTCATTACATAAATTCTGCAAAAAGTGTGGATTACCGAACGCAGATGAGATTGTGTGTCCTCGGTGTAAAACTATATTCGGGAAACTCGCAAAAGGTGGATCTTGTTGTTGGGGGTGGAAATCCACCGAAAAAAAACAACAGCCATGAATACCTGGATAGACCAAAATCAGAAATTGCCGTTCCACAAAAAGTAAATAGTTATTTATTGAATCCTATACGTACCACATCACTGACCGAAGTAATTACAAAATCATTGAAGCGTAGCATCAGATCAATTCGTTACTGGCGTACTCGCAAATTACTCACTAACTTAATAACTTCCTCAACAATTTTCGGCTCATTGGATGGTAGACCTGGTGCTAATGTAAACATCTTCAATCAAACATTATGGACTCCTTGACAGTTTTGCTAATGTGAGTGTGTTTGGAAAAGGATGTGAGGAGTTCATAAGTAAAAACGATCTCAAAATTTGTGAGCGACCAACCTATTTACACACTGCCGGTGTTCTTGGTTTTGTTACGCTACCTACCACATTCAATGGAATCACGAAAATGTTTAATTTCACTTTAGCGCCCGAGTTATCAGAGAAACTGTACCTGGGAATTGATTTCTGGCGAGAATTCGGAATTTTTCCTATGGTTCTCTCTGAAATAACTTCCTCTTTTAATCAAACTCCGTCCAAACCAGAGTTAGATTTAAATACTCATGAACTAAATGAATCTCAAAGATCTCAACTCGAGGAAGTCATTAAATCGTATCCTTCCACGTTAAAGACTTTTCATGAAACAAACTTAATCGAAAATGCGGTTCCGGTTAAACAGAGATATTATCCTGTCTCTCCTGCAGTACAATCCGATCTGTACGCAGAGATAGATAGGATGCTAGCTCTCGGGATAATCGAAGAGTGCCGTGAGAGTGAATGGAATTCTCCGGTCACATTAGTCCGAAAGGCCAATGGTAAAATAAGATTGTGTTTGGACGCCCAAAAGGTTGACGAGGTTACCCGTAAAGAATCTTATTCTTTAACAACTAACATCGAGGGTCTGCTAAGCCACCTTGATCAAACCCGATACATATCAAGTATTGATCTTAAGGACGCGTTTTAACAGATTCCTCTAGCTGCAGATTCAAGGGATAAGACAGCCTTTACGGTGCCCGGTTGTCTGTTGTATCAGTTTACGGCAATGCCTTTCGGGTTGTGCAACGCATCCCAACGTATGTGCCGGTTGATGGATCGGGTGATTCCATATCATCTCCATGATCGGATCTTCGTTTACCTCGACGACCTGCTAATTACATCTGCCACATGGCTCGAGCACCTATCTCTTCTCTTCTCCAGACAATCAGTCGACTATTGCGAGAGGCAGGACTTACCACATTAACGTCAACAAAAGCAAGTTCGCGCTAAAATCTACCAAGTTTCTAGGTTATATTGTTGGAGAAGGGCGACTTCGCATTGATCCTAGCAAAATCGAGTCGATCACTAACTACCCACCTCCTGACAGTTCGTAAAATCCGCCAATTTCTTGGAATGACAGGATATTACCGACGTTTCATCAAGAACTACTCGATACTAGCTACGCCCCTAACAAACTTTTGAAAAAACAAAGCACATTCGACTGGGCAACTGCTGCACAACATGCCTTCGAAAATCTAAAAGTTGCAATGACTACAGCGCACCAGTTTTACGTCACGCTGATTTTTCAAAAGAGTTTTTCATTCAATGCGATGCTAGTAGCACAGGAGTCGGTAGTGTTTTGGCGCAGTACGTTGAGAATGGTGAGGAATATCCAATTGCCTTTGCATCGAAAAAGCTTAATCCCGCGTAGCAAAAACAGAATTAGAATATTACGCTGTAGTGCATGGAATTAAGGCATTCCGTGCATATATTGAAGGATATTCATTTACAATAATAACTGACCATGCTGCTTTGAAATGGCTTATGTCTCAAAGAGATCTTGCCCGCCGTTTAGCTCGATGGGCACTTAAGTTGTTCGATTTCGGACGGTTGTTCGATTTCAAAATCGTTCACCGCAGTGGTTCACAAAACATAATCCCGGATGCTCTGTCAAGAATTAATTCGGATGAGCTCATTTTACAAGGAGTTTCAGAACTAAAACAAGCCACGTATAATTTTGCCACTCCGCTTTATATTGACTTAGAATCCGAGCATTTTAACTACCCTGAATACAAAAATGCGATTGAAGAATTTTTGGTCAATGACACCGATACCACCAACCTCAAATACGACGAAGGCAAATTATTAATTAATGTTCAGTTTACGACGATACTGTTCCAAACGAATGGAAACTAATTGTTTCCGTAGCAATGCACCACGAATTAATTAAACTTGCGCATGATCATCCTACCTCTGCACACTTCGGAGTATCCAAAACATTAGATCGCCTTTAAACCATTTCAATTTTATGTTTGTATTTCTTAGAGCCGTATCCGCGATCAAAAACTGGAAATTGTTTCATCATCATTGTGCTAGACAAACTATCCCGGTTCGTTTGCTTGCAACCTTTTAGGCAGGCTACTATGCCCAATCTACAATTAACTTTCTCAAACATCTTTTCCCTCGCTATTCAGTGCCTCAAACGATGTTTACCGATAATGGTAAACAATTCTGCTCTGTTGCGTTTAAAAATGTATTAGACAAATACGGCGTTACACATGTGCTAACCCCAAAATATTCACCTCAGAGTATAATGCTTCTGAGAGAGTAAACCGCACGCTGCTGTCCGCCATTCGTTCCTATTGTTCTTACAATAAATGAATTAATTTATAATGATTTAAAGTTGATTTCTTAAAACGGGGTAATAGGAGGGTCTGGATGGGGAGAAAAAGGGTATTGTTTCTATGTTTTTTTTTTGATATGTTTTGTGTGATTTTTGAAGCTGCTGATGACGGTCTTGGAATCTCCTGTGACTCATACCCACACCGATTTTAGCTAGCGGGTTAATGGCTGCTACGAGATTCCAGATGCCTCGACTCTGTTAATGGTGCTATTTCATCATATAGTTCCGTTACAATGGGCATGACTAATGATCGCCAAAAGAGTTTATTGATTCATGTTTTCGGATTTCTGCTTGACAAACAACAAGCCGAACCCATTCAAATTTTCTTTACGGGTCCTGCTGGTTGTGACAAAACATTGGTCATCCATTTATTGATGGAAATTTATAATAGGTTCACAAATGGCGATGGCTACTGCAATGCTTACATTTGCTTTGGTTCCACGGGTAAAACAGCCGTCGCGATCGAGGGTTTCACTGTGCATACTGCCCTGCTACTCCGATTTATCGTCAACTCAAGAACTCCTTGGCCGGTGGTCCAACTTTGATGCGGAGTTTAAAATTTAACGAGCTGACGGAAGTAATGCGACAAGCCAAGAATTTTCCGAGGTTTTAACACGCATAGGAAACAGCGATATGCTGGATGAACCTGGGGAACGATTAATCGAATCTCGCTTTGTGTTCAAAGAGTTTGTTCAAAGAGAGTGCCCAAATGTTATCAGGCTCTTTCTTCGAAACGCGTAGCAGCGTCATACAAATTGCTCAAGCGCGGCAGTTACTACACAAGATGTCTGTGCTCGAAACAGCCACCGTTTGAGTTGGTACTTTTGATTGACAAGCCGTATATTATCACCACCAATATTGATTTCGCAGACGATTTTGCTAACGGCGCTCTCAGTTACCCAACTCCAACCGTACGGGGCTGGTGGCCAGGAAGCGCGCTATATCTTTTGCAAGGTTCAATCAAATTGAAGCCTACCACCAATAGAAACGCATCTGTATCCCTTAATCGAAACAGAACAAAGTTGGTAAAGCGCCGTCAATTTCCTTTAGTCCCTGCTTGTGCAGTGACCATACACAAGGCTCAGAAAATACTTTGTTAGTTAGAAGAATTGTTAGAATAATATGATCACTTTCTGCATAACGCAGCACTTTCCGCATTATGCAGGAAGTGATTCTATTCTTCTTGGCGAATTTAATCATCTTATTGAAATGATAGAATCGGGTAACTTAAACGTAGACTTCTCAAAACTCGAAGCGGAAGAACTAATTGATTTCATGAAAAGTACGTTCAAGTTAGAATTAAATACTCGGCAAAACCCTAACTACTCAACACGGCACAACAATCGATGCAGTCTTCCAACGGCAGCTTGATGCTCTTGAGTCTCAAGTTTACGCCTCATATTTTAGTTATCACAAGCCTATTATTCCCGGGATCTCTAATGAGAATCCGGATCCACCAAAAAGTCTGTGGCGACACTACAAAACCATGTAAAATTAATAAATCAAAATTTATTACAGCGAAGGGTTAAGGTACGAACATTGCCATCTATCGGCATTTGTTTTTGACAAAAAAATAACGACAGCTTTTTGCTACGGAAAAAGAATAAAAAAAAGAGACACACATCGATAGTGCGGATGGACGCTATTACACGATCGCAATAAAAAAAAGCAAGCTGTGTTTTCATTTAATAACCACCAGCCCACAATTGGTGACCTATACGACGTTCGTGCAACTTCAATCAATTTTTCGATAAAATCCATTTTTAAGGGTAAGCAATTTTTTTTTGTCGTGTTCTTGTGGTGACAACGGTTGCCATCACAAATTAGGATGATCGTGTTAACCAGCAATGACCAAGTCGACGACATAGCTAAAATGGCGGATAAGTTAATCAAGCTATGCGATTCGTCTCACATAAACGTGACATCAGCTACATACGTTACGTCGCTTGAAAATCAGATTCAAAGCTTAACTAAACGGACCAGTAAAATCAAATTTCAGAGTCGATCGCGATCCTCATCAAGAGTACGACGGGAAAATAGTAAAGCATCTTCCACTAGTACATCAACATACGAGAATTGTTGGTATCATAATAAATTCGGCAGCTCAGCCACGAAGTGTCGCCAGCCGTGTAGTTTCAACGTATCAAAAAACTGAAAAATCAATCCCTTGGGGAGACAAAAGTGATTGAAAAAATTCAAATAAATCGATTATACGTTTCCGATCGTTCGTCAAACATAAAATTTTCAATCGATACCAGCGCAGATGTGTCCGCTATGCCTCTTAGTGAAAAACAAAGCTGTGACCCACTTCTAATAAACTGTTGTATGCCGCAAACGGTCCTCAAAATTAATACATACGGGGAAAAGAGGTTATCATTAAATTTCGGACTTCGCAGACAGTTCACGTGGAACTTTATCATAGCCAATGTAAACAAACCAATCATCGGTGTAGATTTCATCAAGCATTAAAACCTACTAATCGACATGGGCAATAACAAATTGATAGATATGTGGCACTATTCTGGTTTTCCCTGGGAATAGGGAATTGGGAAAAATATTTTCATAGTATTTTTGCCTAAATTGTATTTTTCTGGCCTACTGAGGAAATAAGTTTGGTGTAAATATTTTCGAAACAAAGTTAAATGGGAAAATATTTTTCCCTATAAAAATTTTGTGGAACAAAAGTTTCCCAATACACTTTGTTTTGAAATTTTTTGCACCAAACTTATTTTCTCAGTAGGCCAAAAAAACACAATTTTGACAAAAATACTATGAAAATATTTTTCCCAATTCCCTATTCCCAAGGAAAACCAGAATAGTGCCAATGGTAACGAAATATAACACTACCTCACGACAATCGAAAGCAAGTGAAGGGAAATATATACCTAACATCGTCACGAAAGGCCCACCAGTATTTTCCCGGCCGAGAAGACTCCCACGACATAAACTCGATAAGGCGAAGGCAGAGTTCCAGTTCTTGATGAAAGAAGGCATATACAGGCCGTCAAGCAGTAACTGGGCGTCGCCACTGCATATGGTACAGAAGCCCAACGGAGAATGGCGCCCTTGCGGCGACTACCGTCAACTCAATGCGATTACGGTGCCCGACAGGTATCCAATACCATTCATCCAGGACTTTGCAAGTATCTTGTATGGCAAAACCATATTTTCGACAATTGATTTGCAAAGAGCATTCCATCAAGTCCCGGTCGAACCAGTCGACATATACCCAAGACGGCAATAATAACACCCTTTGAGTTTATATTTATGCCATTTGGTCTACGAAATGCCGCGCAAACACAACAGCGTTTAATGAACGAAGGAAGTACTGTATGAATTAAATTCCATGTTTCCATACAACATTGACGACATCGCAATCGCGTCAACGATAACCAACAACACCTACAGATTGTATTTCAACGACTTCGGAAATACCAGCTGAGCACCAACATTGCGAAATGTAATTTCTTCAAAACAGAATTGAAATTTTTAGGACAAGTCATGACAGCAACGGGAATCGAACCATTGCCGGAAAAGGTTAAAGTTATACGACAGTACGAACAACCAAAAATAGCTCAGCAGCTTAAAAGATTTCTGGTAATGATTAATTTCTATCGGAGATTTATCCCACATGCGGTAGACAATCAAATGGTCCTCCAATCCAGCAAAAGATGCTGCATTTCAGCTATTCGTGGACGCTTCAGATGTGGCCATAGGAGCTGTTATTCACCAAATAAACAAAAATGGTCAACCAGAGCCTCTTACGTTCTTCTCCAAAGCTCTCTCGGCAACGAAACAACGCAACAGCACATACGATCGGGAGCTAAAAGCAATGTATCGAGCAGTAGTTTATTTTCGAAGGGTCAATAATTTTGCATCTATACGGATCACAAGCCATTGACATTTGCATTTTCAAAAAAAAGCGACAAATCACCTCCACGACAAGTTCGATATTTAGACTATATTAGTCAATTTTCTACAGACTTACGGCATATTACTGGATCAGATTACAACATCGCAGATTTTTTATCAAGAATTAATGCAATAGCAAAAAACGAAATAGATTTCGAATGTACCGCCAAATCGCAAAAAGTCGATACTGAATTAAAGTCTATCATCGACGGTACAGGAACTGGGGTGATATTGTCCCTTAATCCAATCGCAATACCATGTTCATCTTTGCATATTTATTGTGATACGTCGAATAATCGTATACGACCATTCATCACGTCAGAACATAAACGACATATAGTTAGTAAATTACATAATTTGACGCATCCAGGTGCTCGAGGAATTACGAACCTGATTACGGAACAATTCGTTTGGCCATCTATGAGGCGTGATTGAAAACAATTCGTGCAAACGTGTCTACAGTGCCAACGAACGAAAGTGCACGGACACAATAAAACCCTGACAGTTCAGCTGAAACCATAGCCACCAATTTGATATCTGGATGGATACAGAATTTTGGTGTAAACGCGAGAATATCAAGTGACCTCGGTAGACAATTTGAATCCCAAATTTTCAAAGAATTAAACCAAACATTGGAAGTAAAGCATCTAAAAACGACACCGTATCATCCACAGGCCAATGGGTTAATATAGAGAGATGGCATAGAAGACTTAAATCCGCAATTAAGTGTCAACAGACTTACGATTGGGTGAAACTTTTTCCAACGATTTTATTGGGCCTGCGAGTTTCATTCAAGGAAGATATTAGTGCTTCACCTGCCGTGCTCGTATATGGAACAACGCTAAGGATAACTGGAGAGTTCTTCACTCCCAGCAAAGAAAAAGTTAACGAAACCGAATTCATAAAGGAGTTTCGTCGTCATATGAATCAAATACGTCCAATGAGGACAGTCCACCCACGATACAAGGAAGGTATTCGTCCAGAAACACCTTAATGACTGTACCCATGTATTCATCAGGGTAGACAGTGTACGAACACCGTTACAAATCCCGTACAATGGACCATTCGAAGTGTTAGAACGATGCGATAAATATTACGTTCTCAAAATCAACGGGAAATCAACGATGAGATAAGTTGCAATCAGCCGTTCCGGTAACAACCGAGCCAACCATCACACAACCACCGATGTCGAGATTTAGCAGATTGTTTTTCTCTAGAGGCGGAGTGATGTGGCGACACCACAAAACCATGTAAAATTAATAAATCAAAATTTGTTACAGCGGAGGGTTAAGGTACGAACATTGCCAAAAAGAATAAAAAGTGGATAGACGCTATTACCTACACGATCGCAATAAAAAAATAAAAATAATTAATTAAAAAAGTGAGGTGTGTTTTCATTTAATAACCACCAGCCCACAAGACCTAGGCTAGATTTAAATTAAAAACTGAATATACTGAAAATCATTAGACAAATTACTACAAAGAAAAAAACGAATTAATTATTTAAAAAAATACAAATTTTCGATCAACTATTTCTTTTATTTTTATTTTGTAACGTAGTTTTTCTGGGCATTTTTAAAAGAACTTGTAAATAAAAGTGGAAGTATTAAAATTAGTAAACGCACTCTCTGGTGTAATTTACTTAAAGTTGTGGTTTTAGACTCGGCCGGTTTACTTAATTGTAAGAGTCTGGCTGTATTTTTGACAACGAACCAGAATCACGCTGAAATAGTTTCTATTTGTTAGAAATAAAATTTTATTTTATGCAAGCCAGCATTTATTCAACAAATTCAACAGACAGCATCAAAGTTTTCGTCGCAGAAAAATTTCCACAGGGCTGATTGCCAAACTTGAAATAAAATATTGGAATAAGATAAAGACTTTATTCATATTTCCCTTGTATAATGGAACATGTGTCACAGTTTCACTCTAAATAGTTTTTGCATCACACTATCCTAGGACGTATGGCAATAATAATAATAATATTAGTCAAGGAGTCTGAATTTTAATTTAAACTGAACCTCGGCGCATTCAATTCGTCAAAAACTTCATTCAAATATTTGAATACATCAGTGAATTTTGAAATGTTCATAGTAATTTGTTTTATCAATGACAATTTTTATTGAGTCTTTGATAAACTTAAAGCTTAAAACATCAACTTTCTACGCTGTAAATATGGGGGAGACATCTGACGAACTACTTTAAAAATATTGAATCCTGCCATCTTGCAGACACTAGAATAACAATTAATTATTTAATAAGTGTTTTTGACGGGTGTGTACTAAAACTGGCAGCAGGGAAACAAAATATGTGTGGAATCTATATGTGTCTACATTTGTGGAAGATATTTAAAAGAAAACAATGGAATTTATGAGGTTCTAACAACTTATTAAAATATTGTTTTAGTTAATGTTATAGTGACATATAAAATTTATAATAAATAATTAAAAGTTTAGCTCATGCATAAATATTAACTCACCAGATTTCGCGTTCCTAGAAAACGTTTGCATGCGTGCTGATAATGTTATTAACTGTTTTTATGAGGATGCAACCACTTCACAAACCACACAAAAAATAACTATGTTTTTCACGACTACATAAAATATCACCAAGTAATCACAAATACAACCGCTCTGCATAAAAGTTATAACCACACTACGGAATACGGATTGTAATTTGTAAAATTCTCCAAATCATAAAAAATATCATCAAAATAACACGAAATACAGTTATGAATTTTAATGTACATAATATGTAGCGATGTAGCATTCAGCATTGATGTAATTGTAATGGCGGTAAATACTCGCAACTGGAATTGTGGCGACAATACGGTTAATGCTTCATCTATTTTGATACACTTCTATGACGAGCACGGCGCTGCTGCAGCAAAAAGGTACGGTCCAAGTAAAAATTAACTTCATAATAAGTTTCACTGTATTTTGCAAATTAGCTTACCTCAACAAATATAAAGGCACGTAACTTTACGTCATATGAGAAATATTTATTTATACTCGGATACGGGAGACTGGAAAACATTGATTGGTCATTTAGTTTCGTTAAAAAACTTAAACGACGAAGAATTTTGAATCGAGAACCATACAAATGTTTTTTTGAATGATTTATGCTTCGTCACCATTCAGGCGCACAACGTAAATCGATAAACATTTTGTTTGAGCGCGGTCCAGAATTATAACGAAGATTACTACACCTTATAAACTTTCTTTATTCGTAATTTGTATTATTCTATGAACTTAAGCAAGTGATTGTAATATTTGGTGGTTGTTCAAGGTCTAGTGAAATTCCAAACCACACAACAGCAAAAAATCGATTTAGAATTCTTTTCCGGTTTCGACCTCATCTAAAACCTGTACATATTTTGAGAGAATGTCAAAGAGGTTTCAAAGATTCCAGACAGATTTTATTTGTGGAAAACGCCCTAAATATTGGACTATTGAAATGAATATGATATCAGATAAACCGCCGGTATCAGAGCAACTATAGTGATGTCGGATTATAATGTAACTTCTGTTGAGACGAGCCTCTCGCATAATCCAGCAATTTTGCGAAAAACCACAACCGAACCGAAGCGGCTGTTGAAAGCACCATACAAGTAATCAACGGGCCCGTGATTAAATTAAATCATGAGGGAACATTGAAATGGCAGAAAACAATGTTATTGTTGGACAAAGGGGATCACGGAGTTAAGAATGAAAATTTTACAGCTAATGAGAAAAACACAATGAGCATAGAACAGAAATGAAGCGTAAGATTAGTCAGCTCACCATAAGGAAGTGAAATAAGATCTTGGTTTGACCATGTGCCAGGTACAGTGCAAGAGATTAATATGCGACGGGGAGGATAGTGATCAACAATGTTTAAAATTATTGACACAAGACACGCTCACAAGGTACAGGAGGACACAAAGGACCAAGTCAAAAAGATTCCCATATTTATACCGTGGAAAAATTGGTATATGCATTGACCACATTAAAAACAAAAAGGCACCGAGGTATGATCACAACACCACAGAAAGTGGTTGCTGGTAGTTACCCGTACCTACTACTCAGTTTTTAACAGATTTTTGGTAGCAGAAAAATACCCCTCACGGTGGATGACTTTAATACGGATCGAAAAATGCATAGGAGGTGACTTCAACTTCTGTCGTTACACTGACCTCTCTGTATGCTTGGATTCGAGAAAATCCTTCAATTGGAGAAAATACGATCGAAGTCTATAGCGATCCTTTATGATGCCAAACTTCCTTCTGGTATGATTCGAGATTACTTGAGTAGCACCAGATTGCTGTACGAGACCTAGGATGGCATAAAGGTGAAGAGATCACTAGAGTAGCCACCCAACAGCGAGAGAGTCAATGCTTGAATTTGTCTCTTATGGGAAGTATACCCGCAAGACTTGTGATAGGGTGTTGACGATGACAACATCACTTACCCATCACTTAATGATAAAAATCCAATCAATTCTATTGGATGCGATGGAAGAATAAAAATACCGCCCTGGGCAAGTAGCGCTTATCGGACAGTGTTTGAAGCTGCAGCGCTAGTAGTTGCTGGTATCATTCTGAAAAATCTGTTGGTGCTTGAGCATAAAGAAATGTTTGGGTTAAGTACTGAGTTTGGAAGGGAGTAGACTACAGTAAAAGCTCGTTGAGCTACACTTACGGCACGGCAGTGCCAATGAGAGGGGGAGAGTAATAGTCGATGAACGGTTAGATTGCCCAGCCTGGAGTCTTGAAGTTAGTTCTTAGATTGATCGTGATCACAAAGACAAAGAATTTTTTCCTTTTCACAAAGATTTTTTTCCGTTTGTGACGGATAGTATGACGCCTATGTAGTGAAGGAGGTTACACTCCATTGACTTTATCATTATAAAATTGATTTTGCGGCTTGATGTAGTGTGGTGAGGGTTCCCTACTCACGTTGGGCCAATCAGAGCTCGGTTTAGCCATACGCCAACAAGGTCAATGCTGAAGATTGATGTGCGACGACGTGGATCCTTTGTGCATTGTGGTTTACCGAGTAAAATTTAATATGTGTGGTGGCCACCTTAAAAACAGAAAGGCACCGAGTCATGATCGCCTCCCCGCAGAAAGTGGTTGTTGATAGTTAACATAAAGCATAGTACCAGAAAGATACTCCTTGCGCTGTAAGACTTATACTAATCGACAATTGCATAAACTCCAGTCGTTATACAGACCTCTACGTATGTTGGATACGACGGGAATTTGCTGATCCCTAGGTTAGAATCACCCATTTGGCCTGCATGGGTATCTTGTGCATTGGATTTGCAAAACTCTGGTTACTGTTTGGAATTATCTCTTACTGGAAGTATATCCACAAGATTTGATAAGGCGTTGACGGTGACCGCATTACTTTTACCTAGCCAACTGATTTCCAATGTAGGTGGTCCAAAACTACTAATGACAACAGCCCAATCAATTCTACTGGATGCGATGGAAGTGCAAAAATACCGCTTGGATAGTAGCGCTTATCGGACAGTGTTTGAAGCTGCAGCCCTGGTAGTTGCCGGTATTATTCTGAAAGATCTGTTGGTGCTTGAGGATAAAGAAATTTTTCGATTGAATGCTGAGTTTCGAAGGGAAGAGGCCACCGCAACGTAACAGCGGCAGTGGGGGAAGAAGAGTAACGGTCGATAAATGGTCTGATTGTTCAGGAACCGGGAGTATTGGAGTTAGTTCCTGGAATCGGTGTGGTCATGAAGACATAGCTTTTTTCCTTTTCCAGTTTCTTACACCACATGACTAGTTTGGACCCTATCTACTTAGAATGGGGAGCTGAGATCACATATTGAGGAAAAGGAACGACTCGCTTGGGTCAATACTCAGTCAGAGACATTTACGCATAACAGTTATGAATAAATAAGTCATGTTTGGTTCACTCCTTGTAAATCTCTAACAAATAATTAATTATCACATAATTTTATTATAATGTTTATTATATTCATTTTTAATTTTTTATATTTTTTTTTGTTTTTTTTACAATTGTTGTGTACCAAATTCAATTATTATTTATTTTGTTATTAAAACTATTTTATAGCTCGAATAATTAGAATAAAGCTTATGCGGTTTTTTAATCATTTGATATTTTCATTTTTGTTCATTCTAATAAAAATTTTAAAACTAAAAAAATTAAACAATAAAATTTATTAGAAAATATCAATTTTTTAAATTTCCTAATAGTTAAAAAAAAATTAAATAAAATTTATAAAAAAAAATATTTAATTTAAAAATAAATAACATTTTATTTATAAATAGTATATATTATATTATTTTATGTTTATTTAATTTTAAATTTCCTGTTCAAGTTTTTTATTTTTTATTTAAAATTAATCAATTTTTTTTTTGTTTTATATAAAAATAATTTGTTTTTTTTTTTTTAATTTATTTTAATACACACGTGTGCATCAATTCTATATACGTTATAATTTATTTAATATTAAATATTAACCAATTTTATTAAAATAAATAATATATAATAGGTATAAATCATAATTATATAGAAAATTAATAATTAAATAGTTCTAAATTATTTATAGTTTAATTTTAAGTTGTTTTGGTAATTTATATAATTAAAAATTAGTTCCAATTCTATATGTATAAAGTTTCTGTCCGAATTCTAAATTAGCGAGACGAACATTAAATTGCTTTTAATTTTTTTTTGTTAGTTTTACTCCTACATAAATAGGAAATTTTAGTTTTTAGTTTTGCGTCAAATTATATACGTAAAAAATTAGTACCATCACGTACGGTTCACCGGTTGTTGATAGATGTCACTAGAAGTATAAAATACAAACTACCGCTAAATTTTAAATTTTACTGGGTAATCGCAAAGAAAATCAAAAAACTTCGGGAAAAATATTGTGTAATATAAAATGTCTATGGTATTGCCATCTATCAACAACTGGTATGAACTAACATCAAATTAGTTAGTCAAATTTATTAAGCAAAAAAATCGATGCGACTGTTTCTTATTTTGTGCATGGCCTCAATTTTATTTTTCTAGACACCAACTAATTAATCAACAATCAAATTAAAAATTAATTAATCATTTTTTGTTAGAATAAATTTTGCACTTAGTTTTTCGGAAAAATTCGGTTAATGTAAAGTAATGTGGATTCGATAAGGGAATTGTTAAATATGGTGTGCATGATGGCCGATGATTGTCAGTATCCAGTATTTATTGTTAATTTAAAAAAAAAATCGCAACTAGCAAAACAAAAAAAAATTAGATTATTTAGGAACTTTTTAGGCCGATAAGTTGATTAATTTGTTGGCAGCATTATACCACACCTTGTTATTGATACTGAACTGCACCAAAATATAATTCTCTACTGAAAATATAAAAAAATACAATTTTATTTCTTCTATATATTAGATCACTATATAACCAAATACCACTAAATTAGGGGAACGTCCATCACCTTACTATAAATTCGTTTTAGACAGTTTAAAGTGATATTTAAATGTTGGTTTAATATATTTAACACGAAGCCCGATGCGAACATAACAATAAAAATTATTTAAATTAAATTAATTTTCGAATGACATTTAATTAATGAAAAAAAATTATTTTGCTAGCCTAATTAGTGCCATTGAAGTAGTACAAATATTAATAAACACGCCACGCACGCGCAATGGTATTATTTCCGTTTAATTATAGTGGTATTTAAAAACAAATAATATTACATTTTATTATCGTCATAACACTATAGGTTTTTAACTATTGTTTTTCGTAATTATTTCTAAGACATTTTCAAATAAACATTTTAACTATATATAACTACAAATATAATTTAACAGTGGTTTTAAAACTGAAGAAATTTGTCTCAGATGTGGAGTACATTTTTTATCTGTTTGTGAGTATTCTTTAAAAAAACGAGTTTTGCCGTCGAGATGCTATTGAACTGTGTGGTACCTCGGACAGACCGTTCCGGTTATGCATTGCATTGTTTTCTCAATTTTAGAACTGCTGATTTTTGAATCATGCAATACTATTTTAATGGGTTAAATATGTTGTCAGTATTTTTCACTTCTGGCGGCGATTCTTAAATCCCAATGCAAAATGTAAATGAAATTTTATTAATTAGGACTGCGTTGAAATTGTACTTGGATTCTTGACAAACTGCCATTGTTGAAGCATTTCTATCAGTTAAATGTTCCTCAAAATTAAATGTTCCTAACACGATAGCACGTTCTTAACACGAAAGGTTGGCCCATCATCACAATTGGGGAAAAGCACTCAATTTGGAAAACCACTGATACGATTGAAGGAAGTGAGTTAATTTTTAATTTTTTTCTATGCATAAGCAATATTGGAAGGTGTCGGAGGACCTTTGTTATCTCCAATTTGAACTTGAGAAAAACCCTATCTACACAAACAGGAGGAAAAGAGACTGGGTTTATGTCAGAACTATTGTAAGTAATTCACTACTGGTACCGGTTACAAACCCCTGACTCAAAATAAGTGAATGATGCCCTAGTGGACCAACTAGAGATGGCAACACTTAGTTATTAATATCATGACATTTTTGACTATCAGCCCTGCAAAATGCCACATTTTTATTCTCAGCCCCCGGAAATATTTACTGTCATGACAGCTAAAACTATCATGACACAAACATTTTTCAGGGCTGATAGTAAAAATATGGCATTTTAATGATACTAAGAAGACAGAAAAACTTTTTGGGGAGGGACAAATAAATGATATTAATTATTCGCCCTTCCCTGATTTTTTTTTAAATTTTATGTATATATTTTATGGTCGAACTGTCAAGCTTATGTAATGGAGGCAGTTTTTAAGTAATTTCTGAGCTTTTCTGAGATATAGTCCCTCAAACTCAGCAAATATTCGGTGGAACTTTTTTTTGGGATACAGTCGCAACCACCAGATATAATCCTTCAAACTCAGCAACTGTTCGTTTGCCAGACTATTGGGTTATATCTTGTAATGGATGAAGATTTAATGTAGTTACTGTAATTTTTTTAGAATTTTTCTATGGGGGGTGGGGTTGAGATGAAGTCCGCCAAACCTAGCAACCTAATTTCTGCATTTTTACTCTGAATTTTTGTAAATGGTGCAGTTGAGATATAGTTCTTTGAACTCTAGATCTTTTCGTTTTTCATCCCATAGAAAAATTCTAAAAAAAATCCCAAAAATTACTTTAAATCTTTCTCCATCACCAGGCTTAAATCACAACATTTGCACAAGTATCCATATACTTGTATAGTGTTGCCATAAAAATAGATTTTTGTGAAGAACATTTAAGCTGTCTTCACAAAGGTGTAGACCTCTGGATTAACCTCGTGGTGGAAAAATGGAGGAGGCGCCATATAAGAGCCAAGCAACTAAAATTCCCAAGGACTGGGACTGCCACAAGGAAGTCCTCAAAACATGCAAATACGAATTAGTAAAATAAACGTGTCCTCCTAAATAACTTTAAGCCTCATAAGTTGTCAGAGCCTGATGGCATTCAAAATCCCGGTTTTCAAAATCTCGGTTTTCAAAATCCAGGTATTCCCGGTTTTCTTTTATTTTAGTTCTAAAGTCCTGATTTTGAAAAAAATATTTTTTATTAATTCGGGCCGGCCGGACTAATAATATTTTAACATAAAAATATGATATCTTGCACAAAAATTTACTAGAAAAAACCAATGCTTCGAAGTCAGAGACGGGAGTCGTTTTCGTAGAGTCGGTGCTATTTTATCGAAGTCGGAGTCGGAAAAAATTGAACTCCCAGTTTTTTATCAAATTATAACATCAGTGCCATATGGTCACCCGCTCTAGTATTAGTCAAATTCCTAGTTTTTGATGGTTTTGCACATTAATAAAAATAGCAATATTTTATATCGATCCCAGACAAACAATTTGACGTATTGAATTTCAGCAAAATCTGTTAAGAAATGGCCGAATTCCACCTCTATTAGCCATTTTCTAGAACTTTATCGCAAACTCATTTTTGAATTTTGTCAAAAACAAACATTTAAGAGTTCCATTTTCCCACATTTCAAATTATAAAAATTCAAACCGGAATTTCCTAAAAATCGGGAGTTTTTATACAAAACCGGGATTTTGAAAACCGGGGTTTTGAAAATCGAGATTTTTAAAACCGAGTTTTTGGAAACCGAGATTTATAAAAAACCGGGATTTCGTTACACACCCGGGGAAAATCTCTCATTGCAGCAAATCTGTGGAAACTGCTCTCTACTCTCTTATTACACCTATAGAAAACCCCTTTGAACATAAGGAATTCTCCATTATAACTTTTCTGTATATAAAGGGAGCCTTTAACATTCTCAGACGAGATTCGATCACGCAAGCACCCTCCTCTGGACCCGTGGATCACTCATGGGTTTGGAAGATCAAAGGTTTCAAAGCTAGGTCGAGACAGTCATCCTCAGTGGGTTCTCCAATAGCAGATTGTCCCCTTTTCTTTGGAACTTAGGCATGAATGGACCTGAAATTAAACCTGGAAGAGTGCGGCCTTAAGGTGGTTGCTTATGGGGTGATGTGGAAATTTGTTTGTCCGGTAAACATCATTGAACCTTAAACGCATGCAAAGTGCGCTTTTCGTTTTCTGCAACTGGGCTAACAGTTCCCATTTAAATTAGAATCCACACAAAACTGAGTTGGTCCTTTAAAAAAAATATTTTATTGACAAAAACCGACAACTATGGCTTGAAATATGTAGACACAAAATACATTAAAAACGCCCAGTCGTAACTTTTCACTACCAGGAATCGCACCCGGGACCTCCGAATAACAGAGCAAGTGCACGCTTTACTTACATACAGGAAATACGAACTTCTTCTGATCGACCCCCTATAGCTTAAATGATAATTGGATTAGCCTTTACTGATAAAGCGATGTAGCTGGATATCATTCTGGACAACAAACTAAGCTGGAAAGCTAGCATATTAGAAATAGTAAAAAACGCTACAATAGCGCTTTACTCATATAAAAATGCCATTGGAAAAAGTTGGGGTTTGAAGCCCCTCATAGTACATTAGCTCTATATTTCTAATATTATGTCAATTTTATTAAATGGGAATACTGCTTGATGGTCAGCTTTAAATATTCAACCATAACCTAAAAGCTCGAATCCGATAAAATTCAGATGCGAACTCATTTTGACCAAAGAATCATCCACTTCATTTCCCTCAATATCACAATGAGCGGATAATAAAATGTTTACAAACCTTAAGGAGTACCATGCAGGTTGAAATCAGACTACCGTAACATCGTAGATCAAGTAAAGCGAAGAAGGTTTCATAAAACTTAATTCAGTAACAGTTTGTCATTAACTATAATGAATTCTGGTATAGATGAACTATACCAGAACTATGCCCTGCACACAAACCTTCGAGCATGGTAGAATAAGCCGTACCCAGAATGAAAGACTTCAGTGAGGGTATAGGATCAAAATGATGTACAAAACAGAACTCGGTATTAGCATTATGCCATACCCTGTAGACCAGCAGTATGCCATACCCTGTAGACCAGCGTTTCTCAAAGTGTAATCAGCAGAGCTGTTGGCCTAATTGTTTCAACTTTCAAAACTAGAAATGAGAATGCCACCGAAGCATCATATATCGTTAGTTATCGTACAATATAACTGAGCCATTGGTCAAGCCCTGTGCAGCCGATATAGCTAAATCACTGATGTGCCGGTATCCAATGACACGGTAACGCGATGTCTCAATTGATATTTCGCCTGAAAAATTGTATTTTTTCTCTGCAAATGGACGAAAGCGCAGATGTATCTGGACTTGCTTTTGCTTGTCCGATATCAGCATATAAATTTGCATGAAGAGGATCTTGTTTTGTGTGAACCATTGCCAAATAACACAACTGGTGCTGAAATATTTAATGTCGTGAATGGCTTTAAGACTAATGGTTTAGATTGGAAAAACTGTGTTGAGATCCGCACGGATGGTTCAAATGCAACGGTAGGAAAAACCGATGGCGTTGTTGCTAAAACAAAGAATTTAGCACCAAACTGCACCAGTAGCCATTGCATTCATCACCACCAAGCACTTGCAGTAAAAAAATGGCAATGTCTTTGAAAAATGTCCTTGATGACTCTATAAAGATCATAAATTTCATCAAATCGAGACCTTTGCCAACACGGCTTTTTAAGATTCTTTGCGAAGATATGGGCAGCATTCATAAAGCTTTACTTTTTCATAATGAAGTACGGTGGTGGTAACAAGGGAAAGTTCTTATTCAACTATTCCAGCTCCGTTCCGAATTGGACACTTTTCATGGTAAACCGAATGGATTTACAAGAAAGACTGACAGATAAACTGTGGTTGTTTCGACTTGGATATCTCGCTGATATTTTGTAAAAACTAAACAAAGTGAATTTGTCACTTCAAGGAAAATAAGTGGTAACAGTGTTCACTGCCAATGATAAGATTCAAGCTTTTGACAAAAAATTGGAGTTTTGGATCATTCGCGTGCTAGATAGCTTTCCAATGCTTAAAGAGTTATTAATGAGAAGAGAAGGGAAATTAATGGGGACAGTTAAACAGTATTTTCCAGATGAGCAGAATGAAAAGCTTAAAAATTACACATGAATTCGAAACCCATTCATAGTTCAGAAAAGAGCAGAAGAATTCACAGTTAAGGAGTACGACGCCTTCATTGACATGATTTCAGATTCCTCACTATTGCCCATATTTGAAACAGTATCTTTGCCATAATTTCATTTTTGCTTTTTATTTATGAATTTGTAAATACAATGTAGAAAAAAAATAAATTAGTCATTACTGAACCACTGCGGTTCCGTGCAAGTTATTACGCCTTTTGAGGGCTCCGCAGTTCAAAATGTTTTTAGAACCGCTGCTGTAAACAAATAAGTTTCGCTAAAGCGGTATTCGATTCTACCACGGGCCACCAAACAACAGAAACTTAAAATAGCGCAGCTATTCAACGGTTTGCATTTAAACTTCAGTGTTTTGGGAGACAAACACTTCCCAAACGCTCTTCTATATTGGCGAAAAGCGGCAATGGCTTTTTAAAGTTTACTTACAAAGTAATGATTCCAAGAAAGTTTAGTGATTGAGATACCGACAAAATCGACACAGTTCAGCAATATTTCTCGTAAAGTAATAGCCGACTTTACAGGCTTATTGACCAGCAGGCTAACAATCTGCTCTTACAAAATTCATGTGATGTAAAACCTACACAAAGGATCGCTCGAACCACTAATTGGATTCACCATAAATACGAACTCGAAAACTTACGACAAAACCTATCGAACCAGGCCAAGAGTTAAACATTATGACAAATAGTAACACTATTCAATAAAGCCACCAACAGAATGGAGGAGAATTTGGAATTACCGTTCTCACCCATCGGCGTGTAAAGCAACAGATCGTCAATTTCCGTCACCCTATCGTAAATGTAATTGCACCCAACGAAGGCTAAACTATCTTCAGCAAACGAAGTACGAACATAATGGTGATTACTAGACCTCACTCGCTGGTGGAGAGATCTTTACATCTTTGTAGATTTTCGATATTTTGAGAAAAAAGGCTCAGCTATTAGTAGACTGAAAACAGAAACCCGGTCTCGACTGAGAATTGATACAGTTCAGCGGCAGTATCTAATCGTCGCTATTTGGAACCACGTAAACAAGGTGCTGCACTTAAATGTGAAAACTATCGTGTTCTATTCCGGTCTAATTAAAATTGCACAAAACGAATATCGGGTTCCTATGAACCATGAGATAAAGCATCTTTCTGGAGGCAGCGATATCTTCGCGTTCATTAAATACAATCAAGTTAGATGGGTGAATCACGTCGCAAACAACCAGCCGATGTAGAGGAAGAACCTGGACTGCCTTGGTATGATGACATCGAACAAGACCTATGTATAAAAAGCCCATGTCTTGAAATAGGAGTAAGAGAGATGAATTGAGCTCAAGGCATAACGACTACTATATTGGGTACAGAACCAATATCGGCATTATCCCAACTCCAGTATTCACACAATTCTATGCTGATGTTAAGCTGGCGTGGGTCATGCCTGAAAGGAAAACGTGGATCATGTACTTATGGCGACGTTTGGTTTGCGACTGGGTTAAAAACTGTGCCAACGACGTTTCTTATTTTCCGCGCGATAAAGAAATACAAACCACAAGTCGGGGAATTGATTTTATCATGGTGGCTGAGAGAGCCTATTCCGGGTTTAAAGACGATCTCAAAACCAAGCATTCGCTTAAATTCGAAACGTGTTAGTAACCTGTTTTGATAGATTTTGCAACAATAGAGCTTCTATTAAATGTCTAGACCCCGGGAAACAATTTTAAAGCAAGAGATGCTTGATAACGATGCGAGTGTGAGTCACCTTGGACAGCACCTCTAGTTATGATACGGATTGCAACAGTCCTTATTCATGTCAACTTTTTATTTACGGTCCTGTTACTGAGGTTAAGGTTTACAATGAACACCGGGTGTAAAACCGTCTTCATTACGCCTTCGAAGTGGTCTTCCATAATGTCACAATTACACGAAAACACTAGTTCAAACAGTTGTAATCAACGTTTAAGTGATCTGAAAATAGTTTTTCAACGATTGCCATCATTGAAGTTACTAGCAAAGGGAAAAGTGTCTTTTTTTCGTCGTAATGTACACTTCCGGTATGGTATAACCGAAGAAGGAATAAAAACTGGCCCGAACCAGGTGTCCGCGATATTCTAAAAACCTGTCCGTCCTACTGAAATTTTAACAATTTTTTTGGATTCCGCTCGACCGTTAACCATAATGTATCGTGGACATTTTTCTTTGTCAAATTGTGGTAAACGGTCGTGCGGGAAGATGAAGAAGTGTCGAAGACTATATATAGCCTAGAGAAGTCTTTAGAACCGAATCATGAAAATTTTGTTTCTCGGCGATATCTTAGAGATATCTGGTACTTTACCGTTATGACAACGAAGAAGTGGCAGAACCTCAGCTAATAAATAGTACCGACATCTCAACGCAGCCATATTTTACTGCATTGTCATTATGTTCCGGCCGCCAAACGCAATATAGGGTTGACGGAACTCTATCGAAGATTGACGCGAAATATTTCTGGATGGGAATGCGCTATTCTGTTACGAAGTTCTATCGTAAGATGTGTTCATGTTTCATGAAACGACGAAAAGGCACTAACTAGATTTCAAATAAAAAAAGATCAAAAATTTGGATCAGGTTTTCCAAATAAAGTTTGAATTGATCCGGATCAATGGGTGTCATGAAACACGGCAGTAATTGTGTGGATCGTCAGAAGTATAAAGTTTTAAATTTAAAATCCAACGAACTTTTCAACAAAACTTTGAGTGACGTAGTGTTTTACATTATGGCCGCACACGGGATATCACAGAAACCGTATTTTTCTTCGTTTCTTTCCCCGTTTACCTATGATACCGGTTTTAATTGCGACTTAAACAAATTTTCGGTGCAACCACACTAACACAAACATAAATGAAATAAAAAATATTTCAAGGGCATTTTTGTCTCATTTTAATTTAAATTTTATTTTCGAGAGAGTAGAAGAAAGCAAAATAAAACATACATACAAATATACATTATCTATTACACGTAGTTGGCCTTGAAAAAATAATCAAAAAAACCAATTTAACATATTACGTGCTATTTCGGAATTGAATTCTAACACTGTTGTAACATTCCCAAGCCAATTCAGTGTAACGTTTAATAGGGACGTGAATACTCAATTTGTAATTTTAATTAAACATCTTCATAATGAGTGGCCGAAGTAAAGGGTCTCATTTCGAGATATAGAGCTTTAAGTTGGCAACACTTTTTTCAGACCCAGCCGATTTGACAACTGACATTATTGTTTTTGGCTAGATTGCAAATTGTTCAAATTTACTTTGAAAAAGATAATTCAGTTATGGTCGACATAGTTATTCATGAGAGCAATTAATTCGATATGGCGCGCACCGATCAGAGAATCTAAATGAATCGATTCGTCCACAACAATTGGGACTTTATCCAACATCATTATGGTGGATTTTACTTTAGGATCTTGGTTTACATGCTTACAAGAATCAACTTGAGCAGGAACTAAAACCATACGATCATCGTTCACGCCGCTAATTCGGTGAATGGGACGAAACAAATATTGAAATCCATGCAAACTTTCCATGCAAAACTTTCTTCAGTAATGAAGCACATTTTTGGTTAAATCGCTATGTCAACAAGCAGAATTATCGCAATCGGAGTGAAAATAATCCACGAGCCATTGTTCAAAAACCATTACATCCACAAAAAGTTACCGTTTTTTATGCTTTATGAGCCGAAATGATCATCCGATGTAATGACATCAGAGACATGTTGTTCCAACAAGTCGTTACTTGTCTATACAGGAATGCTACTAAGTGTGATTAAAAATTGGACCACCAGATTACGCCATGTATGCGCCAGCAGCAAAGATAAATAAAGCCACATTCGTGGCCAAACTTTGCGCTACAGATTTCTCCGTATTTCTGAAACAGTTACGAAGAGGGATGCAACGTCCACTATATAAAGCATGTATAACTTAGTACTGCTCAAATCCTACGTTGAGCAATACAGCGAAAGGATTTAGCAAGAAACTAGCTACTAGCCGTGACGGGCCGAATTGTATCTGCAAAATTGTCAAGTCAACTACGTGTGAAGCGGAAAACGCCGAACGCGACAAAACCCTAATAGGAAAGTAGCATATGTCAGCCTAACAAATACTAACCTTGTATTCCAGAGAACACAATAGATTCTACATTCGCTATTAATAGATTAATTTTTTTTGTATTGTTTATACTTTAACGAGACGTTTTAGAGTCCAAAAAGGGGAGTGTAGCGGCAACATTGTTTTTCTTTATTTGTTTGCTCTCTGTAGAGCGAATAGTGGAATATGTAGTTAGTCGGTGTTGTAATCTAGAGAAAGAACGCTTACGTCAGTAATCTTTATACGTGTATCAGAGTAATTTCACCATGACCTTGAGAATATCGTCTTCACAAAAATTCATTAAACACTTAGTCATGCTGGAATTATCTACTTTTCTTTATGTTTGTTGTTGCATTCATATACATGAAATTCGTATAAGATGAAAATCGCTATCCAGTTGCAACTTTATGTCACTCAAAAGGAATGAACATAAATAGTAGATTCGTAATTGGATGATCTATCCATATGCTTCGTGCACAAGCACAAGCACACGAAAAGGCGTTCCAAAACCGTTCCACATAGAATTAATTAAATGACCTAGGTGGACATTTCAAAGAGTTACAATTTTCGTGGCACATACTATATAATTCCCACAAGGCTATGTAAATTAGATTTATGTCACGTTGGATTTCGTCAAAATTAAATTAATTGGTTGAGAGAGAAGTACATTTCCAGTACTAAATTTTCCCCCTCCCTTCTCTGTCAGTCAGTTGAGTTTTGTATAAATACCGCGCCACCTTTTTGGTTGAGTTAGCTAAGTTTTGAGGAACAGAACGCGGGCTCAATTAGTAACGCGTCCACCATCTGTTTCATTAGAAGCGGAAATCTCGCAAGTGCGTCAGCACGCGGGTTTCTTTCAGCTGGAACGCTTTACAAAATTATAGCTTACTAATAATCCAGGCCTTAAACCCAAAATGAACAGTTTAATTTTATTCTTTATTATATTCGTCCTGCTTTGTTTAGGGTAGTTATGTTACCCTAATCCTATTATCAAAACAACCATGGTGGGCAGGCTTAACGTGGGGCGTGAATTCCACTAATTTAGTCATTTCCCAATCCCCTAATTTTTTTTTTTTTTTTTTACTCCCCAGTTTGACGGCATAATTCATGCCGTCTCACCTCATCTGGTTTTTGTTTTATATGCGATAATCTAGGCTGCTATCTGGGTACCCCAAAACCAACACCGTTTTTCTCTGCCGACTGAGCTGCGGGAATTTAAGCCATGCGAATACCAGAGGATAACAGCAATTCTATGAAGCAGATCGGCAGATTACATAAATTAGGATTCTATAATTGAGCATGAAAAATTGGAAAACTTTTTCGGTGTGAGTGTGGCCGCGGTCATGCCTAAGAAGCATGCCTGGCCAGATACATTATTGAGTCACACACACGCGGAAAAGGTTTTATAATTGTCAAGTTCCTGTGCTGGATCCTCGTCTTATTAGTTGATTTGTGGCATTGTACCAGCCCACACTCTGGGTAATGAACTGATATTCGTGGTAGCATCTGGGATTCGATGAGCCATTTTGACGATGTTTAATTTTAGAATGCTTATTAATTATCCGGTTGTACGGTTTTGATACCGTGTACAACCACCAGTTTATGCATTGCGTTACCAATAAAGGAGAATGATGCGGTCCCTGAGGTAATGGGCATATCCCTTTCAAACCGAAAGGTTATTGGCCCCACGTTTTATTTTTCCTCAGTTAAATGCTTATGGCTATCGGTAAGATAAATTACTAAACTACTACTACGCCTAGTGTTAGGCGCTTTCAGTGTATAATGTCTTGAGCTGTCCAATCCGGTTTCCTATCAGTGAACGGATATTGATGAGGGTTTCGGACATAAGTTAAACACTATTATACCACACACTGCAGAAATCCTTGGTGATAACCGACGTGTTATCATCCCCAATAAACAGCAATATCAGCTGTTGTTAGAGGCCTGTAAAGGTCTCATCAACATCAGTTGACTTAACATGGTGGCGTTTTTGTCAACCACGTAAGTGGGCTCTGAATTCAGAGTAAAAATGCCAACTGCCGATACGGGGGCAAAAAAATTTCCAGAGCCTGTTGGGTACCATTAGTGTTATCTGTTCCCAAGTTCACCATAGCAGCAAGGATCACCTTGTATTTTAGGTTAAGACAACTGCTGCAAGGTGAGGAACAAAGGAACAGGTTCATCTAAATTCAATTCCTTTACCCATCCTTATTTTGACCTAATTGTTAGTGAGATTTATGCTTCGCGAGAAAGTGGAGCATTTAGAAAGCGACGAGATCTTATTCGAATGTGAATGTCGAAAGATTCCGATTGTGTCTTACCATAAAGCGGCTATCGCTTTAAAACATTAGTTAATGGAAGAACGTTTGACTTATAGGTGGAATGATCTTGTTGAACATCAAGCTGCGATCAGATACCCGAAACAAGAAGTAGTGACATGTTTTCACAAGCTGGAATGTGTGAAACATTTGTTTCGCCAAATAACAGATGGGGTTATTTCAGCGGACGAGCAATTACCAGTTGTGTCAACAAAGTTGCTAGAAATTCAAGGTAGACTGGATAGCATCCGAGCTACACACGCTTTACGAGCGGTAATCGACGAGATGATATTTGCTGTAAGGGATTTGTGTGAATTAGGAAAATTTATAAAAGTAACCGCTTACATTGTTTGAATGTCATTTCAGATGAATCTAAAGCTATATTAGATCTGGATAAAATCCCACATAGCCTTAACTCATCACACTCGAACACTCCACGGAGGAATCTTTCTAAAGATGAACGAACTCGTAAGCAGTATGTACGGCAGTATGCAGTTCAAAAGTTAGACCGAAACCAACGTGTGCTTAAATATTTTTGGGGCGGAGACATTTAATGAACCACCGTTTATGCGCAAGATGAAGGGAAACGTTGAATCGTCATCAGCCAAAAGAAATGAGGGTCAAGTAATTGACAATAGGTTAAGTAGTTAGAGCAATGGACAGCACCATCAACGGAAAATGAAATTAAGAGCGGATTTAACATGAGAGGAGAATTTTCCATTGCTGGAGGTTTTTGTAAAATCCAAGTAACACCATCCAAAAGAAAGAGTTGCTAATAATATTCCCGGAAATGATGCAATCGTTTTACTTGTTCCATCTCAACCGACAACTCTAATAAAATTCTTTAGTACCTCCCATCTCGATTTACTTAAGGTCATTCCATTTATTCCTTCTATTCATTCTTTCGATGTAGGCCACAATATCTTTTTTTCAGCCAAAATATCGGGATGTATTTTAAAAATTCTACACTAACCGCTTAAATTAGCTCTGCACTGTAGTGTAATAACGATGTTTATTTACATTCCGTGTGCGAATTAATCCCAGAATTGAGATTAAATGTATAGTGGTGCAATCTATCAACAACTTTTATACTAATTTTCTGTCTGTCGATGAGAAAACCTGTAAGGACTAAAATACATAAAATCATTAAAATTACTCACAATTTGACACAAAATTCTTTAAATCTTAAAACTAAAAATTAAATTATTGTAATTATATTAAGTAAGTTTATTTCAAACTTAATAACAATTATTTATCTATTTTTTTTTAACTATTCTTGAATTTTATTCGTTACATTACAGTCCACGTGCCACATAATTATTTCTGTGCTTGGCGAAATCAAATATTAGCATAATATGCTCCCTGTATTACAGATTATATTAATTGAAAAATACAAATATGATTTAAAATTAATTATTCCATAAATTAAAGTAAAACTAATTAATTAAATTAAATATACATAATAAATAAATCAGTTCCTTGAGTCATTATTGAATAAGCTTCAATATTTTCTAGGATCAATATTCCTATAAATGTTATATATATATATTGTAATGAATCACTCTAAGCAAACCTCTCGTAAAATGATCACTTCAGGCACTGAAATTCGTTCGTATATGAAATGACAGTTTTTCATCTGACAACAATCAATTATCATGTAAAATTATTAAAAAATTATGAAAGGTGGCTAATGCAAATCAAAAGTTTGCAAAAGCCGGGAAGCCGTAACGTATACTTAAAAATGTAATAAAAGCCGTTGTATTAAATATATTTCCTTTGGCTGTATACACCTCAAAATTAGCGGGGGTTTAAAAAATTTAATCTACGTAAGCTAAAAAAAAAATAATTTGTATATCGTTTTTTTAGTGAGTAATTGTGGTTTTCGGTTAATTATCGTGATTCTAAATTCGTTAATTAAAATAAATATTTACAATAAAAATTAATACAAACGAAAATTTTTGTTGAGCGCAGACAAAAATAAGTTTGGTTGGCATGCGCACTGTAACGTAAATTTTACTTATATTTTCTGCAATTATTTTTTTGTTGAACAACATTCCTAATATTTTGGGTTTTTTTTTTATATTTTACTGTAATTTTGAAAATGGTTTAATGTCAATTTTACATTTTTTTGATATTGTTTTTTTTTTGGTATTTAATAATATTTTTAATTTGATTAAAATCTGATTTTATTTTATAACTATTTTTTGGGGGGTTTTTATTTATAATTGTTAATATTTAATTCTTTTTACATTTTTCTATTTTATTATAATTATAAAATAACGAAAAATATAATAAATCATATGTTAACAATTGAAATAAAAAAAAATGTAATTTTTTATCAGACTACTAAATTTCCATATTTATTTATTTTTTTTTGTATATTATTATATTCATCTAAATAAATTAAATAATATAATTTATATTTAATTTTGTTGTTCTTTTGTTTTTAATAGTTAATAATAAAATAAATCTAAAATATATTCGAAATTATTAAAGATCACTGCTTGTTGATGGATTATTAAGATTACTCTCGAGAGTATCGTCCTTATGTCAGAGTGGTGGCTTGTATACTTCAATAGCTGGAGTCAGCATATCTACACGTGTGGATATTGATGAATCACTGTAATAAAAAAGAAATACATTTAAAAATCATTATTGAAATGTAATATATTCGTAAAATAATAGAGTATGCATCAAGGGAGTAAGCGCCAATGGGCCAAGAGTGGTAAGTTAACGAGAAAAAGAAATCAACATTTCCAACTATAAAATATACGTTTTGTGTCAAATAGGTTTTGCATACTTTTCTACATAAAATATACCCACGAGGTTTGTATGTGTAATGTTTCATAACCTCTGTTGAGTTGTTTATAGGGCGATTTGGTACTTCATTAGCATGTCACATAAAAAACATATATACACAACATTCATATAAAAGAAACAGAATAATACATGGTGTCAGATGTTAGGTACGATCAATTTTTCGATAATCATAAACAAGAATAAAAATAAATAACGCGTGTAAAATGGCCGCGTTCAAGGTTACAAAACCTAATATGATGGATTTTTGGAACGCTTCACTAAATTAGTCAAATCAAAATGGCTGTAAAAATTACAAATATATCTTTTGGCGTCTGGATATCAAGATGATTAGAGATCGCTTAATAGCGGGCGTAAATGATCCCGTACTATAAACTTATTATTGCGAGAGGGCGATGCAACGTTGCGGAAAATTATTGATGTTGCTACAAGACATAAAATAAGCAAGGCTCATTTGGAATTGATCAAGAAGCCTCATGCCATGAGCACTGTAGGGTTAGTCAAATAGTTTCAAAATTTGGGCAGCAATAACTGTTCAAGGTTTGGTTACTTTCATCAACAACGGAAATGCCCTTCGTTTAACAAAAAATGTATCAAATGTGAACAATTCGGATATTTTGCTCAAATGTGCACAACGTCATCGGTTACAATCGTACACAAGGCTCGTATACAAGGCTCTCTATTCAACATTCGTTCGTCCCCTGCTCGAATATGCTTGCGAGGTGTGGTCGCCTTAGCATGAGGTTCACATTAAGAGGATTGAAGCAGTCCAGCGTAGATTTCCTCGCTTTGCTTTACGCGGACTACCGTGGGTGGACATGTTCAACCTGCCTCCATATCAAGATCGTCTGCAGCTAATTAATTTACAATCACTTAGTAAGCGCCGAGTTGCCGCGGACGTGGCTTTCATCCATCAAATACTAACTGGGGGTATCGATTCTCCTGTTCTGTTAGGGATTTAAGATCAGTACCTATGATTAGAGTCGATACTCATCGAACTGATTACGGAAAGAATGAGCCCGTCTCTAGAATGTTGTACGAAGCTAATCAGCACTGCCATCTTTTCGATTACAATATGACAAAACACACGTTGAAAAAACGTCTTTGTTTTTCTTGACTATGGTTTGATATTTTATTTAACTTATTTGTTTCTGGTTTTTTTGTGTCATTTTATTTTGCTTGATTTTATCTTTTATCCATTTTAATTTTTTTTAATCTATTAAATCTGTTTGTACTAAGCAGACTCGACTTTCGTTTTGCTTAACTATACATTTAGCTATCTATTCATATATCTTGTTCACGTGGTCCGTAGTGTAGAGTAGTGTAGTGTATTATGTTACCACGTGAACAGAGAAAAAACAGTACCGAAGTGTATTATCAACTACGGTCAAAATGCTGTAGTGTAGTGTAATGTATTTGCAACTACGCACCACGTGAACACTTGGCGTAGTGTAGTGTGCTAAGTTTTGACAGTTGTTGTTTGTTATGATTTTCAATTCAATAGCTTTCGATTTTTCGAGTTCTTTGTGTACTAAATATTTTACTTTTTCGCGGGGTATCGGGGTATTTCGGTTGGGAGGGGTAATAGGTCGTCGGAATAATTTATTATTATTTATTATTATTTTAAAACGCAAAACAACCAAACGGGGTAGTTTCAATAACGTCCATATAATGACAGCAGTAAAGCAGTTATAATTAACGATGTTAGCCTGAATGAGACTCAATTGTACGCAGATGAAGAACCAAACTTGGAGAGTTCACCACCTTTTTTAGGACAGCTGGAGTGCAGTGATAACAATATCCAACTGGAATCCAATTGGTATCAGGATCGGGACATAGGTAAAATCAAAATTAAGTTTAAGTTAGATACCGAGACTGAAATAATGTACGAAATGTAAATATTTGTAGATTACTAGAGTTAGATTATAAAATATTGATGCAGCCACCTGAAATAACACTTCTTACGTTCGGGAATTAGAAAATTAAACCAATTGGAGTTATTAAATTAAAATGTTTCGTATAAAAAATGAATTAGTAAAAGATTTGAATTTTGTAATTATTAAAGAAAATTTGCATCCTCTTTTAGGATTAAAATCGTGTATAGAGTTAATTAAACGAGTTTGTAAACTAAATAATTTCCCTCAAACTAAAGAAGTAGTAAAATTGTTTGATGTTTTTAAAGGTACAAAATTAAATTAAGTCCCAATGCCATCCCAGCTGCAACCAAATTGAGAAATACTTTAGAGTCTCTTGCAAAAGATAAAATTATAATAAAGGTAGAATACCCGACTGATTGGGTTAATGAACTAATAATTGTTGGAAAGCCAAATGGGCAATTGCGTCACTGCTTAGATCCCTGGCAATTAAACAAATTTATTCAGCGAGAACATTTCACAATCCCAAAAAAAAATATTTTCGGTACTTGAAACCAGCGTCTGTTCTTCAGGCTAGGAGCAGCTGAAGCAGGTGTCTGTCTTGTATCAAGCGGTTCGCTATATATAAATGTGTTCAAGGTAGGACTGGATGCCTTAAGATTCTCACCAGTACGTGACCCACACACGTAACAAGCCGGTTCAGCAGCAGGCCAACAACCTTCCTTCATAAAAACAGTTAAGTTATGAACCCTAATCAAAGGCCTCGGATTACCATATCGGACTCATTACAAACTTGACGACGGAAATCGTACACGGACAACGCTTTAAAAATGGAAACATAGAACGTGCTCAGCCTCTTAAGACCTGGAAATCTCCAGAATCTTTCGAACCAAGCAAAGAGCCACACATTAGATAGACGTACTTGCACTACAAAAGCTTAGATGAACTGGGAGTGGGATCCATGACACCACCAATGGTTACACTCTTCGTTACAGCGGCCATCAGAACGGAGGAGAATTTGGAGTTGACTTCCTCATCCATCGGCGCATGAATCATCATATCATCGTTTTCCACCCTATCAACATGCGGATATGCACGCTCAGACTTCGCACTAAGAAATTTAACATCACGATCGTTTATGTGCATGCACCCACCGAAGATAAATCAGATGACATCATAGATCTTTTCTTTGTCGAGCTGGAGGAAGTCATCAATAACATACCGCACCACGACAATAAAATCATTGTGGGCGACTTTAATGCGAAAATCGGTAGAAGTGCAAAAAATACATCGCACGTCGGTCCTAACAGCCTGCACCTATAACTAGTAATAACAACGGCCAACGCGTCACCAACCTGGCAATAACGTACAACTTAGTTGTGTCAAGTATACGATTTTCCCACATAAGAGAATTCACAAAGTAACGTGGAGATCGGAATGATGGAAGAACGGAAAACCAAATCGATTACGTCATGGTATCTCAGACACTCCACCAGCATATCTGACGTTAGATCTTACAGAAGTGCAGATATGGACAGCGCTCATATGCTTGCCATATTTAAATATAAGTGCAAAATGTCATCTACGTTTAACAGACAAACACAAAAGACCGTTCGATGGAACGAAAATCGTCGTCGAAAATAAACGAACGCTTCGTGAAAGATGGTTGGCTCGCAACACTAGAAGCACTCTAGCAGAATATCTCCGCGTTAGGAAAGCCACGACTAAATACCTTAGCGAAAAGAAGCGCGAGCATATGAGACTATGCATCGAAAACATCAGCTTCCAAGTGGAACTAGGAAACTCAAGGGGTTGTTTTGCTAATGCCAGGAATCTCACTAAAGACTTTCACCCAATAAGTACAGCCATCAAAGACGAGAATGGAGAGTTGAGAACAAACGTGGCTGATGTTCTCTCAGTATGGCAAACCTACTTTCAAAATCTGCTAAATCGGAATGACGACGTGATCCCCATTATAGCAATAGCTCTTCCAGATGAAAAGGTCTTTGTCGAATATCCCACAGTGGAGAAAGTAGAGCTGTTAGTCGATTGAAAAACGGAAAGACACCCGGTCTCAACGGAACCTCCGCAATTGATTAAACTCGGAAGCGCTACTCTTGCAACAAGTCTATACGATCTCATCGTATGTATTTGGGACCAAGAAGAGCTGCCAGAGAATTGCAAGACAGCGCTCATATGTACGTTGCATAAAAAAGGCGACCGTCTTAAATGTGAAAACTATCTTGGCATAGCTCTATTGAACGCTGCTTACAAAGTGTTGGCTAATGTTGTACTTGCCAGACTCATCCCTTTCGCCGAAAACATATCATTGGCGACTATCAATGTGGCTTTCGTACCAACCGATCGACCACTGACCAGTGTTTTACCATGAGTATGATCTGGGAAAAATGTTGGGAGTACAACATAACCATACATCAACTATATATAGACTTCCGGCAACCACGACAATCTATGGGTCGCACTCATATGCCTAGAATCCCAGAGAAACTCGTTAAATTGAAGGAACCGTGTCAGACTCCTTTGAAATAACATCTGGTGTTCGACAGGATGATGCACTCGCGCCTTTGCTGTTGATTTTGGCGCTTGATTACGTAGTGAGGAAAAGCAACATCGAAACTTCGCGCTGTATATTTAATAAACCCGGCCAAATTGGATATGCAGTTTCATATCGCTGCGCAAGAAGACTTGGTTGTGAACAGCAGTAAAACCAAATATAACACCTAGGAACATCTCTATGGAAAATTTCGGAATTGGCGACCACAATTTTGATGGCGTCGAAAACTTTAAATATCTCGGGTCAGTTATAACATCGCTGAATGATATGCAGGCAGAAATAAAAGCCCGAATCGCTGCCGGACAACGAGTTTTCTACGCCCAATCAAGCAGACGTGCAAGCTCGCACTCTATAAAGTACTCATAAGGCCTGTGCTGACTTTCGGAAGCGAGAGCTGGGCCATGACCTCTAACGATTCTAGATTGTTATCTACCTTCGAAAGGAAGGTCATCCGTTCAATCTTTGGTTCAATTAAAGTTGCGAACAACGAATATCGTATTCGTATGAATCACGAAATAAAGCAACTCCTCGGAGGTAGCGATATCATCGGTTTCAACAAATCCAATCGAGTGAGATGGCTCGGCCACGCTACAATGTCCCCACAACAACAGATGATAAATAAAGTGTTTCACCAACAACCAGCCGGAGTGCATCGTACAGGAAGACCCGACTATGCTGGCGTGCCGACATCGAACAAGATCTACGAACATTATGATGTCGAAACTGGAGGACGAGAGCGATGGATCGAGGTGGATGGAGAGCCATAGTGCAGGTGGCGAAATCTATTCATGGGATGTGAAAGCCAGAGAGAGAGAGATACATAGATATGAAAAACGGATTTTGGCAGATTCAAATGGACCATGAAAGTCCTGTGCACCTTTATCACCCTGTTCGACCGGTATAAATTTAATGTCTTATGGTACTATTCCATGGAAAAAATACCAAATTTTTCTGAACATATTGTGGATGTCACAACTATGTTTTGGCAATCCAACATTTCCCAATCTAAGAATTAACACACTCGCGACAAATAAATGCACGGGAGGTGAATGATTCAAAAATTCGCTTACGATAGTTGCGAACATAAATTTGTAAATTAGGTTAAGCATGTCGAGTTTCTTTTTTTATTCTACCTTTCATTCTTACGACATTGCCGCAATGTAAAATAAGCAATTATTTGCATTCACGCGGTCAATGTCGTTTTAACTAATTTCTACGCGTATATACACATACGCTTATTTTAACATTTCAACATTTCCCTTGTTTTTCACTTTTCAACATATTAATTCGTTGAACTCGCATATTGTGAGTTCGCGAAAAACAAAAAGTTTTTAAAAGAATAGAAAGTAAATTATTAAGTTAAGAATTGTTATACCGATAAGAGGTAAATTAAAGTAAATTGAAGTGAATTAAAATAAATTAAAATAAATTAAAATAAATTAAAATAAAATATATAAAATAATAGTGTATTTTAATAATAACTGAATAAATAGCAGTTAAACCATTTATATTGGTGACCCCTGTGAGCTGATAAACAATAAATATATAATATTTAATTAATACACATAATCAATATATAATATATATAATTAACAACAAAATCATAACATTATCATAATTCATCTTGGTATATATATGTATATATATATATAAATATAATATTCATAATTTACCCTTACATCATTGAGTTGATTTACACGGCTATCGAGCCCCACAAAACCGAACGCGGTCAACGAGGGAACCAAAATAATTGGTCCATCATTCACTTGGAGGTTCTACCAAGATCATCATTCATTTGGAGGTTCTACCAAGATCATCATTCACTGTCATCATCATCACCATCGACTTGTACTACAAAAAAAGACGCAACCACCAGTTAAACTATTTAGTGTCAAAATATTTTTTTTGTGTAAAATTTTTCATTAAAAATTAACGTAAATTTAAGATCTTTCTTAATTAACATCAAAGTGTAATCCTTTTAACAAAATAGTTTAACGCGTCAACAGGTGAGAAATTTTTGCAATATTTACCTCTTGTGCATATATACCTAAAATCTAACAACATTTATCGTGTGTGTGTCGCATTTGTAAATTGGAATCAAAATTAAATAAATCAAAAAGCAAATAGATTTTTGTCTTGTGATCGGAAGTTCACGACCAATATCTCAAATCATTTATTGGTATATCTTATCTTAACTTTCTAAACTCCACATAATTAGAAATCATTAGTTTTGTTCTTTTTGTTTCGACGGTCAAAATATAAGCACTATGTCCCCAACACCAAATAAATCTGGAAATAACGACACTAAACAAGAGAATAATAACAAGGAAGAACAGATTGGAAAGTCTGATAACACAACAGCCGGTATTGCTCCATACCAAGTACAGATGGAATCAAATAATTTACCATCGTTTTGGCATGGCAATCCCAGGTTGTGGTTTAAACAGGCAGAGTTGATAATGGTTTCTGCAAACATCAAGTCAGACGAGCGGCAGTTCAATCACATTGTGAAACACCTAAGTGAGTCACAATCAAGTCTGGTGTCAGACGTGATCTTGAACCCACCGCCAGAAAATAAATATAAAACTTTAAAAGATGCCCTCATCAAACGATCGGAGGAATCCGAAATGAGACGGATTCAATCAGTGTTGCACGCTGTCGAAATGGGAAATCAATCGCCCTCAAGTTTTCATCGGCAATTAAGTCGAATGGCAGGTGACTCAAGTGCACTGTCATCTGATTTAATAAAAAAATTATGGGTATCAAGATTACCACCCACAATTGGTGCAATACTGGTTGGCATGGAAGGTGACAACATCGCTAAATTATATGAAACAGCAGATAGGATTTGGGGAATGAACAATCCATTCACAAACCCATTTTGTCAACCAGTGTCTCATTCACATATTTCTGCAATAAACACCGACTGTAAAAATAGCCTAAATGTCAATAACACGAAAAATGATCAATTTAATTTACACGAATTATGTAAATCAATAAATGAGTTGAAAACTCGGTTCGAAAGATTCGAGAATCGCGCGAATCAACAAAGATTTAGATCTCGGAATAGATCTCATTCACGACCAAGTTCTAGATCTCGCTCGGTGAATCATCCTATGTGTTGGTATCACTATAAATTTGGCAATATGGCTAGAAAGTGCGGTAAACCAAATTGTACTTTCAAGACGAATGAAAATCAAAAAAACTAATTTCCTCCACCATCGCTACGGCAGATGCAGGAGTAACCGCAGTTCGCCGTTTATTTATAAAATGCAAAAACAATAATTTAACTTTCTTGATCGACACAGGCGCTGACATTTCTGTCATACCTGCGTCATCATTCAAAAACCTTATTGAAGACCAAAATCTTCATTTAACCGCAGCAAATGGATCACCTATCAGGACGTATGGATCAAAACTTTTATTATTAAACTTGGGACTTCGTCGAGAATTTCGACACCCATTTATGGTAGCAACAGTAAATAAGCCCATCATTGGTGCCGATTTCTTGGTAAAGTTTGGTTTAACAGTCGACTTAAAGAATAAGCGCTTGGTCGATCCAACAACAACCATAACTACCACAGGAACCATCTCCACCGTAAGCTCGCCATCACCACGTATTTATAATATCGAAGGTTTATATGGATCATTGCTTAAGGAATTTCCTGAACTTACTCAAGAACCAAGATACGACTTGCCCGTGAAGCATAATGTAGTTCACAGAATTGTGACAGAAGGTCAACTTCCATTTTGCAAACCACGTCGTCTTGATCCAACAAAATATTCACTAGCTAAGGATGCTTTCCAACACATGCAAAACTTAGGTCTGTGCAAACAATCATCTTCGTCAACCTGTTCTCCACTTCATATGGTACCCAAAAAAGGACAAAATGATTGGAGACCATGCGGTGATTACAGACGTTTAAATGCAGTAACTGTACCAGATAGGTATCCGCTACCTCACATCCACGATTTTGCAAGACATTTGCATGGATGTAAAATTTTTTCTAAAATTGATCTTTGTCGTGCTTACCACCAAATTCCGGTAGCAAAAGAAGATCAATTCAAAACTGCGATAACAACTCCTTTTGGAATGTTTGATTTCTGTCGAATGACTTTTGGTCTCAGAAACGCAGGTCAAACATTTCAACGTTTCATTGACGAAGTAACGAAAGATTTAGACTTTCTCTTTGCTTATGTCGATGACATACTGGTCGCAAGTAAAACACCAGAAGAACATGCCGAACACTTACGCATACTCTTCAAGCGATTATCTGATTATGGTATCAATATACGCTTAGCTAAATGCGAGTTCGGTGTGACAAACCTAAATTTCTTAAGTCACGAGATAACCAGTAATGGAATTAAACCATCGAGTGACAGAATAATCGCGATTAAAGATTTTCCGCATCCAACCACAATCCGTCAAATCCAACGTATTGTGGGTATGGTTAATTATTATCATCGATTCTTACCACATTTGGCCGATCAATTAGTGCCAATTTATAATCAAATGAACTCTTTGATTAAATTAGGTAAAAAAGCTATTTTCTCTTGGCCTTCAGATTGCCAAATAGCTCTTGAGACAATAAAAGATTCACTCGCAAACTGCACGTTACTAGCACATCCAAAAGAAAACACCGTATATTGCATTAGAACTGATGCTTCTAATACGGCATGTGGTGGTGTGTTAGAACAATTAAACGAAAATGAATGGCAACCTTTAGCATTCTTTTCAAAAAAATTTTCAACTGCAGAACAAAAATATTCAACTTTTGATCGGGAATTATTAGCGATCTTTATTGGAATAAAGAAATTTAGGCATTTTCTCGAAGGACGAGAAGTAAGAATTTATACTGACCATAAACCGTTAGTTACCGCAATTAATTCCAAAACGGAACGAAGTCCAAGACAAACTCGTCATTTGGAATTTATTGCCCAGTTCACAACGGATATTCGTCACGTAAGTGGTCCAGAAAACGTAGTGGCTGACACCCTCTCACGTCCTGATGACATCTCAGTTCTAACTTTCGTTGGTTTTGACATCGAGAAATTAATTCAATCGCAAGAACAAGATCCAGAACTAAAAGAATACTTAAACGGTTTAAAACCACTTAATAAAAGATTGAAACTCAAGCAAGTCTCACCGGATAATAATTCGAGAGCAATATGGTGTGAAACTTCAACCAATACACCTCGACCTTATATCCCAGAACCAATGAGACGTCATATTTTTGACGGTGTCCACAACCTAACACATCCAGGCGTTAGGGCTACAAGAAAAAAAGTAGCATCGAAATATTTTTGGCCATCAATGAACAAGGATAGTTCCCATTGGGCAAAAACTTGCATCGATTGTCAAAAAGCCAAAATTACAAGGCACACTCGATCAGAATTTCAAAAATTTGATTTACCCTCGGGACGGTTTGACAAAATTCACATTGATTTAGTAGGTCCGTTAGCACCATCAAATGGTAACATCTACATACTCACTATTATCGATCGTTTCACCAGGTGGACTGAAGCTATCCCTCTTCAGGATTCTACCGCTCAAACTGTCGCAAAAGCCTTATTATCTAATTTTATTGCTAGATTCGGCGTTCCACTAGAACTTACTAGTGATCAGGGTCCTCAATTCGAATCAAATTTATTTCAAGAATTGACGAAAATGTTGGGAATTCATAAAATTAGGACGACTCCATATCATCCGCAATCTAACGGGATTATCGAGCGATTCCATCGCAATCTAAAAGAAATCCTAATCGCTCGCGGAAACACAGTTAATTGGAGTGAAGAACTTCCGCTCGTGTTATTGGGAGTTCGTACAGCATTTAAGGAGGATTTAAATTGTTCCACGGCTGAGTTGGTCTACGGACAAACACTCAGAGTGCCCGGAGATTTTTTCATTCCTTCAAGTTTAAATCCGCAATTAGATCCGACATCATACGTCGAGCAATTACGAAAGTATATGCAAAACCTAATTGCAAAGGATACACGTTCCCAGACCCAAAACAAAATCTATATTCCAAAAGATCTGTTAAATTGTGAATATGTTTTTGTTCGAGTCGACAAGGTGAAACCAACCTTGACACCCCCGTACGACGGTCCCTACAGAGTAATGAAACGATTACGAAAACACTATGTAATCGAAATCAAAGGAAAAAATACTTCGATTTCGATAGATCGTTTAAAACCGGCATATGGTGTAGAGGCTGTCGAACAATCAAACCTCACAAAATATTCCAAAAAGATTACTTTTAAATAACAACAAAATAGAGTCATAATTCTAAGAACCATTGGTACAATAAACACAACACATCTGATCATAAACAACATTAACAATTAATTGTACATATATGCAATTTCACATTCAGAATATTCCAGTGTGGTGAGTGTAACTACAAACATAAATACTGATAAGCATGTTTTTCACCTTCTACCCCAAAGCAATGGGAAACTGGTTTTCTAACGAGAAGGAAGAAACGGTAATAATAGCGGAGGCACCAGCAACCATAGCTCCGTTACAGAAAGGCAAACAAGAAGACAGCACATGGACGTCTATACTTACCTATGTAGAATTGATAGCAATAACGTTGATAATAATCTTAGCGTACAACGTGATGCGCAAGTACATAAAAAAGAAGTTTGACAAACATGTTATCAGAGCTACCAACCAACAAAGTGCAGATGTATAAACAGATGTATAAAGGATCTTAAATATAAATAAAAAAATAAAAACGAAATAAAGTAATCATCCAATATAAAATTTATTTTGTTTTCCTTTTCTTTTCTTGTTTACGCCATGTGTCATAGTGTTCCATTGATATTTTACCTCGTAAAAAGAATAAAATCATAGTAAATCATTCGCGAATAGTTTATTTGATTTTCTGATTTGTAAATTGAATTTGTGTTTAGATAATTAGGACTTTTCTTGGAAGGGGAGTGATGTGGATGTCACAACTATGTTTTGGCAATCCAACATTTCCCAATCTAAGAATTAACACACTCGCGACAAATAAATGCACGGGAGGTGAATGATTCAAAAATTCGCTTACGATAGTTGCGAACATAAATTTGTAAATTAGGTTAAGCATGTCGAGTTTCTTTTTTTATTCTACCTTTCATTCTTACGACATTGCCGCAATGTAAAATAAGCAATTATTTGCATTCACGCGGTCAATGTCGTTTTAACTAATTTCTACGCGTATATACACATACGCTTATTTTAACATTTCAACATTTCCCTTGTTTTTCACTTTTCAACATATTAATTCGTTGAACTCGCATATTGTGAGTTCGCGAAAAACAAAAAGTTTTTAAAAGAATAGAAAGTAAATTATTAAGTTAAGAATTGTTATACCGATAAGAGGTAAATTAAAGTAAATTGAAGTGAATTAAAATAAATTAAAATAAATTAAAATAAATTAAAATAAAATATATAAAATAATAGTGTATTTTAATAATAACTGAATAAATAGCAGTTAAACTATTTATAATATAACAAAGGCAAGAACCAAAATTTACATTAGAGCGACTGAGACACAACATTTTTATTTTATGGTAGAAAAAATTGGAGAAATTTCGACATCGACAAAATGTAACCTATAAATTATTTAAAAATATGAAAAATCTTCATTTTGAATGTTTAACAAAGAATTGTATATCCCAAAAATTACTAAAAAATATAATATTACTTTTGGGACGAACTGTAATCGTGTGATTTTATTATTTTTTTTAATTTTCAAAAATCTATATACCGGGTGTTTCTTTTAAACTGAGACGATCAAATATCTCGAAAAATAGCCACTCTACGGAAAAAATGTCTATAATCATAATTTAATCATACCGCGGGGGAAATACATTAGTGCAAAACAGTAGTCCCCCACCCCCCGCTTTGTAGGTGGGGCGGGGGTAACTTTTAAACTAAGATAGGAAGCCATATTTTTTATTGCAGATACGGATTCTACGACTAAAAGTACGTATGATTTGAATGAAATATTTTGTTCGGTTCATGATAGATGGCGTTGTAATCGACGAAATTCAATTTTTTCAATTTCTTCTTCTTAGAACACACGCATTCGATTCTGCAATACGTTTGAAATAAAAAAACATCACGTTTTCATTGGAAATACTCGAAATTCGCCATCAAAACAATTTATTCAGTTTTGTAAATCACATTTAACGTTTGTGTTATTTCTTATTTTCATGTTTTTCGTAATTGCAAAATAAACGATAAAATACTTTAGAATGGACCGTTTAACTGTGCCAGAGAAAATTGAAATGGTTCTGGTTTATGAAGAAGCTGGCAGAAATCTTGAAAATGCTGTTGCTATTTACGCACAACGTTTTCCGGATAGGATTCGTTCACGTGTTTCATTTGGCCGTACTATCAAACAATTTATTACTGATGGAAATGTTCAACCGAAAAGGAGGACCCGTAGAGCAACAGTCACTGGAGAAAATTAAGAAATTGCTGTATTGGCAGCAGTGGCTCATAATCCTCATGTTAGTGCACGAGAAATAGTTCGCGATTCCGGATTGTCCCTCACCAGTGTTTGGAGAATTTTAAAACGGCACAAGTATCATCCATATCATGTGTCTTTACACCAAGATCTTCATGGCGCTGATTTCCAAAATCGGGTAACTTTTTGTCAATAGGCACGTGAACAAATACAACAAAACCCCAATTTTTTTCGTTGCGTAATTTTCTCTGACGAATCGTCTTTTACAAACCATGGAACGGTTAATCGACACAACATGCATTATTGGAGTGTTACAAATCTGCACTGGCTTCGTCAAGTTGAACATCAGAATCCTTGGACTGTCAACGTGTGGTGTGGAATAATTGGCAACAAACTCATAGGCCCCCACATTATTGAAGGCAACTTGAATGGTCAAATGTACCGAAACTTTTTGGAAAATGAACTGCCAATATTACTTAAAAAGTTGAATTTAGAAGTGAGACGGAACATGTGGTTTCAACATGATGGTTGTCCTGCACACTATTCGGTGGTGACACGTGAAATACTTAATCGTGATTTCAATGGTCGCTGAAATGGTAAAGCTGGTCCGATAAATTGGCCCGCCAGATTACCAGATCTTACTTCGCCAGATTTCTTTTTGTGGGGCTATCTCAAAGACAAAGTTTACAAACAAGAACCAACAACACGTGAGAACATGATTGAACGAATCAGAAATGCGTGTGCTGAAATTCAACCATTTCAGAAAAAAATATTTTATTCGCCTGCCATTTACATTAATAAATTGTTTTGATGACGAATTTCGAGTATTTCCAATGAAAACGTGATGTTTTTTATTTCAAACGTGTTGCAGAATCGAATGCGTGTGTTCTAAGAAGAAGAAATTGAAAAAATTGAATTTCGTCGATTACAACGCCATCTATCATGAACCGAACAAACTATTTCATTCAAATCATACGTACTTTTAGTCGTAGAATCCGTATCTGCAATAAAAAATATGGCTTCCTATCTTAGTTTAAAAGTTACCCCCGCCCCACCTACAAAGCGGGGGAAGGGGGGACTATTTTTTGCACTAATGTATTTCCCCCATGGACATTTTTTCCGTAGAGTGGCTATTTTTCGAGATATTTGGTCGTCTCAGTTTAAAAGAAACACCCGGTATATATAAAGAAGAATAGTATGTATGTAACTATGTTTGTTTAAAAAAACTTTTGATCCACTCGAACGATTGCTCCTAAATTTTGAACGAATACTTTTTAGCGGCCCAGAAAAAAAAACATTGGGAGGTTAGGGAACAAAAAATGTTACATCTTCTCCATGGTCACATGTAAGTTACAATATATGACAACTTTTGATGCACTCGAGCGATTGCTCCCAAATTTTGAACGAATACGTTTTAGTAGCCGAGGAAAATCATAGGGGGTTAAGTGATTAAAAAATTTTAGCACCTCAATATGCTCACCTGAAAGCATGAATTTACAATATATATGCAAACTTTTGATATACTATTGCGAGTGCTTACAAATTTAGCACAAACATATTTTGCCATCCGAGTATGCCGTGGGAGTGTTAAAAAATACTTTATATGTAACAATATTTGTTGTATATCGACCGTAATTATTACACGATGGAGCCACCTGGCATGCCTTCTCAAATCTTGAAAATGAAGAAAGGATCAGCAATAAGCTTCTGCGGAATCTGGAACCGCAAAACTATGTAATGGAACACAGCTCTGATTGATTGATTGATTGATTGATTGGACTGTAGAACCAAGTGCTAGCCAAGAGTCCCGGATAACGCCGGGCCTATTCCTACAGCCTGTTTACACATAACAATAGGAAGGATAGGAAAGGTTTTTTTTTTTTTTTTTTTTTTTTTGGGACAGAACGATCCGGTTGCAGACACCTAGCGATCGTACGGCACAACACAATTCTAATCTACTTCTAATCTACTAGAGGAAGGATAAAGGCTTAATAGGTTTAATGGATAACGATGGTATTGCTTTGATCGTCAACAATTGCCTCACTAAATCAAAACCTGAGAAAAAATAATATTTCACGTGCATCTGGAAATTTTCTGTAATATAATTCTACATTAATACTTATCAGCTACCTAAACAAAATTGATTAATTGATTAATTGGATCAGTTCGGTTACAAATACCTAGGTAAAGCCAATAGTTATTAACATAATGACAGCACAATTCTAATCTACACGACCAGCAATTAATATTTCAAAGAAATATTTCTTCATAACATCTAAAGATTTCTAAAATTCATTCTTAATTAATCAACCGGTTTCCTAAATAATATAAATATTTATTAATTTAATCCTCTACAACTCAATAATTCAATTTATTACTAATACAATTCAAACAACCATGGGTTCAGAAAATTATATTGTAAGTTAATATAATTTTCTGAACCCACAGCTATCCGAACCACATCAATAACAAATTGAATTATGTATATTAATAATTAATATTAAATCATTAATAATTTCTCTAAAGTCATTAGCATTTGGCAAACTGGCCGTTAAAATAGTCAGTAAACATATACTCGTATTATTTATTAAACCTGAAAACAAACTGTATGCTTATTATTGACTTCTTAATTGTATTCAATATATTCAAACTTATGACTTACGCTTCACGGTTCAAGTTATTAATAGCGGATTCTTTTACGTTTTTGATGTAAATCAAATTTCGGATAGTTAAAAAGAAAATGAAAAAAAAATTTGATGTGTGGCGTAGTGTGTCTACCCGTGTCCAAACCCGAAAGGGATACCGAAAACAATAACAAACCATTTTGAAAAAATTTCAAATGACGCGTTTGACGTATTTGACAATATTTACGGTTGACGTATTATATGTGCATATATAAATATGTGTACGTGGTAGTTAAAATGGAAGTAAAAATCTATATTTCCATTTTTTGATGTACATCAAAAAAAATTTTTTTTTGCTATTTTTTCCGCTAAAATGTGATTTACATCAAAAACAAAATTTTTTGTCAGTTTTTTGTTAAAAGAAAACGCCATAAGAAACATAAAAACAAGATACTAAAACATGATTTTAACACGCAAAATGACAGAAAATAAAAATTTAGTTAAAATCATTAAAAATTTGAATTTTAATCACTGCGGAAATCATAAAATAACAAATAAAATAAAATCGAGATAAATTTTAATTTGTAATTTAAAGTACATAATCTATTTAAATAAATGAATTCTTAAGATCACGAATATTTTTGAAAATTGTAAATCGAGGAACAAAGCTATAATATCATTAACAAGAATTTGTGAGCTGAATTTTATTTAATATATTTTAATATTTATATGTAACTATATATAATGTTATATGTGTCATAATATCTAAAATATTCGAACATAGGAAAAAAAAATAATAAGTGACGCAACGCGCACAAAACGACGAAAATGAAACTTGGGAATATTTCTCCTCTCTATGATTTTTCATCATGGTTTTATTATGCTCTCCGAAAACAAAATTCAAATCAAAACCTACATATAAAAAAACAAAATGGCCTTGAATCCCCCATCTCATTTTCGCTTGGGCCAGCGCCTCTACACGAATAAAAAATTTGGTTCAAAAAGGAGTCGCTATCAAATCCAATCTCATAGGCAAATAGGGAAAAAGACGAAGATGAAGATTCAAAAAACACGCTTCACAAGGAAATATATAATAAACCACAAAAATATACATACCATCCACACATGTATACATAAGTCTACATCCAAAACCAACAACAATTAACATATCAAATTTATTCATCCGTTCCACCCGGGATTTAAAAGAAGCACTGGTTCACACTTTAAAATAAGTCGTAATAGATGATTCATTGCTAATTTAAAACCTTATTTTATATTTAAACCAAAATGTTTTTGTATTGTTTTAATCTACTCTCTCGAAAATAAAATTTTAACTAAAATGTATATCTCAAAAATGAATGAAAAAAAAAATTATTTTTTAAAATTAAATTTCAAATTTAAAGTAAAATAAAATATGTAATTAAATTATTTATTTCACTTCTGTTTGTGTTGGAGCTGCTTCACCGAAAAACATTTTGGCAACCGGTTTCATATGTAAACGGGGAAAGAGACGAAAAAGAAGCTGCTTCTTTGACATCCCGTGTGAAAGGGGCGATTATTGGTTTTGTTACATCCCTGCATATACACACCATATATATATACATCTAAACGCACAGAAGCACACACTCATAACTATTTATATGTATTATTTAGGTAAATTTTGATGCTACACACAAATCTATATACGAAGTATGAAAAGTACATAAATAAAAGTATGTATATATGTATATATTATATATATATAAATGTATATAAAGGATACTTCTCTGATTTAATGCATCTTTATACATAACCAGTTTATCGAAACATTAAAACGAAATATATCCCGTTATAAATATTTCAACTCTGGTTTTATGTATATAAACACATTTCATCATACACGTCACTTAACTCGTCACTTTACTGTTTATTTGAAACCCACTATGTATATTATGTATACCTAGTAATTCAAACATAAATGTGCATTTACGCATTCACGAAATGGTATCAGAACATATACGGAAATAATTATATATACGTATACGTTCTACACAATTTCACGCGCGGCTTATACACAAATCAATATTTAAAACACTAGGTGTACGCCATAACTTTTAATCACTTATTTTATAATGTAAAAAACACATTGATTATTATTATTATTATTAATAATTATAATTATTTTATTTATTATTTACACAAAAAAAAATATTTAAATTAAATGAAGGAGCGACAACAAAACACGTCTACTCCGTTTCACATCACTTTTCGTCCCCCCGCAAAACTATGTAATGGAACACAGCTCTGTGTCAAAAGTCTTTTGCAAAATGTCATCGAAGCCACTGTATTGACGGGGATTGCAAAATGAGAGGACGTATTCATACTTCGCATACCGTTGATACCAACTGACCTACCCTTCAGCTACAAACGAGTCCAGTTCCCAGTTAGACTTTCATTTGCCATAACTATCAACAAAGCTCACAGACAATCCCTTAAGTTTGCTGGCGTGAATTAGGAAAGTCCTCGCTTCCCTCATGGCCAGTTGTACGTGGCATGCTCAAGAGTAGGGGCTTCAAAAAATTTGTATGTTTTAGCTCCGGGGGGAAAATCAAAAAATCTGGTTTACAAGCAAGCATTGCGATAAACCCAACAAATTAGTTTTGTATTGATTTTATTCAATTCACCAAAGTATTTCTGATTAGTTAAACATACAATAAAAAACACCTGTTGAAGTTCAGCACTTCAATTTTAACCCGGACAAAACTGGGTACTTCTATTAGTATAGTAGTATATAAAAAAAAATGTTGTACCATAAATATGTAAAATAAAATTTAACCTATAAATTATTTAAAAAAATGAAAAATCTTTATTTATAAATTTTGACGATGAATTACATATGCTTAAAATTACTAATAAATTAAATACACTTTAATCTCGATTATCCAGGATCCCATTATCCGTGAGCCTCGATTATCCGGGATTTTTTAGTCTCTTGGTTAATCTGAATTTCATCTGATTAACCAGGATTTTGTTTAGTTCTTATAAAAATAATCCGATTAACCGGGGTTTTTCATTATCGGGGAAGTGATCTGCTATAAAATGTGTAGCCTATAAAATAACACATGCAATCGCGCATGAAATTATTTTTAATAAAAAATAATTGTTTTGATAACATATTAATTATTTTACTAGTATTATAATTATAGCATTATTATATAGTCTGTGGTTATAGTGTTATTTTTCAGACGAAAACGATTTAAGGGGACTGCACAAATGTGTATATGTTGGTCCATTGTACAAAAATAAATCTTTGACATGATTCTTGTTCGTTACCCACACAATTGTGATGGCAGGCAGGAAAAGGGATAAAAAAACTACACTTGATATTTTTTATGAAAAATGATGGCAACACAACAACAATTTTACAACAACAATCGGATGCGACTTTCTCTCAAATAGTCGATCTATATTAACGTAAAGTCAAAGTACATACGGATCATAATAAATAGAGTTACAGCAAGATTACAAAGAATGTTGCTCAAGTTATTAAAATATAGAATTAAAGTAATATATGTACCGGGCAAGGATCTGTTGATTGCAGATACGCTGTCACGAGCAATTTTACAAGAATTGACCAGGCAGAAGAAAATAACACAAGTTTTCTTAACGCAATAACAAATGATTCAGTTCTTCAATTACTAGCAAAATATGTTGTCGATTGTTGGCCGTCAAAAAATGAAATTGATAGTAAATTAAAACATTATTTTAAGTTTAAACATGAAATATTTATAGAAGGTGGGTTTTTATTTCTAAACCATAAATTAATTGTGCCACATAGTCTTATAGATTGAATATGATAAAGTTAATTCATGAAGCTCATTTAGGTATAGAAAAAAACAAACAGCGTGCTCGACAAATATTTTATTGGCCTCATATGAGAAAATTAAAGAGTATATTGGTAAATGTGAGATTTGTCAGAAATATGGTTCATGCAGTTTCGGAAAGGCCTTGGCAAAATCTTTCTGCAGATATTTTTGAGGTAGGGTCAAAATATGTTTAGTAATACATATTTGATTCATTTTCAAACTGGATTGAAGTTGTTGGAAATATTTGATAAAAGTGCAAATCGCGTTATTAGGGTTCTAAAAAATTTATATATAGTAGATTAGGAGTACCAGATACACTGTTATCTAATAATGTACCATTTAATTCGAAAGAAATCAAAACATTTGCTATTAATTGGAATTGTAATCTCAATAATTCAAATCCTAGGTATTCACAGTCCAACGGTTTAGGACTTTTAGAATGTCGTAATATGCCTCTATCTGCTCTAGCATATTCGCCGGCACAATTACTAATGCGAAGGATATTAAAGGATAAAGTTCCGACTTCTTTTGCTTTATTAAAACAAAATTTTATAAATTACATTCAGTTACGGATTATAACGGAAAAATGTTTAGAAGAAATAGAAAATTTATAAATAAGTCTAAAATAAATTATAATAATATTTCTGGCCCTATGCATGATGTAATTTTAAATAGTAACAATATTGCCGATAGTAATCAAGAAAATGAAAACAATAATGAACAATCCAATTCTAGTAGAACTTCTTAATTTTAAAATAATCAATATATCCAAGCCAATATTGAACCTCATGTTCTAGCAAATGATAATAATATTAGGACTGATCTAGATACGGGCGAATGCAAGCATGGGTCGGAATTTATGATTTGATTAGAAATAAAAGATGAATTTAAAAAAAATAAACATAAAAAAAATTAAAAAAATATGTATGCGAAATAAAGAAATTAATATACCTGTAAACACTTTTTACGCTATTTTCCGTAGGCACTTGGCGAAACACACTAATACTTAATAAACGCATTTTATTAAATACTTGTTTTTTATTTTAAAAGTTTAAAAAATCACTCGATCGATTTCGACTTGTTAGGTCATCATCAGGAGTATCTACTGATTTGTAAAAGTAAAAATTTGTTATATATAGCAGAAAAAAACAAAAAATAAACAAAAGAAAGAGGGACAAAAATAAGCAATAAAAATTAATCTATTGATTGCGCAGGTGTGCGATTAGTCATCGGCTGAATAACAAAATTCAAGGTATATTGAGGTACATTTAATTACCCGACGTATTAGTCAAATTATAGAAAAGGGCGGGGTCTGTAATTGGTGAGTAACGAATTTCTCTCTGTTTGTTAAGGATAATTTTGTTAAGAAATATTGATTCTCGAATTTCGTAAGACTCTAAGGTATCCAAACGTCTGCCTTTAGGTTGTATATGTAATATGTCTAAATTGTTCAAGCTAGCTGTATGATTTTCTAAAGTTAAATGGTTATGGAAAGTTAATTGATTGCAACCAGATAAATGCTCTTTAGCTCTAACTCCAAAATTGCGCCCAGTCTGACCAATATAGGAGAAACTACAATCATTGCAATTAATCCTATAAACACCAGACTTGGAAAGGCTGTTTTGAACAAATTTTTTTATTAAAATATTCAAAAAATCTAATTTTGCGAAATAAAAAACAAGTGTTTAATAAAATGTGTTTATTAAGTGCACAGGAGGGGTAATGAGATCTAGCCAGACCTCTTTGGATTTCACTAGTTAATTTGTTTTTTGTTTCTGCTGAAATTAAAAATTGAAACCCTTTGACTTCTATCTTGACCCATAGAGTCCGATGAGATAATTTTCGGTAAGATTATGCGTTGCTTTCGTAGAAGGAATGCTTTTGTTGTGTTTCGTAGAAGGAATGTTTGTTTTTTAAATGTGTTATAAATTTTGAAGCGACCGGGGAGGTCTGCTCAGACCTAGGATAAAATTTCACTTAGATAGAATACCTGTATACTCTGAAAAAATAAACAGTAACATAGTATTACATATAATAATACCCGTTAGTCTGTCGGAAACGGTTCGAGACGAAAATGTACACAGTTAAAACAGGTGTATGTGTGTGTGAATTAGAGTTCAGTCCAGCAGTATTATTTGATGCAAAAATTAATATTTATTTTCTTTGTTTTTGTCGGCTAGGTCTCTACTATAAAAATATCTTTTTTAGTTGTTTTTGTATAATAGTGTTAAATGTAAATGGTGGGAGCCGTCGCGTGAAGCATCACATGTAAATATATGGGTATGGTGATAAATAGAACGAAACGATGACAAAAGAGTTACTGTTTTTTTGGTTAACCAGGAAAGCGGAGATATAGAACTTGATTCGAAGGTCATGATATTGATGAACCAGAAGATGAACCTGCTGCAGCCTCTGATATTGAAAGCGGGTTGGGACAAGAACTGAATGAAGATGGAATTGTTAATGAAGCGGAACTTAAAGATATTGACCGGGAAAGAGAAGCAGCTGCATTGTAAGCTAAAGCGACCCCTTCCAAATATGGAAAGATTTGGTGTGTTGATCCATCATTAACTGGTCGAAATTGAGCTCACAATACACCTCGTAGTGCTATTGGAAGACCAACAGGACCTACTCCTGGTACATTCCGAAATCCATGCACGATTTTCAGATCCATGATCAGCCCAGAGATGCCGATATCAAACAAATAGGAAGGTAAATGGTAAATTCGAAAATGGAACGATGATGATTTAGAAATCAAACCATAGGAAGGAATGGCAAAAACTCACATCACCACACACTTTCGATTTAGATGATTTACTTGCCAAATCGATTAACTCCATTTTTATGAATTTTTTTTTAAATTTTAATATCAAAGCACTTGATTTACGCCTAACTGTATATATTCAAAACCAAGTGAATAAAATAAAACCAAGCAAATTCATGTTTACGAGATTATTCATGTTTGCGGGAGTTGATTTTTTTCATTTGAAATTTGGGTGTCACAACAAATTTGGAATCCATGAATCGCATTTTCAACTTTACCTGATTCAAATTATGCAAAAAAAACAAACTGGGAATCCCCAAATCATGCGAGAGGACATGCGAGAGTGTACAAAACTTAATTCACGTTATCGCGATTCCTAATTGTTCACGTTATCGAGTAGTACATGTAATTAAAAAATTGTTCACGTTGGTAATACTCATCTTCAGCGATTGTTGGCTAGTAAGTCGCAAAGCATCGATTACTGTCGATGACAGTTATTTTCATATTGTGAAAGCAGCCAAAAAAAACATTAGAATATGGTGAGCATGCGATTTGAAATCAAATACCCTTTAAAAGGTCTAATCTATCTACAGGCGAAAGAATTATTTTGGAGTTGGTTGAAAAACATTTTAATACTGGCCTTCCTATATACGCCGATAATTTATTTTCTGTGCATACTTTGGCCGAAACATTGATTGCGAAAAGACTAGCAGTTGTGGGCGCAGTTTGCGAAAATAAAACATTTTAGCCACCACAATTGTTAGCCCATCCTTCTCGCGACTTGGACCAGTCTTCAAGACGCACCGAAAAAACGTGACACAAGCACGAACAAGCCTGGTTCCTCGAATGCATAGGAACATGAGAACAAGCAAGGATCGTCCCCTCGTACATACTTACAAAACCTTAATAAAATTCCGTTTGCGGAGAGATCGGACAGGGATATGAGAACACTCTCATGAGCTAAAAAAAATATTGATATAAAGCATAAGGGTTCGTCTGAAGGCTCTATATCTAAAAGTCAATGACCCTGTACAAAAAGGCTGAAGAAAGCATAGTTGAAGCAGTAGTCGCTCTCCAACCTTGGACACCAAAACTAACACTCATCACAGATAGGCATCGCGTTGATAATTGTGGTGCAGCCCAATAAGCCAAATATATAATTAAGAAATATCAAGCAAGCCCACCATTGAAACAATTAACATGTAATCAAATTGATTTTTCATTTTGTGCCATTAATAAATTTCCCTTTGATTATTTGTTTGCATTATTTTGTTGGTTTTAGAGTATATTCACATTGGTGTAATATTTTATTAGTTTTCGGTAATAGATAAAACATTTTTTACGGAGACTTTTCCCACTAAATAAACTGACATATTAATTTTATTTTTCCGTCTGTTCTTAATTTAGTAGGACGTTGTTGTTGTTGCTGATTATTATAAAAATTTAGTTTGCACGCAAAGACATACAATTTGGAACACGTCATGTTTAACATTTACAGCCAAACATGAATTTAAAGGACCGTGCAATACTACATACTATACTTATACCGACATACACATACATACATTCAGCTATATACAAAATTTTACATTTGCACAGGGAAAATCCAGTTTTTCTTTACAATGTACGAAATTGTGTAAAATCAATAAGTTAAGTTCTTTGATACCTTTAAAGTTAAATTCTCCATCATTGATGTAGGGGTATTGCAAATTCCACGTGCTTATGAAATCCTCTTTAAATCCTCATTTCGGCTATTTGATATTATTTATCCACGGTTCTGTCGAGCATAGGTCGAACACATAAATGGTTCGTAAATATAATCAACCTGCAATGCCTTTGAGGTCAAGTATTAAAAAATGGTCCTATTTAAAAAACACATAAATAGAGGTACGAGATGTTTTTATTAATGTGAAAACAAGGAAATGATTGTACTGTGCCGAATAATTGTTCGATGCCGGAGAAAATTATTAGCTGCAGGCGGAAAAAATGAGGACATATACGAAATTAAGAACCTTTGCAAGGTGTCTATTGAACCACTTAAAAAGGTAATAGGTATACCTCAGTGTACAAATTGCCAACAGTTAGGACACACGAAGAACTTCTGCAATATACGCAGAGAATCATCAAACAATACAATGTCAAAAGCCGCGAGATCCAGCTATAGCTATAAATGATGGATGGTGTATCAGAAAAAATTAAATGCTCAACTACCGAGAAAATAACAGTAGCAGAGCGCCTACAACAAGAGCCAAACCAACAATATGATACTATTAGAGAGGGGGTTTCCTACGCTTAGGCGACCAAAACCTCAAATAATAATCTAAAGAAAGCAGGCAGAAACCTGTGCACAACGAGTCAACCATTAATGAGACAAAATTTCAACCAGCTTACTAACAGGGTGGATAAACTGGAAGATAATTCCAAGTCACCAAACAAACCGCTAAAACATAAAAGTAAATGACTATAACGTTCCTACGTATAATTGCCTGGAATGCTAACGGGCTTAATGCAAGGGCTCAAGACCTAGAAGTATTTCTAAGAGCCAATAACATCGATGTAGCTTTAATATCAGATACGCACTTTACAGAGAAAAACATTGCATCCCAGTGGTCGTGCTCGAGGAGGGACAGCAATCTTAATCAAACAACATGTCCTACATTTCCAAAAAGAAGAAATTAAGGAGTCATTTATGTAAGCTACCGTAATAATGATTAACCATGGTGGTGCTGAACTAAGTTTAGGGGCGATCTACTGCCCACCAAGCCATAATATCGTAAGAAATCAATATGTCAACATTTTTAATAAACTTGAACCAAGGTTTATTATAGGAGGTGACTACAACGTGAAACATACTGCATGGGAATCTCGGCTAATAACACGAGGAAAAGGAACAGAACTCCTAAGTACAATAGAAATGTCAGGTTGTGAATATCACTCATCGCGTAAACCAACTTATATTCGCCTACAGATATCAACAAAGTTCCTGATTTGATTGACTTTTATATCTCGAAATTTACATTGAACTCGAAGGCATTGACGACCCAACTTCCGATCACATACCGGTCTTAATGACTCCGAGTACATTAGTCATAAAAAAGAAAACCAAACTTAGCCTTACTAATTATTTAGAGACAAACTGGACAGTTTAATCGTATTAAAAGTTAGTCTTAAAACTAAACAAGAACTTGAATTAGAAACTAAATATTTTATTAACTCCATGCGTGACGTAGCTAAAGAGAATACACCCGTATTAGGTGAGAAAGTCGTACAAGAGATCAACTACTGCCTGGCGTTTCGAGAACTGATAAAAGAAAGGCATAGGAAAAGACACATATGGCATAAAACCAGAGACATTATTGACAAAAGAGAATTTAATCGGGTAAGTAATAAAGTTAACCGAGTAATTAAAGAACATATAGAAGCTTGTACTGAAAATTATTTGAAAGGACTGGGTCCTGAAGCTGTCAAAATTATTCTCTTTGGAAAGCTGCTAAAAGATACAAGAAGAAAATAATTCAAGTGCGACCTATAAGGAACATAAATGGAGAATGGGTGCGACGTATCGAAGATAAAGCAGAACTGTTTGCACAACGACCCGTGTAGATACTCCTGATGATGACCTAACAAGTCGAAATCGATCGAGTGATTTTTTAAACTTTTTGAAAAATATTCAAAATATTCTGCGGAACAAAAACAAGTGATTAATAAAAATGTGTTTATTAAAAATTAAGTGTTTGCACAACATCTGGCAACAGTATTTCAACCACACGACATACAATCTATGGATTGATCCTAAACCAGTCTATAGATCTCCATCAAACATCATCCTTTTGCACAAGAAATAGATCGGATCCGCTCGAAACGCGATATTTCAAAATGCGATATTTCAAAACGCGATATGGTACAAAACGCGATACGGTACAAAACGCGATACGGTACAAAACGCGATATTTCAAAACGCGATATTTCAAAACGAGATATGGTACAGAATATGCGTTGCGAAGCGACGGGAGCGCAGCGACCCACCTGATACCGATCCTATATACTATCGTTCCTATCGATTTTTAAATTTCTATAAACTGAAATTAAATTTCCCCTTCACCCGCCTGATATAACCCGATCCTAAACTCCCGTTTTGTACCATATCCCGTTTTGAAATATCGCATTTTGAAATATCGCGTTTTGTACCATATCGCGTTTTGTACTGTATCGCATTTTGAAATATCGCGTTTTGAAATATCGCGTTTTGATAATTCGCGTTTTAAAATATCGCGTTTCAAATGGGAACCGAAATAGATATGAATTTAAAATGTCACGTTTCAAGGTTGCACAAATAATCATGATAAAAAACTAGCAAAACCAGCCGATGCAAATTGCATCATATAGGCCGATATTTTTGTTACCTATACTATTTCAAAGTTGTTTGGGAAGTTGTTATTGAAACGACTAATACCAATCATCATTATATCTGACTTCCAGTTTGGATTCAGGAATAAACATTCGACAATTCATCAAGTTCATCGCGTGACTGCAAAGATAGAACAAGCACTTGTAGAGAAGGAATATTGCCCTGCCGTATTTCTAGATGTATCACAGGTTTTCGATAGAGTGTGGCATGAGGGTTTTATCTACAAGATAAGTAAATTAGTGGAAGAAAATTACTGCCAATTGCTCGAGTCGTATCTCTCCAAATTAATATTTAGAGTGTTACATGAAGAAACATATTCCAACATTTACCTAGCCATAGCAGGAGTGCCGGAAACAACCTTCATCGAAACGTTTGCGGAAGTAGAATACTTACAGCAAGCACTCGATAAACTCAGCCAATGGACCAGGGATTGGAAATTAAAGCTTAACGAGCTGAAATCAGTACATGTAACATACACGTTGTGGCAGGCACAAAAATAGCAACATCCATACATTTCTCAATGGGGTATAAGTTCCTCAAGCTGAATCTGCTAAATATCTAGGACACATTCTAACACATTCTAAGGTTAGCCTCTACTTTAAACGCCTGATCTACGAATCAATAATTAAACCAATTTGGGCGTATGGTATACAACTCTGGGGGTGTACTAAACAATCCAATCGTTTAATTACTCAACGTTGTCAAAACAAATTTTTACGTGCAATAACTAATGCTTACCGCTACGTAACCAACGAGGAATTACACAAAGACCTAAATGTTAAATGGATTGATGAAGTGATCCAAGAATTTGCAATCAAACATGAAATAAGGTTACTGCAACATACCAACAGTGAAGCAATACAACTTGTTGATATAACACAAGAACTGAGACGCCTTAAAAGAATTAAACCGCATGAGTCATCTAATAAATAAAGATTCATTATTGGGAGCAGAATAATGATTGCTTGTAAACCCACACTCGCTCCAGTTATTAGTTTCAAATAAGTGCGTTATCATCATTAGTAATAATTTATCATGTGATAAGATTGTACTATTTAAATAAATAAAAAATAAAAGAAATTGAAGTAAGAGATGTACTTTGTAAAATATGTGTTGAAGCAAAAGCTTACAGTGATTTTTATAAAGGGAAAAAATGGGACAATTGGAAATTATATTTTTTTTATTTATTTTCCAATAAAGTTATATTAAAGAAAATTATTCTATTGTAATTTTGTTAAATTTTGCTCGAAATTTGCTAAATTTAAAATACTTCCCCACAATGCAGTTATGCCGCGCATGGTTTTGAATAATTAGAGGAAACATTGGTGGTTTTATACTGCAACACTTGATAAACTTATTAAATCTCACAAACATTTTGTAAGAATTTTCAGTTTTCAAGGCAGTATAGTTAAGTCATACCTTTTGTTTGCGGCAAATACATATATTATTTGCGCAAAAATCGGTATTTAAATTCAAAAGTAAAGTCTAGCCAACGCAAACGCAAAAAATTACCGTACGATTACCATTTACAACTATGTAATGCGTAAATTGTTTCTGAGAGCCCTTACACCTTGACTTCTTTCACAGAGGGTTACTGAACCCCTGTTAAAAGTTACTGGATAGTTTTTCAAACTCGTTTTCTACTTTGATGTAACGTGGTAAATTAATTGTTGGACTGTGATTGTGACATTTATGCCATTTTATCTCATTTTATTTGTAATATGTTTAAAAAAGAGCATATTAAATATAAAATTATTTCCTTGAAATTGTTAAATTCATTGTTAATGAATTAATTTGTTAATTAGATTGTATACGATTCGTGATACCCATACATAGTTGCGCTATATACCGGGTGTTTCTTTTAAACTGAGACGATCAAATATCTCGAAAAATAGCCACTCTACGGAAAAAATGTCCATAATAAAAATTTAATCATACCGCGGGGGAAATACATTAGTGCAAAAAAATAGTCCCCCACCCCCCGCTTTGTAGGTGGGGCGGGGGTAACTTTTAAACTAAGATAGGAAGCCATATTTTTTATTGCAGATATGGATTCTACGACTAAAAGTACGTATGATTTGAATGAAATATTTTGTTCGGTTCATGATAGATGGCGTTGTAATCGACGAAATTCAATTTTTTCAATTTCATCTTCTTAGAACACACGCATTCGATTCTGCAATACGTTTGAAATAAAAAACATCACGTTTTCATTGGAATTACTCGAAATTCGTCATCAAAACAATTTATTCAGTTTTGTAAATCACATTTAACGTTTGTGTTATTTCTTATTTTCATGTTTTTCGTAATTGCAAAATAAACGATAAAATACTTTAGAATGGACCGTTTAACTGTGCCAGAGAAAATTGAAATGGTTCTGGTTTATGGAGAAGTTGGCAGAAATCTTGAAAATGCTGTTGCTATTTACGCTCAACGTTTTCCGGATAGGATTCGTTCACGTGCTTCATTTGGCCGTACTATCAAACAATTTATTACTGATGGAAATGTTCAAACGAAAAAGAGGACCCGCGTAGAGCGACAGTCACTGGAGAAAATAATGAAATTGCTGTATTGGCAGCAGTGGCTCATAATCCTCATGTTAGTACACGAGAAATAGTTCGCGGTTCCGGATTGTCCCTCACCAGTGTTTGGAGAATTTTAAAACGGCACAAGTATCATCCATATCATCGGTCTTTACACCAAGATCTTCATGGCGCTGATTTCGGGTAATTTTTTGTCAATGGGCACGTGAACAAATACAATAAAACCCCAATTTTTTTCGTTGCGTAATGTTCTCTCTTTTACAAACCATGGAACGGTTAATCGACACAACATGCATTATTAGAGTGTTACAAATCCGCACTGGCTTCGTCAAGTTGAACATCAGCGTCCTTGGACTGTCAACGTGTGGTGTGGAATAATTGGCAACAAACTCATAGGCCTCCACATTATTGAAGACAACTTGAATGGTCAAATGTACCGAAACTTTTTGGAAAATGAACTGCTAATATTACTTGAAAATTTGAACTTAGAAGTGAGACGGAACATGTGGTTTCAACATGATGGTTGTCCTGCACACTATTCGGTGGTGGCACGTGAAATACTTGATCGTGATTTCAATGGTCGCTGGATCGGTAGAGCTGGTCCGATAAATTGGCCCGCCAGATCACCAGATCTTACTCCGCCAGATTTCTTTTTGTGGGGCTATCTCAAAGACAAAGTTTACAAGCAAGAACCAACAACACGTGAGAACATGGTTGAGCGAATCAGAAATGCGTGTGCTGAAATTCAACCAAACACACTTCTCAGTTGTGTACAATCATTGGAAATGCGTATTAATAAGTGCATTGAAGGAAGTCGCAGGCCATCATTTTGAACACTTATTTTAAGTTAAAATTATTTTATTCACCTGCCATTTACATTAATAAATTGTTTTGAAAGAATCGAATGTGTGTGTTCTAAGAAGAAGAAATTGAATTTCGTCGATTACAACGCCATCTATCATGAACCGAACAAAATATTTCATTCAAATCATACGTACTTTTAGTTGTAGAATCCGTATCTGCAATAAAAAATATGGCTTCCTATCTTAGTTTAAAAGTTACCCCCGCCCCACCTACAAAAAAATAGTTTTGCACTAATGTATTTCCCTCACGGTATGATTAAATTTTTATTATGAACATTTTTTCCGTAGAGTGGCTATTTTTCGAGATATTTGATCGTCTCAGTTTAAAAGAAACACCCGGTATAGCTTTCTATTAATTTATGTGTTAAATTTTCTGTAATTATGTTCAAATTTGTATGATTAAAATAATAGTAAAATGGTTAAAAAAAATCTATGGATTTCTACAAATTTGTCAGAATAGCACAACCCTTTTTATTGGAATAACAATTACAAATTTAGATAGGCCTATGTGCCTCCCGTCCATAAATACTAGTAGTAAGAAATCAGTGGAATGTCTGTGGAAAAAAAAATGTGTCGGGTGCTCAGTGATAATTGTTGATGAATGGTTTCTTGCATGCAAGGGATTTTTGTGCGATAAAGTTATTAGTTACACGTGTGCTACATCTAAGGCGAAAAAACTAATGACCAAATTTCCCAGTGAGGTGAATAAGGCGATGAAATTTATATTGTATGGATTGCCAGGTTTGACATGGTTTTGCCCGGAATGCATAACTAACATGAAATTGCATTCAAACTCGGTCGTCGTCTCACCAAAAAAAATTGCACAAGAAAATGATAATTCGATCCCACTTAAAGCCTATACCATCAGTAACCACAACTGCAGCTTCACTAAACTCACATCTTACACATGAACAGCCATATCAGTCAGCATCTGATGAAATAAAAGCAGTAGAAACCCGACGATATGGCTCTTCGTCAGTAGAATTGAAAGTTCTGTGACGAAAGAAAAATTCGAAAACTTTTTAAAAATTAAAATGAAACTGGATAACGCAGTGTGTATCAAAATTTCCCGCACCAGGAAAACAGTTATATGTATGACTATACATCATTCCGTGTTAGTCAGCAAATCAATTTCTAACTGCATTACATTCAACGTTGTGGCCTTCTGGACTACTGGTGAAAGAATTCGAATGGAAACGACGTCGCCATAATTTTCGACTTGGAAGCCCAATCAACAACCATCCTGAAAATGAACTTAAGTTTCCAAATAATCAATCGGATTTTCGCAATATAAACAACAACCAAATAACCTAAAAACCTCCAAACCAAGCAACTCAGCCTGTAACTTCAATGGCGATTTTAATATACGTACTATGGATGAGGTTGATGATGTCAATGCTGACTTGATGAATTTTTCACGCTATGAAAACCTCGTCAAGACAGCGAGAGTTAAAACCATCAAAATGAGAGATGCAGTGTGCGATTCAAATGGAGGCTTATTTTATTTTTCATCTTCTGTAAACTACTCAAAGACTCCAAGACTGAGTAATAAGTGCACATCTAAACACTGCGAAACTCAAACTGATATTGAAATCAAATCAACTTACAACAAATCAATCATCTCCTCATTTAAACTTAAGCTTATGTTAACAAGAAGCATAAGTAACAACCACCATGAAGATTATATAAACGGGTATGACTTTGTTAAAGATATCCCATCTCAAAAATTCCTGCATGCTGAACCACAGTTTTCAACCTGGCTAAATGGCAAACACTTAATAAAATCGTCTATTTTTATTTGTGTTGCTTTTGAAGAAAAATTGGAAAATTGCAATCTTAAAAAATATCTATCCCGAAATGGACTGATACTACATAGCTTCTACATTAAATCAGTTAATGAAGTTACAAAAGTTTATAAAATTGGAGGTAACTACGTTATTGTGGTTACTCATCAATCAAAAACTAATTGCAGTGATCTAATCTACGCTTTAGAAACTTTAACCTCCTACTTGCAACAGCGAAATAATGAGCCTTTCATAATTACCTTAGATGTTAGCCACCATGTCAACAAGCTTTTGTCAGTGTTGGATTATGTTACAAACTCACCATTTAACAACATCAAATGGATTTTAAATATTCCTTTCAAGAGAATGTTATCTTCCCGTTGGATTACAGGTGATCTCTCGAAGTTCTCATATGGAAACAGTACGGATATTCCATATACATCTCCGACTTTTTACAAGGTGTTGTCTGCAGAGTCCAGCTATAAAAATTCGATCATGGAAATAATTTTTTACATGAAACCCTCAAACAGTAAAATAAAGAGCCACTTAAAGGATCACTTCATTAAGAACATAAATCTACTGCCTTTCTCTGCTTCTTCCTTAAAACAATTAAACATATTTGTATTTGACAACGCTACCAAACAATATCTTGAAGAACCGACCACAAAACATCAGTTTGGCTTCGATGGAAATAATCTGGTGCAACTGTGTGAAGACACAAACACATTTATTAGCCCTAACAGATATATTTTTTGTTCATCGGGTACGGTAATTATGTTAGATCATCAGACTTACAACTCATTAAACAATATCTACCTTAAAACAAACATAAAGATGCCGGACATTACAAATATTCAAGGTGTACCTGGATGTGGTAAATCAACCTGGATTATAAACAACCATAATCTGGGCACTGATCTTGTTCTATGTGCTACAAAAGAAGGACTTGCTGATATTAAATTAAAGGTAACATCTTGTTGCGAGCACGAAAACAGTGTTTTTAATAACATCAAATTAAACTACAAAACGATTGCCTCGTATCTAATAAATGGTAACCGGAACTATGATACAGTTTTTATCGATGAGTATATGATGGTGCATGCTGGACATATAGGACTTGTGGTTATCAAAAGTAAATGTTCTAAATTATATCTTCTGGGTTATAAAAACCTAATACCATATATTGACAGATTACATCATGTTCCGATGCAAGTGCTTTCGTAACAAAGACTGAATACTTGAATGTAACGTATAGATGTCCAGCTGATGTTGCTTCTGCTCTCAAAGAATACTACCCTAATATCACTACCTAGTATGAACATAGTTTAAAATTCTACCGAATTTATTTACCTGCCACCAACGTTAGCATCATTACCTGTGTTAGAGAACGCTTTCTATCTAACTTTTACCAGAGCTGATAAACAACTAATCTTCCAGCTTAAGATACCAGAAACCAGTAAAGTCATGACTATCCATGAAGCACAAGGCTTAACCTCACCTAATGTAATATGTATAAAACCAATTCTCAACCTCTTGAGCTGTTCAATAATGTTCCGCATGCCATAGTTGCACATGCCAGACACACACAATCGTTTAAATATTTTTCACCGGTGGCTAATGATAGACTACACTCACTTTTAATAAAAGCTCGAATTTATACTATTACTCAAAAGGTAAATCAACTCATAAAGTATAAGAAAAGATTGGTCTATGAAAAATGTGCAATTTACTATCAAAACGTAAATAAAATGGCATCAAAAGCATCCAAATTCTACAACTTCGTTTTAAAATCAAACTACCTCATTTATGTAATTTGTGAAACTTCATTAAAACCCGGCATAATGAGCAGCGAATTTGTTGTTTATAGATGCGATCGGTCTCCTGAAACTAGTTCAAAGAAATCGGGTGGTGGCGTACTGATAGCAGTACATTCTAAACTCTGGAATGCTCCAGTAACTTTAGTCCCATCGAGAGTTGAACAAATTGGTGTAAAAATCAAAATCAACCAAACCAATCTAATCATCTACGCAGCATATATACCACCTCAATCAAATAGTGATCATTATGCAACTTGCATCGATGCTATTGATGAAGTTATTAATAAAACAAACTCGTCAGATTTGGTTCTTGTGCTTGGTGATTTTAATCTTCGAAATATAACTTGGAATTTGGACCGGGAATTTAACTGTATTTTACCATGCAGTATAACAACAGATGCGGAACCTTTATTTGTGAACGCCATGCTTGGTTATAATTTGAACCAAACAAACACAATTGCTAATAATCGTGATAGATTATTGGATCTTACCTTCAGCAACGACATTGACACCTTTAAAATTTCTGAATCCCTACTACCTTTTGTCATAAATGATGTCAATCACAAATCTTTGGATATTGTATTTGACTTAACTAAAATGGCCACCAATCAAATACAACTTTAAAAAAACTAACCGCGTGGGGCTACAAAGTTACCTTGAATCCATCAACTGGCAAATAACTCTCAACTCCAATGATATAACAAAAATGTGGACAAAATTAATGACATTATGCTTCAAGGCTTCGAACTTTATGTACCTATTTGCTGTAAACCACAAAATTCTCATCCCCACTGGTTCGATGATAGACTAGTTAACTTAAAAAATCGGAAGTCGAAAGCGTACGCCAAAATGTTAAAAAGCGGGTTAGAAGCGGACAAAACTATGTTTCTACAACATAGTAACGAATTTGAAATTTATTTCAAATCAAAATACAGGTCATATCTTGATCAAATTTAAGACAAAATCAAAGTAAATCCAAAACAATTTTGGAAATACTTTAGGAATAAACGCGAAATTGAAGGATACCCTGCTAATATGACCTACAACAATACCAGCTCTTCAAATGCAACAGATATAGCTGACATGTTCGCGTCGTTCTTTCAATCAGTCTATAGACCAAGCGTAAAAGCGTTACTAGTGGATTGTACGAACAACCCAGCAACAACAACACATCAATAACTCCTCCTATTATTTTTGAGGACAACATTTTATCGGCTTTAAGGAGGTTTGGAGATGGTTGCAGTCTTGACGATATACCCTCTTCTATTCTGAAGGAGTATGCTGAAATTTTAATAATTCCATTATGCTATCGATTCAATCATTCCTTAAGCACCGGCGTGTATCCCGAAAAATGGAAAATTTCAAAAATTACTCCAATTTTTAAATCGGGTAAGCGTGATGATATCACATGTTACAGAGGAATATCAACTACATCATCAAATGCCTGGCCGATCCACATCGACTAATCTGGTTGAATTCACCAGTAAACTAATTAACGAGATAGAAAAGAACCGTCAAGTTGATGTAGGGTACACGGATTTCAGTAAAGCATTTGATTCTATCTGTCATCTGTCATCGATTACATAAATTGGTTTAAGTCATATCTATCAAACGAGCGACAATTTTGTAATAATGGGAAGTGAGAAAATGGGAAGTGGTGTTCCCCAAAGATCACACCTTGGGCCTTGGATTTTTATTGTTTTCATAAACCGAATATCAGAGATAATCAAAAACTCAGACGTGCTCATATTTGCAGATGATGTGAAAATTTTTCGTACTATTAATGATTTGTTAGATACGGAGAAACTTCAAGAAGACTTAGATAGATTAAGTGAGTGGTGTGATGGAAACTCACTATACTTAAATACTAAGAAATGCAAAATCATGTCTTTTCATCGTAAAAGAAATCCGGTTATTACATACTTCATACAAAGTCAACAACGAAGTACTGCAAAGAGTCAATGAGATTATTGTCTTAGGTGTTACATTTGTCGAAAACGCACGTTTCAATAGGCATATTGAAAATTGTATTGCGAAAGCGAATGCCATGTTCAGATTTGTTAAAAGATGGACAGGTGAATTTAAGGATATTCAAACCTTATGTTCACTATATTTCGCTTATGTTCGATCTCAACTGGAATACGCTGTAACGGTCTGGAATCCATACTATGCTGTGCACATAAAAAGAATTGAAAGCATTCAAAAAAAGTTCCTGATTTTTTTGTTAAAGAAAAGTGGCTGGGATTACGACCAAAACTTACCATTCCATGAAAATGTGGCTCGCTTACCTCCATACCCAACAAGATGCACGGAATACAAAATATGCACGCTTGAAAATAGACGACTGCCCTTGGGCGCATTCTACTAACTATGGAGAAAACAACCCCATTAATAGGATGTCTAAATCGTTCAACTTAATTTACAACCTATTTGACTTTAATTTGTCAAAAAATAATTTTAAAAATATCTTGAAAAACTATTTTTTAAATTTTTAATTGTCAAACTAAAATTTGGTTTATATTTTCATTTTTTAAGTTTTTTGTTTGAAATTACTGTTTGAACTATTGTAAAATCTGAAATCATACATGTAAATTACAAAATTGATTTCTTGAAATAAATAAATAAATAAAAACGAGTACCTATGATTAGTACCTATGATTATTCTCCGAGATTTTAGTCATCTGAATTCCAGTCATAATTTAATTACACTGTAAATAATTGAAAGGATGGCTGGGTAGATTTTAAGCACTCAATAGAAAATCAAGAATAAATTAATCCCATCAAAGTAATCACCTTGATTAATGTGAATGATGAATGGTGCATACAAAAGCGGATTTCGTCCAAGCAGTTGAACAAGAATAATATGAACAAACGTTTACGTTTATGATATGAAAGATAGCACCGATGAAAATAGGGCTGCGTGAGAAACGTGATCGATAGACAAAGTTAAGAAGAAACGCCCGTTATGGCGGGACGAACTGCAAATCTGCTTGCAGAAAAAAGTACGTACTCCTAACTCAACAGACTAATAGTATAAGCAGAAATAAATTAATAACATAAAAATAATAACCACTGGAATCATAGATCAAAATGTCAAATAAAGTTTATTATAGGAAATCTGTTCTCTTTTTCAAGCTCTGTATTCATTAAAGTTAAATAGTAAGAGAATTAAAATATTCAACTAATTTCAGACAATAAAGGTGAAACTAATAACGATAAAAATACTTCCAATAAAGCTACAAACGAATTCGTATTAAAGTATATGATGATAGTAAGTTCAAAATTTTTCATCAAGTTCAAAAAAATCATTAAAATGAAGTAGTTTGAACCGAATTACCATTAGTCATATAAAATGTTATATAGGAAATAGAGTCATCCTCGTAACATCGTGATGGTTTTCCCTAGAATATGTCAAATTGTTAAATATGTTACGTTTATCAAATTGATTCGTATATTATTTAGCTATATATGTAGTTTAAAATGAGATCATATTCATAATTACATTTTCATTTGTATATATATAACTTTAATTATTCCGTAAAAATTTCCTTAGAATTCTATAATTCCCAGTTGAACGATTTGTATTTTATTTGCTATAAGAATTCATTTTTTATTTTGTTAAATTTAATTAATTAATAAAAATGAGTATGACAATTATTTGTTGGTTTTTTTAAATAAACATATTATTACGTATTTGTACATGTATATATTGTAATATGTTGGTAGGAAAGGAACACACATGAAAAAAACCCATTAGGAAAATTCTCACTGTAATTTGGCTGGATGGTAATTTTTCAAACGAAACAAAAATATGTATAGGTTATAAGTGATGTGTGTACCTGTACAACGTAATAGTTGTATGTTAATTGTATAAAATTTATTTTTTTTACAGTAAATGAGTCATGCAACATTATTTAATTTGTAAACCATTGTACACGAATACACATCATATGTATGTATATAATATACTCGTACTCGTATAGTAGAAACCGCTTAAAACTGATTACATCGTCGTTATGAAGTAAGAGTCCAAGTTTGAAGTTTAATTGAACTTTGTAAATTTTTACGATTATGACGAGCGGTTAAATTTGAAATACTTATAAATAATACCTAATAAAACCTGCATGGGATTTAATAGATAAAATACTTGCATTACCTTCCCACGGCAGCCTGAGGTAATTTCTTCTTGAAAAGAAGAAACGGTGAACTAACGGTGAGGGTCAGCTCATTTCGAGGTTTGCATTATGCCATATAGGGTATTGCATTAGTCATTTACAACAACAATCGTACTATAAATTACCACAAATTTTTTACAAAAATTACCACGTAAATGCAATCCAATTTTTAGTACTAAAATGTTGTACTAAAATATTAAAAGCGATATTACAAACTAAAGAATAGCCATAAATATTATTATAGCTGTGTTTCTTATTTAAATGCGTAGATCGAGCAGATTTTGAAATCTGAAATTAGATCGATCTGATCGATCTGAAATAAGAAACAGGTTTTAGATTTGGTAGATCAAAAAACTTATCAACTGTCATCAAACTGTCAAAAAATACACGATTAATACAAATCAATTCTACTTATTATTTACAGCTACTTATTATTTGGATTCAAATTACGAACACGAAGGAAATATTACGAACGACCGTATACGAACACGAAGGGAATATTAACGTGCTAAATTACTTTGAGGAAATTGTACCACGAATGTGAAATTGTACAACTTCTTGCAAATACTCTATAAAAAAATATGCACTGAGAAAATTTTGGTCTTTTGTTTTAAAAGATTTGCGATTTTAAATATAAGGAGTCGATTTTTCTTAAAAAATAAGGTGGTTTTCTTTAAGTTAACAGATTTATTCATAATTTTAAAATTTTCCAAGTCTTTAATTGAAGTAATCAAAAATCTTTAAACCAACAATCTTCAAAAGCGTAAAAATGATATTGTAGCATTAAAATTATTTATTCCTGCTTCCTTTTTTAAAGATTTAAATGTTGAGGCTCAAGCTACAATAGTAGTTCGATAAATATAAAACCACATGCTATAAGTCGAATGATAACGAAATAGTTGAGTACTTAATTTTAAAATTTTTGGTCCTTTCATGTTAAGGAAATTATATTTGTTTTAAAATTCATTTTCTTAAATTTAAAGTAAATAAAATTTAAATTTAAGAATTTTAATATTTTGAAACAATGATTTATGTTACATGAAAATAAAGAATAAATTCCTTTGCGCAAAATTTATAGCAGTAATATCTTAAGATTAATGAATAAATTCATATTTTCTAAAGATTATTTTTCTGGGTGTGGCTGTATAAAATAATAATTTCATTATTTAATAAAAACAATATAAAATAATAATTAAAATTTTTTTCTGTTTCCATTTTAATAACGTTTGCAAAAACAAACAAAAATGATGAGAATGACAGACAATATAGATTTGAATTTAAATTACGTGAAACTAAAACTAATCTGAGAAATCGGAATAATTTTACAAATCAAAAAAATCGATCTAATCAATCTGAAGAAAAATAAGAAACAGCAAGAAAATTGATCAGATCGATCTGAACTGAAATAAGAAACAACTTTTTAGTACTCAGATCGATCAGATCAATTAGATCGGAAATAAGAAACGCAGCTTATGTTTATAAAATAAAATTAAAATATTAATTAAATCACGTAATAAACTTCGAAGCCAAAAACTCTCACTGTTGATTTGGAAAATTATAAATCCAAAACTAAATCCTAATCCACTTTTCCAATGCAATACAGCTATAGACAGACTACTGGGCCGACATGTTGTAACTATCACTATTTTCGCTTCGACCAGAAAACCGTGCCACTTTGATGAAAATTTAAAAATTTACATGAAAGAAAATAAATGTTTACTTCCAAAATACCGTTATTCTATCGAAAATGCATCGAAGCGAAAATAGTGATAGTTACAACATGTCGGCCCTGGTTTCATAACTATAATTTCGAGATCATGGCCGACATGTTGTAACTATCATTATTTTCGTTCGATGCATTTTCGATAGGCATTGACAAAAATGTCAAGATTGGCATTTAGTTGACGTTTAAATTGTCAGAAATGACTTTTATATTGACATAACAGAAAAAAAAATTGTTCCGCCACCCAAATTTCTCAATTACAAATTTAAACCTCAAAGGAAACTAGAATGTCTTGGTAAACTATTAGTGTCCGGAATCTCCATTTTTGATATATTCGGCGTTGGGAGCACAAAATAGCCTCGGGATGAGAAAAAATAGCTCATTCCGAAACTATGTATAAAACGAGTTGCAAACCATGGTTAGGGCTGACAACGAAACCATGGTTAACTCGAAGCCATAGTTATGAAACCAGTAAAGTGTTATAGCATAACACCCGAAACTATGAAAAACAAATCGTTACAATTGTAATATAAGCGGCGGATTAATTTGGAATCTCAACAACGACTTCGGTTAAGAATTAAGGACTACTACGATTTAAAACTCGGTCGGGATCAGTAAGAAAGCCCGAATTACAAAATACCGAATTACAAAATCCCGAATTATCAAAATCCCGACTTTTAAAAAATATCGCTTTTCAAAATCCCGCTTTTTGAATAAGCCGCTTTTTAAAACCCGGCTTGTTACAATCCCGATTTTGTTAAAATCTTAAAAAATCCCACCAAAAAGCGGATTAAGAGAATTAAAGACATATTGTTGACATGATGTTTCCATTAAGGGAATACTGATAAAGAAGATATGTATTTCTGTCATTTTTAAAGCTGTTTGTGAGGTGGTTGTATTTGACCTAAAACTTGTCGGTCCAGTTGAATTGTTTAGAATAGGAAAGGCCCCGCAATCATCTAGAACTAACAGTATTGGTGCAACAAATAGAAACAAACAAAAATATCATCGCCCAATAATTGAAAAATTTGCGTCAAAAATTGACAAAAGTAAGTTTTTTGGATGCTGTTTCAAATGCAATAGCCAATTAACTGCTGCGATGCTGGGATTTCCAGCGGCTTCAAGAATAAACGTCAACGAGTATCTGTCGTTTGAAATGCGAGCAGTGTTTAAGAAATGTTTGGAAATGAAAAAGGCCGGCGCTTTTGCTAAAACTTATAATAAAAATGGATCCGTACAGGTGAAACGGACTCAGAGATATACACAATATCAAGCTCATATTATTTCGACGTTTTTCTTATGAAAAAGGATCTCAACTTGGATCCATAGACATACAATAAAATCTTCTCAGGAAATAATGATTTGAACAATGATGGAGAAAATGGGACTATCAATTATTTAGCCGAGACGGGGGAAGCTAACACTTCAAACCAAACGGTAATCACTAATCACTTTTATTCGAAAGAGGCTGCACATAATAAACACTAATTTTAATTTCAATAATATTAAGTGTTATATTTTTATGGTTATTATCTCATTTTATTTTATAGGACATAGCAGTTAGTTTTCATGTGATATTTAATTTAATTTAAATTTAATTAATTAGACTTGCTATGAAAAATAAATTTAAGCATAAAAATTAAATCAATCTCAAAGGGCATAGTAAGTTCACAATTTTAGTTACGAACAAATTGAATTCATTAATTATAGTAAATTTAAAATTTACTTCTTGTTAAATAAAACAATTTATTTTATTTCTTTGTTATTTTCAATTTAAATTTTATTTTATTTATTTTATATTTCATTATCTAGACAGTCGGATCCGCTCGAAACGCGATATTTCAAAATGCGATATTTCAAAACGAGATATGACAAAACGAGATATGGTACAAAACGCAATATTTCAAAATACGATATTTCAAAACGCGATATGGTACAGAATATGCGTTGTGAAGCGACGGGAGCGCAGTGACCCACCTGATACCGATCCTATATACTATCGCTCCTATCGATTTTTAAATTCCTATAAACTGAAATTGATCCTAAACTCCCGTTTTGTACCATATCCTGTTTTGTACCATATCGCGTCTTCAAATATCGCGTTTTGAAATATCGCGTTTTGTACCATATCGCGTTTTGAAATATCGCATTTTGAAATATCGCGTTATGGCGTTTTGTACCGTATCGCGTTTTGAAATATCGCGTTTTGATAATTCGCGTTTTAAAATATCGCGTTTCAAATGGGACCAATAGACAGTAGAACCAATAGACAGTAAAACCATGTTTTTTCTACGTGCCGCTCTTGATCCTTCTTAAGCTTCTCAGTGTCGCTTAATTGTACTAATGCTGGTTTTAGTCACAGTAACACCAATTGTAACCCCTACCCAATTTATTAGTAATTCGCCAGTAATATATACCTAATGTAGTACTAAAAGCAACGTTAAATAATAGAAAAGGGCTAAACATCCGCCATCTGAATTCTCTGAAATCAAGCGATTCAACTTTCTGGTTTCTCAGTAATTCGAAATGATCGTACTTCTCGTGTCGCGGTGGTGGTGTTTGTATATTTTCAAACTCAAACATAAAGTCAAAAGTTATTTATCAATATCCAGTTCCATAAAAATTTGAGTTACTTTTTCTCGAAGTCAGATATGCTGACCAAATTTTTCTTCTTGGAGTTGTTTATATACCACCAAGCATAAATTGCATTGGCGAATTCGAAAATCTTTTGAATAATCTCACACCCCGATTTTCAATAATAATGCCGCGACCCACTTCTTCACTAATTCTAGTTCTCTGTTAGATTTATTATTAACTAATCTCAATAGCATATCATTTTTTCAATTTTTCAATACCTGGAACCCTAGGCTAATAATCCCTGAAATTTACGATAGAGATAGAGACTATAATAAGCTAATTCTTGATGAAATTCCTGTTAAGAAAGCAAATCTTCCATTTCAGCAAATAGTTTATTTCTGAATTCAGTCCAAGCTATACATACTAGCCAAGGGAATTTTTCACATCCGGCCGTTTTCCCAACAGCTCCAGATTCTGAAGATACATTCAAACTCTATCCAGTTTCTGAAGCCGAGCTTCACTCAGCTATATTTCAGATTAAGTCAATGGCGATTGTTTTTGATAGTTTGAATCTTAGGTTCATCAAAATTCTACTCCCTCATATAACTCAGTTTATTCAACATATTTTTAATACAATAATTGGGACATCTTCTTTTCCAAAGGTCTGCAAATTGACAAAAATCATACCTATAGCCAAGTGTAAAACCCAAAAACAGAAGCCGACTTCAGACTTATCAGCATGTTGCTGTCACTTTCAAAAGTTTTCGAAATTGTAGTACGTAACCAACTCGTGAAATTCTTAGATAATAACAGTCTTCTTTGTCGTTTCCAGTCGGGCTTTACGGAAGGACATAGCACTACTACCGCTCTAGTTAAAATTCTAAATGATGTTAGGCACAATATTGACAAAAGACGAATGATGATTTCAGTGCTTTTGGACTTTTCTATAGCTTTTGACAGCATCGATCATCAATTGCTTTCTCATAAGCTCTCTAATAAATTTGTGTTCTCTGAATCGGCTGTGAGGTTTTATGACAGCTATTTGAGGGGTAGGTCTCAAGTTGTCGATGTTGATGGGACTTTATGGCAAAGCTGTAGTTCTCCAATAGGTGTGCCACAAGGTTCGGTTCTGTGGCCACTACTTTTTCCCTTTATGTGAGCGAAATTGGGGAGGTTGTTGGAAATTCTTTCTATCACCGTTTTGCGGATGACCTCCAAATGTATAATACCTGCGAAATTACTGATAATGTTAATTGTGTAAAGAGCATAAATGAAGATCTGTGTCATATACAGGAGTGGGCAGTTGAACATAAATTAGTATTAAATCCAAAAAAGTCGCAAGCAATTGTGATATAAATATAAGAATTCAATTGATACCGATAGTATGCCCAAAGTAACTTTGTGTAACTCTTCCCTAGAATATGTAAATTGTATCCGTAATTTGGGGCTTATTATAAACAAAACACTGACATTGGATGACCTATTAAGGTTGTCAGATGTAGAGTGTATGGTATTTTGAGATTACTTTGGTCTGTCACAAATTTCGCTGGACTCGAACTTAAAAGAAAAATTTTCATATTGGTAATCTTTAACCATTTTCTATACTGTAATGTTATGTTTGGAATGAGCAGGGGGTGTGAACACAAATATGTTCTTCTTTTTAATGCGTGTGTTCGTTACGTTTATGGTCTAAGAAAGTTCGATCACATATCCCACGTCTCAAACAATCTATTGGGTTGTAGTATTCTAACTTTTTTCAAATATCGAGCTGTGGTGTTCCCATTCAAACTAATTAAATATAAAAAGCCTGGATGTCTTTTTGATATTCTGTCATTCGCTAGATCAAGTAGAACTATGGATTTGAACATAACACCTAATTCGTCAGTCCATCTCAATTCATCGTTATTCTTCTCGGAAGTAATGCATTGCCTCTGTCGCTAAAATCAGTAGCATCGGTTTCAATGTTTTGTTCGGGAGCATTCACGTTTTTGAGGGATCGGTAGGGGGTTTTTGGGTGTGATATTGTGAACTTGGGTCTGTCTTAATCTTTATTTTTGAATTTTAATTGTAATTTCTAATTAGGAATTATATTTGAAGTTGTTCTTCTCTCTTTATAATAAAAAAAAAAAAAAAAAATACTATAATATTATATGTAATTAAATCAAATATTGAATTTGTATGTACACTCTCGTGGAAATGTAATGAGTCTAATGGCTCAAATTTCTTTTTAAATAAACAAATACATATTAAAATATTTGTTTTTTTTCAATTTTTATTACGAAATCAGCTATTGTTTGATTCATCTTGGACAAATTATGGGATGTGATTTGCATTTTAAACTGAATTATTGAATTTTTGGAATTTGGCCATGCTCATTGGCTTAACCAATAATTGTCAAATTTGGTATGCAGAATTGGATCTGAATTCTTACTTGAAGTTTGAACGAAGTTCCGGAATTCTGCCTTACTCAACTTAACTAGGCCATTTCTTAACAAATTATAGTCAAATTTGGTATGTATATCTAGATTAAGATTTTAACGTGAATTTATTAACATGAAGTTCTGAAATTAGGCAATTTTTTTTTTGTTTTAAGAAAGTATTAATTATTCAGTGGATTTAATGTCCTTTAAAGGTTAAGTATTGGGAGTATAATTTAGTTTTTTGTATTTTTTTGCAGGAAAAACACGTTTATTTCTAAGAAATTGAAAATTTTATTTTAATCAAAATATTTTCCATCGTTATCTATGACTTTCGACCATGTTTCTGGTAATTTATGGATTCCATCGAAAAAAAAATTGTTTGTCTTTTAGCCATTTTAGCTCATAGTACACCGCACTCCTTTCTGATCCCACCAAATGAAATGCACAGCATAACCTTACTTCCATGAATGTTTCGTTTTGCTGTTGATGTGGATGTTCGCTTGGATGAACCCATGATTTTTTGCGTTTAGAGTTATGGTAAAGTAAATCCACTTTTCATCTTCAGTCACAATTTGAGGCAAAAAATACCATCTTCGGTGTCTTGTAAGCAAAGAGTTGCAAACCATTAAACGATTTTCAATGTTGGCTTAGTCAGTTCATGGGGTACCCATTTTCCTCCATTTTGAATCATTTTTATTGCATGTAAACGTTTGCTTATGGCTGCTTGAGTGATATTTAACTGTTCAGTAAGTTCTTTTTCTCTTTGAGTTAAGTTTTCCTTCAATAATGCTTCCAATTCTTCATCTTCGAATTCTTTTGGTTGGCCAAACCGTTCTTTGTCACTGACATCAAAATCACCACTTTTGAATCGTTACACCAGTTTTCGCAAGTTTGCTGAGTTGGAGCATGTTCACCATAAGTTTCTTGAAGCAAACGAAAACTTTCAGTCGCTTTGTTTCTTTTGATTAAAGCAAAAAAGTAATGCTTGCCGCAAACGCTGTTGGTACGAAATACGATATGTTTAAACGAATAAAGGTATAAACAGAACCAGAGATACAGCGACAATATACATACATCGGCAACATACATTTGTCTGCTAGCGATGTCGCTTTGGTAAACACAACAAGCGCGTCAGCGTTGAAGCGACAAAACAAGAAAAATAATAACAAATTAACCCTAAAATATTTCATTTATCTTTTTATCGACCCTATTTAAATTTTTTTACATAAAACATTGTGTACAAGATTCAGATTTGGTTGAAATTCATATAAAAACAGTTGTAAAAAATGTTTAATAATATAATAATCTGAAACTTATATTGGTAGTACTGCAGCACCGGCGACAAAATTAGAATGGATTCTAAAAAAATCAGCGACAATGTCATCGTCGCCAGCGACATTGGTTGTGTTAGCATCCTATGGTTTATGTGTATTTTAATTTGACAGGCGTTGTATCTTGTCGCTGTATCTCTGGTTCTTTTATACCTTAATGACAAACTAAATTTTAATGTGGAATGTCAACACTTTAAAATGCCGTATGTATGTCATTGTAAAAGAATGTTTAGTACTAAAGTTACGCCGTCTTTTAGAAAATCCAAAAAACTAAGTTATACACCCAATAATACCCGCCTTTTCATTCCCGCGCACACCACCAATTAACCTACTCACACAATTACAGTATACCACCTGCACATTTCAAGCTCCATATCAACCTATTTACTGACGAGGAAGATGGGTCAGCGTTGACATCACCGATCGTAATCGTTCGACATCGATTGGCTTTGCATCTAGCCTCTGGTGGGATTCGAACCCAGTACACAAGTGCTGAAGCTCCAACCACTGCACCACTTGTCCGGTAAAAAAACAAACGTTAAACGGAACTTAGCCATTTCCGATCATAGTCAACTTTTGTCACATTTTGACCATTTGACATATCGGTCTAGAATGAAATTCTAACAAGAATTTCGAACGCATTTAAGGAATTTGGCATTGCTTAATCAAACTAGTCCATTTCTTCTTCATATTGAGTGGAATTTCGAAATTTCTTGACCTGGGTCAAATTTATTACTTACAACCAGATTAGGATTCTTATGTACAAGAATTTGGAGAATTTTCTGAAATCCGTCCATGATGGTTGGAACCAGGCCATATCTTAACGTATTAATAATATAAGAGCTGGATTGAGATTTTCACATAAATTTTAGATGCAGAACTAGTTTTTGGCGATACTGATGGGAACAAAGTCATTTTTTTTAGGATTCTATGCATTTATTACATTGTACTAATTAGTAAAAGATTATAAAAAGCTGGTTGAAAAAACAGGATTTTGAAAAGCGGGATTTTGAAAAGCGTGATTGTGAAATCGGGCAAACGAACCCAACCCAACTCGGACATTAAAAATGTATCCAACTTAAACTGCACCAGGAACTTGAATCACCGATATTAATGTTGTTCTTTTGTTCGAATATAGAGTTGGTTCTTCGATCAACAACCGATTTCTTCGGTTCTAGACTGATTTCATAGCTCTCTAAGTAATCGAATATGTTTACTCAGGTTTCACGGATACCATTTTATTATTTCGTTCGTAAACGTTCATTCTGCCAGTCCTACTGGACGACCATCTTCAAAGTGTTGTGGAACAATTATTTCATATAGATGTAAAATTGGGACAATGTGGGACAATTGACTTGGATTCCACACATCTTGTTTCAAACAATAACGCTTCACACATCGTGGAAATAGCTTTATTGCATAATTTAGTAGTCGGTAGCACTTATTTCCTACGAAACGACTGGAACCGATTATCCAATTTGATATATGTCTAAATAATATTTAACCAGTAACTACTTACCACTAGAATAGTTGCAAAATTTAATTTTCGGGGCGGAATGCAATCATTGTTTAAAGGATTTTCTTTTCAAAAAGAAAATTAAATTAAAAGAGATCTTAAACCCATAAATACAGGATGATTGCTTAAAGTATCGAGAACAAATTTCACATAAATAGAAACAGGAATTGTTTGCATGACCTTTAAGGTAAAAATAAAATAGAATAAAGTAAAATCCCAGTAAAAGATCTCATTAAAAGATCCCATCCGTGGCAACAGCAAATATAAACACAAATAAGGACCTTCTGATCAACAAATAATACATTTAAAAAACAACAACAAGAAAATAATTCGACGCGTCAAATAACAGGCTTCAGTTGACAAAGATTGGTTTGGACACGCTATTGAAATAACAAGCGGCAGCAGAGATAGAAGAAAATCCGCGAAGAAAACCTAGTGAACGGAGAGCAGTTGAATGCAGAGCCTGTGGAAAGATATAGAAGCCAGAAATGGAAGATCAGAGCACGTTCTGATAATAGCTCTCACTCGTCCGGAGAGACTAATGAATTAGATTACAGGTCTGAACGTAAATATATACCTGAAGGTATGCGAAGATGAGGCAGCATTACGACAATATACAATAGTCATATGACGAATCCGATGGAAGTAATACTTCCAATATTTGGTATATCACACTTTAACCGAGAGCACATAAAATGGATGGCATTTCATGATGTCTTCGATAAGTTAGGAGTAGTGCACAACAACAAAGTACCAGAGAATACGCGCAAGATCAGTTATTTAAAAACATACACCGGTGACCACCAAATCATTCATGTACACCAAATCATTCATGTAAACAGTATGGTGGTCGACATCATCTGTTGTTACATAATTACAAAAAAGATGACAACAGTTCTAGAACAACAAACGTATCTTGAGCCCAGATAATAGCACCAAATCACTACAGACTGCTGAGAACTTAGAAATAATGAGTATATGATCTTACAAACAGCACTTGACAAAATAACAACCAATGATGGAGACTTGCCTGTATTTACGAATCAATCCTTGCTCACAAGCAAGCTTCATTATTTCAAGTACGAAAAGAAAAATAAACAATTATCGACTATGGAAAAGTGAGTATTTTCTTGTACGTTCCCAAATAACCGAAACAATCAGCAACTTCCAGGATACAATCTGGGATTCAATGTATGATGAACTGAAACTTCACGCACTTTTGTTGGAAGCTGCTAACTTTATCGATCGATGTTACCCTTCCAACGCATAACATGAAAAAGTTGCCCGATTTGCTAGCGGCCAATTTGTAACGAACATGCCATTTACTCACAATATTTCTACAAAAAAATAGAAAAATTTACAAATTTTTTACCCCAGGCTTCTGGTGTAAAAATACACAAACCCTTACATAAATGAGAACTTCCTTAGGTCTCTTCTTGGTAGCTTGGTTTCGTACTGATAAAAAGTTGGTCTAGTCATCAGGTTGCAACGACGTGTCATTAAAAATAACATTTTGTCCGAAAAGCCGAAAAAAATCACAAATAAATTTATATCACGGATGTTTTCTAACAAAAATGAAAACAAAAAATGGCACTAAAATCAAACCATTAACAACAATTAATGATTATAAATTACAATTTCTAATTACATTCAGTTATTTATTAAGATGAGCAGGAACAACAATTGCAGGACCGTGGTAGCTGTAGTTACTGTCGGCAGTTGGAGTACGAAGAAACTCACGACGGCGTAAAGTGCGTTGAGGAGCAAATAATATCACGTGCAAAAGTAGCATTAGCACATGTACGCCTAGAAGCCAGTGACTGAAACCCCCAGGAAACGACAACGATCAAGGTAAGGTGAGAGACTATAATCGTCACGCTGTAAAAAAGGTAATTTTTTGAGAACAAATAACATCAATTCGTATACTCTTAGCGTGACAGTCATAGAACGGGGACCATATGACACTTGCGTAAGCTTAATAAACACATTTTTATTAATCACTTGTTTTTTGTTCCGCAGAATATTTTGAATGTCTTTCAAAAAGTTTAAAAAATCACTCGATCGATTTCGACTTGTTAGGTCATCATCAGGAGTATCTACTGATTTGTATTAGTAAAAATTTTTGTTATATAATAGAAAAAAGCAAAATATAATAAAAGAAGGAGAGAAGAAAAAATAAGCAATAAAAATTAATCTACGGATCGCGCAGGTAGGCGATGAGTCATATGTAGGTTGAGTAACAAAATTCAAGGTATATTATTGCGTACGTGAGAATAGAAAAGGGCGGGGTCTGTAATTGGTGAGAACCGGATTTCTCTTTGTTCGTTAAGGATATTTTGGTTAAGAAATATTGATTTTCGAATTTCGTAAGATTCTAAGGTATCTAAACGTCTGCCTTTGGGTTGTATATGTAATATGTCTAAATTGTTCAAGCTAGCTGTATGATTTTCTGAAGTTAAATGGTTATGGAAAGTTGATTGATTGCAACCAGATAAATGTTCTTTAGCTCTAACTCCAAAATTGCGCCCAGTCTGACCAATATAGGAGAAACTACAATCATTGCAATTGATCCTATAGACACCAGATTTGGAAAGGCGATCAACTCTAGGTTTATTGTTAAAAATCATTTTCTTTATTGTGTTATTATTATAAAAAGCAAAACTAATATTGGTATAATTGGACACGATGTTGCTAATCCGTTGGCTCGTTTTTCCTATATACTCTAAGCGACGCCAATTTTCCCGCGTTGGACTATCCGGTGGATAAATACCCGTTAGAGTTTTACGCTTTAGCTTTTTATTTAATAACTTTAATATAGTCCTAGTTGCATATCCGTTATTCGTTGCTATTTGAAGAATTATGTTAAGCTCAGTGTTATAATTTGAATTTGACAGAGGGATGTTTATTAGTCTATCTATGAGTGAGTGGAAAGCTGACATTTTAATATTATGGGGATGGTTTGAAGAACTAGGGATAACAGCGTCTGTATACGTGGGTTTCCGATAAATTTTGAAGTCTAAAGTAGAATTAATCCTGGTTATTGTTATATCTAGAAAATTAATACATTTATTTTCTTCTTTTTCTAACGTAAAATCAATGGTGGGATACTGAGAATTTAACCAAGTAAGGAAAGAGTCTAACAGTCTATCAGTTCCATTCCATAGACATAATATGTCATCAACATATCTATACCAAAATATTATATGACGAAAATAAGGATTGTTATTTGATAAGATCATTTGCTCGAAGAAATTCATGAAAATTTCAGCCAACAAAGGTGACAGAGGGGAGCCCATGGGTAGACCATCAGCGAATTTGAAATATGTATTATCAAAACAGAAATAATTTTGTTTAATACAAGTCTCAAAAACTAACTTCAGTTCACGACGTAAGCTCTCATCTACAACATCCCTATCTAAGTAATTACAAACTATTTGGGACAAAGTATTAATTGGAATAGAAGTGAAAAGACTGGCAACGTCAAATGAAACTAGTTTTGAATGTAACGGAATATCAACGTCTTGAATTTTGTTAATCAATTCTACCGAGTTCTTAACCGAATAAGCCGAAAAGAAATTAGTATGACAATTGAAAAAATTTATGAAACCCTTACATAGCTTGTAGGCAGGAGCATTGCAATACGCTACTATTGGTCTAATCGGAATGCCTTCCTTATGGATTTTTGGTAAACCATAAAGGATCGGGGCAGATGGATTCATGACAGAGTACTTCCAACCAGTTCCATCAAATAACTTCTGGCATTGGTTGATACACTTACTAACCGAAGTCTTAAAAGACTTAGTTGGATCTCTGCCAAGCTCTATTGCTTTACTTTCTGTAATAAAATCAGAAATTTTATTGCAGTAATCGACTTTTGTGAGCACGGTAATTGTATTGCCTTTATCCGCTTTACACGCTATAAGGTCATGGTCACGTAGTTTTTTCTTTATCGCACCAATCACTTTGAGGTTAGTATTAGAAGCAGCAGAAGAAGAAGAGTTTATCGGAGAAGAAGAGTTATCAATACCTTTCTTTATTTGTAACGCACACACTGATTTTATTTGGGTTATCTGGCCAGATAAGGCTGTTTCGGCATCTACAGCCAGATTTTCGAATGATCGAAGGTCGATTTTGTTTGGCGTAGGGGCATAATTCACTCCGTTGCTAAGCATTTGCACCTCTGTATCACGGAAAACGACTAAGGACAAGTTCTTAAAACGTGGATGAAATTGGAAATCAGACGAACCAACATTACCTCTACGGTTAAATGGATAAGCCTTATCTCGCAACACATCCAGTTTAGCTTTTTGTTTCACATATTGAATATGTGAAATTTCAGCTACCTCTGCACGAACTTTTTTGTCCAGCCAATCGAACTCAACAGAGTGCAAACGAATTGCTAACTCAGTGTGAACAACTTTAAGATGGAGATATAAGTTGTTCCTGGTAGCATACCCTTTACGCAGCTCGTTATCCCTCCAGCTACAACGCGCTAGATTGATAGCTCTTCTTCCCTCCAAAGATTTACTATTGCATTTAATGTTAGTATAGTTAGGAAGCAATTTTAATTTTTTACAACTACTATTAAACCATATTTGATTATTAGAATAACAAATTCTTACCAACAAACGACGATAAATTACGGCGAGGGTGGCCAAATCTGCCAACTTAATACTTTTAATGCTATTTGCCGTAGGCACTTGGCGAAACACACTTATACTTAATAAACACATTTTTATTAATCACTTGTTTTTTGTTCCGCAGAATATTTTGAATGTCTTTCAAAAAGTTTAAAAAATCACTCGATCGATTTCGACTTGTTAGGTCATCATCAGGAGTATCTACTGATTTGTATTAGTAAAAATTTTTGTTATATAATAGAAAAAAGCAAAATATAATAAAAGAAGGAGAGAAGAAAAAATAAGCAATAAAAATTAATCTACGGATCGCGCAGGTAGGCGATGAGTCATATGTAGGTTGAGTAACAAAATTCAAGGTATATTATTGCGTACGTGAGAATAGAAAAGGGCGGGGTCTGTAATTGGTGAGAACCGGATTTCTCTTTGTTCGTTAAGGATATTTTGGTTAAGAAATATTGATTTTCGAATTTCGTAAGATTCTAAGGTATCTAAACGTCTGCCTTTGGGTTGTATATGTAATATGTCTAAATTGTTCAAGCTAGCTGTATGATTTTCTGAAGTTAAATGGTTATGGAAAGTTGATTGATTGCAACCAGATAAATGTTCTTTAGCTCTAACTCCAAAATTGCGCCCAGTCTGACCAATATAGGAGAAACTACAATCATTGCAATTGATCCTATAGACACCAGATTTGGAAAGGCGATCAACTCTAGGTTTATTGTTAAAAATCATTTTCTTTATTGTGTTATTATTATAAAAAGCAAAACTAATATTGGTATAATTGGACACGATGTTGCTAATCCGTTGGCTCGTTTTTCCTATATACTCTAAGCGACGCCAATTTTCCCGCGTTGGACTATCCGGTGGATAAATACCCGTTAGAGTTTTACGCTTTAGCTTTTTATTTAATAACTTTAATATAGTCCTAGTTGCATATCCGTTATTCGTTGCTATTTGAAGAATTATGTTAAGCTCAGTGTTATAATTTGAATTTGACAGAGGGATGTTTATTAGTCTATCTATGAGTGAGTGGAAAGCTGACATTTTAATATTATGGGGATGGTTTGAAGAACTAGGGATAACAGCGTCTGTATACGTGGGTTTCCGATAAATTTTGAAGTCTAAAGTAGAATTAATCCTGGTTATTGTTATATCTAGAAAATTAATACATTTATTTTCTTCTTTTTCTAACGTAAAATCAATGGTGGGATACTGAGAATTTAACCAAGTAAGGAAAGAGTCTAACAGTCTATCAGTTCCATTCCATAGACATAATATGTCATCAACATATCTATACCAAAATATTATATGACGAAAATAAGGATTGTTATTTGATAAGATCATTTGCTCGAAGAAATTCATGAAAATTTCAGCCAACAAAGGTGACAGAGGGGAGCCCATGGGTAGACCATCAGCGAATTTGAAATATGTATTATCAAAACAGAAATAATTTTGTTTAATACAAGTCTCAAAAACTAACTTCAGTTCACGACGTAAGCTCTCATCTACAACATCCCTATCTAAGTAATTACAAACTATTTGGGACAAAGTATTAATTGGAATAGAAGTGAAAAGACTGGCAACGTCAAATGAAACTAGTTTTGAATGTAACGGAATATCAACGTCTTGAATTTTGTTAATCAATTCTACCGAGTTCTTAACCGAATAAGCCGAAAAGAAATTAGTATGACAATTGAAAAAATTTATGAAACCCTTACATAGCTTGTAGGCAGGAGCATTGCAATACGCTACTATTGGTCTAATCGGAATGCCTTCCTTATGGATTTTTGGTAAACCATAAAGGATCGGGGCAGATGGATTCATGACAGAGTACTTCCAACCAGTTCCATCAAATAACTTCTGGCATTGGTTGATACACTTACTAACCGAAGTCTTAAAAGACTTAGTTGGATCTCTGCCAAGCTCTATTGCTTTACTTTCTGTAATAAAATCAGAAATTTTATTGCAGTAATCGACTTTTGTGAGCACGGTAATTGTATTGCCTTTATCCGCTTTACACGCTATAAGGTCATGGTCACGTAGTTTTTTCTTTATCGCACCAATCACTTTGAGGTTAGTATTAGAAGCAGCAGAAGAAGAAGAGTTTATCGGAGAAGAAGAGTTATCAATACCTTTCTTTATTTGTAACGCACACACTGATTTTATTTGGGTTATCTGGCCAGATAAGGCTGTTTCGGCATCTACAGCCAGATTTTCGAATGATCGAAGGTCGATTTTGTTTGGCGTAGGGGCATAATTCACTCCGTTGCTAAGCATTTGCACCTCTGTATCACGGAAAACGACTAAGGACAAGTTCTTAAAACGTGGATGAAATTGGAAATCAGACGAACCAACATTACCTCTACGGTTAAATGGATAAGCCTTATCTCGCAACACATCCAGTTTTAATAATTAAGTGGGGTACTGCTTTCATGTACACACACTTATACTGCAAAATTTGAACTTCATAAAAGTAACATAAAGTTTAAATATATTGTTAAAAACAAGGTCATCGCATGGTGACATAGTGTAGTTTTCTTGTTAGTCATGAAATTTAACGTCATTTCCATTTCACTATACGATTTATACATAAAAATATTCAACATAAGTTTTCTTCATTGTTCTCCTGCTAAATGGAAGAATAAATAAGATGTGAACTTACTTGTACATGCAAGAAGTTAGGTATTGCGTAAGCTGAGAACGAACGAAAGAAGTGTATAGTGGCTTAAACGTCAGTGAGTCCTGAAAATCTTTAGAATTTCGTTTAATATCATCACATCGATGTGCGAGTTAAACGTTAAATCAGATCTAAAAATAACCCCAAAATCGTTAATCTTATTAACTCTGTTCAAAATACAATCGATTAAAGCGTAAACGAAGACTATTTGAGACGTGGATCTACAATATGTGATTACTGGGCATTTATCCACATTCAGAAACATAATTTGTAACACACCAATCGCAAAACATGTTCTCGGTCTCGCAGAAACGGTCTAATTCGCATGAAATGTTAGCAAATATTTTCGTGTCGTCTGCAAATAAAATACAAACCATGAATGTGAAACATTCCACAACGTCGTTAAAAAATAATAAAAATAACAGTGGGCCCAAGTGGGTACCTTGAGGCACACCAGACGAAGGAATGAAATACTTTGCGTACGTAATATCAATCTTGATACACATTTTACGATTTGATAAGTAGGACATTAGCCAACCTAAAGGAATAATCTCGCAATTTAGATCTCTAATAAAGTCTGTTAATACATTGCTTAGAATAGAAGAACATTACGTTGTTCACCATTTACTCGAACAGTTTTGGAATGCAGAGCAGAATAGTAATGCCACGACAATTAGTCACATCACTGCGGGATTCATTTTTATAGATTGGACATACATTCGACATTTTCCAAACATCAGGGAAAATGCCTTGGCTGAGACTCTTATTAAACAACTGGCATAAAGGATGGGCAAAAGAAACTGCGCAAAGCTTCAACAGAGATGCTGGTAAACCATTATGCCCCGAACCCTTTCACGCGTCCATATTCATCAATGCCTGCAACACATCAAGTTAACAATTTTTTGTTTGTGAGATATCCTTAAAAAAACGATACTGAAGTAACCGGCAAAGAAATTGCACATTGTTAATGGATTATCAGATTTCTTCGGATTACAGCGTAAATCGTCCTCTACATCAAATGAGGGGTGTGAGGAATTTTTATTATCTTTTTAGGAACAAAGTTTCGTGTAGCAATATTTAACAACTGATTGGAGGTGTCTACTGCACCATTGATATCCATGTTAGATAGAACAACTGTCCAATCAACTTCAGCTAGAAATTTTTTTCTAGAACCGTGGTCGGCAGTCGCATAATCAAATACAGAGCAATTCTTAATGAAACCTGGATTGAAACTGGAATACTTGATAAATACTTGAAGATCCGGCAAGCTCGTCGCAGGGCTCAAGTTTATAAGATCGATTAATTGTTGGTGTAAAAAATTAAGTCCAGATAAATTCCGCAATTTTACGGATATATTGTTAATCTGAGAAGCACCTATGTTTGCTATAAAATCACAGATTAAGGCGGAATGATCGTTAGTATTATCTGGCCGTCCATCATCCAGACTAGATCTGGAAAGTTGAAATCGTCAAAAATAAGGATTCATAAATGGTATTAAATTACTAGAAACGTATTAATGTATTAAGTTTTAGTTTAACCGCAATAAATTCTATGCTTAGGTCGGAATATAAAATTCCACAGCAATAAGATTTAAGAAAAAATATTTATGGACACCGGATCATTTGACACTCCACAACCGGTATATAATACCCAGCGTAAATCTACTTGCTGATGTTGAATTAAAAAATAGACCCAATAATACGTTACGCCACAATACGAATAATAGAAATAGTTAGAATGACTAATTTCCCAGTCAGCTCTTAATAGCCTGAAGTGCATACAAAAACATAGCAAATGATTGTGAGTTGCTTTGGCTGCTTCATTCCGATATATAAAAAATTATTTTACAGTAAAAATGTACCACCGTTTAAGAGATATTTTTGATTAACGTTTAAGAGATATTTTTGATTTGTTTTTCTTCATTTGTCTTACACAAGATTTTATAAAATTTCAAATTATGGCGCAGGAAAGACAAGCGAAGGTTAAATTATTTTCGTTTGTAAAATTGTATTCATATTTTCCGAAATTCGAAAAATTTCATAATAGGCCCCGAGAATCAAGTATGGTGCAATGGTTCCAAAATGTTGAATGTCCATAAACACAAGGGCATCTGAGGTCAATGGCAATATTTCTTTCAAATGAAAGTTTACAACCTACCGCATTCAAAGAATATTTGCACTGAGTGTTCTCATTCCCAAGGCAATATGAGAGTTAAGAAACCACTCCACACACCATTTCGCGAATATATTCATCGTTTAAAATAAATATACAAACGCTCAAGTATACCTAAACCAGATCAAATTTGATCCCTTTTCCTGCTAAATTTGTTACTTTCTTTAATTCGTGACTTTGAGTCGTGCTTAATTATAATTTACGTATAATGGTCCCAAGTTGAAATCGCTGTAAAAAACCTTGCAACTTATATGAACAATTAAAAACAAATCCGCAACTGAAAAATCGCAATATCGTTTGTAATGTCAACTGGGAAATCCATACTCAAAAATAAAACTAACTTCGAATAAAATTTAAAACACTTTTGGTGACTAAGTAGTTTATCAAAAACCGCAATAAAAAAAAGTGAATTATACAGTTAAGTACGTATTCATAATTATGTCGCATTCGTGCAATAAATTATTATTTTCAAATAGTTTCCCTTTTCTATATGCCCGTAGGTAGCAGAATACAAATATAAACTATTTTTATACATATTTCTATAGTTTCGCAGAAATAATTAAGTGGGGTACTGCTTTCATGTACACACACTTATACTGCAAAATTTGAACTTCATAAAAGTAACATAAAGTTTAAATATATTGTTAAAAACAAGGTCATCGCATGGTGACATAGTGTAGTTTTCTTGTTAGTCATGAAATTTAACGTCATTTCCATTTCACTATACGATTTATACATAAAAATATTCAACATAAGTTTTCTTCATTGTTCTCCTGCTAAATGGAAGAATAAATAAGATGTGAACTTACTTGTACATGCAAGAAGTTAGGTATAGTACTTATTATTAAAAATGTATAAAGAAGATAAAATAGTGTTTGATTTATTAATCGCATTTTTTTTTAATTAAATCATATCCCAAACGTATTCCAGAAATATCTAGGTCTAGGCCTTCACTCAAACAACATTACAAACTAAAACTTAACCGCTTTTATCAAGTAACTAAAGATTAATCAATTAATAGACCGTCATCAACAAATTTAATTTCTAAAGTAATTTTTCAGCAGTCTCATGAGATGCTCAAAATTACAAAAGTGATATTTGAACTAGATAGTTTCAGCTCAGACGAAAAAAAATCAGCCTTAACCTGTATAAAATACATTAAATTATTTAGTTTATTTTAAATTTTGCCTATCTTAATTCTTAATTTTATAACAATTTTTGGCATTATGTGATAGGTAATGCTAAGGGTTTTAGGGGGCTTCATCTCCAGACTGAAATAAATAACCGAAAACTTTATTTATACAAATTTAAAAAATTTATACAAATTATTACGAAACGATGTAGGTTTTTCGACCAATAAATTTAAGGTACAGTTAACAGTTGGGAGAACGGCTTGTTAATTTTTATGGAGTACAAAGAAATCAACACCGTTGGGTCTATTATGAAACCTATCGCATTTCGCATTACGATTTTCGGATATATCTCGAATTACCACAGGGCCTTTCAAATGTACTAGCCAAATTACAAAAATTGCAGAGAATCGTCACTTTAATATGTCCTTGACAAGCTCCACATAAGGATCATTTAAAAGCCTTAGTTTAAAATAATAATTATTTTAATCCTATTGATGATTGTAGTGGGGTAAAAATAAGCTCATGAGCACAGCAAATCAGCTTCCTTTGAATCCCAATCGTACCTGCTTTCTGTAGCTATATATGCTTCAATCAAGAATCGTGGATTGTACGATCTTGATAGTGTGGGTTCTCGATTAAATATTGATAGTGCGATCGAGAGTTAGTAGATGGGTCCCGAGACCAATGTGCCCCGCAACTAATGTGTGGTGACTGTTCTTATTACGTAGAGAAGTCCGCTAACTTAGTACATGGGGAAATGAAAAACATAATCTGTTTAGTTTACATGCAGTGATGGAAGCCATCACTCGTTGTGAGCAGTGCCAACAATAATTAGAGCGGCTCTTCTTTCCTTGAAATTCTTAATGTTGGCTCTGAGTAATTCGTTTACCTAAGTTGTTTGCAAACTATTATGTCCCTTCGTCTTGAACAGTTCTATATGTTCAACTATTTCGGCTGCATTTCGACTGAGATACATGGGGCGGGAAACAATCCAGTCTCAATTACCGGGCAGCAACCATTATTAAAGTAAAGGCTCTTAATCGAAATTACTACCTTCGGTTAGACCTAAGATTCTCTCTGGTAGTAACGTTATTAGTGTGCTGGAGCCTAACTATTGAATTCGACGTTCATTTTCGAACGATATCGTTTTCCTATCGCAGACAAAAGAAGAAAAAGAAAAATGTATGAAATTTTTACTATTCTTTTCTCTTTTGTTTCCACGCTTGCTATAGGAAAATATACCCGTCAAAATGTATTGGATACGTGAATATCACCAACATCGCCTTGCAAAAACAAGCCTCTTAATAGCATAGCAAGCTTCATTTCACTATATCCATTCCTGGACAAAAACAACCTAATTTCGGTAGAAGGTAGACTGGAAAATTCAAAGCTCCCGGATGTAGAACGACATCCGTTTATAATCCCATACAATGGACACTTTACCGGCTTGACACTACATGGGAGTAACTCTCTGATTTTAGCATACATTCGCAGACGGTTCTAGATCGTCAGAGGAAACCTGCCTGCTCCTTGAGTCACTGTTACTCGATTATTCGACCATTCACATATATACTGGAGTGGATTATGCAGGACCCATTAACATACGGACGACTAGAGGCCGCGGAAATAAATCCTACACGGGGTATATCTGCATGGAGTAAAATCCATCAAAACTCATTTTAAAAAATGTATAGGCGATACGAGGTTAATAGCGTGCCTAAACTCCAGGCCACTCTGCCCATTAACTGAGGATCCAGAATCCTTAGAGGTGTTTACACCAGTGCATTTCTTAATTGGAAATGCACTTACAGCTCCTCCAGAAAAAGAACATCCTGACGCCCCATAAAAACTTCTGATCTCGATGAAGGGTGGTGCCGAACATGCAGTCGCAGTTTTGGAATTAATGGACAATGGACTGACACACAACAACCTAAACTATCATAGAAGAAAACGAGATTGGGCGATACCATTGGCAAAATAGCTGGGGACATGTTCGGGGTGCTATCTCAAAGAAAAACGGAGCAGTATGAAGAACAGTTTGAACGAATTCAACGCAATGAAGAATACACCATAAAATTGTTAAAAAATGAAACGACAATACGATGAAATTATACAAACATAGCAGCGATATAACCGCCAAACAATTAAAACAACTCGTGAACCCACCACCAACGCCTGGAACACAAGTTAACAGCACTGAACGAGTATCGGACGTTTTAGACAAGGCGTTAGCAACAATATTGCTCTCGTTGCAATTAGGACTAGCCATGAAGCACGTTGAACACACCCAACCGGGTCTTCTACAAGTACTAACCGGGGCTAAAAGTGACGTCATTCATCCCTCGTGGTTACCTCCCGTACAACTGGACAATAACTCTTGGAGTTACACCATCTATACCAATTAATGACGGTTAGAACCCGCGTAACACAGTCAAATGCCATCATCGCTATCGAATTGCCATTAGTCCAAGTATGAACTTACAACTTATATGAAGTAATTCCGGGCAGTCATCATCAATCAGTTGCAAATATTGTCATCAAAAAAATATTTACTTGTCGACCAATACCGAGAACGCTTCGCACCCATTTCATCGGAGGGTACTATTTTGTATTATCGTCTACGCTGAAAAATAATTAAACAGGGAGAAAAAGTTTTTCGAAACAAAATTAAACAGTTAAAGGGTTAATGAAATCAAAAAAATCTACCGCAGTCTAATTTAAATATTTGATCCCAATAAAACTCGCATGTATTGCGAGATAAAACATCCCCTCACAGTTATAGACTGGTACAATCGATTATCTGAGTTTGGTTAGAATTCTTTTAAACGAACTTTACATATAATATATGCTAATTGTAGAGTTAATTAATGTTGGATTAATGGTCTGTATATTGTCAGCTGAGAATACTCTGTACACTTTTGTTTAAACAATTATTTAATATTTATTTGATAAACAACACAAATCATACGTAGTAAAACAACCTTTTCCAACATACTTAGAGGTAGCGTGTACATTACGAATTAAAAATCTACCAGATGTAACCGTTTTTTGTCTAGTATGTTTGTGTTTTAGTAAAACTTACTCGTATATGAGGTACAATACGCTTATGGAAATTAGGTTCGAGAAGAACAAATATTATTCCTGCCATACATCATTTAAAAATGTTCAAGATGCTTTGTTTTAGAGTAGTATAGAAAACATAAAAATGACATGCAACTAGAGTCGAAAAAACATGTCTTAATTTTCGTTATTCACAGGTCAACAACTAAGAAGATCTAGCATCTATCTATATTTATTAAACAATCCAGCCATAACGCAAAATTAGACCATGTATACCATAGAATAATAACTTCGGGGCAATGCAAATCATACAAACCATTTATCATAGACCATAGTAGAAAGGGATCACCAAGATATTATTAATTTGCATTTGTAGATCTTGTATCATCCATATTTCTACTGCGGCATGCAGCAAACTATTTATACCGCCGACATCTGATTGCTATCACAAAGCACTTAAGTCGATATCCCTAGATTACTCAATTTCATAGCCCACCTAACATTTTTACGGGATCTTAAATATGATGCTTTCCACGCATTTTCAAGATGACTTCTTGGTCTTGGGGCGTTTCTATAATTTTAGAGGTTTATTTCCGAAGACGAGCGAGAATACAGTAAGCATTTTTGGTTATTTCAATCTCTTAACTTAGGCAACAGTGATTTTGTATCCAACGATGTCATTTGCGACATATTACTTGAAAAAATTAAAGAATTGAAAGATAATTTTTCATCTAAACGCGATTGCCTGGCCTTAACAAAATAATGGCGTAACACAGACAAGGCCTGGAATTAGTAAAAAATCGAGTACTATCCCCGTCGACAGCTTCCGGTTAAAGTATACCGAACAGAGCGCAATGGAACCACTAAACCGCCCACTAAACCGACCTGTTTCTAATCTTTAAGAGGAGCGACGAGAGGCCAAAAATAGCAATTCTTTGTCGACTTTCAATTAATTTTTTCTTTAAAATAAACCAATTTATTTTCAGATTTAACCATGATCTATTTAGACGCATCAACCTTCCTCGGGGACGAATGGGCTACTCTCGAGAGATTTTCGTCAAAAAATTGGATTTGACGACTGCTGCTGGTTTCGAAGGCATGGAAAAAATACAAAGTCACTATATCAGAACCAATACACTGTAATGATACCCCTCCCCTTTTCAAAACCAGTCAACATGTCTCAATCTAGAAAATCAGCAACATCTACACGACCTGACAACATACATGGAAAATACGCTTCGGAATAAAAGCATTTTAAATAAAATGATGTCTTTATTATAATATTCAGAGGTGTCCATAAAGTTGATCGCGATCTATCGCGATTTTTTTTAAATTTCGAGTAGATTAATTGACTGAGAATACCATTCAAAATCGAGAATAAAATAATCAGCATACTTGAGTGAACCTTTATATAATACTTTGCAAATCAAAAAGTAGATCACAAAAAAAAATTAGGGGACACGCCTGATATAAATATAAAGTGTGCTTTTGACAACACCAATTTCGAATTAATTCGAGCAATATAGCAAGGGGTCTTGAGTCATAATAAGAAACTTTACTTCCTTATTCAACGAATATCTGACAAAATGGTCTTTAATTTCGAACGCGCTTCAGTTGGGGAACGAAAAACACAGAAAATAAAAACTTGACCAACACTAAATAACATTCAAGAGCTAATAGGTCTAAGTGATCCAGGTGCAATTAAAAACTATACTACTGCTGATCTCGAGAAGCTTTTGAGGATGACACGCTTGCACTTACATATCAAAGGCATAAGACTAAAAATACTAAATCAAACAAAAGCTAACAAACTGGAACATATAGCAATATCTTAAACAAACTGAATTTGATAAATGAAATTGTCCAACTGTCACTCCTGCTGTGGCCCTATTCTGGTTTTCCCGGGGAATTGGGAAAATATTTTGCTGTAATTACAAATTGCTCTAATTCCCAAATATATATTTCCCATTCCCAAATGTGTATTCTGGCAGACAGGGAATATTTTTTTGGGGAATTTTTTATTGCGACCTTATTACAAGTTTAATTTATTTTTAAATATATATTTATTAGCAATAATAATGTTTCAAATTCAAAATGGTCCGAATTACAATTCCCCAAAAAAATAATGGGGAAAAATTAACGTCAAAACTGCTATAAAATGGAATTATTTTTTTCCAATAAAAAAAAATCCCAACTGTTAGAAAAACGTCACAAATCCCCAATTTCCTGGGAAAACCAGAATAGGGCCACAGATAACCAACATTGCTAGCAATCGCCGACCCGGTTTCCTATTCTAAGCTGACATAGAGTTGCTATAGCGTTTTAAAAGAACTGGGCAAGAACATCGACAAATGTCACTTAAAATAACATTCTTGTCACATCAATTTTACAAGTGAGGAGAAGTGACTAGTATAGTTAAAATGGTACGTAAACAAGTAGTCATTTTTTTTAATAAATAATTATTGTTGATGTAGTTTTTAATGTGTCACTTGAATCGACTTCAACAATACCAATTTTGACGCGACGTGACACGACTCTAGTCACGTCACTTGAAATAAGACGACTTTGACAATTGGGGTATTAATGTGGTCCTCGGGCCACTCTGGCATTCTAGGGAACGAAGCAGCCGATCCCTATGCATTTAACGATCAATTGGAAAAAATGAATAAATCCCAGCGACCGCTCCAAATTAACATAGTATAGTAACATAGCGAGAACACACACACGCTCTTAAAAGATTAAAATTTCTGAAACACGTACGACACAAGGAACCAATACCCGGAACCCATTTGTTTGCTTTAGTGGCATTTTTCAACGAACTAAATCCTCACTTTTATTGTGTTAAGTTGTTTGGGATGCACTTAGACCAGCACAGGGCTCTGTTCTAAATCCACCATCTTATTAAAAAAAACAGTTCGATTTAGCGAAAACTACGTAACCTACTATGGACCTATCCTTCATTCCTAGACCTTAAAAGAAGTTATGTGTACCTCCTATTCGCGATTTCCAAAAAATAGCTAACATCTGGTGAACAAGCCACGAATCGCAGTTTGCTATCAAGGGGTTCAAAAATGTCAAGACAATGAATTTAACAATTCTCGTCCCCCTTGTAGACGTAGAAACTAAAGCTTTATACATTCTATGGAAATTGTGAATGGTACTTTTATATTTTCACTCCATACTCCCTGGAATTAAATTGGTTTTCTTAAGGAGCGAACGACGCCACTAACCTGAGGAAATTCATTAGAGGCTCATTGCTTTCATTCCCACTAATTTAGGAAAAACATTCGATAGGGCTTTATACACAAACATTTTATTTAAGGTGAAAACTCCTAGTTTTCTACTACATTTCCTTCTTTGGGTTAGTTCTAATGTACGGGATCAAAAACATTAGTATTTTCAGCTCGTCTAGATTCTTCTCTTTCAATGCAACAACGTTGTATCTCAAGACAATCATCTGACCCGCATCCCAACAAAAAAAATGTAAACCCGTCTCAAGAAAACCTGACCTTCGCTTAAGTACCCAGGCAAACGATTTAGAAATGGGGCGGTGTGTTACAATATAAATGACCTCGGAAGTATTGTTGTTTGTTTATTGGGCTGCAAGTATAAAAAACTATTTTAAATTTTCAAATAAATGATAACCAATTAAATTGCTTAGGGAATTATTTAACTTCCGATGTTGAGTTAGTACAAGTCAAGATAACAACTCATTTATAAAAATGTGAATGTCCCAAAACAAAATAATAACAAAGGGAAAAACAAATATAAAAGGTGAACAAACGAGTGGTTGATTCTCGAGTCTAATAACCAAAGCTGAAAAGTAATATGTATAAGGATTTCGGACTGGGATTATACCAAGTCGAAAGCCAGACAATTAGCTTCATGGTATCACATATATAATTGGTTGACGAATGAAACAAAGGATAACGATTTAACTTGACATTGCAATTTAAATTTCATCAATACTGAAAAGAAATTGACTCGGCTTAAAAAATCATATCATGTTCATAATCTTGCGTAATTGAGAAAGAATAAAATCAACAATCTAATGGTTCAATGTTCAGACATGTAGTAAATCGAAGAGACGTAGAAAATTATTGTTAAATGTCTTTGAACGAATCAGAAATTGTACCTTTGTTTTCACCTTGACTAGGATATACTAGACGAATATAGCCCCTTCTTGAGTACCTCGATACGGTACTCTACGGATACGTAAGATGATTATTTTCACGGTATATTAACTTATATTGACTATGTGCGCCAAACAATAACTGAAGCTAATCATTTATATTTCATGGCCTCTCGTATATGAAACTCACATAGGCAATTCGAAGGCTAAAACGACCTCCAAAAAAAATAAAATGTATTCAAGAAGCCAAGTGGAATCTAAGATACAAAATTATGAAGTGTGCTAAATATTCATTGTTGCTTGAAAGTTCAAATCAAACTGACTGGCAATATATTCAAGGAACCGGATTACAAACGATTTGCTAGAAACATATTATAAATATTTTTTGCTTAATCGAGTCTGTCAAACATTTAAGACTTATTAGATTTACATCGAGGTGATGTTACACCAGGACGTTAGAAACATTGGTTTCGAACTAATAAAACGAAGTTTGATTTCTATCTCGCAAAGTTCGAGCAAAATAATTTAAAAACATTTAGGCCAAACACAAATTTAAGCATTTGAATAGTATTCTCTGCGCGATGCAGTAAATATTTGTATTTCATATGTATTTGATATAATCAACGATGTGTCAACACTGCCAACGATTCACCGATATGTGTAACACAAGGTGAACTACAATCTACAACATAAAATGATATTATATTGAATTCGAGTTCTTATTAGATTACTATCGACACTAGATAGATAGAATATTTCCTCTTGGGCCTTTTTAAAAAAATCCAAATATTAATTAAAATTAAAATATCACAACTAAATTTTTAAATATCTTACATGTGATTTCATTTAGCAGTACACATACATACGTAAAATAACAATGTTCAAAAATACATAAAAGAATTAGAATATCGCGTGGCAAGAGAAATTAATTTTGTTTCGAATATTATTGATGTTAAATGTGGACATTGGTCATTCCTACAATCTGCTTGCATGTGGAAAAAAGTGGCCGAATGACCTAAGCACAACAAAAAATACAGTATGTATTGAAAATTTTAAAATTACCTTAAATTTTCTATCCGTGGTCTCCGTCTGTGATGCCTCCGTCGCTGGTGAATTTCTTTTTGACAACGACAATCACAATGCATTATACACAGTCCAATAGATGACACTAGTGTTATAAAAAATGGAATAGCAAAAAAGTTCACAATCATTGATACTTGATCTTCACGATTGTAGGTCGTTATAACAACGGTTTTATTTAATTGCGAATAATAACATGGAAAGGTTGCTCCCTCGTATCCATAAAAATCCGTAAAATTTTTACACGTAACACTCGGTGGATAGCCACAACCTTTTATGTTCACTAAAAGCATTGCTTCATCGGTCATATTTACTGGTTGCGTTGAATTTATTTCAATATACGTAACATATATATGGGTACATTTATACATATCGGATGTGCATCCCTCGCGACATGAACTCCACGAACAATTAAATAAACCAGTCATTTCCTCTCGTCGCGACGTTGTGCATGTAGTCGGTTGATCAATAAAATTCGATACTAGTGTTGAAATGGCTGGATCAACATATAATGGAACTAAAAATAATAGTGATGCACCAGCTGTCACACTAAAAAATGCTAATACTGATGTACCGTAAAATTTAATGCGTTCGCGTATTGTGCGCTTCTTTACAGTAACAACTTTCTTTTTCGGTACCAATTCCTTTAAACGTCGCTGTCTTATTTCTTGTTGCTGTTGATCGAGAAGAAGTTCTGAGCTGCCACTCCTCATTGTCAAAAGTAAACAACTCTCTCGATTTTTTTAGAACTACTAAATGTGACATGAACAACATCCCTATCAATGAAAAATTTTACAAGAATATTCATCCGTCTTCTTTGTAAAAAATGTTACTGTTGAATATGCATCAATGTTAAATATTCGATTGTTTATTTATATTATAATCCCAATTTTATTCTTATTATTATTGGAAAACCTCGTATATTGATGTTAATTTTACTTTTACAATAATTATGTGTACGTATTAAAAATAATATCGATTATATACAGAATCAGATAATCGTACAATTCTTTTACTTTTATTTTTGCTTTTGTTATTTGTGTTGAAAAAAATCAATAATTCATTATCGGTATTATAAAAACAGCATATTTTTCATATTATGTAGGTACATAATTAATATTTAACAAAACATTTTTTTTAATCGAATCCACTATATTTTAAATCATATTTTATTATAACTAGAATCTCAATTCATATTAAGACATTTAACTATTCTTTTGAAATGTTGCGTATTATTTTTGTCACACGAATATATTTAAATCATTCAAACTAAAAAAAACTCGTAAATACAGTGTCTATTAAATTTCAAGAAAGAACATATTTTATAAAAATAGGAAATTTACATAATTTAATAATGGACTCAATTTATTTCACTAGTTACTTTTATTATTACATATTTAATGTTAAGTCACTTTCAGTGGTAAAGTATTAAATAAAAATAAATTTTAAATTAAAAAAAAACTCAAAAAAAAATTATATTTTAATTCATCAAAATTTTGTTGCAAATTTGTCAAGGGACACACTGATATTCCAAAATATCAATAAAAGACTAACATTTTATTCAAGAATATATATTTAGCCGCTCCCCAAAAAATTAAAATCGCATACAGCGCAAACGCCTCCTTTCTATATCGTTATCCTTTTTCATTAAAAGAAAAAATTACAAAAACAGTATTTCGATATACGAAGATACTTCCTTTTTATAACTTCGGTTTTTAGGTACAATCATATGATTGAGGCGATTTTCTTTGTAGGAAAAAACTTATTTCGATTTAATTAAAAATTGTCTAATTTTAGATGACCCAAATTAAATACACCCAAATCTCATTTCTCTTAGGGCCTCATTGCTAAAATAAAACGACATACAGATTTATTTTTATTCATATTTATTAATATCATAAAAAATTATATTTTTAAAGATCATATTAGATTTAACATAAACTGGGTTATTCAAAGTCAATTGTTCCAACCGTTCCAACTAAAATGTCAGGAAGTAAGGCTGAAATAAAAAAATACCAACATAAGATTATAATTTCTTACTTAAGATAATAATAATTTTTATTAAGTTATATCAGAAACAAAAATCATCAAAATAATCAGTCGGGAAAAGAAGACCTGTTTGTTATTAAGTTATCATCAAGTAAACTAACAAAATAATAATTAATAAAAATAATAATTTAAACATACGGTATAAAAGAATTTGTCATAAGCTAGGTAGGATAGTAATCCAGAAACTCCAGTCCAAGCCGCTTTCCATTATTACCTAATTCATAGGCGTGGATATGCTGATTTTTCTCCTTCGTCTATAAAAAAAATATGAATACTTCCGTTAGCACTTGAAAATTCAACCATCAAAATTAAAAGTAACAAATTATTTAAAATCAGTAAACAGATGAAATCAATGAAAAGTTCATATACATGGATAAATAATATCATCAAAAAACATTTTATGTTCTAAAAAAGTCATCAAAATTACCTTTGTGTGCTACCAGCTGCGTCAGTTTCCATTGTCTTCCATGGCAAAACTAGAACCAAACAATTTTAAATTAGTACTTAAATCAATAACATAAATTAGTTAATGACATAAGAATTAAATTAAATGTAATCAGTATTGGTTAATAAGATAAAATCAATGAAAATTCATAAACACGGACCAATAATTTCATCATAAATTAAAATAAGATAATATGGATATTATTGATTGTAATTACCGTTTTATATAGGTGAACAACATATCCACTCGGTTGAAAAAAACATCAAGTCTGCAAAAACACAAAAACAGTTTAATTAAAATTTTGAATACGTAGACGTTCACATTATCTTTTCTTATAAACTACAAAATGTTGTTTTGAAGGGATTCTAAAAATTATATAAATCGTTTGCAGGAAAATTGGAAAAGATTACGAGTAATTACAAAGGATAACACTAATTGGATTTAGCTAACTATGGCCTCTGTGATTCCTCCAAGAATATACGAAATTTTTTCTTCCTACAAAAGTTTGTTTATAGTCGGGCCCGACTTACCAGCTAATTTAAGAGGGTACTGCTACGTCACTTCGTATAAATATTTTCATTTCAACTGGATGGACTAATCCCCAGTTTCTGTTTTTCAAGTTACACAGCAGTACCAATTACACAACAATTTGATAAAAATATATACCAGTTACATTTCAATAAAAATCTCAAAAAAGCCTTGAAGGTGTTCAGATGCTACCGGAAATCATACATAGCTGAAAAAATTTTATTATGAAACGATCCGCGGGGATTAATAAACTTTGTATGTATTATGAAACGTATTCGACGTGTCAACGTGTCAAATCTACAAAACAAAATAAAGAATTTTGCCTTGTTAGTTACTAAAAACCTGTTATTATTCATTCAATTCAATTCTTATTAATTGGCATAATAATTACCATAAATATATTTATTTTGCGATTTATTGCCTGAATTTATAATACAATATTTTGAAATAAAATAATAATAATTATTACGAGTATAAAATATACAAACAAATTATTTTTTACTATAAAAATAAAACCTACATTATCACTACCAGCCATTTTTATTTGTACTATTGAATTAAAAAAAAATCGCACTACATCACCTAAAAATTTTAGGTGATCATTTTTGACATCACTCTCGCTCACTTCGTTTTCACGGCGAGAATCATAATACGAAAATACGAATGCAGCGACTAGACGTCGCCAAGTGATGCGTAGGTGATAACCATAATAGGGGCATTAGATTTTAATATTTTGAACATTTCATACAGATTTCGTCGGTCGCCCAATCAAGGCACAACCACAGAGAAATATAACTAGAACAGTCATACGGCGTATATGAATATAGCCAATTTTATCTTAATTAATTTCTCTGCTAAAATAGTCCATCAAAACTCCATTGATCCGTAATTGTTTATTTGAATTTTTAATATACGAAAATAACGAACTTTTTCCAACCTTCGCAGGAGTCAAGGCCAAAACAAATGATTCGATAATTTTCCATATAAAACCAGCGTTATGACGTTTGTTATTCTGTGATATAACTGGATTAGTGGAAAATTTGCAGCGAATGGTATGTTACGAAATAGAAAAATAATTATAATAGACCTCAAGGCCTGCCTAAATAATGATTAAAATAATTAGTTATGAGTTCAAAGAAAATACGTTTCCGATGTTTGTGTCGAAAAAAAAAATAACGATGCCGGTTTTGTCGTAATTATTTTCGTTTAAATTAATTAGGAAATCAGATAGTCGAAACTAATTCCGATTGTGGTAAATTCTGGACGTATAAAATCGAAAAATTCCATAATAGGCTGATGTTAATTTGACTATGTTAAGCGTCCCTAAGCTGATATGCAACTTTACGTCAATAAATGTCTAGCGGTAAGCTTACCGAGCATAGTTTACGATTTTAGAGCGTTAAAATATGTTTATAGATTCTGTTAATTTTCAATGTGCGTCAACCGATGCCGCCCCAGTGGCAAAGTGGTCAACATGCTCATTTGAGGCGACCAAATCCCTTGATGGGATATAGTGCCAAAGAGAGTCAACAATTGCTTTACGTAGGGAGTTTTGTTAAAAAATATGCGGATTACAAAATTAGAAATTCTACTTAGTTTTCATTTTATTTAATCTTAGAGGCGATTAAACAACCCACGAATACTTATGACATTAGGATTCAGAAGAAAATGCAACAAAATCTTTAGGTCTACGTCCCTCCAAGACAATGTCCGAAGCACACGGTGAATGTGGTCAAAGACTGGTTTGCTGCAAATAAAATTAATGTAATGAAATAGCCAGCTGTCTCCCGATCTAAACCCAATAGAAAATCTGTGGAGTGAGTTAAAACGTGGTTTTAGTAAATTGCCGAGGCCAACAAATATAGGTAAATGAGCTTTGAGAAAACGTTCAAAACGGTTGGAGTATCCCAATTGAAAGATGTCAATCACTGGCAGATTCTTTGGGGAGGCGATGTAATGTGATGCTTAAAAATAATGGGTACATCACCAAATATTAATACTTTATGTAAAAATCAATTAATTCCAACGAATAACTATTTTTTTAACAAGATTGCTTAAATTTCCCTATTATTTGCACAGATGGCCGTAAATGCATTAAAATTGAATACGATCGTTCAATCTGTGATCACAATGAAGTGATATTGTAATAATGTTTTGTCTTCTACAAGAGACTGACAATTAAAAAACCATGTTGCAATTTTTGATATTGATTTTGTAAAAAAAAATGTATTATTTAAAAATTCAATAGAATTACCTATTATATGGCACACGACTGTATGTTTGTTATAGATGTTTGGTATTTATTCAAAATCACATAATTGATAATATTTGATATTGTAGCATGACATAAATGATATTTAAAACAATATTTTAATTTGTAAAATCAGAAATAAATTTAGAATAAAAACATCTTAAAATAAGTTTTTATTTTTAATTTAATTTTGCATTTGGTATTTACTTAAATCGATGTTTTTTTCTAAATGCTAATTAAAAATGTTGGGAATTTCCGGTGAACCCAGAGCATATAACAAGTGCTTCAAGGTGTCAATGAATGCAGTTTGAAAATAGTTAGCTATCTATGTGCCTTAATTTTTTCACAAATTAATTTAAAATTTAAATTTGGTCCCTTGAAAAGTAGCTAAAAAATAGATGATGAAGTGATTTTGTTGAATTGCCAGATATAAATCTATGCACCAAACATAACTGAAGTACAAATTTTCAAAGAAACGCTAGAACGGTATCATTCTGTGTACACCATTTACCAACAAATGATACGACATAACCACACAATTTCTTTGAAATGTCTTTTTATGTCGTACTCGTATCATACTAAATTTTCGATTCAGATCTACATTTTTTATAAAATAAAAACCCTGGCTTTTGCTATCTTAATTTTTTGTACTTTTGTTACGGTTAATTTGATTAATTGCCATTGGTTATTACATATATATAATTACCAACTAAGTAAATATGATACTCATCAAAATTATTCCCTTTTACCGGTGATATTGAATAATCACCAAACCCTTTGGTTAATAAAGTAGTAAATTAAAAAAAAACTAATTCTTTATTATGCGTGATTGTTTGATTATTTGCTGTGCTTAGAATGTGCATGACTATAAGGAATATAAAAACGAAGATGTTAAAAGTAATTATACATTGTAGGACGTGCAGAAAGGACATCTTTAGTATTCCTCACCCAATTTAATTTTGTGTATAAAACCAAATTAGCTTATCATTTGGAAAAGGCGGAATTGTAGGGGACGAGGCCTAGAAAACTCAATCAAGAACACAGGTTTTCGCTGCGCTTCCCGTCGCTATGGCTACGAGGGGATTTAGAAAAAAAAAATTCCGGGAAGGCGTATAAGGAGAATTTTATAAACATATCGGGAATAAAGGAGCCGGTGACACCATTATTTAGTAGTGAGCAATACAAGTACGAAGTTTAAGCCCCATCATGCTCAAACACTTTGCAAAAATACATTCATTGATTATAGAAAAACGAGAATTTGAAATCAATTTCATCTGTTACCAATCTTCCATAATTGACACATTACAAATATTTACATGGAACGAAACAAACAAGTTTATTATTTTTACCAACTAAGTTTGGTGATCATGTATAATGACCGGTAAAAATGATTTTAGAAGAAATCATTGATATTTATCAAATTTACCAAAAGAACAATTTATATAAATAATCGGTAATTGTATAATCGCCGGATTTATCATTTTAACCGTGCACATATATGATATATAAAAATAAAAATTTGGTATTTAAATTTAATTTTTTACTCTGTTAAAAAACTGATCTTATTATAATAATTTAATAGCAATTTTTGGAGTCACTCTCATGCAAAGATCTCCGGACGTTCGATGACAAAAATTCACTGGACGAGTACTTTTCACGTTTTGAGAATAAAATCTGTATTTGCGGAATCTGCCGCATTTCGATTTGTAAAATAAAAGCCGCCTGAATGCCTTACTCTAATCGTGCAATTATTTGTTTGTGGTGTAACTCGTTCCACCCAACTGCTGAATGAATATAACCAAAGTTCAATTTCACTCGGGAGAACAAGTGTTTTCTTATTGAACTATGATTTTGTTGTACGGAAATTTTGCTTGTTAATCATTTGTCATGTAACTAAATTTGAAACTACATACTTTCAAAATTAGTTCTGTGAGCCGCAGATGAAATTTAATTAAGATGGCCAGTTCTGTTAAAAAATTGTCAAATCAAGTATTCTTATGACTAAGTATAGAACAAATGTGTTCTAAAAATTCGAATTTTGTACACATCGCACAAGTAATATTTCAAAACTATATTTTGTGGAACCGAGCCTGTTATTATTTGTTGTTACGGACTCAAAATAGTCTCAAAAATGATTCTAAAGCTTTGTTCACACGACTGATAAAAATCTCGGATTTTTCTATCCCATCGTTTTAACCAATTTACATCACGTAGATTATACAACAGACACGCCGCTTCTCATAGAAAATAGTTGAAACAAATTGAAAAAAAAAAATCTCGGATGGAAAAATCCGATATTTATCCGTCTAGTGAACACAGCTTAAAATTAAATATTACAAATATTTGAATTTTATCAAAAAATTATACCCTACTAATACCAACCCTGCAAAAATTATATGGAATTAACAACAGAAATATCTTACCCTATTATCTATGCAAACATATTATCCCACAGTACATTTCGTAAACCTGAGCACGGTTGAAACCTGAAATTGATGAGAAAAAAACAAATTTATTATAATCTAAAACCACATATTTTTAAAAAATGAAATAATTGGTTAATTCACAATTATTACGTGTACCAAGAATATTTTGTATCTTTTCATTTTAGAAGTACATCATTATGCTGAATAAGCAAAGATTGGGATCCTTATTAATTGGAGCAAATGGGACAATTTTCAAATAAAGGAAAAAAAAATCGGTTGCGAGAGCCAAACCGTAACCGTTCCAGATAAACTATTACTATTTCATTCGGAGAATAATACAGAAAACAAGGTGGATGCGAGCTGCGACTGGCGGATCGTAAATGTGGGAAAGCAATTCTTCACGCTTATGAAAGTACGGCCCTTTACAAAATATTCTTAATAACAATAATAAAAATGTAAATAAATTCAGCAAATTAAGCAGCCAGCTTGATATTATCATTTTAAAAAAAAATTTAAAATCAAACGGTAATTTTTATCATCCTTATTACAACATTTACACGAATTATGTACATGCTTATGTATTTTAAGTTGAAGAAAAAAACTCACCTTATCACAATTGCGGAACATTTAGAAATTTCCATAATTAGCAATTTAAAATCTGAAATTAATGAAAAAAAATAAAATTACAACACTAGAAAATAGACTAGAAATTTTTTAATATTTTCATGATCATCTCATCAATTATTGTAAGTCCCCAAGACACATTCGGTAATTAGATCCGTAATAATTAATATAATCATTGATTGTTAATACAATAAAAGTTGATAAATAAAATAAAAAAAAATCTTACCCAAAAGTTATTCCAATTACAAGTTTCAAACATAAGATGAAATCCAACACCTAATCATCTGGAAATACAAAATTCTGTTTAGTAAAATATTTTGAATTTCGAGTTTGAAAGTATTTTTTTTTTTTTTTGCCTCAGTATTTCTGATTTTTTATTTTGTTTAGTTTAGAAATTATTAATCATTCGTCTTGATTTGAAGTAGTAGCTTTCATTATTTTGGAATTTTTAATTAAAAAAGAATTGACGTTTGCTTGATGTTTTAGAATTGTGAATTGCTTCCTAAGAGCAGAGTATTATATGTAATTATCAAGCACGCGTCTATAAATAAGAGTGCGATCATTGTCGTTTTAGTTTTAGTATGTAAATATTTTTTTTTATAATGAATCCAAAAATTTCCAACTTATTAAAATATAATTGCAATTTTTCTATATAAATTAAATTTTATGTATCGAATTTTTGGATATCATATTTATCGTCACCAGTTATTTCTTACCTTTTATTAAAAGAAATTTAATTCAATAATTTGTAGAACATTTGAATTGTTTAGTAGTAGAGTAGTAAACTTTCCATATATTTGAATTGAATGCTTGTTTCAAAATTTATATTCTTATTTCTTGTATAGTGTTTGTTATTGAATGATTTTTAATAATCATTTTTGAAGAATATCAGTTTTATTATAAAATAAGACAAAATTACTTTTTCAAATTTTAATAAAACCGCCTTGGTTGAGAGATGCATTTACTTTTTTTATCGAATTTTTTTATAATTAATATAATTCCTATCCAATAGAACAGATAAATTTTCCCAGTAACATGTATGATTGAAGGGAATCTCACCCCCACTAGAGTCGAAATTAAAATTGTTTCTATTTCTTTTGGAAACACAATCGAAATACAATTGTGAATTTAAAGAAATATGTTTGTGAACATTAAAATTATATTTTTTCAGAATAAATATTTTTATTGAAGAAATGTTATATTTTGACAGCGCAGCTTCTATAAAAATTAAAATACTGTTTTAGATACAAGTCTTTTCATTTACACATACTCCACCAAATAACACACCGCACACATACACAACTTACCACAAAAATTACAAGATAAAATAATAATTCAAGAATTGATTACTTTTATATGCGATACACGTGTATGTAATTTTATAAATACAATGTTAATTATTAGCATAAATTGTTTAATACACATAGTAGACAACATAATTATCTAATAAAGAGATAATATATACTTATGTTATGTAGGTATATAGATTAGATATAAATAATTCAAGTAATTGTTTGAAGTAAATTATAATATAAATCCAATCCAAACTAAAACTTTGGATGCGTTTTTTGTAAAAATAATTATATAACTTATGAAATATTATTGTTCATACAGAGTAAAATAAATTTTCAATTTAGTGCCAAATATCAACTAAGTTTTATGTAACATAATATTTATGTTTATAAAGAATAAAATAATGTATAGAAACAATGTTTCTAGCTAAAAATCTAAAATTAATCTAATTATTAAATTGAATAAGTAAAATTGTGTAAAATTTGTTGAAATTACTTATATACTTTTAGATGATATCGACGATAGTGTAAAGTATATCTATAATTTCTTATTATAAACAACACTCCGGTTTCTTAAATATAGTATGTACTTATGAAGTCAATTTTAACTAGAATGCATTCCCTTATAATTTAAAAACGACGCCGCTTATTCTGGAAATCATCACGACGATCACTCCATTGACGATTAATGCCACGTGGGCCATTATTTCCACCTTGTCCACCTTGATCATCAAAACGTGATTGCCTATTATTTTGTCCCTGTTTGAAATCCATAAATCCAGGTTTATTATCCTAACAGAAGGGAAAAGGATTGTTTTGGATTTTTTTTAAATAAGTATTATTTTACAAAATAATATTTGAATGTATATAAGAATTATAGAATATGTATTAATTCCATAAAATATTCAGGAACATCGTGTCGGATTATTAAAGAAAAAGAATAAATGTAATAATTAGACGATTGTCTCTTAAAAACTCAATCTCAATAAATAAATAACATACAAGACAATAAACTTGTAACCAAACGATTTACCCTCCCAATCCAAACCATATAAAATAATTGACATGTGAGAATAATTTGGTAAGACTATTTATCTATTTATACGCATAAGAGTATGTAATTCCCTCCATTATTCAAGAAGTATTTATATTATGTGTACATATATAAATATAACGATATTATAATATAACTATGTGTAATCAAATTGCTTTGCCTAAATATGTAGAGGTATATCTTAAAAAATCAAATAACAGAAAACATTTGTACATTATCTTTAGACGAAAAGATTTGATAAACCAGAGCAATGCAGTTTGGCCAGAACAGCATTGTACCAGCGTAAAAAATCTCCAAGATCATAAAAAATAGTGTAATATAAACATGTCATTTATTAAAAATTATTATCGATTAGAAAGTAAATTGTTTGATTTATGCATTTTCACGAAAAAATGATTGGTTTCGAAATACGTATAAATAATTATACAATTTTCACACGATCGTCTTTGCTCCTCAGTGCATTTCGGTTTTGGTTCGTTTATGGAGAATTCTTATAATTTACCAGCTACACAAATAGAATAAATAAACATTCATTCTAGCGTCCTCGTAATAATACACCTGGTAAAGTAGTACGTATAAATTACTAACGTGTAAATATGTATATAGATTACAAAGCATCCGCAAATAATTTCTTATAGTAGTATTTTAGAAATTTGTTTAAATCGAACAAATTATAAATTCTTAATTAGAGAATTGAACCACCGAAAATACAAGCTGAGATTGGAAAAAAAAAATTGAATTGAATACTAATTGTTAACACATATAACTGTAACCTATAATTATAGGTTTCTGAATAGATAAAATTTAAATCCAAATAGTTAAGAATTTTGTGATTTATGTGAATTTATATCAATTTTACCTGATTTCCCATTCCTCCTACAGGATTGTTTCCACCGCCTGAAAGTAAAGAGGGTTATGTTTGGATTATCACTCAAACTCAGTTGCAATAAAACGAAATTACATATATATTATACAATGATAATGTTGAATCAAGCTACGGCACAATTTAAGCCACATTGTCTTAATTGCTTCCTATGACCCAAAATTAATCTTCCCATAAAAATATTAAATTTGGCACTCATGTAATTAATATAGGCTATTAAAAAGAGTGTGGCGATCTGGGATTTAAATACAAATAAATCAAAAAATTTACCTTGGTTCATGAGATCAAAGTTGTTACCAATGCCACTGCCCCCACCACCTCCTCGCCGATTATCGGCATTCTCAACAAAATTATTCATATTTTTATTGCGGTTTCCTTGATTCATTTCTTGTTGATCCAACATTGAGTTCAATTGTTGCGCTTGCATAAACAGGGTATTTTCTTGCTGCCTTCTACGCAATTCTTCTTCTTGGCGACTCATTCGAATTTGCATTTCATCTTGTTGTCGTCTCACTTGCTCTTCTTCACGTGTTCTGTTCTCTTCTGCTCTCCTTTCTTTAACTTCCCATTCGTGTTTTTGTCTATCACGATCCTGTTCCCTCATTCTTAGCTCTACAAAAATTATTTACATTTATTATATCAAATTAAGAACACGAATGATGACTAAAAGCTTACGTTCTCTTAAAAGTTCGGTTTCATGCTCATATTTTGCATACTCCATTTGAGCTTCCAATTTTTCTTCTTCTAGTTGAATTTCCCGTTTTAAAGCTTCGTGTTTTTGTTTGTATAACTCATGTAATTGTTTCCATCTTGTACCATATTCATGTTCAAATGATCCAATTTCAGCAAATCGAGGTCCGCTTTGTCTGGCTTTAAAAAAATCTTGATTCTTCTTATTCAATGATTTTTCTGAATAACCATCAGTATCATCAATATGTTCGAATGGTTCAACTACACATGGTCGAAGAGATCTGTGAATAGTAAACAAAAATATTTTTAGACAAATTATAAAATTAAAATTACATAAGTTGTTAGTGCAAGCATACGGCACGAAGTAAATTACTACAAAATTTCATCGCTTCCTAAGCACTATTATTTATTCTACCCTTCAGAATCATGGCACTAAAAATTGATATATAACATCAAATTTAGTATGGCGGTTCTGGGTTTAATTGCTGTTGATTTCGAATGTTTCCTACTCTGAAAATAATAACCTCATTTTACGCAATATAACTGAAAATGCTCATGAACGTGAAAAATGAATGTGAAAATTACATGCACTAAAAATGGATTATGTTATAACCCAGTCTCAAATTAGGTATACCTAGAGTAGACAAAATTACCCTGGATAAAAAAAGTATCCTAACCTAATGGAGTCTTTTCAGCATTTGTAGTGCGATTTTTATAATCAGTTATACATATACTTATAGTTATACTCCAATCGAAATCAACGTAAATAATAATCGAAATCAACGTAAATAATATATGTATTAAATACTTACGAAGTAATGAAGTAGCATTTTTCTGTGCAATATCTAATTGCAGTTAATGCCCCGGCTTTACGTGCATATTCTACTATTCCTTCACCGGTTGATTTTCCTCTGTCATCGACTATGATTACAGCACGTTCAATTGACCCAAAGATTTCAAATCCTTTGTAAAGCAATTCATTTGTAACGTACTGAGTCAAATTTTTGACGCGAATCGTAGTAGCATTTGGTGCAAATCTGATACGAAGTGGACGATTTTTTTTCATTGTTCCATCCAACTCACGTTTTGCCTTTTCAGCGTTAACATGAAAATCGACTTTAAGGAAAGCAAAATTTTTCTCTTTATTGATGAATGCTTCACTTATTTCTCCATATGGCTTAAATAATTCCACCAAATCATCATCGTTTATATCATTCGGCAAATTTCCGATGTATAAGCGGTTTCTTCCCGAAAATTTTATTTCCTCGGGTTCCACTGTAGATAATTCATGAGTTGGTCCACTCATTTGCTTCAATTTTTGATTTATAAGGAAATCTTGGGAATATCCCCCCTGGAAATACTTTAATCTTAATTATGTCCGTACTTAACATTTTGAAATAATTATTTTTGATAAACTTAAAACTAATTAGAATAATTCCAAAGACCAATAATTTAATAAAGAAAATTTATCTACATGTGCATAAATAAAAATAATACGTGTCAAAATGGCGGATGGTGGCTTCTATTTTTAAGCCGCCATTACCAACCAAACCTTAAATCTTAAAATATTACAAAAATCGCTTGTAACATTGTAAGTTTTAAGTATTGTAACAACGGTATTATTATAATTTATTGCAAAACTGTTAATATTAAAATAGCCCAATTTAGAAATATAAAATAAATGCTTATACTTACATCACGGTCCCCTTTTTGGTTCGAGGTATTTCGATTTTGATTACGGCCTCCACCTCCGCCGCCACGATTACCGAAAGTTCTCCCTTGGCCACCACGGCCGCCGCCTCCACCACCACCACCGCGGTTTCCAAAATTACCTCCTTGCCCTGGGTTGCCACCTCCAGAGCGATTTTCTGCCCCGCGATTGTCACCAGCACGATTGTCACCAGCACGATTGTCGCCAGCACGATTTTCACCAACACGATTTTCGCCAGGACCGCTTCCCACGCCGGCGATTTTCTTCATATCATTTTTTTCATTTTTTACATTCTTATTCATATTATTGGCGCTAACAGTATTATTTTGTGCAGCGTTTGCTTGTTGCGGTCCATTTTGATTTCTTTGTGGCATTGGATTGCCATTTAAAACTTCTGTTGCACCGTCCATTTTTTCTTATATAATTATCACTTTTAATAATAATGTTTCTTTAAAATTAATACACACTTCTACAATCTTCTACTGTCTGCACAAGAATGAAAAATGTAGAAGTCTCGAAAAGAATACGGAAATCAAAACGTAGTACCAGTGTCCGCTACCAGATGATATACAATGAGCTCGTCCACTCGTTTAATGTGGTGAATTAAATTAACCCATGCAGTATTATAGGAACCAAGTGCACATTTTAGTGGAAAAAAATATTCGATATAATTTTTTCCGTTTAAATCAAAATGTATGTATGCAGCCAAACTGCTGTAAAAATTTTGTGCATGCAACCCGCATAAAAACTAACTAAATTTAGACAAAATTTTATCAGTATATAGGAGGGTACTTATAAAATAATATTCATGATTTTGTAAGCAATTTTTTTATCTACCAAGAATCAAACAAATTTCTTTATAATTATTTATAATTTATATTGAAGAACGAGAAACACCAATTCGCATTGATTTATATAGTTTTACTATAAATTTATTTATTAATTTATGCATGGATCGATTTATTTATTTATTTTAATATTTAGAAAATATTCTAGGTAATAAATTAGTCAATACCACCCGGATACGGATATATTTATAGGCTTCAAAACATTTTTAAAATACAAATATTTGTTTACTGAACTCAACATTATTTCATTATTCAACATGTAAAACAAACGGCAATAAATTAACACAAATTGAAAAGTCATTGCGAAATGTCAAACATAATAAAATGAATCAAAGTTGCACATACGTCTGCTATGATTTAAAAAATATTAAAAGATGAACGTACGTTTTTCTAGCAACTTCAAGAAATTATATCGAATATTTTTTTCCACTAAAACGTGCGCTTGGTTCCTATACAGAATAGTTGGTCCCGCAGATAACCACTACTTTTTGGTGTTCAGCAAAAAGGTACATTCTATTATTTTCCATTATTTTTGGTTGTGCACTTTCATCACAACTTTTAATTTTAAATTTAAAACTGTTATCAAAAACAAATATTTAATATGTTATGTAATTTATTTGTTATCAAATTTTTTATTCTTTTTTCAAAAAGAATTCCGATTTAACTAAGATTCGTTAAAATCCTTAAAACATTACAACCTGTCATTTTTTACAAATGCATTTGTGTATATGGTGAGCTTAATTTGAAGCAAAAAAAATTGTTTTTTGAACTCGAAAGGGTTAATGTGTAAAAGGAAAAATTAAAATACATTAAAGCTTTTGAGTCCAAAAAAAATTTTTTTGCTTCAGTTTAAACTCCCAATACACAATTGTGTATGTAAAAACTGACAGGTTGTAATGTCTTCCGGATTTTAACGTATCTTAGTTAAATTGGAATTCTTTTTGGAAAAAGCGTAATAATTTGATAACAAATAAATTATATAGCATATTAATTATTTGTTTCTGATAACATATTTATTATTTTATTATTGATATAGTTATAGTGTTGTTTTTTGGACGAAAACGAATTAAGTGGTATGCACAAATGTGTATGCTTGTCGAAACACATAATTCTAGTTTGATACAATCGTTTCTCGTAATCGAAATTTACATACAAATTGTGTATACGGGCCGGGAAAGGGTTAATATTTATTTTATTTTTTCATATTTTATGAAATAGAACAAATTAAATACAGTATTTTGCTGTCAAATAACAAATGCCAAATGCCTTTTTTCAACAACATGACAACTCTTCGAAAAAAATAGAAAAAATACCCGCCTTTCTGTAAACACCATAACCATAAAATGCTTTTATTTCTCCTAAACCTAAGATTTTAAGAACATTAACGTGGTAGCCGTAGTACGAGAGCCGTAGTACGATAGATACTGTCTGTATTGCTGATTTGTGTTTAAAATACTTTCGAGGTGGTCTTAGAAAGTTTCTCTGGCATGTTCTGATTTCACCTCCGTTGCGGCATATAGTACGCAGATCCATTGTTTATGGGTTTAAAATCCGTGCAATCCGCGACGAATTGACGTAATTGCTTTGGCGGAATGTAAATCCGTGGCGACTGTGATCAACGTTGTTGTTGTCAATAAGTTTTGTTTCTTGTAGAGCAATTAGGTCCGACTTTTTCTGAGATGCCTGGGGCGGTATGTTGTACCATCACTTCGAATCGAAAAAAATCGAAATTCGAAAAAGTCGAATCGAAAAAGTGAAAGATGTATCATTTTTGCTTTTCGAAAATGATACAACATACCGCCATTCGACTTTTTTGAATTTCGATTCGGAGTGATGATACAACATACCACCCCTGATCAAAGAGTTGTTGAACGCTCTCCGGGCGGTTTAAGCTGAATACATTCCATATATTCCAAATTTTAAATGGTTGTCCTTATTTCGAGTTCAAGATCGTTGTTGTAAATCCGAGTTAGAAATCCGAGGCTTTTATTGAAGTTTGGTAAGCATCGTATTTTGTAGATTAGTTTCTAAGCTCTACGCAAACTCAATAAGTCGTTACAGAATGACCGCAACCGCAGCCCCACTTATCATATCCCTGTTATGAAGTAGTTATCGGTAGCTGCCATCGGTTGGGGGTTCTATGATTTTGTTTAATGATCAAAAAATGTTACACCTTGTAACATTTTTTGTTTCCATGTATATGGAAAGCTTTGATGAAGTCGAGCGTTTTCTTCAAATTTTGAACGAACCTTTTTAGTAACCGAGAAAAAACATAGAGGCTAGTGATCAAAAAGTGTTACCCCTTCCCTATGCTCACCTGTAAAGCAGGAATTTACAATATATGACAACTTTAGATGAACTCAAGCGATTTCTCCCAAATTTTGAACGAACACTTTTTACTAGCCGAGAAAAAACATAAGGAGACTTAGTAATCAAAAAATATTACCCCTTCCCTATGCTCACCTGTAAAGCAGCAATTTACAATGTATATGCAAACTTTTGATCCACTATAGCGAGTGGTTACAAATTTAGCAGAAACACATTTTGCCAGCCGAGATAACCGTGGGAGTGTTAGCAAATATTTTATATGTATCAATATTTGTTGTATATCGACCGTAATTATTACACGATGGAGTCACCTGGAATGCCTTCTCATATCTTGAAAATGAAGAAGGGATCATCAATAATGCTTCTGCGGAATTTGGACCTGCCAAAACTGTGCAATGGAGCACGTACACGGCTCCGTGTCAAAATTATTTTGCCAAATGTCATCAGAGCCACTGTATCGACGGGGATTGTAAAAAAGAGAGGACGTATTCATACCTTGCATACACTTGATATCAACTGACCTGCCATTCAGCTTCAAACGAGTTCAGTTCCCAGTTAGACTTTCATTTGCCATAACCATCAACAAAGCTCACGGACAATCCCTTAAGTTTGCAGGCGTGGATATGGAAAGTCCTTGATTAAGAAATTATATATATATATATATATATATATATATATATATATATATATATATATATATATATATATATATATATATATATATATATATATATATATATATATATATATATATATATATATATATATATATATATATATATATATATATATATATATATATATATATATATATATATATATATATATATATATATATATATATATATATATATATATATATATATATATATATATATATATATATATATATATATATATATATATATATATATATATATATATATATATATATATATATATATATATATATATATATATATATATATATATATATATATATATATATATATATATATATATATATATATATATATATATATATATATATATATATACATATATATATATATATATATATATATATATATATATATATATATGTATATATATATATATATATATATATATATATATATATATATATATATATATATATATATATACAGGGTTATCCAATTCGAGGTTGATAAAGTAGAAATCTGTATACCGACATTTGTCAAAGATAAACGTCAAGTACGCTGTCATTTATTTAGTTGACATTCTGCCATTTAAGAATATGGAGCAATGGACAACGAAGAACATACGCAAATTGGGTGTTGGAAAAACAAGCCGTCGATGCTGATTTTTCGAACAAAATTTTCTTCAGTCATGAAGCTCATTTTTCGCTTGGTGGATACGTTAATAAGCAAAACTGTAGAATTTGGGGCTCAGAAAATCCACAATTGATTGTAGAGAAGCCATTACACCCGGAAAAAGTCACTGTTTGGTGCGCATTGTGGTCTGATGGTGTGATTGGGCCGTATTTTTTTGAGAACAACCATGGACGAACCGTTACCGTCAATTCTGAGCGCTATGGCCGCATGTTAACCGATTATATTTTTACGAAAATCGAAGATTATGATCTTGACGATATGTGGTTCCAGCAGGATGGAGCAACCAGTCACGTAACACGAGCAAATCGAGATCTTTTGCAAGAGAAATTTCCTGGACGTTTGATTTCGCGATTGGCTGATGTCAATTGGCCTCCAAGATCCTGTCATTTAACGCCTTTGGATTTCTTTTTGTGGGGCTACGCGAAAGATCGTGTTTACGCAAACAATCCTCAAACTATTGACGAATTGAAAACTAATATTCGTAAGGTAATGGCCGAGATACCGCCCGAAATGTGCCGAAAAGTCATTGAAAATCACCTCAAAAGAATCAAGGCCTGTAAGAAGTCCCGTGGAGGACATTTGCATGATATCTTGTTTAACTAAAAATGGCAAGGATCAATCTGTAAAATGAAATGAAAAATTACAATACATTCCGAATATTTTGTGTGTTTTTTTTTAAGGATAACCCTTTATATATATATATATATATATATATATATATATATATATATATATATATATATATATATATATATATATATATATATATATATATATATATATATATATATATATATATATATATATATATATATATATATATATATATATATATATATATATATATATATATATATATATATATATATATATATATATATATATATATATATATATATATATATATATATATATATATATATATATATATATATATATATATATATATATATATATATATATATATATATATATATATATATATATATATATATATATATATATATATATATATATATATATATATATATATATATATATATATATATATATATATATATATATATATATAATTTCTTAACTTATAAATTTAAATAAAATCCAAATCCTAATACTATTTCAAATCCCAAACAGAATATAATGCGCTATGTATGTTATTGAACGAACCCCAATCAGCTCTCACAAAATGATTATAGTACCATGTGCTACTATCGTCAATACAGACAGACAACCATGTTATAATAGCATGTATGTTATGATATTATGTGTTATGATTTTTATGTATGCCTTGTTATGTATTTGTAAAAAACGATGATGAGATATGCATTAATTAACTACCCACCCTAATTTTAACACCAGATACATTAGTTAAATTAATAAATATTGATTTACAGATAAATTTACATTTATTATTATTTATTACATTGAAAACTTATTGTACTTGAATATTATTTGTAATTCAAATAATAATAAATATACGATTTTTATGGCAGTAAATTTTGATTTCCTTAAACATATTCCGAACACAAATATTTACAGTAACAAGAAACTATAATAAATACATTTTCTTTAATAATAAAACGATTGTGATGAAATTCGATGAGGATTTGTTTATTATTATTAAATTAAACTTACGACAAAAAATAGTGTGTATGCGATTGAAAGTAACGTGCCAGTTTTATAAAAATTATCTAAATTTATCAAAATAAAAAATTTGTAATAATTATAAAGAAAAAGGATCCTTGCGATATTTTTGTATGTTTTAATTAGAAAAGTTCTTTTGGTTCTGTTATTCAGTCGGTTGTAATTACATATTTAATAAATTGCATCGTTAGATGATGTTTTTATAATGAATTTGAATTATGTGGATCACATCAATGTTATGCATATGACACTGGACGGCACCTAGTAACTACAAAAAGGATTGCATAAAACATTTCCGTGACCTGTAGGGCCAACATTAAGGCACATAGGATATATTCAAGACGCAACTTATGTGCTTGAAATATTAATAAATATGTGACACCTGCCGCACAAGGTAAAATTAGGAAAACTGAACAAACTACTCGCCACCCTATAAAAGATAAATAGAAAACAAAGAATCATAAATAACAAAAATACAAAGGGGAATGAAATTGTAATAAGTACATACCATGATCGGATAAACTTCCATGTCTACCAAAATATATTCGAACTGATTCTAATGTTATTAATGCTAGTAATAATATTGCTTCTTGCAACAAACTATCGCCGACATATTTTAAATTGACTGCTTTTAATACTCCCATCCCCAACTCGCAGGTAGCAAACATACCAAAATAAAATGAATTTAAATACAATAGAATTTCATATATTAAACTAGAATTAACCATTATTGTTTACGTTTAGTTTATTTTATTACTTTATCACATCTAAATAATATTTAAATTTTATTTTGTGGACCCTACAAATAAATTAGAAAATAATACTTAGTTAAATTTTTTATAACTTTATTTAATCGAAAGAAAATACTTGCCCACTTCTCAAATGTTTATTTTTAGCACATTTTATGTACAGCTCATTTTCTCTGTAGTTTTCATTTAGTTCTAATAATAATGAAAATGGAAAATCTTTGTACTAATTTTGTTAAAATTTCCTACAAGCAAATGATTACGTTTTCAATTTCCCACCAGTGTTTCGAACAGTAAATGGAATGTTCCTTGTACACGACCGCTGTATAATATAAACTGCTATACAAAATTACTCAAACCACGTGTTTCTAACGTCTTATTTATTTTAATATATTATGCTGCGGCACATTTATTGTAGAAAATAGAATGTATTATAAATAGATAAATAGGTGCAGTTTCGATCATATTTCTGAATTTTATTATCAGATTTATCTGTTTATTTTTGTTCTGTACAGTGTACACTGGTCGCAGATAATCGGACTATTCAATATTGATCTTAACATCATTGACGCATTTTAAGACAAAATGTTGTAACGAGAACCGAGTTATTTTTTAAATCTAGGTTTCAGTGATTGACACTTACCACGCATTCACGCCACATCAGTAACCCATTGGCCTATTCACCTACTCACACAACTACAGTATACTACCTGCACATTGTAAGCTCCATATCAACCTCGATGATAAAAATTCGATTTGCATCTAGCCTCTGATGGGATTCAAACCCAGTACCTCCCGGCCTAAGTGCCGAAGCTTTAACCACTGCACCACTTGTCCGGTCTTATTAAATCTAATAACCAAATTGGCCGTGCTAGTGCCACGCAACTGTCAAAGATCTCGTGTAGTACTTCGAGAGATTTTTATATTACAATTACAATTTAAAACCCAAATAACATTGGTTTAATTCTTTATGCATTCCACGAGTTTAAATGCATTTGGCAAAAACATTTAGAGATTTTTCTTAAATTGTTTTTCATGACTTGATGAATTTAGGGCTCGATAGCGAAACTAATTAGTTGTTTATATCACCTCATTAGTATTAGTAAATATTTAGCTAAAGAAATTAAAACGCAACTCGTTTCTAACATGTTTTTGAAGTTAAGGACTTTCCATACCGGTTAGAACAAATTTAAAAATAGAATTTCCAACAAAAATGGTCCTTGTTTGTTTTTCAGAAATTAAAGCAGGAATCATGATTTTTGATTATACAATACAGTTTTTACCAAACGTCCGGTAAGTTAAATTTTTAGCTTGAAAGCGTGTGAGTTTTTCGATTTCAATGTAGATAGCAGTCTGCAGTAAGATATCTGGCCTTGACTAAACAATCTATCTAGCTTCCGTTTTTCACTCGATGGATGATATTTTCGATGCAAGCTCCCACGTATTCGCGCTTGTTTTGTCATAGGAATTCGGTCGTAGCTTCCGTCTCGGAAATTTTCTATTTAAAAGCCCAAAGTGTTAGAAGCCAACCATCTTTCACCCAGACGAGTTGACGGCAGTGATCGTCAAACTAATTATTTCGTTATCGTGGTTGTCGTGGTTACTATATGGCCGTATCCAACCTATCCACTGATCCATGATATTTATTTGGGGTCGTGGTTTTCATCATGCCGAACTAATGTTTAGTGACGACAAGCAATTGGTGACTGTGCACTGTGAGTTATAATTTTTTAGTGCACCGAAAATAACAAGCAGTCACCATCGCTGCCTCTATTTATGTAAAGTCAGTTATTCCGATCTTTCTTCTTCGAGATGAGGTGATCAATTTGATTTCCCGTTCTTCTATATCTTCTAGTCGATACAACTGCCAGATTATTCATAATAGCAAATTCGGTAATGCGGTCCAGCGTACCAAAAAATGAATTATTCACATCATCTGATTTCGAATCTTAAGAGACACAGGTACGGAGGTTTTCATTGAAAATGATGATGGGTGGGGTCGTTAATGTAAATTGTTGATAATGGAGAAAAAAAACAAGTTTAAAGAAATGTAACCAGCATGCCATAAAATATAAATTAAAGGGATTATTAAAGGCCGCCCCGGTGGCAATTTGATCAGCATATGCTTGCTCTAGTGGCCGGAGGTCCCGGGTTCGATTCCCGGTGGTGACAAGGAAGCAATTTCACGGCTGAGAGAGAGAGAGAGAGAGAGAGAGAGAGAGAGAGAGAGAGAGAAGAGAGAGACAGAGAGAGACATCTACTAGTTTTTACTTTAAAAATCATGTTAGCCCATTAATACAGAATGATTCTATTCACAAGATCCATAATATCGTCTTTAGTAGTTATTACACTTAATTTGGATAAATGAAACCAACATTTTGGAGTAACTCGTTTAGTTTTAAAATCTTTACGCCTATTTTGGTCCAAAATAACAGCAGGAGAGAAGAATTACAGGAACACAATAGTGTATAGAATTATGGGGCATTTACATGTAGAGAATTCTTTTCTTCTACAAATTTTTGTAGGTAAATAAGAAGGGTCCGCTAAGAGCGAGAGAACGAGAGACCAAGAAAGAGAGAGAACGAGAGAACAAGAGAGAGAGAGAGAGTGAACGAGAGACCGAGAAAGAGAGACAGATTATTAAAGGGAAACGTGTGGTTTCCATTAAAAAATATTCAACGTTACTAGAGCATGGTAAATACTCGAACATCCACTCCGCTAAGGTCATCACAGCAAAAACCTCTGAATATATTATATTAGCTAAAAAAACTAAATCCTTTGTATTGACTGTTGCAAATGCGATTTATTTATTTATTTCACAGTTTTTATGTAATTATTATACAACAATAAAATTAACGTATTTACATGTACTGATCTGCCCGAAAAATAATCAGGCCAATACATTTTAACAGAAGAGGACATGAAAACAAAATCTACGACAGATCATTAAATATACAAAAGGTTGAAGTTACCGGTACCCACTAATTGTTAATTAGCATGCATTATAGCGGAATAACCGTAGAATTTATGAAATTAATAATTTCCAGGTAATAATCTAAATTTGATTCACCTTTTTGTGTGGACGTGAAATTTAAATTTGTGATGGGTTTACTCTACAACTACGGTCTCACAAATTGCATAATAGAGAAATGGTTTATAGTTATGCCAGTGGGCACGATTTGCATTTAGAGAATTATTCCTAAGAACTTCATTTATTTCCAATTTTAAGAAAAATAATCAAGATATCCACTTGTTTTTATCTTTAGTAGTTAATACACTTAATCTGGATAAATGAAACCAACATTTTGGAGTAACTCGTTTAGTTTTAATATCTTTACGCCTATTTTGGTCCAAAATAACTGCAGGAGAGAAGAATTACAGGAACACAATAGTGTATAGAATTATGGGGCATTTACATGTAGAGAATTGTTTTCTTCTACAAATTTTTGTAGGTAAATAAGAAGGGTCCGCTATATAAAAATATTCAATATGCCAGAAAGAAAAAAACATATAGTAATGCCATAATTTCTTTTATTTAATCATTATTAATTTATTTTTAATGAATTCAAATGCGAAATTTACATTTTTATCTATATGGCGTTTGTTTTTATTATGAATCCTCAACATTTATAATTACGTAATAATTTTTTTTTGTTAATTAAATTTTAAAAATTTTGCCATAAAAATATTCGGATCGAATATATTTTATGGCAACATTTTATGCTGGATTAAAAATCTTCTGAAAAATTTTGTTGGGATATATTTTTCTTGTCTCTCATGTGCAAAAAGTCAATGTTATTTCTTTTTCATTTTGCAGAAGAAAAATGTTGTTCGCATGTAACTGGGGTATAAATATGTGTTTTTGCATTAGAAACAAACAAATTTGTTGGGACGTCGCGCCACACCATTGTTTTGATTTTAGGCTAAATCCGGATCGAACCAACTTACAGTTCATCCCCAATAGAATTCCTTTAACTTTCAGGAATTAACACGCAACTTCGAGCTACAACCGTGGAGATAAGAAAAAGATACTTTGTATGCATATAGAGTGGAGAAGGTCATTTTGAACACAATCTAATAAATGAAGTTGATTAAAAATTTATCAATAACTTAAAATGTTTATTCTTAAACCTGACTCCACAAAATGAATGATTTCTATGACATGTAGCATACCGTTGGAAAGGGAACAAACTAAAGAAGTTTTTAAAACAAAAGTTATTTCAAAACAAACTCTACTTTCTTTTAATTAAAAATGTCTACCTTCTTACAATTTTTATGCTTTTACACATTTTTAAGGATTTGGAAGCCCATAACTCATTTTATTGAATTATGTATTAAATAATGATTTATTTAGAATAAAATCATATTGCAGAATTCAATAAATATTATTTCGTGTCTTTACGACTACAAACAAAAAAGTAAAAGTTATGATCATTTCAAGGTGAGATTTTGGGTAATTTAAAAAAAAACTTAAAAATATCATATCTCAGTTGCCGTGACACTTCAGACATCAGTTCCATGTGATGAAAGCTTCCAAATGACCCCACCAATCTGCCAAAAAAGTTTGTCGGTCCACCTGCCAAACACCCTGTATAGAATTTCAATATTTTATAAAAATTTCATATAATCATAATTTAGTGTGAAAATGAAAATAATTTGAAATCTTCTCACATGTGATGTGAGCATTAATTTTACATAAACGAATTAAAATAAAGTAATTACATTGATCTAGACATTCGAGACACTGACTCCGAAGAGTTCAGCTGAATAATAATTTTCGAAGCATCGATTCTAAAGAATTCGGTTAATATTAAGAAATTATTCTAAAGATTAATTTAAGTGAATTATGTATATTAATAAGTTAGTATAATAGTCACCCTTATTGTGGTTGTCGTGTCGATCACAAACGACACGACTTTGTCTTGTTGTGACGATCTTTATTTTGTATTGCGTAACTATCACGAATCGACTAATGAGTACATATTGCCATCTTAACGTTGAAAGAATCCATGCCATAGTGAACTTCTCGATTAACGCAATCGTGACTAGTTGTGTGGATATATTTTGTCAAAAATGCTGTCAGCCGCCTGTCAGAAAACCTGAACTAGTTTATATTTAGGTATTTTGCCCAAATTTAGGATCTAAATAGTAGTCTAAAATTAGAAAATAGACAAACAACTGTAAACATTTATTTACCTCAAAATGAATTTAAATATAAATTTTGATAGTCAAACCTGTAACAAATTTCGATGGCCACACGTATAATAAATTTAGCTATGTGGTTGTAGAAAATTAAATTTTTTTTGTATTGTAAATTTATGCGGTTTTTAATAAACTTAAGGTACTTAATAAATAATTATTAAAACAGAAATCAGTTAACATACTTATGTTAAACTTTTTTGTGTACTGCAAAAATGCCATCAACAAAAAAATTGCGTTTTTACGACAACCGTCGATTGATAGCGACATTTTTGGTGATATGTAGGCAAATGCCACATGTTTTAATTAATAAAAAAGGAACATCATTCGTACGAAGTGTACTAATGCATTTATTTGTTAATTATTCAGTAATACATCGAAGAAAAAAGAGATGTAACATTCCAAATAACATATCAATTGTATTTGTTGTTTTGGTTTTTCATGTTTAACATTTCGATATATTTCCGCTTACAGAGACAAATGACGGCTATTATAGCCGTCCTACCACGTCCGCACAAATGACGGGTATAGCCGTCAAATTAAAATGTTTCCTAAAAACCTGATTTAAAGTAGACATATCGAATGTCTGGCTGCTTGTTATAAAATTAAACAACTTGTCATTTGAGAAGAATATATACCCAGTCATTACTTGGTTCATTAGTCAACATCTTTTCAATTTTAAACAAAAAATAAATGTTTCCTCTTTCATACATTTGAAAATACTTAGTTACAAATGGAAACGTGTATATCAATTCTTTATATCCCTTTTCCTGCCTGCCATCACAATTGTGTGCGGAAAAAGAATCATGTCAAAAATTTATTATTGTATGTATGTTGGGCGATCATACACATTTGTGCATTCCACTTAAATCGTTTTTGTCCCAAAAATAACACTATAACTATAATAATAATAAAATAATTAATAAAGTATCAAAAACAAATAATTAATATGTTATATATGTAATTTATATGTTATCAAATTATATTTTTTTTTCAAAAATAATTCCGATTTAACTAAGATCCGTTAAAATCCGGAAGACATTACAACCTGTGAAGACATTACAACACACACATTTGTGTGAGTGGCACTTAAAAAAATTGTGTCTCGCAGGAAAATGGATTTCAATTCACAAAAACCGCTACACTCTGTAAATCTTATTCTTCGGAGGACCATTAAAATGTTTCTTGGGTGTGCAAAATTTCCAAAATATTTCGATTTTTCGTTCATTACAAAATCTAGTACAAAAGCTCTCTCCTCGATTTTTCATCTCTTTTTTTCAATTGTCAAAATCTCAAATTGATATTTAATCAGTGGCAATTTTATAAAAATATGATAATGAATATAACAAATAAATAAATGTATTGACAGAATTAGAATATTTAGAAATGATGAAATTTTTGTTATTGTTATAATAATTAAATAAAAAAGTTAATCGTGTTAATTGTTAAATAATTAAAAAGAAATCTTTAGTTTTTGTGTTGGTGGTGTTTGCGTTTCTAAAACTTATGTAAGGATTACAAGAAATACTCTTGTTCTGTTACTATTCCAATGTTTATCTAAAATATGTAATTTTTATGATAATAATAGATAAATGTTCGAAACAGTTTCTTTAACTTAATTTTGTTTTTAGGAAAATGCGATAAAAATTTTACGATTTGGCTGGTTTTAAATTGGAGCTGTGATGCCAGATCAACAAGTTCAAGTGGTAAATCTGCCACTAATTCAGAAACGGTACACTAGTTCAATTCATTGGAATGAGTTTGCTTGTGGTTGGGGTGCCGCTTTTATTAATATAACTATAACATATCCTATATATAAAGTCATATTCAGACAAATGTTATATGGGGTCAAGACAAACGAAGCATTTAAGCAAATTGTTGGAGAGGGCTATTTGTATCTATATCGAGGTATGTTACCACCTTTGGCACAAAAAACAGTTTCCCTTTCGGTTATGTTCGGTGTGTTTGATGCAACAAAACGACCACTAGAAGAACAGTTTCATGTAAATGCTTACGCTGCTAAAACAATCGCGGGTCTCGTCTCTGGTTCTGTAGAAGCTGCTATCATGCCATTTGAACGAATACAAACGCTTTTGGCCGACTCAGCCTATCATCAATATTTTAGAAATACTCAAGAAGCGTTCAAGTATGTAAGCTTACAATAGGTACTTGATTTTAGTTTTGCCTTTTAATTCTGCTTTTAGATATGTTTGGACAAATCATGGATTTTTAGAGTACTATCGAGGCTTAGTACCTATATTATTACGAAACGGCCCTTCAAATGCTATATTTTTTATTTTAAGAGAAGAAGCTAGTCACAGATTACCTAAAAGGGTAAAATTAAGTTTTCGATTCTATAATAATTTTAGGAAGTGTTTATTTTGTTTAAATAAACTATAATTCTATCATTTCAGAAAGGAGTTTATCAAGGCATGCAAGATTTTATGTGCGGGGCATTGATCGGTGCATTTTTAAGTACTCTGTTTTATCCATGTAACGTTTTAAAGGTTGCATCACAGAGCACCATGGGTGGTCCTTATATAAATATAGTAACTTTATTTAAAAATGTCTATAGAGAACGTGATAGTAAAATCGTTAATTTCTATAAAGGTTGCAGTATAAACTTTTACCGTGCTTTTATTAGTTGGGGACTAATTAATGCATCTTACGAATTAATGAAAAAGGTGTTTTACTGAACTGAAACGCCTTTAATTCAGAGTAAAAGTACATGTAGCACAAAGTCATCGAACAGTATCGAGATATTTTTAAAGCATTTATACATTAATGTAAAACTCAACTTAAAAATTTAATACATTCAACTAATTGTTCAAAAATTTTCTTTATGTACATTTATACAACCGGACAATATTAAAACTCAAAATGTAATTATAATTTTTATTTGTTAGCCAATTTTAAAAAAGTTATTGTATTAAATTTTTCGTAAATTTTATTTTCTTAATGTAATCTATTTTATTTTAGCAAAATTATAATAAAACCAATCTATTACTAAAATACTAAATAAGATTTAGTAATTCACCAGACCGAGATAATCATCCATTAAAGTACCAATAGCGAAAATCCCAGTTGCATCAACTCTTGTGCCGACAATTTTCAATCGAATTTTATCCTCTGCTTGTATTACAACACCATCGTTCTTTGATTTATAACATGGAACTACATCTGGGCAAAATTCCATGTCGGCTGGAATTGACTAAGAATATGAAAAATGTTATCCACAACTTATTAAACCTGTAGAAAAAGTTATTACGTGATGAGATACAAAACATGAAAGTGGTCCAATATCGGCAAACATTCCAACTTTGTTAATTTGTGTGACATTGGCATCTAATACTTCTCCTTTAAAAGGTCTAAAGACAATTGCTTTATATTTGACTGGATATACTACAAATCCTTGCCCGGGCTGTATAATACCGGAACCAATGCTGTCGATTGTGGTTACCGCTATCACAAATCCATATTTCCCTGTACATGTTCCTTCAACTTCGGTATATAGCTTTTGTTTAACAGTATCTAGTAATTGAGGCCCAAAATATCGAGGATGTAATAAGATTTCGTGTTCTAATGATATCTGAAATTAGAAAAATATTTTAGGTTAAATATAAATTTATAATCGATTTAGTTTTATGCCGTTACATGATAAAACATATTTAAAATGTCCAGTAAATATCCAGATTAATAAATATAATAGCTTAATTCACAATGAATTATTTGTTTAAATTTTTATAGTAAAAACTTTTGCAGAATTTATCAATTGTTTACAATTATTGACAGATTTGACGTTTACGATACGCTTAATGTAAATACGCTGAAGCAAAATTGGTAGGTCTGTAGGGTACAGGTTGGTTTATGGGCGAACCATTGGGTCTGTTCCACGATATTGAAACTTGAGAAGGTAAATAAATATTCCCATGTTTCATTTTCGTTTTTTTGTCATAGAGGTAGAAACTGAGAGTGCCCTCTAAACATTGCGATTCGAAAACGATACGTAAACGATGAATCTTGTTCATACAAAACATCGTTTTCGATTCGTTTTTGCGATTCAAAACCGATACAATTACGAATCCACCGTACTATGATAATTAGACTTTCGGCGATGCATTTTCTATGTGTTAGTGTGTATCGGAAATATTACGTATTTTGCGATATAATTACGTATCGTATTTGTCTTGCCCAAAACATTTCGAAACTAACGATGCAATTGCGTATCGAAATTGTAGTATCGTTTGTAATAATTATTGTTGGAATATTATCGAAGGTAATAAATTAAACAAATTTACGTTTTTGTTTTTAAAAGTGTTTTTAATATTTTGGAAAATCTTATAAACTTAAATAACGTGAAGTGAATTAAAAAAAAAATAGTTGCTTAGTTTCTAAGGTTTCAAATAGAAGTTAAGTTAAGAAATCTATAAAATTTTCAATACATGTTAATGTTATTTGGTACATTTAATTCATTTTTTCAAAGTTGCTTATTATTAGCATAATTGTTTTTTTCGACTATATTAGATATAAAATAAACAAAAAAGTGAAAAAGAAAGAATTTTTATGTAAAATTTTCTATGTTTCGTTGATCCTGGTTCTTAGATTTCTTATAAATATCTTTGGCATATAAGAACCATTTTTTTATAGCATGCACTCGTTCTGAAATTTTTGACGAAGGAAATTTGTTACCAGCGCAGTCTAGAAATAATAATCAAAATTTAATTTATGTAACATTCAATATATTTAAACAGTAATAAGACAATTTACCTATAATTAGTGATATTATTTTCATTTCTTCTACAGCTCTATTACCGTGGCGACCATACCACGTATATGATGTTGCAGCTTTAACGGATAAAATCAGCTTAAGGCATCCTCTGATAAATTTTTCTAAATTTTTATCATTAACCTTATCGAATAGAATTGCCTGTAAAATACAAAAATAAAAAGTTACTTGAATGAGTAATACAAATTTTTACCTAAATAAATTATTACCAAGTGTTTTTCTTTTTCTTCATCTTCTTTAACATCAGCTTCAAGCTTCAAAAATGCATCTGCTGATACAACTGGTATTTCAAGTAATACTGATGGTAACTTTGCCGGTGCTGCTTTGTTTTGTCGCTCTTCGTTTAACTCCCGGCGAAGCAACTTTACCTCTCTTAATAAAACTCGAATCATATTCCCATGCTCCTGTTGAGTTTTAATTACACATTGTAAAGTTGGCGGTGTCGAAGTAGTCGCCGTTTTGTTTACTGTCACAAATGGTTGATTTGGTGCCCGATTTTCTTGATCAGCATATTGTTTAAAGACGAATTTTTTTTGCGAATTCGGAAGCTGTGTGCTAGTCGAAGGATTAATTCCAGAATCAACACATAAGAAGTTTCCATAATTGGCTTCTTCGTCCGACTCGAACATTTCTGTGTTGTAAAAATTTTTTTCAGCGGACATTTCTACAAATATTATTGAAAGTTAAAAGTTTAATTAATGTTGAATAGATATATAAACAATATTGCTTTTCGATTTAATTTTCACGATTTTATTATTAATTTCATTAATATTAAAAATATTTATAGTTTGTTCTATTTCTTCATCTTTAGAATTCGTGCAATATATTCCAACATTTGTTGATTCTATTGGATATTCGAAGAAATTATGAAGGTTTTTTAAAAAACAACCATGAATTAGATTATTATCTAATTTGTTGAGCTTAAAGATTCGATTATTAATAAGGCAATAGTTATTGGGGAATGCAGAATCAAGAGTGAAGGTAGTATACGTCTTTTCTTCTGGAGCTATTTCAAATTGTTCTATTTGTTTTAATTTATTAAGTATCTGCTGGATTGGATACGATCCTTTTTTGACCATTTTTTTGATTTGTTGTAGATATGTTTCAAATTAAAATGCGCTGTAGTTATCTAAAGCACCAAACTGTTTCGCATCCTGTGGTAAATGCAGGAGGCTGTGGACATTGAACGACACATTTTCCATTCCATAGAGATGTGAAAATTGTTTTACAAATTCTGTTAAGAGTTCCATTGCACATTCATTATTATTATAATAATTTTTCGGATGACACAGTATTCGGATTCCACAAACAAGTAACAAGAAGTGGTTATAATACTTTGGAGTCAATACATCTTTAAGAACTACAAATCCTGTATATAACAAAAATGTCCTAAACTCAGTTGCCTTCCAGTGTTCTAGCTCTTGAAAAGTTCTGGGTTTTCGAGCAAATTCCGAAGGTATAGATGGGCGTAATTGAATTAACTCTTCGTTAATAGCTTCTATCGCATTTTTTTTTAGTGAAAATTCTTTTTTTCTAGTCTTAATTAACAGATTTAGTATTTGTCGAGTAACACCTAGTAATGCGCAGTGCATGTAATCGATGGGAAATTTTGTAACACAGCCTATATTTAACGTATCTAGCAACAATGTGGTTACTGTGTGGTGTTCCTTCTGTAATTTTATTTTAAATTCCTCGTCTGTTCTGGGGACACTATCTAAACTTGGAAAGCAAACCCTGTGGTCTCTATATATACCTTTTATTTTACATTTGGTACAGCTATAGTACCCCGAATGTGTTTTAACCCCTATTAAAACAAATGGAATTAAAATTAGAAAAATTAATTTTAGGAATTAAATTATACTGTTTATTATACCTAACACAAAAGCACGAGCCGGAGCGTCACAAATAAATGATCTCAATTCGAATTGGAAATGTTTATTGTTATAACTGATCCCATGGTTTAGCAAATATTTAGCCTCCTCTATAAATGGCTTCAGATAGCTGTTCGTACAGGATGGCTTCTTATGTCCATGAAATATTCCGATGAGGAAAATTTTTTTAAATGTTGGAATATTACCAAGAATTGGCCACAATTGACTGTTTGAGCTTTTCGCTATGGGGACACCGTCTATTCCTATGTCAACTTTCACTTTTTTTTTTTTTGAATAATCAAAAGATTTTATGAAATTTTCTAATTGATTTTTTAAACCCACATGAGTGTAATGCCCATTCTGCATTCTCTATATCATCTATTTTGATCATGTCACTAGTTGTTTCTATTCTTGTTAAAGTGCGAATATCTTTGGGAAGTCTAAGATTATTTTTCCTGAGTATATCTAGTAATGCATTTCCACATTGAACAGATATGTTAAATTCTATGCACCATTTAGCAATATCCCTTGAAACGCTATTTTTGTTAAAATTAGGAAGATTTTCATCTAATTCGGAAAATGTTTCAGGCGATGAATAAGAATAATCGAGTTCTTCAGTTTGTTCTTCGAGTAAAACATGAAATTCCGTTGGCGACGAATTATCAGTCACACGATTAGATTCGCAGATAGAATCCTGTCTCACGTCGGATACAGCACAAATTTTTTTTATTTCCTTTTGGATTTCATAATAAATTCGTTTTTTCATTTTAAAAATCTACGTTTTACTGAACTTACTCGGACGAAAATAAATATTTACATGTATGTAATGAAGTTGATCTTAATTTTTTTACACTAAACTCTATTTATTACACTATACTTATTATTTACACTATAATTATTATTTATAAAGTTGTAATAAAATTTATTAAAAATTTATCAATAAAAAATTAAAAATGGCGTATTACTTTTTTCACCGTATCGACTCAAACGCATAACACGAAATGGTGCGTAATCTGTTTTGTAATCATTTTTGTATTTTTTGTGTTCTTATAGGGAAATAGTTTTAAATGTGTGGGGGTATAGTAAAATATATGTATCGTTTATGGATCGAAAATTTATCGGTTTTTACGAATCGCATTTTTTGTTTAGAGGGTGAATGACAGTAGCTGTCAAATTCGGAGGGTAAAAGAGAAAGCATATAAATCAACTGGTCGTATTTAGAATTTGTTCGATCGAAATTAAAAACTACACAAATTGACAATTATTTTTATTCCAATATAGTACGAATTTATTTTTTTTTTATTTTCGGTAAAAAATTCTACTTATAGTATTCCAAAATAAAAAGTAATTATGAAAAGAAAAGCACGTAGAATATGTACGTAGTAATAAGAAAATTGCGACACTTGTAATATAACATATGTTTACAAACACAAAATGAAAAACCCCACCGGGGCAACAAAATTATTTACTTAATTTTCTCTGGTTTATAACTTAAATTAAGGATAAATTTACCACAAATCACTTTCTTCTTAACATAATTTACATTTTATTTTATATAAACACAGAAAACTTACTGATTGTAAGATATGCCTTTTTAATTTTTTTAGGCGTAAAAATACTTTTCACAATACACTTCATTTTATTTAAAAGTTTATAATTTTTATTATCAAATGTGCACTACTATATAAACCACTAACTATTTTATAATGTTTTTATTATTTTAATGTATTTTAATTAATAATTTTTAAAGCACAAAATTAAGTCGTCACCATAGGTCGTCCCTGCGCCAAAAACAAACAGCTGATTTGGGGTTTTTCATTTTGAGATATGAGTAAGCCATATGCTTTTTTATAAAACCATCCTGCTCTGACGTGTCTCACGTGAAATAGCAAATTTTATAAGGGTAAAATCTTAACACCGGTTCTAATGTCGTTTTTACTGGCACAAAAATCCACATCCAAATTTTTGGATTTTTTATTTTTTGCCACAGAACACGATTTTGGATTTTTTTTTACGTTTACTCACACATATACTAAACGTCATGTCAATTGTCAAAAAAAAAAGACGCGCCATTTATATTTTATTATATTTGTGATAATTGTTTAAGCAATTTGTGTTTTTATTAAATTAAATTTTGTTTAATTCAAAGTGTTGTTTTATAAAGATTATTGCGTGTGCACCGATAACAATGTTACAACAAATAACTTTACAACTTTTGCATTTCATCCGCTGTAAATTATAGTAAATAGCGCAAACTTGAAAGCCGTGTTTTTTTCTTGTTTTTATTATAGATTTTACTATATTTTATTAAATAATTTATTTATAATAATGTCTGACGAATCAAATGAAAGTGAATGTGGTTAAAATGGATAATAATCGAACTAAAACTATCAACAAGCCTCGAACAATATGAAAGTTTGCAAAAATTATTTAGACGGGCTCTTCGTGACTACTACAGCACGGATATTGATATCGAATATGCTAAATTAACCGTTTTATGGGATAACGATGAAATCTGGGATGAAATATTATTATCAAAATATGCCTTTAACTGTCTTAATGACTCTCAGCTGTTTCAAAAGCAACTTAATCATTTTCAAATTAAATTAGATGGGTAAGAGAGTGTATATACATTCATTTGAGGTATTCACTAAATTGTCTTCTAATTTCAGCTCTCCAGAAATTATAAAAAAAAATGTTAAACATTTACCAAGCCGAATGTAAACTATCTCTTATAGACAACTATAAGTGGATCTGACGGCAAAAAATATAAGCTTGTTCCGGATATTTTTGTATGTTAATTTTTATTTTCATAAAGTATGCCGTGCTAAAATTTCATAGAAAAAAACCCGCAATGAGCTTATTTTTAATGCGCTAGATGTCACATTCCCAACTTTAACAGTCGTCAATAGAAGTTGAAACAGTATACAAAGAATTCGCTAAAAACCCAGATTTCATCGTTATCCCATAAAACGGTTAATTTAGCATATTCGATATCAATATCCGTGCTGTAGTAGTCACGAAGAGCCCGTCTAAATAATTTTTGCAAACTTTCATATTCTTCGAGGCTTGCTGATAATTTTAGTTCGATTATTATCCATTTTAACCACATTCACTTTCATTTGATTCGTCAGACATTATTATAAATAAATTATTTAATAAAATATAGTAAAATCTATAATAAAAACAAGAAAAAAACACGGCTTTCAAGTTTGCGCTATTTACTATAATTTACAGCGGATGAAATGCAAAAGTTGTAAAGTTATTTGTTGTAACATTGTTATCGGTGCACACGCAATAATCTTTATAAAACAACACTTTGAATTAAACAAAATTTAATTTAATAAAAACACAAATTGCTTAAACAATTATCACAAATATAATAAAATATAAATGGCGCGACGTCTTTTTTGACAATTGACATGACGTTTAGTATATGTGTGAGTAAACGTAAAAAAAAATCCAACAAATTTTTTGGATTTTTTTTCAAAAAAAAAAAAAAGACAAAAAATCTAAAAAAATCCATTTCCAATTGATTCCAATCAGAAAAAAATGTGGATTTTTGTGCCAGTGAAAACGATATAAGTGTATAATTCTATTTGTTTTGGGCGCATTACGTCACTCATGAAAATAAAACAGACATTTATAGTAGTATTCAAATCTCGCTGGAATTCTGACAGTTCTCGCGCAGAAGTAATATGGCGAATACACAGTAATGTATTAAGTATAATATTCATGTTTATTGCTTACATTTTTACATTTATTTGTATTTAAATTGAATAGGAATTTTAGGATAAAATTAAAACACAAAGTTTAGATTTTATAAATTAAAATGATATTTAATTCGATAAGTTAAGAATTAATTCCAAATTCCATTAAATTGAAAACTGAATTTCCTTTTCTATGTTATTGTGGTTTTATGCGATACGAATAACATTTGGATATTTATTTTCCCTAGTCCGTACCAAAATTAAATGTTGTCATTGTTTCCAAAAGGCGTGCAATATTTTTTTAGACCTATTAATTTTCACTTGATATATGGTTCTAATAACATAAATACATAATAATTTTGAATGCTTTGTGTATTAAAACTGAAATATAATTATTTTTCATTGTTATTTATTATTTTATTTAGGTTTACTATCTAAGATAAATGCGACCCACCAAAATTTTTATAAAAAAAATTTCTACACCACTGAAAGCTGCGCAGAACAGTTAAAAAAAGTTTTTTTCAAGATTTGAATATTACTATACATGGCATTTGTCGATTTTTCGATTATTTGCTTTGATAAATCTGCAATAAACGAAATTTTTTTAAACGACTTTTTTAATTTTGATAATTACAGTTTAAGTAACCAATTTTTTGGGCTTACCCTTTATTTTATGGCAAAATATTTGAGAAAATAAGCCGTCGAGATATATTTTTCAAGCTGACGGCAAAAAAAGATAACATAAAACTATAAAAATTTTAATACATATGTTTACTAACAAAATATTATGTTCAAGGTTGTTGGGTGTTAACTTGTATTTTTTTTAAGGAATTAAAATAATTTACAATAGTAGAATTGAACGTATTTTATTTATTACTTGATAAAATGTTTTAATTTTTGTAATCTTTTACAGTGTGGTACTTTTTAAAACAATAACCAACATGCAGAAAATGATGTCTTGCGCATGTTTTGCAAAAGTAAACAGCTGTCTTTCTTCCTCTCTCTCTCTCTCTGGCACTATATCCCATCAATTGATTTGGCTGTCTCATAATCATATTTTCATTTCGGAAAATGAGTGATTAATTCATTGATCCTAAACCAACCATGAAATTTATTCCTTGACACCACCGGGAATTGAACCCGGGACCTCTGGTCGCTAGAGCAAGCATGCTGACCACTTTGCCACCGGGGTAAAGTGCTCAGCCAGCATGCCGCCGTTAGATTTTCTATTTAAACAGACCCTACGATCGTTATGCTTATTTTCCGGGAGGCTGTTCGTAAACTTTACATTGTTAACATTGTTACAAGTGTCATTGTTAGTATGACGTATGTGCTTAACAATAATTTTGTTACAAATGTCAATGATATTACAGATGATTATCGGCGATTAAAAAAACCCATAATAGTACTGTAATAATTATGACAGAATTCTGGATGTAACCAAATTATTACAGCAAACTCTTGTTATAATTTTGACTCTTCTGTAATAATTTTCGTGGGCACAATGATTTGTATCGAAAATGCTCACGACAATTATTACAGAAATGTCAAAATTATAACAAGAGTTTGCTGTAATAGTTTGGTTGCAGCTAGAACTCTGTCATAATTACTACACAGTACTAAAAACTATCACAGAATTCGGACGGGTCCTTAGGTCCCGTTGTCCGAATTCTGTGATAATTTGGTTACATCCAGAATTCTGTCATAATTATTACAGTACTAAAAATTATCACAGAATTTGGACGAGACCTTAGAGTAAATTAGTATTGTCACCTCCAAAGTGACATATGAGTTGTAGAGTAAATTTATATTGTCACTTTCGGCGTGACATGCGAGTGCAAAAGGTTAAAAAATTACATTTATTATCCATTTATTTAAAAAATAATAAAAAAAATCCGAAATCACATGCTGGTTGGCTACAAGTGACGTCACATTAATATGCGCAATATTCCACCTTGTTCTCTTTCCATCGTGGTACGATTGTACGAAGTTTAGTTTTCGTTTATTGTTCGTGAACGGTTCACCTTGGTTAGCGGGAGTGCGTTTAAGAGATTTACATTGTTCAATATTGTAACAACTGTCATTGTAGAAATGACGTAGAAGTTAACTTTGAGATTGTCTCAAGTGTCAAAACAAATGAAAACAATAAAAAATTAATTTCAGTTTTAGTTGTCATTCCATCATTGAAGCATTGGAAAAGTGAAATTTGTTGAATCATTCCGATTTTAACTTTAGACTAAGCAACTAGGGTGCTAAATAAATTAATAGAATTTTTGTGTTGTGTTATAAAAGTAAATTTTTAAAAAAATTATAATAAAGTGAGTGGTTTTTAGTGTTGTGACAGAAAGCGATTACATTTTGTGTAGTAGAGAGTAAAAAAAAAAAGCAAGCGTCCATGAGGGACGCCTTAGGGACGAAAAGAAAAAAGAGAAAGGAAAATGGTGGCATCCAAAACAAAAAAAGAAAATTAAAATTAAATAATCAAGAAAATAAAAAAATAAAACCAGTGTGTGACGAAATAAAACATAAAGAAATAATTAAAATAGAGACGAAAGAAATTAAGATGGCAGATGACGAGATGAACGAAGATTTTCATGGGTTTGAACATAATGCAAAAGAAATGAATATAGAAAAAAACGTGGTACAAGACACACAAACCCGAAGTACGGGATTGAAAGAAGAAGGCAATGCAGAAAATAAAATAAACGAAGAATCATATAAAGACAACAAATACATGCCAGGAGATAGAGGTCCATACTTCGTAATAATGGAAAAAAAGGGAATCGAAGATATAGTTATTGCAGAAAAGCTGAATTCGCTAAATTTCGGAGCAATAGTAAGCATTAAACAATACGGGAAGAATCGACTAAAAATCCAAACTAGAGAAATGGAGACTGCAAATAAAATATTGAAAAACGTAGATCTAAAGAAAATACACCACTGCTACTCGTACATCCCAAATTTTTTATTAGAAACAATCGGGTATGTAAATAAAATTCCAGTTAACGCAGATTTAAATAAAATCAAAGAAAATATAAAAACAAACTCGAAAGTCATGAAAGTCGAGAGAATCACGAGATGGAACAATACAGAACAAAAAACCGAAGATACGACCGCAATTAAAATAACTTTCAGATCGAATTCCTTACCGTATGACATAGCTATATACAATGTCAAAAGGAAAGTAACTTACTTTATTCCCAAACCTATGCTATGTAAAAGATGCCTAATCTACGGGCACACGCAGAAGCATTGTAGAGGCACGCAAAAATGCACAAACTGTGCAGAGGCAGACCACACGAGACAGAATTGTACAAATGAGACAAAATGCTACTATTGCGGGGAGCAACATGTGACGAGCAGCAGTATTTGCAATGAATTTAAAAAACAGAAAAGCATAAAATACCTTATGGTTACTAAGAAAATAGCGTATGGAGACGCCAAAAGGATGATAACAATCCCAGAATACACCGAAAATGGTGCGAATTTCCCTCCTCTCACGAATCATCAAAAGGATGAACAAAACGAAATAAGACAAATTAGGAATGAGATGAACCAGATAAAAGCGAAACTGGAGGCAGACAACACGAAACTGCTAGACAGTATTACGGAAATAAGAGAACAGATGTAGGAAATAAGCAATCTAAATAGAAAAGTGCAAGCAACGACTCAAGGCTACTTAAACGCTCCTGCGAATGACCCAAGAAATGACATCATTCTAACAGAGATAATACAACTTCTGGAAAATATGGACAAAATAATAAACAAAAACAACAAAAAAATAAATACCGCTCATGAGGAGTAACCTATCGATATTGCAAATAAATATAAGAAGTATAATGTCAAATAAAGAAGAACTAGAAGAATATATGAACAAAGGAAAAATAGACATTGGTTTCATCTCGGAAACCTGGACAAACGAGAATAACAAGATAAAATTTAAAAACAATAAAGTATGTATAGCATCAAGAGAAGACAACTACGGAGGAGTGGGATTCATTGTGAACAATAAAATAAAAATTAAAAAAATAGAAAATAATATAAACAACCTTAATCCGATAGAAACAATAAAACTTCAAATAATAGATAAGGATAATAACGAAATAAACATAATAGGAATATATATCCCACCTAACATAAATAGTAACATAATAAAAAATAAATTTAAATCTCTAATAAATCAACACGATAATAAAAATAACACTATAATACTTGGGGATATAAACGCACATCATCCACTATGGGGAAATAGCAACAAAACAGACAGTAGAGGAAAAAAAATAGCAGAAATTATCTCGAACTCGCATTTTGTGACACTAAATAATGGAAACGACACCTGGATAGGACATCACGGAAGACGATCGGCTATAGACTTAACAATAACCTCCCCAGATCTGCCAGGAAAAACGGATTGGACTGTTGACCAAATAAAAATAGGCACATCGGACCATCTACCAATAAGAATAACAATTGAAAATATGAATGTCTACAACCATGAAGAAACAACAAGGACAAACTATAAAAAAGCAACAAAACAGATACTGAAACTAAAGCCAGAACACACCTTCAGCCTAGAAGACTACGAGGAGTCGCTACAAAAAATAATAGAAGATAACACGGTGATAATTCAAAGTAAAAACAAGTATGTGCCGAAAATTTGGTGGACAGAAAAAATAAAACGTATGTGGGAAATCAAAAAACAAAAGCTGAAACAATATAATCAAAATAGAGATAATATATATACAGAGGTAGAATTGAAAAGAGCCACAAGTATACTTAGAAGAGAAATAAGAAAAGAAAAGAAAAAAAGCTGGAATGAATTTATAAAAGAAATAAACCCGACTCTAAACACAAAACAGCTGTGGCAGAAAATTAGGATATTCAACAACAAAAATAAAGAAAAGTATGACATTTTCAACAATTTGGAAAACATGGAGAAATTTATGGAAAACAATGTACAGGAATCGTACACAACTCCGCAAAACAAAATGAAGCTGCCACTAGTATACACCTCAAAAGCAGAATTTAAAACAGAGGAAATAACAAACATCATAAAAAATAACAAAAACACAGCGCCAGGAATAAATAAAATTACAAATAAAATATTAAAAGAACTACCGAGCCAACACTTAAAAAAACTAACAGAGTTCTTAAATGACCTGTGGGAAAAACAAGAATACCCAGAGAAATGGAAAAATATAAAGATCATCCCAATACCAAAACAAAATAAAGATGCATCAAGAGGAGAGAACTACAGAGGAATACACCTATACGCAACGATGGCAAAAATACTTAGTAAACTGATAAAAATAAGAATAAACGAATATTTAGAAAAACACAAAATATTACCAAACACAACATATGGTTTCAGAAAAGGGAAATCAGCGATAGACTATATCAATGAGCTTATATACATACTGGAGAAAAATAAAGAAGACAATAAAGTATCAATAGTCATAGCAACCGATATAGAGAAGGCGTTTGATATGGTGAACATAAATAAACTTATAACAATAATGCAACAATTTAAAATACCAAATGAATATACAAATTGGGTATATAAGTCATTAATAAACAGAAAAATCATCTTCAAGAATGGGGACAAGGAGATTATAAAGACAACCAGCCAAAGCATTCCACAAGGGGATCCTCTTAGTCCGGACCTCTTCAATATATACACAAGCAAACTTCACGAAATGACAGAAGAAGGCATAAGAATCCTGCAATATGCGGATGATTTCCAAATAATAGCTGCGGGGAAAAATGCAGAAGAGGCGGAAGGCAAAGCAAATAACATACTAAAAAAATTCAATGATAAACTACAAGAACTACACCTGAAAATTAATCCTCAAAAAACAGCATACATCACAATAAACAAAAAAAGAAAAGAAAAACAAATTAAAATCAAACTAAACAATACAGAGATAGAGGAGCGGAATCAAATAAAAGTTCTGGGGTACATTATCGACAAAAAGCTAAATTTTAATCAACATGTAAGGACGGTAAAAGGAAAATGCATGCAAGCTATCAACATGATAAAAATAATAGCGAGAAAAAAAGGAGGCGCACATCCATCCTCACTACTCAACATACATAAGAGCATAATTGAAAGCAGGATAAGATATAGTGCAGCAACTATATCCACAGAAAGGAACAAAGAAATACTACAGAAAGTAACAAATTCAAGTCTAAGGGTCTGTCTAGGACTCACACAGAGTACACCAACAACAGCCATAATAGCGGAAGCCGGAGAAGTACCAATAGCTTTGAAACTGGACTTTTTCAAATATGCATACATAGCTAAACAATTATATAATAACACAACGATGGGGAAAAGAATAGGAGAAAGCAACGAATAGGAGAATACAAAAGCAACCTAGACAAGCTACCAGAAAATAAGGAACAAACAGAAAGAAATGACGAAATAACACAAAGTAGTTTGGAAGTGGATATTAAGCTGCATATGAAAATAAAGGCATTAGCAAATTATAACAAAACACAGCTAAAACAACTCACCTTAGAATATCTAGAGGAAAACAGAAGCCAAAACATGAGTTTTACCGATGGTTCAATAATCAGGGGGAAAAGGGGAATAGGAATATATAATAAATATAATGCAGAAACTTTCAGCTATAAAATAAAAGAAGAAATTACGATAAAAGCTTTAGAAGCCATCGCAATAATGGAAGCAATCAAAATAGCAATGAAAAACAATATGAGAGAAGTAATGATAATTACAGACTCGCTTAGTACCTGTGCTGCATTGGGAAAAAATAGTAAACAAAATGAGAAGTATTACGAAAAACAGATAAAAGAGAGTATAAAGAGACAAAACATCAGAGTCAAAATAGTATGGATACCAAGCCATATAAACCTAGAAGAAAACGACGAGGCCGATATGGCAGCAAAAATGGGAACAAAATCAAATAGGACTCTAGAGATAAAACTCTCATTAGAAGAGAACATAAGAATATTTAAGGAGAAAATATACGAAAAATGGAATGAAGAGTTTGTAAGGAGAACAGAGACAAAAGGAACACAGAATAGAAAAAACATTAATAACACAACAAAAAATAGACCCTGGTTTCACAAAAAAGAAATGGACGTAGGAACAATAAAAAGATTGACGAGGATCAGAACGAACCACACGTATGACCGAAAATTTTTAAAACTAATAAAGAAAATAGATAATGACGAGTGTGAAGTGTGCCGAGTGACGGAGGATGCACGACACATGATAGAGAAGTGTAAAAAACACGACAAGATAAGGGAGAAATTTAAAACAATAAAAGAGAAGACACTGCAGCAAATTTTGATCGATCAGCAGATGGGAGAGTATGAAGACATAATAAAATTCTTAGAAGAAATAAAAGGAGACGTCTAATAAAATGAAGAGGGACGGTGTACATTTCAATAAAGATTATTGAGCTCAAAAAAAAAAAAAAGAAGAAAAGATAATAAATCTAATCAATAAAATAACTAAATTAATAAAAGGACTAATGTAAAAGAATAAAACCAAGTTAGGAAAGTAATACTTATGAATAATAAGATCAATAATAAAATCAATTAAAATAAAAAAAAAAGTAAAAAACAAAAAAAAAAAAATATTAAGTAAGAAAACATAACGAAACACAACAACGTCGAATAACATAAAAGTTTTGACATAACACAATCATTGGCAATGTGATCGAAGAGGTCAAGCCAAACAAATAAATTAAATTAAAAAAAAAAAAAAAAAAAAAAAAAAAAAAATTAATTTCTTCATAACATAAAGAATAACATATTATGGAGCATCAAAATAAGCACTTGTATCCATAAAACACATTTTTTTTTTAAATAAATATATTAAAAATTGAATTTTGTTCTTTAAATTATTTTTCAAACCTACATATAATGGTTGTTGATAGTGCCAGAGACAACCTAATAGAGATATTTCATCCTATGTGAACGTAAAAATTGAAATTGCGATTTCATTTCCTGTAAATAGCTGCATACAATCAAAAATATTTTGTTTTTTGCGTATACGTATACGCAGTTTAACGAAAAATCACAGCTACAACGTTGACATTGGAATTATCAGAAATATATTTTGTTTTCAATTTAGTTCAAATGAAAAATTCAATTTGATTGTCTGTGATAGTACAATCATGATACCTACACCATTAAAAATGAAATTTGTAGAGGCAGTCTCGAGTAGGGTTTAGAATGACGCTTGTAACAATGTAGAGCTCGTGAACGAAAAACGCACGTGTTCATCGTTACAATTAATTTCAAAAATTTATTTTTGTATGTGTTTTGAGCAAACTTACACATTTGCGCATTACTTTCAAACTTATTTCGTGCGAAAAAAACACTATAACTATATATCAAATCAAGCGAAATTTTTTATCCAAAACGCCATTCCTTCCTAGATTTTTTACTCACACATTTGTGTGGTTAGTTAAGCCATTTAAGGCTATTTTGATTTTCCCGAGGAATTGGGAATTGGGAAAATATTTTGCTGTAATTCCCAAATATATATTTCCCGGGAATAATTTTTTTGGGAATTTTGTTATGTAAATATTTATACACTAAAATACGTATTGCGACCTTATTACAAGTTTACTTTATTTTTAAATACATATTTATTAGCAAAAATAATGTTTCAAAATTCAAAAAGGTACGAATTACAATTTCCTAAAAAAATAATGGGGAACAATTAACGTCAAAACTGCTATAAAATGGAATTATTTTTTCCCAATAAAAAAATTTTCCAAACGCCAGAATACACTTTGGGGATAAAAAATTCCCAACTGCTAGGAAAACGTCACTAACCCCCAATTCCCTATTCCCGGGGAAAACCAGAATAGGGCTACAGTGGCCCTATTCTGGTTTTTCCCGGGGAATTGGGAATTGGGAAAATATTTTGCTGTAATTACAAATTGATCTAATTCCCAAATATATATTTCCCGTTCCCAAATGTGTATTCTGGCAGACAGGGAATAATTTTTTTGGGAATTTTTTTTATGTAAATATTTTTAAACTAAAACACGTATTGCGACCTTATTACAAGTTTAATTAATTTTTAAATATATATTTATTAGCAAAAATTATGTTTCAAAATTCAGAAAGGTACGAATTACAATTCCCAAAAAAAATTATGGGGAAAAATTAACGTCAAAACTACTATAAAATGGAATTATTTTTTCCCAATAAAAAAAATTCCCAAACGCCAGAATACACTTTGGGGAATAAAAAATTCCCAACTGCTAGAAAAACGTCACTAATTCCCAATTCCCTATTCCCAGGGAAAACCAGTATAGGAACCAAGCGCACATTTTAGTGGAAAAAAATATTCGATATAATTTCTTGCAAATGCAAGAAAAACGTACGTTCACCTTTTAATATTTTTTTAATCATAGCAGACGTATGTGCAACTTTGATTTATTTTATATATGTTTACAAACAACCGGAAATTTCGCATTGATATTTAACGTTTCGATTTGTGTTAATTTGTCGCCGTTTATGTTTTAAATTTGAATGAAATTAAATTGAGTTAAACAAACAAATTTTTTTATTTAAAGATGATCAATAATCTATGGTCATAATTTAGCGGGTTCCAAATACTGACTTATTTAATTCCAAATAAAAATACTGGTTAAATATTTGGATCTTGTATGCATATACATATTATAAAATAAATATAGTAAAATTATATAGGTCAAAGCATCCATTCATTTTTCAACAAAAATATAAATATGTATAAAAGAATTTGAACGTAGCTATCTTTCTAAATAAAAAAAAACAAAAATTTTTTTATCTGTACCTCCATATGTACTGATAAAATTTTGTTTAAATTTATTTAGTTTTTATGTGGGTTGCATGCACAAAATTTGTATAGCAGTTTGGCTGCATACATGCATTTAGATTTAAACGGAAAAATTATATCGAATATTTTTTTCCACTAAAATGTGCGCTTGGTTCCTATTCGCGATTTCCAACAAAGTAGCTGACATCTGGTGAACAAAACATGAATCGCAGTTTGCTATGAAGCAAGGGGGATCAAAACTGTCATAACAATCGATTTGACAATTCTCGTCCCCCTTGTAGACGTAGAAACCAACGCTACCTACATTTGATGAAAATCGCCAATACAGAATAGGGCCACAGTTTGTTAACCATGTAACTCTGGTGAACGCACTCCGGGTATGCAATCAATAGGAAATACTAGAATTCCACTCCGAAAACAAAAGGGAAGCGAAATAAACAACTTCAAAATTAATAATCATCTGTTTACTGTCAAATCGATAAGCAACCAAAAAACTTTTAACAATAGTACAAAAAATATAATGTTTATTTTGTTTGTTTATAAAATGAACTAATAAAAACATACCATCGTTACACCCTAAAAATAAAGCGTTAAATAATTTATCAAAAAGTTGCATTGTACGTAGGTTTTAGAATAAATAATATTTTAGAAATTTAAGTTTAATTTTGTCAAAAAAAAGAGAAGAGTACTCGGTATTGACTTTTAATTATTTTGTTACCTAATTGAATTTCAATTTTTTGCATAATCATGTTTTAATTCTTTAAATATTTTCTTTGGTAATTATAGAGTTTGGTGAGTCGAATAAAATACCACAGCAAAATGGAATATTGTCCCCCAAACTCGAGTGTTACAATTCTGTGGTCAAATCATGGAGTATCTGAGTGTTTAATGGATACAATAACGGCAAGTGTTATAGCCGGATTTTTATTAATATTTGGATCAATTCAAATGTACATGTATTGTAAATATGCTACGAATGTCGAAGACACTGTAACAAGATCAAAATTATTCATATTGCAAGTATTCTTAACATACTTTTTACCTGTGTTGGCCATTACTAGATTTATACTTCAAGCTACTTATTATGATGGAGGAAAAGTTTATGGATACATGGTAATTGGCTACATTAACTGTGTAACATACAACCACTAATTTATCTTTTCATTTTAGATATTATCGTTGATTTTTACTATATTTTCATACCTTTTTTCACTTAAATTAATATCAAAAGAACGGAACTACTTGTTACCTTCTGTTCCAACTCGTGGACATGGCCTAGTGTTACTTATATTTTGGACACTAATCTTCATATCAGAAAACTTATCAATTATCAATTTAAAACAGGAAGAATGGTGGTTCAATTTAAAAACTACAAAAGATCGAGTTGAAATGGGACTGTTTGTGATGCGGTACATTTCTACATTATTCATATTCGTTTTAGGATTAAAAGCTCCTGGAATATCATCTATCGACCATTCAAACTTACTGTACAACAATTTGGATAATGTAAAAACGCCTCTATATGAAAATGGTAAAACAGCAAATATTTATCTCTACTATATTTCAGGAAAATCAATCAACTTTTCGCAATGGATGGAGAAAACTAAAAACTGTGTTACCTTATATATGGCCTAAACGTGATTTCTTTTTACAACTTCGGGTTCTGGCTTGTATATTGCTTTTGTTAGCGGGGCGGGCCATTAATCTATTTGTTCCTATTTATAATAAGAAAATTGGTAAGTAGTATTTAACATTTTTTTTTTATTAATAACCACCTAATGATTTTCAATCGACTATAGAGAGAAATGGAATTAAGCATATATATATTTTGGTGGACTAGCTACCAATTTTTTTTATGTCAAATCGATGGCGTAATTCACATCATTAAAAATTTAAAACTTAAAAGTACATATAAAATTTTTTTTATTACTCTTTGCACTTTACTTATATTTTTGTGTGTTTTTTGTAAACGCCTCTAATTATTTTATTTGATTAAGTTTTATTGATAAATTCTTATCTCTCGATATTACAAAAACACATCGATTTAATTAAACATAATATTTGTGTTCCATAAATTATATCTTTGTAGTTCTACCGTTCTACCAGAATTCGATAGAAAACGTCACTTTTAATTAACTTGGCGTCCATCGTACCAATTATATCAATGTAATAATGGGCCCCAACATTATTTCCTGATGTTTCGTTATTAGGTTATTTATATACATATACCTATATAAAAAATATCTGAATCATTCTGTATATAATAGGGATAAAGTATGCGAGAACATTGATTGATTGAAGTAGGTACTTTAATATTCGGCAATACGGTGTGTAAAACCCTTTAATGTTAAAGATACTGTGGGTAAATAATTTATTATCATATAATACTTTACGTCTGTATTTGAGTATGTTGCAGTATGTTTTGTAAGATTTCTCTTTTACAATAAATTTAAGTGTTTTATATTTTTATTCGTCTTTAACAACAAATCGCTGGAAATCTGCAAATCTTTTGGTAAGGATATCTATCCTATAGGTGTCAGGTGTAACATGAGTTAAATAGTTGAAAAATCCATCTATTTTTGAATAGACTTGAATTCTCGAAAATTTTCAATCAATACCTTGTTGCTTCCTTTAGTGCGTCGACATGATTTCGCTAGAGGACTTGTTTTCCCTAAATCCAATTGCAAAATCGAAAAAAGAGCATTCTCTCTAGCTTAGCCTGAAGCTAGACGTTAGCGATAGATTTTATTATTTACTTTCCAAAAAACACAAATAACAAAGTAGTCGGTCATTAGTTTGCAAGAGTTGATTTATCATCTTTTTGAACAGGTTGAATATTCACTGTACTCATAATTGAAGGAAATCTCCTTTAAATTTTGGAAACCAACCTGAAATGGAAAAATATTTTAGGCATGGTTGAGTCTACTTTAAGGAGTAAAGATTAAACTATGTATATCGAAAGAGTAGAAGCTGTTCCAATATTTGATACTAACAATTTTTTTTTTTTGAATGGCAATTATACAAACAAGAATTATTATGAAACAGGTACAATGAGTGAAGCCTTGCCAACAATATTCTTTTTAACCAGATCAGTGAACCAGATTCCATCATTCTTCTAATGCTGTCATGAATCTTACGGTCATGTTTTAGTTAGGTCCTCTAGTCATTGTGCCATTTGAAAGCTAGCTAGATTTTCATCTGAAGGTCAACTTTTGTACGATTCTAATACTAAGCCATTATCGTGCGTCCAATTAGAGATGGATAATAAATAAATAAAGTTAATACCATCAAAGAGGTTAGTTAGTTTAATACAATCTAGACCGATAGAATTCGATTGAAAAATATAAGGCTAATTCCAGAAATATCAACAAAATTATGAATATGTAATGAATTTAGACCAACATTGTGGGTCGGCGTTGCACAACTAAAGTTGAAACTACTCAGGTTCATCACCTCAGTTAAAAAATTGGTACATCCAAAGTAGATTTACAGAAATGCAAAAGTTAATAAAACAATTAACAGAATGCGCCTACAAAATGCATGTCTGTGAAATATATTTTAAAACTAGAGTCCGTTCCACAAATTTTTCAAACTCAAGAATATTTAACAAGCTGAAAAAACCATGAATATGAATGATTGAACTCATTGGTGATTTCTTTTATTGAACGACATACGTTGTAGTCGTGTGGCTTACTTGGCGTATTTGTTATAGCGTTTGTTGAGCTCTCCAAGGTAACATGAACTTTGTCCAAATTGATCAGAATGCGGGATGGCGCCTCGCTTGGTTTTGATATCTTTGTTGATAGAAAAGTGTCTTTTGGACACGGGAAGCGGCGAAGGTGATCGATTTGATTGATATTTGTATGTGGGAAGTATGTGCTGCATACCACCAAGCTATAGAACAGAGCTAGCCCGACCCATCATGTATAAATTGGAGCAAATAAGCATGAGCAAACTTACTTGAAGTGAAAACAATATTTTTGTCATAATGCGAGCATACACACCTCTGAATAAGGCAGGTGGTTTACTTATACTGCAGGAACTTCTCGCGTATTTCAATCGATGTGCGTGGCATTTAAATCCCAGAATATAGGATATTTATCACATAAATTCTAGGTTACAGCATTTTCTTGCACAAATTATTAATATTAATTTATTTAAATTTTTTCTAATACAGTTGATAGCTTAACGGCTAAACCTTTGGATTTCCGATGGGATTGGATTTTAATTTACGTTGGATTCAAATTTTTGCAAGGTGGCGGTACCGGATCAATGGGCCTTTTAAATAATTTACGGTCATATTTATGGACTAGAATACAACAATATACTACAAGGGAAATCGAAGTGGAGTTATTCCGTCATTTACACAGTTTATCATTGCGCTGGCATTTGGGTCGAAAGACCGGTGAAGTGCTTCGTGTTATGGACCGTGGTACAGACAGTATCAATAATTTATTGAATTACATTATATTTTCGATTACACCGACAATTGTTGATATTCTTGTGGCGGTGGTATTTTTCATTACGTATTTTAATGGATGGTTTGGTTTAATTGTATTTGTTACAATGCTTTTGTACATACGTAAGTTATATTTATTAAACAGTTTTGAAATTTAATCTTTACAAAAATTTTCCTTTTTATAAATAATAGTCACCACCATTATGATAACGGAATGGAGAACAAAATTCCAGAGAAGAATGAATTTGGCTGAAAATGCAACGAGAGCTCGCAGCGTTGATTCGCTATTAAATTTTGAAACTGTTAAATATTACGGTGCCGAGAAATATGAAGTTGATGCCTATCGTGATTCAATACTTCAGTATCAAGTTGAAGAGTTCCGAACAATTTTTACCTTGAACATTTTAAATTCTGTACAAAATATAATTGTTTGCAGTGGATTGGTCGCGGGATCACTGCTTTGTGCATATATGGTTGTTTACGATAAAGGACTAACGGTTGGTGATTATGTTTTATTCGCAAGTTATATTATTCAATTGTATGTACCATTGAACTGGTTCGGTACATACTACCGAGCAATCCAAAAAAATTTTGTCGATATGGAAAACATGTTCGATTTATTGAAAGAAGAGCAAGAAGTAATTGATGCGCCCGGTGCTCCACCACTAACCATAATTAAGGGTGAAATTAAATTTATAAATGTTACCTTTGGTTATTCACCCGAACGAAACGTATTGCGTAATGTAAATTTCCATGTCCCAGCCGGTAAAACTTTGGCTATTGTGGGACCTTCCGGAGCCGGTAAAAGTACAATAATGAGATTATTATTTCGGTTTTATGACATCGAAAATGGTGCAATATTAATTGATGATCAAAATATTAAAACAGTAAAACAAGATTCATTACGACGGATAATTGGAGTCGTACCACAAGATACCGTCCTATTTAATAATACAATTAAATATAACATAGAATATGGTAGAATAGGGGCGTCCGATGCGGATATAATACTAGCAGCTAAAAGTGCAGATATCCATACTAGAATATTAACATTCCCAGATAAATATGAAACACAAGTTGGTGAACGAGGTCTTCGATTGAGTGGTGGTGAAAAGCAAAGGGTGGCAATTGCTAGAACGATACTTAAGGCGCCGCATATTGTGCTTCTCGATGAGGCAACGAGTGCCCTTGATACACAAACCGAAAGAAATATTCAGCAAGCTCTAATGAGAGTTTGTTCTAATCGAACAACCATAATTATTGCTCACAGATTGTCGACAGTCATACATGCCGATGAAATTTTAGTTCTGAAAGACGGTGAAGTTCATGAGTCGGGCAAACATGAAGACCTTTTACAGCAGGATGGTAAATTTTACAAAATAAATATTTGTTTGAATAGGTGTAAACGTAACTTTCGTATTTTCATTTCAGGTTTGTACACAACGATGTGGAATCAACAGCTCCAAAATTTAGAAATAGAAAATATGAAAAATGAAGAAGCCTCTGGCCAAGGACTGAGTAATCTATAATTAATTAATTTTGATTATTTTTTACCGCCCGTAAATATTAACTGTTTATAGAGAGACTAGAGAGCAATAATATGTAATAATTAATAAACTACTTATTTTAAAATTAATGGTTTTAAATTCCGGCAATATAGAAATTACCTATGTTAATTTTATCAGAAATACGGCATTTGTCATGGCGCATTATTGCGGTATATTTATTATGTTACATTATTGTTGGTATACAACCAACCAACAATAGTATTACATAAGGGGTGCTGAAGGTTGCTTACAGTCCTTCACCAGTTTGGAAGTGGTCACACTATCCCGTAATGTATTGAGTACCACTTTACTATCAGTACATCAATCGCACATTGCCTTAAAATTGTAGACCATATGTAGGGCAACGTACCTTTGCTCGGACGAGACGGAACAAGCTGTAGCCAGAATGAATGACTACAGTGCGGCGGCAGGAACAGAACGGTTTGCAATTCAAGAATGGGTGTCGAGCAAAAACCACCGGTGATAGGCCGTGCCATAGCCTATTTTATCTTAATTAAATTTTTCTGCTAAAATAGACTGTCAAAACTTCATTATAATCAGTCATATTTCATATATAATCTTCATCATATATAACATTTAATTACCTACGTAATTGTTTATTTGAAATAAAAATATACAAAAATAACGAAATTTTTCCTACCGATACAAGGTCAACAAGTGTTGATAAAATAATGATAATTTACATAATGCCAAGGTGTTATCGACCGCCAATCAAACCGTTTGTCCAGAAGATATTTCGAGCTACACAAATTGTTTTGTATTGTAAAAACGCATATGCTCCATTAACAATAATAATAAAGCCCTTCCGCGCTTCACAATGTGGTATAAAGGCTAAAGTTGCTAGATTCGCTGATAAACCGTCCAATAATGAAACGCGAATATATAACTACATTTTTACTATTGCTGTATCTATGACATCTATCAATCTTATACCAGATTATTAAAATAAGATGTTAATTTTGGATCTTTTATTGATTTTTATAAATATTTTTTATGTTTTATTTATAATTAAAATTCTAGTAACAATATTGATGATAAATTTTATAATTATTGTTTAGGAAAAACAGGTCTAAAACAAAATGATTTGTAAAATGATGTTTGGTTTGAAAATTTTCTTTTATCTTGCGTGCTAAATATTTTTAAAAGGGCAATTTTTTGTATTTTTCTATCACTACCATTTATTTTATTTATGAATTCTGTAGGTTATGCAATGTATCACACGAAGGAGTTTTGAAATTTTGAGCCTTTCGATATAGATCACGATCTCCAAATGCTTTTGCTTTTCCAATCATTGAATCTCCTACAATTACAAAAGATAATTTAATTTAATAAAAATCAGGCTTTTGGCAAATCAAATAAATTATACTTACTATAATTTCGTTCTCGATAACATGAGTGTTTTAAATTATTTATATAATCTTCTTCAACGGACGCGTCTAAGCGACCAACCGATCCTTGATACTCAGTATGGAAATTATCCTTGACATAGTACGGGATTTTCAATGAATTTGTTTTGCGTGGAACATTATATTTTCTGCAAAAATATTATAAAGGTATGTTGTTATCATTAAGGACACGTCATACATATTAAAATTATACTTACTGACTCGGTTGCAAGCTATATATCGCATCAGAAGTGAAAAATGACGACATCATAGATAATAGGATCAATAATAATATTGGTAAAAAGTTAATAAGTGCAGCATATCCAGGTTGTTGATTCTGATCTCGTCGTTGTTCTTGTTGAGCGCGAAATCTTCTTTGTCGCATATACACATTCTGTTGTGGAAAGCCATTTCCAAAGAACATGTTAAATAATTCTTCGGCCGAAAAATCTGTTTCAAAGCCACGGCTATATGCATACTCGTACGTATGACCTGGCTGATGGCGTTGTGCTGCTTGTTCCTCAGAACCATACAAATCGTAAGATTTACGTTTCTCGGAATCTGTTAAAATAGCCGCTGCATTACCAATTGCTTTAAAAGCTTCAGCTGAACCCGGTGCTTTATTTTTATCCGGATGCAATTGTAATGCTAATTTTTTATAGGCTTTACGAATATCTGAATCCGTTGCCTCTTTGGTAACTCCTAATACTTCATAATAATCTTTACATTTTTTAATATTCTTAACTGCAATCAATTGCTCAGGTGTATAATCTGGTTGTTCTGGTGTTCGCGTCACAGGTTTTTGTGGTGATGTCCCAGTACGTCTTTTGTGAACACCCTCCCTTGATTGTCCATTTGCAGCCGAATCGGTTGAATCTTGTCGCGATGTATTCGTTGCTTTTAGTTTGGCAAGTAAATCTAAAAATATTGTGTTCTAATATAGTGCATTATATCTAATTATAATTAAAATTTACCTTTAGCCCGTTGTGTTGGGTACAAATTTTCTGATTTTCGTAAAAATTTCTCAGCTTTTTCAATTTTACCTTCGGTAATTGACTTGATGGCCAATTCAATACAGCGCTCGGCTTCATCTTTATTCCCTTCCATTATATGTATCCAAACTAGAGTAATTAAATTAAATAAATCTATTGCTTTTTTGTATATGCGAAATATAGTTTCGATTTTTTACTCGCAGAATTAAAAAATAAATCGTCACACGGACACAAAATAAACTTCGAATAATTAAATGTTTTTATTCCATTAAACTATGTACTATTTCAAACCTCCAATCAATATTTTGTATTAATTGGTATGAAGTAATAAATATTGTACACAAATATGTTAAATAATAAAAGTTTTAAATTGGAACTTAAAAATAATAATAAAATCAAGGGAGAATTGCAGATGACATTTGGATTTTTTGTTTGACGTCATTAATTTGATAACTTACCCTTTCAACCATATTAATATTAATTGCTCGTAGGGTTGGTTTAGTACAAATTTAAAGTTTCATGAATGTCAGTGATTTAAAAACCTTGTTTGTTTAGTGATTTATTTTCATGTATGTACATACTTAATAATATTATTCCATATAATTAGTGATGAAAACCATCGTTACACTTTAACATATTTTAAATAAAAATTTCCCATTTACATTTCATATAATAATTTACCTAAAATCATTAGCTCCTTGTGTATTAAATGCTTATAAATATATAAAAATTACCTACGAAACTCATATTTATCTTCGTCTTGGCGGCCTCAATAGCCCATTTACTATCCATGTTATTACAAATATAAATATTAAATCTAACAGCTTTCGAAATAGTGAACGTTCATTTATTGTGCGATGTTCTCTGTCATGATTAGGAATCTCATCTTGTTCATCATCGTAGTATTCCTCGGATTCCCCAAAATTAGTTTGCATTTGAGTAAAAACAGTATTTGGATTGAACGAAGCAAAATTATTTAAACCACTATTGAAGAATATGTTAAAGAAGTCTTCGGGTGATATATTGTTAGATGATTGAAAACCAAAAGTATTATCATTATTATTATTAAACATATTAAACAAATCGTTTGAATTTCCTTCAAACCATCCATCGTTCGAAGAATTCCCCACATTTGACCCGCTTCCATACAAATCATATTCATTTCGTTTCCGTGGATCTGTTAAACAGGCAGCAGCCGTTCCTAATTTTTTAAATGCATCAATGGCACCTGGGGCTTTATTTTTATCTGGATGTAGAAGTAACGCAAGCCTCTTGTATGATTTTTTAATATTTACATCACTTGCATCTTGGTCCACACCCAATATATCATAATAATTTGTACATTTGTTTATCCGTTTAACAGCACTTAGTTGTTCTTTTGTAAATTCGTCCATTATATTTGTATAAATATATTATCATTTAAATTTTAAATTAATAAAACATGAGATGATGAAAAACTTTATAAAATAAATGTCAAATATTGCATTTCAATAAGTTGAAATGCTCCACTATAGGTGTCGCGTAAAAATCTTATTGGAATTGAACGGGTCTGTTCACTGCAAAACTTGTCGTGTGATATGTATCCCTTTTTCAAGCAAAACAAAAATGTTTTTTATTTAAGTCCAAACCACACAAATGTGCGAGTAAAAACTCATGGTATGTAATAGCGTTTTTGATAAAAATTTCGCTTGTTTTGAAGTACAACCAACACAATTGTGTGTATAGTTATAGTGTTTTTTTTCGGACGAAATAAGTTAGAAAGGAAAACAGAAATGTGTAAGTTGGTTCAAAACACATACAAAAATAAATTTTTTACATGGTATTTTTGACGTTCCCACACAATTGTGTTACCAAGCAGGAAAAGGGATATTATGTTAGAAATGTCAAATAGAAATCGGTGTTACTCAAATTAACTTTATTACGCAGTGAACGACATTTAGTTATTTTATGTCAATCTGTCAATTTTAAATTATTGTCGTCTTACTTTGGCATAAGTTAAAACCATTCTGGAATAGAATTAATTTGTGCTCAAAGTAACGACCAAAGATATTTTTTAATTTATTTTTATTAGTTGGTAACAATTACATTTTGAATTTGAAAACAACGTAAAAATGCAACTAAATACATTCAATTAAATAGTAATGTGCTAGAACATTATTGAATATTATTACAAATCGTAACTAATTTCTCGTGTTGTTTAGAAAAATGCGATGTCAAAATAACAAAAATCACTTTTTTATTTTTATTGCCAACATTTAAAAATAAAAGTATTCAATACAACTGCCCTGGTGGTGAACATTAAAACTACAGGTAGAATATAATAATTCTATACCAGCAGAAAACTTGGTTTAAAATAATTCCAATTTGGAATTACATATATGGGATTGTTGTTGTAAATTTCTCAAAGTAAGACAGCATATATTCATGTTATATACTATAGTTTGCATGCCTTTAGAAGTCTGTCTATAATAACACATCCCGAATAGAATTCCTTATGACTTTTTCCTTACAGAAAAGTATGAAAAAAAAAACTTGAGAAAACAAATTTTGAAGGGAAAACTCATAAGGAATTCTATCGGGGATGCGTTGTAATTATCAATAAAGAGTGAGAATAATTATTATTTCTATAACTGTGTACCATGGATAAACTAATACATAAATAATGTTGCAAATATTTCCAAATTAAATATGTTATATTTCCAAATTAAATGTCATATTGTTAAATATACATACATCTTCCCAAAATTAAATATACAAATTAAATTTTTTTCGTGAACTAAATTGTTTTCTTCGTCAATTAAAACTGAAATTCCTTATCCTTTTTGAAAATGACAAGAATGTGACAGCTACGACATTAATAAACAATATTCTCAACTGCAGTTAAAAAATGTCGTTTGGTGTCGATGCCAACCGAAGCAGTGAACACAAAGTTGTCAGAATAAACTGCCATACTTTGGTGCACAGTCAGCACAGTGAACGACAAATGTTAAAAAAGTACCATTTCCTAACATTTAGTTTCGCAGTGAACAGACTCCATGTGTCCCAATATGCAATTTTTCAACTGTGTGGAAAAAAAGTTAGTTTAATTCCGTAGGCCATTGAGCCTATCTGTACAGAGAAATTTTTGCATCAAGACATCATGATACAAAAATTTCTCTGTAGGCTCAACGGCTTGTAAAATAAACAACTAAATTGGTGAAACCAATTTATTATTGTAGTATCTATTCTACTCAAACATATTAAAAAACTTAAAACAGACAATGAGAAATTTATTGGATATACTATAGTATATTATGTTAACCTTATCACATAGGGAAATTTTAAATGTGTTTTGAAAAAGTGGTTTCACCAAAATACATGCAGTGGTATCTAAATACGATAGCATATTTTTTGTGATTTTTTTCGATTTTAATTTATTAAGTTTTCCCTAAAATTAATTGCATTTATCTAGACATTTTTAAATTTTTTGGACTCAATCCAAAGATAACTCTGCCAATATAAACACTAAAAGTTAACTTCAAGGTTAACCTGAAGAAAACTACAAGTTGACTCGACTCTCAATGTAAACCGCATAATAGAGAAGATTTTTCATGTATGATACACATCAATTTTGGCCAAAAATAATTTTCTTTCTCTTTTTGATTCGCGAACTTTTTATTTTTTATTACGTGAAGTTCTTTCGGAAAAAAATATTTGATGTAAATCAAAAATATTTGCAATTTGTGTTATTATGGTTTAATGCCATTTTTCACCACTGTATAACTTTTGTCACTTTGAAAATTTATTGAAAAATTAAACACGTGTAGTTGTTTTCCTTATAGTAACAATTTATTTTTATTTTGGAAGATCGATTTCGAAAATATAATTTTCATCCTCAGTTCCAATTACAACTATTATCGTATTACAACTATTATCAAAAATTATTAAAGTTACGTCGCAACAAGATAAACTTATACTTCAACAGATCGTGTAAAAGATACAGAATAACACCCAAATATATTAATGTCAAAATCAAAAACAAATCAACAGCAGCACAAACAACAAAACAAAAAGCAGAAAAAATGTGGCTAACAACAGTGATAAAAGATCTTTACACAAAAATAAACACCCTCACAATCGGAGTCTACAACGCCCAGCTAGAAATCTCAAAATACTTCCACCCAATAGAAAAGATAATAGTTGTAATTGGAACTGAGGATGAAAATTATATTTTCGAAATCGATCTTCCAAAATAAAAATAAATTGTTACTATAAGGAAAACAACTACACGTGTTTAATTTTTCAATAAAAAAAAATATTTGATTGAAATCAATTTTTTACGTTCTTTGGCACACAAAAATGACAGATAGATTTGATTTAAATCAAATTGTATTTTTTTGAAGGATTTGATATTTTTTCGATTTGATCGACACTACCAAACATATTACATAGTGCGCAATTTTTATAATTTGCAATTTAAGTATTTTTTTTTTGCTGTGTCCAAATGTGTTTTGTGTAAAAACAAATTAATAACCATATTTAGTATTAATTGTTACATATAAACTTGTTTATGCCATAATTTTTTTTTTCAAGAAACACGTTGTCTTTGTTCCACAAGTGCGTTTAAACAAAATTTGAATAAAAACACATACAACAAAAGACGGTCGCTTATGCACTATTACCTACACACTGACAACAAACAAATTTTACGTTCTTTGGCAACTGGCAAAATTTGATTTATTTTTTGGTACGATTAAACTTCACATTAGTTTTGTTTATGTTTAGTTTTGTATCTTCAGTTTAATAATGTCGGGGTAGCACGTACCTTCTTGTGCTCCAGTGATTTTTATATTTTATTATATTAACTTGTATTATATTGCTGTTTATTTAAATTAGTTAGTAATCTTTAAATATATAGTAATTGTAACTATTACTTGTTCATGGCCAATAAATTTGGATGTAAAAAATGGCAGTAAAATGTCGCCTTAAATAAATGATATGATATAAATTTTCGATCAATCTTATGCCCTTAGATTATACTTATAGATAACGCAACAATACAAATTGAAGTATTAAAAATGTGTACTAAAAATTGAAGTACTAAAAATGTATGGGTCAGCGAGAGGTACATAGGCAAAAAATAGGGAAACACAGATGAGGTGAAAATAGTGAAGTCATTCTTCATTTTAAAGTGTTTTTTTGTGTGACGTCAAATTGAATGAAAACTGTTTAGTTTAAAAAATTTAATTGCATAAATAACTGCTCTATCTTATTACAATGACAAGGTGTAGTGTGAATGAAGTGTGAAAACACACAGTTATAAAAAAAAATGGAAATTTCTTTTCACAAGTAAGTTTTTTGATAGTGTTTACAAACTGTTTAATTGCCTTTTTCTGTGTAATCTTTCAATTGATTTTAATAATATTACACAAACTGTCGCGTTTTGTGGGTGACGGTCTCTTTATCGTAAACAACTAATCGTATTTCAATTTAACGTGAACATTTAATCGTAGAACAGTTTATCGTAGACACAATTCACCGTGGACGCAATTTATCGTGGGACAATTTATCGTATGCCAGTTTATCGTAGCTTGTAAATTTGCCAGTGTAACAAAATGATTTGTTACCGATTATGATGGGATTGGGTATGTTGGACGGAAATGGGATTATTGAATGACTTTTGGAAGAAGTTCTGGAATATGGCCAACTGGGACGGAACTCGGTAGTTTCTTAACCGATTATGATGGGATTGTGTATGTTGGATGGAAATGGGATTATAAAATTGATTATAAAAACTAAAAAATAGAATTTGGCTTTTTCGTCCAAAAGCGAGATAACCAATTTAACATTGACTATCGTCCAATCAAGATGCAGGCAGGTAAGCAATGGCCGAGATTCATTCCAGGTGGTGGCTTTTACAGAACTTCTTCCAAAATTCGTTAAAGAATCCCATTTCCATCCAACATACTCAATCCCATCATAATCGGTTAATAAATTACCGAGTTCCGTCCCAGGTGCCTATATTCCAAAACTTCTTCCAAAAATCATTCAAAACCCCATTTACATCCAACAAAACTAACCCCGTAATAATCGTCATAATCGGTTAATCGGATATTCCAGAGCTTCTTTCAAAAATCATTCAATAATCTCATTTCCATCCAACATACCCAATCCCATCATAATCGGCTAAGAAACTACTGAGTTCCGTCCCACATGGTCATATTCCAGAACTTCTTCCAAAAATCATTAAAGAATCCCACTAATTTTGATTTATTTTTAAACTAACCACGCGAAATCTGTTCTACGATAAATAGTCCACGAAAAACTGTTCTACGATAAATTGATTCCACGATAAATTGTTTCCACGATGAATTGTTCTACGATAAATTGTTCACGATAAATTGTTCACGATAAACTGACAGTAAATCATTTTGTTTCTTTTCGTTTTAAAAAATGTGGTTGAAATTTGTCCCTTACCAATTATTCATTCGCACTGTTCTATGATTTCGTTCACATTGCTAATAAAACACAAAGAAGGTATGCTAGATAATGAAATGTGAAATTTTTAAATGTTATAATTTTCCAATATAACAAAAATTTTAATTTTCTTAAGGTCACAATTATAGTACTTATTGAATATTGGTAAATCATTGACATTTGTTCATGTGTTATTCATTTAACAGTTTCTGCCGTATTAATTACATATGTATTTAGTTCACTTCGGTGTTACTTCTCCTTGAACTTGTATAAGAATAACCAGATACGAAGCCAAAGAACTTCCAATCTGAAAATAACCGAATAAATTTAATTCTTGCAAAATTTCTCCCAAATTTTATATTTACCGCCAATATAACTTTCCAATCAATGACAAATAATTTACAAGAAATTTCTGGTAATTTATGCGTGGTTTGCAATGAAAGGAGAAGCATTTTCCCCATTATTTTTTCGTCACTGTATCGGTTCATTGCCGAATACATTAGCGATGTCGTTAGTCTTGCCTATATTATGTACAAATTCATAGAATATTTTCTGATTACAAATGATTTGTGATTATAATGAATTAAATACCTGTTGCAAGAATGATGATCCCACTATAATGATATGGATCACTTGAGTTAAATAGAGTAAATTCCAGTACAAATGCGATATTACTATGAGCATGTCACTCATTTTGAGATCTAGGTTTATCATATAGTATATAGCGAACGTAGCTAGTAACGTGTAAATGAAAAATGCGAATAACGACAACAGAATTTTTATAGATGTAATTTGCGTATTCATTACCGAGAGTTTAACAATCTTACTATAAATCACGCTAAACTCAGTGAACACCCAATCAATATTTGATTTATTACTTGAAACAGCGATAATTGCTACGTCTGTATCTAAATTAAAGTACAACTTAATTGTTTTGTTGAGACATTTTAAGCGATAGCAAATCATTTCAGTTACAATAATAAATGTTCCCAAGAACATATCGATAGTCCCGTATGCATAATTCTTGATAAACGAATATTTATAATTAGTTTTATTATTTTGGCTGTTGGACCATTCCTCTAATCCGGCCGCTATCAAAAATAGTACATGCTTTATAAATATATAACAAACCATTTGCTTGTGTTGATACTGATAATTCAACTTTACATCCAAATTGATCAAGCGCTGGTCAATATCATGTAGAGTACGAAACATGGTCCAATACGGGTTTTGATAAATTAAATTAAGCCATGTCAAAATAAATGTAAGGATTACACCAAATACCACAATAACAATATTGCCGATATCGTAAAGTGTTGCACCCCGCTCTCGGTAATCGTGTACGTACTCCGTAAATGTTATCCATATTTGGATTAAATTCATAAACGATACTACACAAAACCATAGTTTGTCCTTATAAGTCATGGTTACTTTTGGTGTCGAGACGTCTGATGGTACCGTGAACATTAAATGTCCGTATAATTTGCTGATTACGTAAAATACTCCGAAAACTGAATATAGGTTTGTCTTGGGACCGGTGATGCCAGTCACAATATTTTTAAGAATAGACATGTTGTAAACGAATTTAAGGACGAATCAAAACTAAAACATTCTATGTATAATTAGATTTCTGCTGATTATAATATTTGATTTTTGGTTAATATTCGTACATGATATTTATCAATACTGCTGATGTTCCCCAAGGGCGTAATTACGAAATAATATTGTGATTGTGAATACGAGACTAGCAATACACTCCAAATGAAATATTATTTTAACTACATCTAAATGGAATTTATCGATTGCTTTGCCGGTGGTTAAAATCAAGTTTCATTTTGGAAAGAAAACCGGCGAGCAACAGGTTTTTAATGGAGAAGTGATGATCATAATATTGGATCAGCAGATTTAATGGTGATTATGTCCTGCGTATTTTGCATGTTGCGAAAAGTCTTTGCGATACATAACGTTTAGATAATAGTTAAAGGTATGGCTACTTAGTGAAGGGTCTGAGACGGACCTCGACTACCATACTACATATGGAAAAATATATAATCCTCTGGAAAAAAAAACAAGATTGGCTTGGAGCAGGATGCATTGCAAATATTTTCGGGTGCATGAGCTCTAATAGTTAAAGAGTTAGAGAGAATACCATTAAGAGAAAAAGATCTAGGAGAAATTTAAAACGTAATCGATAGCGTTGCTCCCCTTCCAAATTTTCTCTACCATCTTGAGGTGAGAGAACTAATTATAGGGAAACGGAAAGTTCGTAAAATCTGGTGGCAAACTCCACTATACAAAAATATCCTCAATTTTATGTACAACAAATTAAAACAAATTATGAAGGAAATAAAGAACGAAAACATAAATAAGCGGCTTGGCTTATAGCGGATGACGATTACTCACTTTGGAAAGCAACAAACGGATGACGGATCCTGGGGGGTAAAAGTGATAACAGAAAGTTTCTTTAATTGCTGCCCATTTGGAAAGATTTTTCAATTTTTGCTGGAATAGATGAAACAAAGTAATTTCTTAGCCAGTTTTTGTCAAAAACATTTCAGTTGTAAATTAAATCGGAAGATGATCACTCAGTGATCGAAAACGTTAATTTAGTAAAAATAAAATTAATTTAAAAGTAATAATTGCTTTAAAGTTAATTTGTGGTTTCAATAAGGTCAATACAACGAATATTTAATTTTAATTTTAATATTTCTTAACCGTGATTATGATCGAGTTTAAATTTTAGGGCGGGATTATGGTATTCTAACACAAAGTTTGAGTGAAGTTCTTTAATTAGACCATGCTGAACAGAACTCGACTAAACTGGTTGCTTTCATATTTTGTATGTAAGATAGAACTAGGATTTTAACAACTATTTCGATTGAGATTCTCGAATGTGCTCCATTAATTATTAACCGTTTATTCAAAAATTCGACTTATGGTATTACTATTAAAACACAAATTGTTAACAAAGTTCTAAATCACTTAATTTCCAAAATCGCGCTTTCAACATGAATTTTAAAGAAACAATCGTTTGGTTTTTGGCAAACGGAAGCATATTTTAATTCTATTGGGTCGTGGCATAGGTCTCCCAAGAAATTTAGCGTCAGTAAGACTTTGCAAGTGCAGAATGCTGAGAGAACCATCATTCAATGCTTCGCTCTATAGAATCACAATTTCTTTTTCGAACTGGCAGTTTATCGTATCTAAACTTTCGACAAAGTGTTAGTTTTCGTACCGGCAATTAATAAAATACACCGAACTCGGTTAATGAAATGACTTAGTTCCCTTTAAGTTTTCAAATTGTTTTATAATCGCTTAGTGCCCTTCAGATCATCAATTTTCCAATACCACGCCTAAATTAATATTTTCACAGTCATAAGAACCACATTCGGAACCCGTATTGGAATCCCTGATTCATTATATACACAGAGGTACCTTTCTATCGGTTGAGAAATACCTTAATTGACACGGATCTCGAACTATCTTTGTTCCAATTCGTTGTGGAAAGGTTAAGTTCTATTGAAATTGGCCCAGAACTTGTTTCCAGAACCACAATTGGAACTTGTATTGCATTCCAGTTATCATATAGTGTAATATGTTTGATAAATGACATTCTTTTATCAAATTGCCAATTTTCCAGAACCAAATTGTGCACTCATGAAATTCTTTATCATAACCTAGATTTGATCTAGGAAAAATTTGTAATTTTTAAAGATACAGTCGGAAAACATTGGAATCATACTTTCATACAAACCGCGGACGAACCAATCCGTTGAATTCGCACCCATAAAATAATAAAATTCGCTAAACGAAAAAGCAACTAAACACCATGCAACAACAATAAAAGTTAGAAAACTAATAAACGAACCTAGGCCATCTAGACGAATTTCACCAATAAAAGATCGAATCGCTTCCGAAACCCTTTGCCACAAACATAAAATTTCATTGTGCTTAAATTTAGCCTAGATGCCAGAACTCAGGTCACCAAAAGTAGCCAACGTTGTTCAGAAAAAATTTGGTCTTGTTCTGTCGCAGTTGACCATATTCCAGAGCTTCCCCCGAAAATCATTATAATATTTATTTCAAGGTACCATTCTCAAATTTTCTAATAATAGTCTATGTAGTTCCTTCCTTATTCCAGTTGGACATCATAATTTTAAAATCTCATTTCCAAATTTCATTTTCATCAGGTCTATCGGTTATTATTGGCCTTATTCCAGAACTTGCTCCAGAAATAATTTAAAAATGTCATCTTCATCCACCATCTTGTTCGTTTAGAAAATGGGGTATTCCTGCCCCAGTTGGCCTTATTCTGATTTCAGAAGGAGGAAGTTCTGATTCCAAAAGCAATTTTAGAAACCGATAAAAATAATTTTAGAATTCCATTTCTATCGCCCATACCAAATTTGCAGTGCTACCATTTAATAACAATCAACGCAACAAGGAGTAACATGGCGCCACACTATAGGCAATATGGCCGGTCATATAATTAACACATCATGATGAAAGCTGATGCAGCTGTTGCAACATTCTAAAATCACGCTACATAATGCAACATGGTGCATTATTATTGCTTACTAGATTTTGCAATTTCTTGGCACACGAAAAGCAATTGTTACCAAATTATTTCGGACCGAAAGAATAAATCCCATCATCAAAAATTTGTGAAATCATTAACTACAAATGACGAAATGAACTTTCCCGAAATCAGTTGTAATGATGCCCGGAGTGGTTATCGTTCCAATCCCGGATTTTTAATTACAATTCCCTTTTTTGTGGAAGGGAAATTTTGTTTTGTTCTGATGGTGCCAAATCCTTTTATGCTTTGGATTTCTGGTTTGAATATCGTGTAATAACCCTCAAATAATAGTGTCTAACCAGTTACTCGTATCGTGAATCGTTCGTTAATACGGATTTGTAATAATGGAGTGACATTTCTGACTATCACTACACCGGCCGTTAGTATTTACGGTTGTGGAATAATAATAGTAATAGGTACGTAGAATATATCTGCCCATATGGTCGGAGATATTCCAACGGTGACCTAATTTGGGTTACTTCGGTTAAAAGATTGTTTTCTTTTTTTCTATTGTACTTTTTTTCTATTGTCTAACGCGCATCAAAGGAATTGGTGGCGGCCTACCATCCGTCTTCGTAAAAAGTATAGCTGGGTAATCCTACTAAATTTCATCATTATTTGTTATGCTGTGTGCTTCTTTTAAACTAAATTATGATCTCAACTAAGTTCGACTAAATTATGAACTAAAATAATTCACAATAAACTTTCATAGGTGGCAGTAACATCAACAGAACAAGCTGTGCCTGACTATTCGAAATACTTAGTCGACTTTTCGTTGATAAAGGAAATATTAAATTAAATGAAGATGAAATGGAAGTTGTATTATTTGGAAATGTTATAAACTACGAAATGTTTAAAAATAAAAAAAGTGTCACAATTGTTTCCGGGTAAATATAAATAAATATCTAACCTTTGACAATTTGAAAACTAAATCGAAAAGTTGCCTCGGTAGGAAACTTTTCGTTTGTAACATGGCTAAATTATGAATTAAACTTTTTTGAGGTGGCCTTACGGAAGGCTAATTTTTAGTTTATTAATTTTTTAATGTTGGTAACAAAAGTTACTCAAGTTACCCTGGGGCAGTTTGTTGTACCATCACTTCGAATCGAAATTCGAAAAAAGTCGAATGGCGGTATGTTGTATCATTTTCGAAAAGCAAAAATGATACAACTTTCACTTTATCGATTCGACTTTTTTCGATTCGAAGTGATGGTACAACATACCGCCCCTGGCTATACAAAAACTAAGGTTACATTTCGCGTGGTAATATTTATATTCAGCAAAATGCAATTACGTATTTTAACAGATATGTATATTTTTGTTGTATTTTTTTTAATAGTTTATGCTTGAAAAGTTTGTGCTTTAATTTTTCTTACATTACTAGTTTAATACAAATTGTCAGAAAGACAGCAATTAAAAAAACAACTAAAAGTAAATTACTCTAAAGTTACTCTACACGTTCGGAAATAGATTTGGTAAGTTTTTGTCAGCAAGTTACCCAAAAGTTACCATGGGATATTTCCGTAAACGCCTATATATGATACTTTCATTTTCTTTTTTCTTTTTTTAATCTTCTTTTCGTTTTATCGTAATTAATTAATTTGAATGTAATCGTTATGTTTATATAATAAATTCATTTTTCGGCCCGCGATCACAATTGTGCGTGTAAAAATTGTGTACGAAAGCGAATCATGTCAAAAATATGTATTTTGGACCAACATAGGGGAGGGTGGGGTAAGATGACGAAAGTAAGCCATTTTACCCTTTTTTCTTTCCATATGTTCGCTCTGATACGTTGGTTTGTTAATACTTGTATTCAATGTAGTTTTACTTTCCACTACACGTTTGCTACGTATCGCAACTTTAATCGTTTTCAAGTTTTTTAAACAATTTTATCTTGATATCAAATTCGCCATCTTGCCCTCATAGGCGGGTAAGATGACGATTAATCAGAAATAATAAAATAACCAAGAGAAACAAAATAAAATAATATGTTTCTTATATATTTCGAATACAATTTCACAAATAACTTAAGTAATAGAAATTGTAAGACTTAACAAAAGTCGCACACCTACGGTTTGCGTTTTGCATCAGCCGGAGCAAGCACACTACATGCGGCATGAGTCCACTACTTGCATATTGAGCAGTCGTACCAGGTCTCACGTTTACCAGAATCATTGCACACCAGACAAAGGTCGGGTTCCAAGGATACATCTGATTCGACATAATTTACTGATATTAAGGAATCTGAGGATTCCTCATTATTGGAAGCCTGAATATTCTTATTCCGTTTAGTGAATTCGTCAACTTAGCCGACCCACCATTTTTTAAGTGTAAGCTTGAAAATATATTTTATGAAAATATCTTCCAAGTTTAGTTATTAATTTAGATATTACAACAACACATAATTTAAGAAAAAAACTAAATTAAAACAATAGCATTTATCCGATTTAAATTATTCTATATTTTATCTTTTTTTTGTTTCACAACCAACTTGCACATAAACACAAAGAATGGTTTATCACAACTAAAAAATGTCTGGTATTGGGAATTTTTATTTTAACGAATGGGACGCATGAACAATGCTATGTAAAACATAGAAATAGGGCTATCAGTGAGAAATTTCATGAAATTAACGATTCGCCATCTTACCCCTCCTTCCCCTACACATTTGTGCATACCACTTAAACCGTTTTCGTCCGAAAAATAACACTATCATTATAATAATAATAATAAAATAATTAATATATTATCAAACACAAATAAGTAATATGTTATATAATCTATATGTTATCAAATTATTATGCTTTTTTCAAAAAGAACTCTAATTTAGCTAAGATCCGTTAAAATACATATACACATTTGTGCCTGGTGGACTTATATTGAAGAAAAAAAACTTTCTATCCGGAAAAGGGATATACGTTTAATAAGTGAAGCCTCAACCAGTTAAGAATAAAAACTTATTCGTATTAAAAATAAGAATTTTAATGAAAGTTAACGAAAGTCAAGAATAAATTTTTATTAAAAATAAGAATTTTAACGAAATCAATTGTTTTTCTTTTTTTTGACATTCCAGCCATGCAAAAATAATAATTCTTAAGTGATAGCTGTTCGTTTACAAACAGCTATTTTTTATTGTGAAATGTCTTTTAGAGAAATTTCATATTTATTTTCAGTAATTTGACAATATTTTTAAATAAATCCAAATAAAATAAAACAATCAGTTTTTATTGATAACACATACACGAAATGATTTTACATGACACTATAAAAAGGAAATAAACTCAACAAAATTAAATTATTATATGTAGTAATAAAATAGCGTTTACACCACGCCTATAATACCATTAACAAAATAAACAAAATAAATTTTTAACAAAATACACTAAAACACTATTTTTGTCTTATCATAAATAATTAAAACTTATCGCAGAATCTGAAAATATATTAAAATGATTTTATTTAATAAATAAAGTAATAAACAAAATAATGTAACCAAAATAAATATGGCTTCCTACCGAATCAAAAATGTATCTTCTTCTGCTGTATATAAAAAAACAACAATAAATGTTATTTTTAAGTTTTTTTTTATTTTCGACCGAGAAATAGCGCACACAATTTTTTTCTTAAGTGACAGCTAAAATTTAACGAAGGTTTCGTTGGGTTTCTTACTTACATGAAAATTAAGTTTGGCTGGGTAATAATAACACTGACATGCCATTTATCGCATCCTTATTAGTTTATTAAGTTTTTATTACTGACTGGTTCCCACTTGAGTCAATGTAAAATAAGTTTCATACCACTATAGTTAGTGATCACGCTTGTTATTTTTGTCGCTTTCGATTGAGGCCTCTACTTTTCTATTTTTTTGGCATCCACACACATACGCGAAGTAGTCATCTGAGCTTATGGGGATGAATGTACTATATATGCTACTGTAGAGTGCTTTACAATATGTATTAAATGTTTTATAATATGTATTTACTATGTCTGGAAATGTATATGTTTTATAATATGTATTTACTATGTCTGGATGATGGGCTGGGTGAAGGACTTCGGCGGACGTTGAGAAAATGATTAGTTTTTTTATCATAGCGCTATAGACAAGCACCATGCATGTCATAATAATCCCCACGACTACCCTGAGCTAGAGTAAACCTCGTGTAAAGTCTTCTACATGGTGAACTCTGAGGCTCCCTGAATTAAAAAAGGCTGACTTAAAAATTGTGTTTTTCGGACTTAAATCAACCAGCGTTTTTATTTCATTTTAAAATTGACTTAAAATCTGTAATCAAAATGAAATAAAAAAGCTGACTTTATTAATGCATAGCATATCATAAGTCATTTTGAAAATGATTTAAGAAGTGTGTTTATAAGTGACATAAAATGTGTATTTTTAAGTCATTTTGAAAATGAAATAAAATGTGTGTATTTAAGATCGAAATAAAACGTAAAATGTATAACAGTAAAAGCCCGATTATCCGGCATTCAATTAACCGGAACACTCAGTTAACCAGAATTTTAATTTTGAGGAATGTTTTTTGTTTTTTTCTCTTTTATATGCATTTTTTAATATATTTGAAATTTTCAATTGTTTTTTGCATATTTTCATTAATGAAAGCATTAGTTGAAATTTTGGAATGGCTTTAATTTTCTAATTACAGTAAAAACCCGACTATCCGGCATCCAATTAACCGGAACACTCAGTTAACCGGAAATTTGATTTTTTTAGGATTTTTTTAATTTTTTCTCTATTTTTTCTCTTTTATATGCATTTTTTAATTAATTTTGAAGTTTGCAATTGCGTTTTGCATATTTTCATTAATGAAAGCATTAGTTGAGAATTTTGAATGGCTTTAATGTTCATATTACAGTAAAAGCCCGATTATCCGGCATCCAATTAACCGGAACACTTAGTCAACCGGAATATTAATTTTTAGTATTTTTTTTTGCTTTTTTCCCTATTTTTCCTCTTTCATATGCATTTTGTAATTCATTATGAAATTTGCAATTGATTTTTGCACAGTTTCAGTAATGAAAGCATAATTTGAAAATTTTGAATGGCTTTAATTTTCATATTACAGTAAAAGCCCAATTATCGGCATCTAATTAACCGGAACACTCAGTTAACCTGAATTTTAATTTTTAGGTTTTTTTTGTGTTTTTCAAGAGACTGAGGGAGTGTTCCTGTTGACTGAGTGTTCCGGTTAATTGGATGCCGGATAATCGGGCTTTTACTGTAATAAGAAAATTAAAGCCATTCCAAATTTTCAACTAAGCTTTCATTAATGAAAATGTGGAAGAAACAAATGCAAATTTCATTATGAATTACAAAATGCATATGAAAGAGAAAAAAAGCAAAAAAAAAATCCTAAAAATTTAATTTCCGGTTGACTGAGTGTTGCGGTTAATTGGATGCCGGATAATCGGGCTTTTTCTGTAATAAGAAAATTAAAGCCCTTTCAAAATTTTCAACTAATGCATTCATTACTGAAAATGGTCGGCGATTGAACGTCGTAGAGGAAAGACGTGTTTTTGTCTCTCCTCTATATAAATAAAAAATAATTTAAAATGTGTTCAATTAACTAATCAATTACTAATAAATGTGAATATATAAATAAATAATAATAATAATAGTGTTTTAAGTAAAGTGATAAGTTATATGCATATATGTATATTGAATAGTTGTAATTGTGAGTGATGCGCTTGCAATGGCACAGAATATGTATATAACAATTTCGTTTATATGTATTTTGATGCCGTTGTTATAATGTGTCATACGCATTGTATGCAATTTTCCAATATGTATAGAACTTTTTTAATTTCAAAGGATGCTCAAGATAAGTGTTTTTTTTCATTTTTTCACTGTTAAATATGTATTAAATTTTGTTATTTCATAGTAAAACATAATTTTTATTGTAAAAATTTAAGTACATAAACTTATAACTGTGTTTTATAACACATAAAGGTGTAAGATATTACTATTTTCAAGTAGAGCGAGTATTGTTGAGGCGAGAAAGGGTTTTTTCAATTCTGTTTTGCTATGTAGTTAAAAATTTGTGTTGTTGTTTTGCGAGTAAATCGGTTTGATGACCGACGATTATTTTTCGTTTTTTCTGAGGTAATTTTGTAACCTACGTTTTCTTTTATATACATATTTACTTGTGCATTTATTGTGACGTACATTATATTTTGCATGGAGATCAGTATTGGAGGTGTATAGCGTTATATACATTTCAATAATCACCGAAAATGTGGCTTTACGATGTGTATACATAGCTTGTTATGTACTCTTGGCTGAGCTACTATGATTGGGTATATATGTATTGATTACGAATGAACAAAATACAAGTTCTGTTGAGTTTTTGTTTTCATTTTGCTTTATTTATATCATTACATAATTGTAATATTTACTTTTTGTGCTTCTGTGTGTAAATGTTTTTATATCCCTTTATCAACCAAAAAAAAAAAAAAAAAAAAAATATGGAGATGCCTAAATTAGGGTCCAAGCCACACAAGTGTGTGAGTGGAAGGTCATGGTTTGTAATGGCGTTTTTGATGGGAAATTTTGCTTGATTTGAAGTACAACCAACTCAATTGTATGTACAGTTATAGTGTTTTTTTCGGAGGAAGTGGGTTTGAGGGGAATACGCAAATGTGTAGGTTGGTTCAAAACACATACAAAAGTAAATTTTTGACATGGTGCTTTTGCCGTACTCGCACAATTGTGTTGGTGGATCACAAAAGGGATATATGAAAAAACGATTAAAACAGAGATTTTTGAATGCGCTATTCAAATGCGCATTTTTGGCTTTATCATTGATTTCATTATGTGTGATCAATTTACAAAGGGGCCGCGAGGATATGATGGACCTGTATTGCAATAGGTTTTCTTTGATATTTATGGTAGAGTAGTTTGAATTGGTTTCGTTCACAATGAACATTATGCTTCTCAACTGACGGTTGTATTCATATAATATGCTCTATCGTTACCTATATTTATAAGCTATTTTTGGCTATTTTAAATTGTTTTGTTTGTGTAGGAGTTGATGTAGTCATCAATTTTTACTTTAGGGACGCAAATTTGCAGGTTTACATAAAACCCTTATCTGAGGCTTAGATTTGTATGTCCAAATTAGTCTCTACTGAATATTATAGATGTGTATGTTGAGGTTTGCAGTCAATTTCGCGGAAGTGGCATCAATTTTGAAATTTTAGGATGATCAGTCATACGATGAAATTTTGAGCTATAGGATTACCACGATACGTTTATAATCTGTCGTGGAATCATCACGGCTTTGTAAAGCATAAATGTTGTTGATTAGTGATGTTAGCAGGAGATCGCATGGTTTTTATTTTGGAAAAGTGACTATCGAGCGTTCCTTTATAAACATTACATATTTTCTTGGTACATTTTACTCTGATTATTTATAAAAATGATTCTTTCCACAATTTGATTTTGAGATTAAATAATTTTACTAATCCTTTATTCAATTTTATTCAGTGTTTATTATATTTATTTGTTTTAATTTGGATTGCAATTTAGAGTTATCAAGGTTTATCAAAATGTTTATTAACAACACTATTATTCATTGCAGTTCCTGATTAAGCTTATATATTAGTCCTAATGATCATTTTTGATTACAGAAGATCTTTGTAGCCGTAATACTTTCTAATTAAAAGTAAAAATTTAATTTAAAAAGCAGACAAGATAGGAATCATAATGGACATCGGGTCGATAAATAATTTGATATTTCTGTCAATATTTGACTTTGAAACTACAGATTGCTTGGAAGATACAGTGTAAATTTGAAATGCAGTTAAATATTGATGTACATACTTAGATAGTAGAAAGATCATGGCATTTCTTTAATTAAATTATTTTCTAGTTTGTTGTGGGAGACTGTAAATTGGTGAAGGTTTTGATTTTGTTCTAGGTTGAATAAATAATTACCGCTGGTTGTTCTTTTCATGATTTAGGTAATACAGTTGACGACCATACAATATTTTAGAATGTCTTATTTTAATATTTGCTGAATCATTTATTTTATAATTCAAACGTTTAATAATTGATTGGGTTATTTGGTTATCAAGGATCCAACATTTGTGCTAGCTACTTATTATTAATTTTGTTATCTTACAGATTCCTGATTGCTTTAAATTTTATTCTAAAGTTTAATTTTTAGGTATTGGGGCTCTAAAACCGTGCCAAACACCCATTATTGATATAGTACCTTACAGATTTCAGATTAGCTGTTTTTGGAACGAGATTTCATTTGGTCACTTTATTTGTTGTTTTTAAATAAACATTTGTATAAGTTTTTGCCTGAACAGCTAATATATATGATTTTTTGCTATTATTGACATTTTTCCATTTAGGTAGGACATGTAGCAGGAAAATATTAATTCATTATTAAATTTCAGAGAATGTGCGGATGTGTACGAACAATATTTCTTTGTAATTTAATTGTCGAATATGTAGTAGAATAGTATTGTTGCCATGTTACTAATTATCATTTTGGTTATTGGGTTTTCTATGCAGCTGTACTTGTTATTGTTTCTCTCATCTTACAGATTCTTGATTACCTTAATAGTATAATTCTGTTAATTCGTTTCGGCAATGGGATTCTAGAACTGTGTCAAAAATTATGTTTGATGCATTACCTCATCGATTCTAGATTAGCTGCTTTTGAAACTGGATGTTGTTTCACAATATTTTTATTTAAAAAATATGCATAATTATGGCAGGGGTGGCAGTGACTGTTTGTCTTTTACATTATTTTAATTAAAACCATTATTCAAATTATTTTATTAGAAATAAATACATTCAGCAGATTTCAAAACCTGTGGAAGACTGAAAGATAATTTGCTCTTTTATTCTTTAATAATATTAGGGGATTTCTGGATTGGATTAAGTTTACATGATTTAATATGTTTTTGGAGAACCAGTTTAATTTAGTTTATGGAAAATTGAACTATTTAGTTTATTGAAAATGCAACTCATAATAATAAAGTTTTATTGCAGGAAATGTATGGGTACTCCTATATATGGGTACTTAATTAATTATTAATTTTTTTTCAAGATGCTGATTGCCGAACTTTTATACCATAAAACCAAAAATAATTGTGCTGTCTTGTGCTTATCAATTTACTAACTATTGACTACTTAGGTGTCTGTAACCGGGTCAAGTCTATCATATCTAACAACCTTTCCTATCCCTCCATCTTGTTATATGTAAAAGGGGTGTACGGTAGGCCCGGCGTATCCGGGATCCCTGCTTTGTCTTGGCCGTACATTCTAATCAATCAATCAATTAATGCATTCATTACTGAAAATGTGCAAAAAATAATTGCAAATTTCAAATGAATTAAAAAATGCATATGGAAGAGAAAAGAAAGAGAAAAAAGCAAAAAATAAAAATCTAAAAATTAAAATTCCGGTTAACTGAGTGTTCCGGATAATTGGATGCCGGATAATCGGGCTTTTACTGTAATATGAAAATTAAAGCAATTAAAAATGTTCAAATGATACATTCATTAATGAAAATGTGCAAAAAACAATTGCAAATTTCAAAATAAATTAAAAAATGCATATTTTAATTCATAATTAATACACAAATAATAATTCACAAATGAATTTTTTTTTTCTTTTTAAGAAATCTTTATTTCTGTATAATATTACAACTAATCATATAGATTATCTAGTAACTGTTTTATTATTTTAGTAGTCTATTCTTATGGAATGAGACCTATTGCTTCATCCCAGCTCTGCTAGTCCTTTGATTTAAGCGGCTCAAGGAACCACTAATTCTAAAGGCTTTGCTCTTTTTAGGCGCTTTGGTCCATTGGCGCGATCCAGTAGGTTCCGCAGCTCCTCGTTGTCATGCTGCTGCAGTCGCAGTACATGACTCCTTGCAAATTTTTTTATTTCATCGCTGACGTATTTCATGTTTAGGTCTCGATGGAGATTGGGATTTTTAATGTACCAAGGAGCATTCACAATGCTACGTAGTACTTTGTTTTGAAATGTTTGAATGATCTTCACTGTAGTTTTTCTTGCGCAGCCCCAAAGCATGAATACCATACGTCCAGATAGGTTTTAAGGTTTGTTTATATAACAGCAGTTTGTTGTGCGTTGTCAGTTCGGAGTTTCTTCCAATAAGCCAATGCATTTTTCTGAATTTTAAATTCAGTTCTTGCCTTTTCTTTTTAACATGCGCTTTCCACCTGATTTTAGAGTCTAGCGTCATACCGAGATGCTTAGCATTATCTGAATATGGAATTGGTTGTGAATTCAGACTAATCGGAATATATTCTAATTTCCTATTTGTAAAGTTGATATGTGTTGATTTCGATTCGTTAAGTGTTATCCTCCATCGTTTTGTCCAGCTATCCACGATATTAATAGCATTTTGTAGTTTCCTGGTGGACTCAACGATACTAGCATCGGTGGTCATAACAGCTGTGTCATCAGCAAACGTTCCTATTCTAGCTTCTTCTATGTCTGGTAGATCATTCGTATACAGGAGGTATAATACGGGGCCTAGAACACTGCTTTGTGGAACCCCTGCCAATATTTTCTTCAGTTTGGAGTATTCTCCGTCCAGTCTCACCCGGAAGTAACGGTCGTTGATGTAAGACTTTAACAATTCAAAATGTTGTTTTGGCAAATCTCGTTGGAGCTTAAATTCTAGACCGCGGTGCCAAACCTTATCAAATGCTTGGACTACGTGTAAGAATATTGCAGAACATACGTCCTTTTTTTCCAGCGCCTCCTCAATTGTGTCAGTAATCCTATGTACCTGTTCTATCGTTGAGTGCCTTTCTCGAAACCCAAATTGATGTTCTGGTATAAGATTTCTGCTCTCTATAATTGGCTTTAATCTCTTGAGAAACAGTCTCTCGAAATTTTTTGATGTTGTTGTTAACAAAGAAATACGTCTATACGACGTTTTGTCGTTTAGTGATTTATTGTGCTTTGGAATCATTATGATTTCCGCTACTTTCCACTGTCTCGGAACATAACATAGTCTAAAGATAGCATTGATTGTGTGCTGTAGTTTTCTTAGTGCTTTTTCTGGTAAAGCTTTGATTACTCGCCCCGTTATCAAGTCGTATCCAGGGTCTTTTTTATCTTTGAGGATTTTTACTTCTTGTTTGATTTCTTTCAGAGTAACTGGTAGCACAGCTGCCTCGTCTACTTTGCTTATAGGTGTTAGATATTCATTATCCGCTTGTCCAGTTGGTGGTTTGAACGTATTTTTTAGGTGTTCGGCAAACAGATCAGCTTTTTGCTTTTCGCTGCGAGCCCAGGTTCCATCAACCATTCTAATGGGTGACACTTGCATTTTAGGCCTTTTTAAACCTTTGGTGGCTTTCCACAGGGAATAGTCTGTGTCAGGTTTACCTGTCAGGTTACTTAGGAAGCTTGCAACTGACTCATTCTTAATCTCCTTTATAAGTAGTTTAAGTTTGTTGCACAAGTTGTTTAGGACTGTTTTGTCTTCAGGGGCTCTGGTTCTCTGTCAAGTCTTACGAGCTCTTCTTTTTTCGTTAGCCAACTCTCTCACTTCAACTGGATAGGTTATACTTTTTTGTAATATTTCTTGCTGGTCAGGAGTACTTTCCCACGCCGCTTTTTGCACATTTTCAATGAGGTTTTCTAGTTCTTCTTCTATCGCGTAAGCGTTCGATATCTGCACGTGTAGGTTGATGCTTTCTTCGACTAGCTGTCGAAAGTATTCCCAGTTGGTTTTGTTATTTGTTAATCGTGGAGGGCTTGCTTTCCTTATTACCGTGTCACTTATTGTCATTAGAACTGGAGAATGGTCTGACGATAGCCCTTCTTCATTTTCAACTGCTAAGTAATTTTCGGAGATACCTCTTGATATATAGAAATCCAGATGGTCAGGAATTTTATTTGGGTCCGTAGACCAGTAGGTTGGCTTTCTACTGGAGTGGAACTCACATTTTAATATCCTGCCTGCTTCAAATAGCTCCCTTCCTTTAGGACTAGTTTTATTTGATCCCCAGAGTATGTGTTTTGCGTTTAAGTCGCCTCCAATAATAAAATTACTACCAAGCGATTTAAGAAGTTTGATGTAGTCTTCTTTTTTTGTGTTATATCTGGGTGGACAGTAGATTGCTGATATACTACAGCTCTTGTTATTTTTGGTTTCAATAGATACAGTAGCTACTTGCATAGCTTCCTCCTCTATTTTTAATTCTTCGTGGTGTTTTATATGCATTCTGCTGGGCGTAGAGCTTGATAGCACTGATATCCACGTATTTTGACATACGACGTTCTGGTAAAATGACTTTCTGAAATTAGGCACATATCAATTTTTTTTGTGTTTAAAAATACTTCTAATTCTGAAATGCGTTGCGCTAGGCCATTTGCATTCCAGGTAGCAATTCTTAAATATTGTGTCAAATATTTATTATAAATATAAATAAATATTATTTTTTCTTGTTAAGTTTGTATGGACTAGAATGAAGGTACTCAATAACTTCTCTAGTTTTACTTGAAGCATCCGTTATTCTTTTATCTTGGCTCATCGATGTATTTTCTATTGTTACTAGTCTCTGTTCTTGTTTTTTCAGTAACTCGCCCATAGATTCTAGTTTTTGGTCCTGGCCAGCCAGATGTGAATTGATAGCGTTTAGCTTCTGAAGTATTTCTTGCAGGACATGGGTTTCCTGACTCGGAGCGTTCCTGATATTTTCATTCTGCTTAGCCATTTGTGCATATGTTATGCCTTCTCTTACTTTGCCGCTATTTAGGGGGATTCGTTTTGAATAGGATTGCATCCTAGGTTGACTCTGACTTGTTTGATTTCTCTTGTTGTCTCTCATTCTTTGCAGCTCTTTCGCTACCTCGCAGCCTCTGTAATTTGCTGGGTGATGATTACCACAGTGTATGCATTTCACTGGTTCGTTCTTACTTTTGTTGCATTCTTTTGTTAGATGTTTCCCAGCGCACTTTACGCATCTCGGTTCCCTGTTGCAGTATTTGCGTGTGTGGTTATATGCCTGGCAGTTGTAGCACTGTGGTATTCTACTAGGGTTATTTTTTAATGTCTCGATCTTAACTTTCATATTAAGGATTGCTTTGATCCATATATACCCTATCAATGCTCTCAGCGTTGTCAAATGTTAGCATCAAAAGGGGCAGACCAACTTTGGTTGTTTCTCGTTCACCGTTTGCTTTTATAGTGACCTTTCTCTTTAATATGTTCACAGCGTTTAGAATTTTGAATCCTTTCTGGCTAAGTTCCTTAATTATTTCTTCGTTTGGGCATGTATGATGTAGCCCTCTGGCCATGACTTTAATTGGTTGCTCAGCCTTGTTTACATAGGTGAACTATTCGTGGTTTTGAGTGGTGATTGCATTTGATAACATTCGGTAGGTTTCTGGGTCAAGTGCATTCACTTTCCAAACGTTATTATTCAGTGCAACTATTTTTTTAATTGTTTCGTATTCACTAACATTAAGTATGTTAATGGGTGGAGGTGGTATCTCTTTATGTGTTGGTTGATTTTCCTGCATTTCCCCTTGGATGATTACGTTTGATGTTTTAATTGGTTGCAGTGGTCTCTCTTTCGGTATCAGTGATACGTTCTTATGCACCTTCACTAGGTCCGTAGTTGACTGTTCAGGTCGTTGGGGTTGTGGTTTTCTGACACTCTGTATTGATTGTTCCACTTCAGGCGAAGATTCTGCTTTTCTTTTTTTGTTTTGACGTTTAGTTTTAATTTACCTTCGTATAAAACTCGTTTCATACGCCAATTCGTCTTCATCTGTTTCATAGATAGCTATAGTATTTTCTTTGGCTTGATTATCATTTTTGATTACAGCAATTTCTTCTTTAAGCTGTTAGACTTCTTTGAATAGCTGTTCATTGATTTTCATTAAATTTTCTAACGATTTTTTTAACTCATCGTTTTCTCTAGTGATATCGTGGTTTCCGTTCTGACTGCATTCAGCATTATCGTTCTCCTGCTGAATAGCGAGATGCATTTGTGTAGTTGGTGATCTACAAATATTTGTTCTTGGTACAAAAGGGTTTAGCAATGGTTGGCTAACCCCAGAATTCGTTGAGCCTACCTCGTGTGAGGATGGATTGGCCAACTGTAAAGTTGACGTACCACCTGGGGTATACATTCCGTTTGGTTGTAAACTCATTGTTTTAATGGTTGGTTTATTGTTCGGGGTTCCTTCCCCTATCCAGATTTGGTCCGCGGATGGTATTTTATTTCCCACCTACCCTCCGGCAAGCCGGTTAAAGAGCATTCCCCTATCCGCCACCTGGGGACGCGCCACGAAGGGAGTTCGGCATCTCCACACGGGAATGAAATTTATGAAATGCATGTTTTTTATCTTTCTCTACAATACAACAAAAAACTGTAACAAGAAAAACAAGAAACCTTTTTAAAAACGTGAAATTACGCAGGCATTTCTATGTCTATTAAAAACAAATGTAAATTTTATAATAATGTGAAATAAAATATACCTTTTTTAAGTCATTTTGAAAATGAATTAAAAAATATATTTGTAAAATAAGCCTTTCTTGTGTGATTTTGAAATTAAATTTGTTTTTGTAAAACACCTTTGTTAAGTCAGAAAATTTGTTAAAAGTATGACTTAAAAAAGGTCCCATTTTTTAATGTAAAAACACCATTTTTAAGTCCACCTTTTTAATTTCACCTTTTTTTAATTCAGGGAGCCGAACTCTGATAATGGGATTCGGAGCCAAAGTTCCAAATTTTTATAATATTCGTGATAAGCCGCTAGCCGTTAAACACATATTCCAAACCATCAACCTTTTACTGTACAAAGTTAATTTTTCATAATATACAAACAAAACCTCACATCAATTAATCAAAGCAAAATATTTATTTTAGATGTTGATTATAAAAAAAAATCATTACAATTACTGGTTTAGTTAATAGCCAATACTTGTTGTATTAAGACGTCTATACATCATTCAGTCAGTTTTTATTAATTCAGAATGTTTAAGAATAAAATCAAAGCGTTGAAAATTGCAAGTGATCAAAAATTTAGTTATCAATTTCGAAATTATTTGCTGTTCTTTCGTTTGTTCGGCTACTGTCCATTTTCGATGCAATCGAATCGTTTGCTAAAAATTCTTCTTAAATTCCTAACACTCATCAATTTATTTATAACGATTGCCATATTTGTGAAAGCATTTTTCTACGATAATCTTTTCTACGAGCAGCAAACCTCATCCCTGTACATCATTGTGGGCGGCCTAGTATTTTTAATACTAATCATTGCGGTCGTCACAAATTTACTGCAGTCGTATGTCAAACGCTACAACCAGTTGGAAATCATAAATACTTTTAATATGATTAACACGATTTTGAATAAAAATCTTTTCTATTCGATCGATTACAAATTGATAAAGAGGAGATTTTTGAAGAAATTCGTTTTCATCCTGTTCATCCTGTTGACAATTCAAACGATATTTTTTATATTTTTGTACTTTGATTTCGATAAGTTTTGGATTTATCATTTTTTACCGGCGTTCTTTATACGCATCCGTCTGCTTCAGAATATTTTTTATATTGATTTTATCAATGAAATATTATTGATTGTGAACAGTTTGTTGGAAAGTAATAATAGTAATAACAACAATGGTAATGGTACGGATGGGAATAATAATAACAGTAAACAATTGCTTGGTAAAGGGGATAAACTAGCCAATATCCTTTATGTTAAGGAGTACAATTATAATTTTAACATGAATAATTATGTAAACAATAACAGTGTTAATAACAACAATATGATTTATAATAAAATATTGTACATCAAAATTATTTATGGAAAGCTATGGGATGTTTGTAACTTGATAAACGATTGCTTTGGGTGGTCGCTCTTAGTTATAACGACGGAAAATTTTATTGAGTTTACAACGAATAGCTACTGGCTGTTTTTATCCGTCGAAGAAATTATTAAGAAAATTAATGGATATCACTGCATATGTGCGCTAATTCCTATTGTGTTTCTATTGGCGATATTGGCGTATTCGTGCTACACGTGTTCACAATCGGTAAGTAAATTTAAATTAATAAATCACTTTTATAGTTAAGCTCGTGCACGCTAGAGGTTTAAAAATTGATAGTTGGCCAGTTACTTATTACTTTGAAATGGTGAGTAGATTAGGGGTTAGGATATCGGAAAATTTCAGTAAATCCAACGTTCATATTTAGTTATAAAAACATAGACATCCAAGATTTAATAGCCTAGTGAAAATGTTTTAATAGTAATGTTGGAATCATTCCGTAAAAGTAAATATGGCGTGTCTATCTTCAAGTATGCGTTTAGAGTTTTACCGGGGCTGATTCACAAGCGGTGATGCTACGATTTTCTTTGACTATGCGAACGGATCTTGAATCAATTGGGACCGTGATAAAGTGTATGTAATGAAAGTTCTGGCAAAGCCAAAGGGCTGAACCAATTTGAAAATGTTCTAGGTAAAACACCATTTTCCAGATTCAGAGAGGTTATTTCAATTCAGTTCGACAGCCAATACGATTAAAGTAATATTCTTTTAATGCAATATTCTTTTATAGAAATGAATCTATGGAGCCAAATCTAAAAGTAATCGATCTGAAAAATTAGTAGTATATAAAAAAAATTACATAAATTGGAAACTGCTATCCTTGTTTAGGTTATTGAAATTTTGACTACTTAATATTTTTTTTTTTTTTTGAATTGCGTTGTGGGAGTTGCAATTTCTTCAGTTGATCAAGTATCATGTTGTTCAGACTACTTTGGTCATCTAGCCACTTTGTAATAGCTGCTATGATGTTCATAATGTTTTCCATAATTTGGTTATTTTCAGATCCCAACCATAGGTTTGGTTGACCCCAAACCTTTCACTACCTGGGCAAATGATCTTCTTTGCCCTGTGTTGCTTGGTTGTGGGTTCTGATTCATCTAATTTGATATTTGAACCCTTAGATTTTGGTGATTTTTTGGATTATTTTTTGTTTTATCTCTCAGTTTTTGTAGTTGTTTAGCAACCTCACAGCCTCGATAATTTCCCGGATGTTGGCCTTTTATACACTTATCCCTCCGCTGACACATCCCCCTCTATTGTGCATGCCTGGGTAATATGATTACCTGAGCATTTTATGCATCTTGGATACCGGCCGCAATATCTTTGGATGTGATTAAATGCCTGACATTTCTTGCATTTGGGTATGCGTGTTGTGGTTCTCATCATTGGTTCAATTTTCACCTTCATGTGAAGGATTCCTTTTATTTCCTAAATATTTTGAACATTCTCTTTGTTGTCAAATACCATCATAAAAATACCCCTTTACTGATAGTTTGGTTCTATTCCTGGATTTCTGTTCTCTCTTTTTTAACAACATTCACAGCATCTAGTATTTTAAGGCCTTTATTTTGTAAGTCTTCCATTATTTCTTTGCTTGAGCAAGTGTGATGCAAACCTCTTGCCATGACTTTTATAGGTCGGGTCTGTTTGTTCTCATAGGTAAACCACTGATACTTTTCAGCATTCAATTTCATAGATAAGGTTCTATAATCAGATATTTATAGTGACTCAGGTCCAGAGTAATAATTTTCCAAACGGCATTGTTTAGCGTTGTTACCTAATATTTGACAGTAACCGATTACATCAGTGGCTGAAGTTCTGGGTAACTGGTTACATTCACAATATTTATTGGTGGGGGTGGTTTTTTTCGGTTGCACCAAATTTGGTTTAATGTTCTTGGTAGGTTTACTGCCTTTTGGTTGATTGGCTTTGGGTAGAACAACTTTTGAATCTGGACTAGATTGTCCAGATTCCACCATTTAATTGCTCAACTTCACTTAATACTTAATAAACACATTTTTATTAATCACTTGTTTTTTGTTTCGCAAAATATTTTGAATATTTTTTTCAAAAAGTTTAAAAAATCACTCGATCGATTTCGACTTGTTAGGTCATCATCATCATTTCTTTTCTTACTCTTCCTGGACTTTGACTGTTTTTTATTCTTAAGGATCCAGTCCGTCTCTCTTTGTAATTCATCTTCAGTGAAATAGATGAATTACCAAAAATAATAATTTATTGTGAAATTTTGGGTTATTCAAACTATCCGTCCGCAAAGACTTAACGAATTATTATATTTCGCTACGCATTTGCCCTTCGCAACCTCGAATGTTATTGTATTTGACGCATACTCGTATGCGGTATCTATATGCAATTTTGGCATTCAAAATATTTTCAATTTTTTGTAGTTTGGTGAAATGACCTTTTACCTCGATGTAAAAATAATTCATTGGGGATTCTTATATGAATTATTTAATATTCAAAATATTATTTTATTTTCAGTCGATGATAACCGGTGGACTAGTCCATAAAATGGATCAAGATTTATCAAATGATTTGAACAATGCGCTCATTCGTGAATTTTCACTTCAATTAATCCACGAACCAATAGCGATAACAGCAAATGGATTTTTTTCCATCAACTTTACTCTCCTTGGATCCGTAAGTATAAATATTGTGAAACGACTGGAGTATGTATGCAAAACACTTAAAGCAATTTATTGTTTTACAGATGGCTGCTGCAATTGTTACATATCTCGTCATTCTAATTCAGTTCCAATTGAGCGAGAAAAATAAAAAAAGTTAAATATATTGTTCATAATTATCATTGTCGTGTTAATGACGTTTTACGTTTGTGTGTACTAAACTTTAATGTCACTTATAAAATGATAAATTATGTTTATTATGTCAAAGGATACAAATTAACAGGACTCAAAAAAATAAAATATAAATGTTATCTCTGATCCGATCATTGTTTGTTTTTTAATTTGTCTAGCTAATTTGTGACAGTTCATTATAGCTGGTATATCATTTAGTTATCCATAGTTTGGCTATTAATATTTCCGATAATTACAAATTCATTAAGAAGGTCTTTGAAGAATTAGTTTAGTTGATTGCAATTTTTGTTAGCCTATCGATTTCAGCAAGGAAAACTCCAAGATACATGATTAATCACCAAATGCTCTTTTAAAAATATTCCATAAAAGCAGTCGATTTTCAGACTGTGCCATTATTCTGGGTTTCACTGGGAATTGTTAAAAATATTTCCATAGCATTTTTGTCTGATTGTGTTTTTTTGGTCTACTGATGCTTGTAAAAAGTTTGGTGTAAATATTTTCGAAACTTTGCCTATAAAGTAACAGTCGTTGCTGTGCATTCTGGAGGGAAACGAAGGACTTTCTGAACAAAAACAACAACAGAAACATGATGGTTGATATGGTCGAGACGCATACCGGTACATATATGTATTTAAATTATTTATTTAAATACATCGATTTAGTAAAATTACAGTATAATAAACAGAACGGAACGACATCGTAGCCGAAGCGTATCTCGCTCTCCACCAAACATCAATTTTAAATACAGTAGACCCTGTCGTTAACAAGTATAATCAATCTTAATAAACCGAACATTGACACGAGTTTAGCTGAAACTCCAAATCGTCGTGTCAACTTATAATGTCTGTATAAGTTCCTCATCGATACGGGTGCAGATGTATCCGTAGTACTATACCATTGCCAAATAAACTCTGCAGCAAATAAAATGACGATAAAGGTTTATGGTGACGAATTAAGATAGATTTAAGTTTATGACGATATTTCTAGTGGGAATTTTTTATTGCAATTTTGACGTGTTGATTGATACAAAAGGGGGTCGTTTGGAAGTAACATAACTATACACATGTTGTGCTGTACTATTAAAAGAATTCGCAGTCATCACAAACATGTCTTCTCCATCCACACTCGGATATTCAGAAAAGTTAGCCGCTACAAACATGAGTTCGAATATTTAATGAGAATGTATATTTGCTGACCGTCGGTTCTTTCGAACCGATGGCCTCGGTTGTCTTAGTAAATTCATCAAGTTATCCTATTGATATTCCTTAAGGGCTGAGTATTTTCTCTTTGGGAATTGCCTTGAGCTTAGCTCCCGACCATAACTCGCCTACCTCTTCGATCGCCTTCCTAAGAGCTTAGGCCCCTTCCTCGACTGTTCCACCTGAACCTCCTCGCCAGACCTCTGTCTTTTCGACCCGAGGTACCTCTTCCGAGCTTTACTAACATCAGCAATGCAGCTCTTCGCCCACTCAGTCTTTTTCCTCTGTTCCTCGGTCCACTGCTCCTCCGGGGCTGTGGCCAGTCTATCCACGGTACGGAAGGCCGAACGCCTAGTCCTATACCTCCGAACCGAAGGAGCAATGACCATCTCCTTCATACCGCTGCCACTAGTTCCTGGCTTGCAAGCCTCGGAACCAGTTTTAGCCTCACTGACGGCTGGAGTTGCAGACCCCCCCCCGTCCCCACCAGCATTTGAGAAGTGCTGACCACTTCTTTTATTTTTTTATTTTTTGAGTTCTTATTGTGTTCCCACGAATATCGAAGAAAATGATTGTCAGCCCGTGCAGAGATCCGTATACACGGGGAAGGCTAGATACAACTGGAGATCGCCAGGTATCCAGAGGGCTCCGTTCACGGCTGGGCTTTGTTAAAAGGGCCCCCATCCTATTCGATTATTAGCACGGGTCGCATAACACCTTAGTCTAATCCCTTGGCTCCCCGAGCACTCCCGCCCCCCGCGCCTCGTGCTCCTATAACATTTACCCACCCATTCATCCTTTCATGTGGATATCCCAAACCAATGGATCCCACTCTATTCAAGGGATGACCCGTTTATAGGGGTTCCCAACTCACTCCTTGGAGACCCGGGAACGCAGGAAGACGTGGCGCTTAGTTCGCCGTCGATGGTTTTATGGCGCCATCAGTTCGCACTTCCATGCTGGGTATCATAGGCACTAAGAACTTCGTGAACTAAGATTAACCACTCCCCAGTTCCCTGAGACTCTCCTCCCAGCACAGCTGCGGTTGGGGCGGCTTATTTAATTCACCGCTAACCTACCTATCGATAGGCCGTCCACTAACCACCACCTGTCAGGTTGAACAATTTTTGGATTGTTACTTGTACGTTCACTGTCTAATTCATCCTCAACAGTATAATAGTGAGAGAGAGAAAATTAGAGAAAATTCTCTGTTTCACTAACCGCTATTTTACAAATTTTTTCCGGACTCTAGTTGTTTACAGTTTTTCTGTTTCTCAATGAGTATCTGCAATTTCTTAGCTTAGCTAAAGTAATTGTTCCATTTGCCGTAGCCTCCCCAGAGATCCAAATTTTCTTTTTCTATGTGTATAGTTCTTTCACCAGAACTCCTTGCAGTAAAAACTTTTCGCGGGCTTTATTTCTAAAATATTGCAATTATTGCTATTGCAATCATTAGCCCTCCGCAGAAGTCATGGGGCTAGCCTCTGAAAAGGATGTATCGTTTTGTGCATTGTATATGGTCTTGCTAGTCTGCTGAAGGTATTTTGTTTCGATCCTACCCACCAGGCGTAGCTGGTGAGCGTTCCTTTTTTCAGCCACCGAGGCACCCGAAGAGGGGTTCAAGTTTCCTTCACGAGGAAGACTTATTCACGCAAATAAAAATAAAATATTATTTGAAAGCAAAAATCAGTTTGTCTTATTTGGCAATACAACACAAAATTTATGGACCACCTAACAATTCTTAGTTTTATTGGTGATTTTCGCTAAAAGTTACGTGCTGTTTAGGATAGCAGAAATTTCAAGTAGAAACATATGTTTTTGCTATTCACCGCTAGAGGCATCACTATCACAAAACTGAAATTTTTTCTGTTGATATTTTTTGAAACCAGCACAAAACTTTTGAACTTTTTAATCAAATTAATAATTGTCAGCAAATCAAAGAATTTATGAAAAAAAGAGAAAATATATGTTTAAACGATTTGAAACGATAAACGTTAATTTTGTTTAAGAAACGATTTGCTTACGTATAGTATCAGTACTCTGAAAATGTACTAAAACTTATATTCCAAATACAGGGCAACATAAAAAAACCGCCTACGTTGATAGCACTCCATACATTTCTGAAGTCATTTTAATGTGAAATGTTTTCAATTTTTTAACAAAAGTGTCTAAAACCCCCTGTAACTACCCTGGGCATATGTTTTTATGGTAGCTTAGATCATAATCTATATGCATGAGCAACATAAGATTCATAACTGGCGTCAGTAGCCTTTTGAAAAATTTCAAAAATTTTGTGCTTATTTAAAAAAATATCAAGAGAAAAAATTTTATATTTGTGATAGTGATGCCTCTAGCGGTGAATACGAAAAACACATTTTTTCTGGTGGAAATTTTCTGCTATCACCTCCGACTCTCGGAGAGGTGATCTCTATAGATTTTTCAATAAATACTACGATTTTGTAGGTCGTAAAAATATCGAAGCTCACATTAACTCGACAGAGTCACGTGAGAAGGTTGAGTTGTTCTCTCGTTTATACGGTTTTGAAACAAGAATTTAAGTGGCTTTGTTTATTCAAAGTTGACTGCTGTAGTACTTCCGTTTTTCTTAATTTCCAAAATAAATTAGTTACATCCATCTTTGATAACCAGTATTAACAACAATAAACAGACAAGCAAAAATATCGTGCATTGAAATACAAAAATTCGTTGACGAGTGTCACCGAGCAATTTGAAACGTTAGCTATTATCAGCTACTTTCGCTTATCCTCGCCAGAATAACTTTGTTCTCCAATGATGAAAGATCGATGTATTTCAAAGAAATGGTTGGAAGTGCTTGAAATGAAGTATTTGCGTAGATCAACAAGCAAATACGCACGTTGTGAGAAATACTAGCCTGATCTTAACCCGTTGCCGCACGCTTAAATTGACGACCGTTCTCAGAAACACACTTTTTTGTTTTCAATTGTTTATGACTGCCATATGAAATTGAGCGTTATTTATATGTTTGGAAGTGGAAATTATCACATTTTCTCACAATTTTTCAACGAAAACTCTCGACAGTTATAGCCATCATTAGCCCATCGCAACATTTTTTCTATTTCCAGAACAAATGATGGCTATGCCGTCATTTGTGGGAACGTGGTAGGACGGCTATAGCTGTCATTTGTCTCTGAAGGCGGAAATATATCGAATTGTTAAATATGAAAAATCTAGATAAAATAACCCCACGTTCTGATTCTCTAAATTGTTAATTCTCGTAGCGCGAATGAAGACAATTTTACAAATTTTCTTTTAAAATTAATTCAGACGTTGAACACACATGTCACATAAATTCTGTTTCAGTTTATTTCAGGATTATTTCGCCTAGCAATACTCCATAAATAATAAGATCTTCCGAGTTGCTTTCTACAGTCATTTGCTAAACGCACTTAGTGTTTTCAGGCATTTCGCATGCACTATTTCTTGATATGAAGAGGGCAGTAAATGTCCGTCCTGTTTGGTTCCAATTGGATAAGTTATTTATTCAATTGAATAAATTACTCGTATCACATAAACGGCAACACAAAGTGATTAAGCAAATTAAAAAAGTTATGAATTTTTAAATTCCAATGAATCAAACAAAAATGCAATGTAATAATAATAAATATAATTTAATTAGTTGCAACTCGCCCATTGACTATAAAGGTAGCAAAAAATAAAAAAAAAAAAATGTCACATAATTATTCAATCGAAAATAATTTTAAAATATTAAAATTGTTTCAAGTAATTGGTTTAATTCCGTTCTCAATTAAAATACGTGAACCGTCCAACAAAAAATCGATATCGATGGCGGAGATGGCAGGAATGAAAACGATTGGAAAAATTCGAATTACCAAAACCAATTTTATGCTTTTTTATGTATTTCTCGTAATCATAATAATTTTAATAAATTTATGGTTTGCGATGCAACGAGATGATCTGTTCCAGGAAATTGGTAAAATGACCACATTTATCGATCGGCTTTCGTTTTACGTAAATCAATTGGTGATGATTATTGTACTGGTGGAACTAATCGCTAAAATCGATATCCATATAAATTTATTAAAAAAATTAATTAAAGTGAATAAAAATGTGCTGAAACTAAATGGCCGAACGATTAAAAATCACGTTGGCTATAATAACCTGTTTGTAATTAAAAAATTAGCATATCTGGTGACAGTCTATGTGGTCGGGCAAATTTGCTTGTGTCTCATTAATTCATATCTGTTATTTTACTGGGCTTACCTTTTTCATAATTCCTTTACAAGCTTCATGTACAATTTTCATTTTCTGCAAATCATATTTTACCTATTGATGATACGACAAATTTTTCACTTATTCATGTCGTACATCGAACGCAGTTGTGATCAGTTCGACACCGCCGCCGTCGGCGAGCTAGTAACGAATACAACAAATCATTTCTATAACGATGCGACTAAACTGAATTTGATTAAAAATTACGAACGAATTTTAATTATAAAAAATTTGTATTTGGAAATTTACGAAATTGTTGATTTGTTTAATAAATGCTTTGGGATATCGTTGATTGCGATGACGTCAGCCAATATTATTAATTTAATAGCGAACATCTACTGGTTCATCATTGTGCATAGCAAACATGTAGGAAAGCCGTTCTGGCTTGGTAAATATGTATAATATAAAATTGCCTCTTAGCATGTTGTGACAAATCAATTATATTTTGCAGCACCTTTCGCATTGACTGTCTATCACGCAAATTTGATCTACTGCGTTATCCGGTTATGCGGCGACTGTAAAGATATGGTAAGAAGTTTGGCCATAATTTTAGCCATTTGTTAGTAATTGACATAAACGATTTATTTTTGCGTTAGGCTCAGATTATATTTAGCCGGGTAAAAAATATACAATTTTGCCGAAAACCACTCTATTACCAATCGCTTATACGTCGTTTGATCCTCCAATTGAATAACCAACCAATAATTTTTACTGCAAATAATTTTTTTAATTTGGATTTTGAGACACTGGCTAGTGTAAGTACATATATAGGCTGAACTATTTGGAGTAATACGTATTTATTCTGCTTATATTTTATTATAGATTTTTGGATCAGTTTCAATGTACGTCCTTGTCATGATTCAATTTGATATGACCGCAATACAAGGAAATGATTCGTATTTCGTTTAATTAGGTTTGTATTGTGTGCTTTGCAAGCTTAATAAACTTTAATTTAACAAATATTTTGGAGTTTCAATATTTCCTTGTTACGTATTATTTATTTTTTTGGTTAAATTCTACTTTATTGAAAATATAATTGTTACAAAGATTAATAAGCAAAATATTCGCCATTACTATCTATGGCCTTTTGCCATTTATCAGGTACATGATGAATGCATTCGCGATAGAAACTCGGTGGTTTCGGTCATCGAGCCAACCGCTGAGCCAAGTCTGCAGAATTCGCCGTGTGCTTTATAAAACTTTCAAGCCTTAGCAGAAGATGAGTTCTTGAGTTGATTTTGCCGTATGTATGGACGCGCGTTGTCATGCAGCAATATCACTTTCCGCCTTCCTTGGCCCGTAAATGTTTGTTTTCCTCCAAAGCATCACTTAATTTGATCAATTGAGCCTGGTAACGTTCAGCTGTAACAGTTTGACCAGGCTCCAGAAACTCGTGGTAAATGGCTTCCCATCCCATTTTTGCAACTGATGTTGATAACTGGCCTGGATCAACGCATTTTAGGTTTTCTGTGTTTAGGATTATCGTACTTTTCATCTCCCGTAATGATTTTTTGCAATCAACTTTTTATTTTGTACCGAGAAAACAAATTCATGCAGGTGCTTGGTGAGTAACTTCTAACTGTTCTGCAAGCTCTTTTTGGTTTGACACAGATTATCATCCTGTAAAGCTTTCAGTTTTTCGCCTCAAATTGTTTTACTGCACCTGGACGTGGATCGTGAATGATAATAAAATGACGTCTTCAGCCAATGATAAGACAAACTGTTACATTCCCGATTCAAGGAGGTAGAACGAAACTATTCTGCTGACAAGTGCACCGGTGAAGCAGATCACTTTAGAATGAATCAACAGATATTGGCTTATCATTCAAAGTTTGATAATCAACACATTTTGGATCAACAGCAGCAATATCCGTCGATAACTAGGCAAAGTGCGTATACAAGCTAATGTCTAGAAAGTTGCCCGAAAAATTCCAATCCAAGTAAAACCGATTGGGATGTTCAACCAGGAATAACAATGAAGCAGGTGACAATGAGGCAAGTTATTTCAAAGGAGCTACCATCATTTTGTTGCAGTCCGTATAGACGTACTTACAACGCAGTTATGTGGGCTGACTAATGATGAAAACCTGGATCGAGGAACGAAAAGTCGTTCAGAAATTACCAGCAGAACTAAACTTGCAATGGGCCGAATTCAAGGTCAAATTGCAATCGGCTAACCTACATACACTTTGCGATTGTTTGAGATCAAAGGGTGAAATGGCGAGCACAGTGGTAACAATACCCTCAGTACAGCTACAAAAGTTTAACAAGTTTGAAAGACAGCAAGATAATCAAAATAGACAAAAATATGTCAATACTATTCAAGTGGAAACTAAAGCGTCGAATGATGGCCAGGCCAAGCTCGAGGAGGCGGCTGTTGCTGACAACACATGTAAATTCGTAAAAACGCTAGATAAATGTAACGGAAGCCATCATCAATTGTTGCATAATGCCGTAGTACCCAAAAACTACAATTCAGCAAATCAATAGAAATCAATAGGCGTGGTCGAGATTAATCAACAACAACAAAAAAATACACTTCTGTTTCGAATAATACCAGTGGTACTACATGGTTGAGAAAGTAGCGTCAAAACATATGCTTTCTTAGCGAGGGCTCAAGTGTAACTCTGCTAGATCAGGAGGTAGCAAATAAGTTGAAAACTCGATGATCTACAAAAGAGTCTAGAATTAAAATGGACAGGCAGTACAACACGAACAGAAAAACGCAGTCGTCTGGTCGATCTGGAGATTTCGGGTGTTTATAATAACGACGTGTACAAGATATCTCTCTCTCTCTCTCTCTCTCTCTCTCTGGCACTATATCCCATCAAGGGATTTGGCCGCTTCAAATGAGGTTTCATAATCATATTTTCATTTCGGATAATGAGTGATTAATTCATTGATCCTAAACCAGCCGTGAAAATTTTTCCTTGTCACCACCGGGAATCGAACCCGGGACCTCCGGTCGCTGGAGCAGGCATGCTGACCACTTTGCCAATGGGGCGTACAAGATATCGAACGTCTACAATGTTGCACGCCTCGATCTTCTAGCGCAAACCATTGAAATTGATAGTACACTACCAAGTTCAGTCACCTACGAAATATACCGCTTGTCTGCTATGAAAATGCTAGTCCTAGAATTGCATCCAACCTTCAGTTCTGGGAAATCAACTACAAAACGCGGACGATGACCTACATGACAAAGTGATGGAGTTTATCTCATTACAAAATTTCGGCGTTAAAATTCTAGAGAAATTGTTTGAATCAAAGGAAAACGAACGTTCTCGGGAAATTATACAAAGAACTACAAGGAAAGTTGGTAATCATTACGAAACCGGATTGTTATGGCGGAGTAATAATTTTGCTTTCCCAAACAGCTACTCTATGGACGTGCGGCGACTTGCCTGTTTTTAAAGAAAACTTGAAAGAGAGCCAGGCGACAATTAAAAAGCTGTTGAAGGATTATGAGGAATAAGGGTTTGTTCGGAAATTAAGCAAGAGTTGCCAATCCGAATAAGCCAGGGAAAATCGATTAGTGTGGGATGCAGCAGTAGAAGTACACGGACTATCGTTAAATTCGGCTTTACTGAAAAGGTCAGTTTAATTAGTTCCACTGGCGCACACTATAAGAAGATTTCGTCAACAACTCTTTGCTCTAACGGTGGCCTTATTCTGGTAAATCCCCGGGAATAGGGAGCTGGGGAAAGAATGTACATATAAAATTTTTTTTCTGTTATACTAAGGTAAAAAGTTAGTCGTAATTTTTTTGAAAACAAAATAAATTTGGGAATAACTTTCCCTGATAATTCCGCTATGGAAATATTATTTCCAATTTATAAATATTTACATCAAACTATTTTTCTCAGTAGGCCAGAAAAACTGATTTATAGACAAAAGCTATGTAAAATCTTTCCCCAGTTCCCTATTCCCAGGGAGTTACCAGAATAGGGCCACAGGTGACATAAAACAAATGTTCCGTCAAATTGGAATATTAGAGGAAGATCAAAAATTCCAACGATTTCTCTAGCGCGACGCGCTCGGCGCATCAGTTTTTGACCCGATTGGATTGATAACCTATATCCTTGTATATGTGAAGATTCTTCTTCATGATATATGGCGAACAGCAGTCAAATGGGATGGCAATGATGAAATTTAAATCACTTGAACTGCACGTGTTTATCGACGCCAGTGAGGTTACGTATGCAGCTGCTGCACATTTTCGCTTCGAATATGAAATCTTTCATCACGTTTTTTCTAATTTGTCTACAATCCGACACAAAAAAAAATCTTTTGTTTGAACCAGCAAATTCTCGCGGAAAAAAAAGTGAATTCCAACAATTGTTTAGAGTGAGGGGTTATCAAAATTCTCATCAGTATCCAACAACTCAACCTCACTATAAAAGACTTGTGTATTGACTTTTATTTTGGACGAGAAGCTTATTCGCACATAATGTCTATGTCATGGTCCTTAAAAACTTTAAATTCTAGATTAACGGAAAAACAGCAAATATTCTACAACATCCTTAACAGATTTGTACTTTCTAGAACTTCAGTTAAATTAACCTTAGAATTCACGCCCGAAATTCACTATATACAAACCAAAGAACGCCAATCAAACAGAGGACCACCAAAACGATCAGAAATCATCGAGAATAAACTCATAACTTGAATTAACTTGAATAATTTCTTCTTCAATGCCGGGCACTTCATAATGTTTAATATTATTTTTAACAATTACGGTAGACCCGCCTCTAACGTTTTCTCCTAGATGAATAGCATGGTAGCATGGATAGTCACGTATTTTAATAAATGAAATTTCTGCTAAATGAGTTTCCGAAACAAGACATATATCTATTTTTTCTAGATTTAGAAAAATTTCTAGCTCTGGAACATGCTGTGGTAATCCATTCGCGTTCCAAATAACAATTCTAAGTGATCTATTCATTTGATTAGTACAGCGTTGGTGTAAGCTCATTCGTAGATTCTTGTCTATCCAGCCGTCGTCTATCCATATATAGCTTCTAGACCACGTTCTTGTTTTGCTAGGCGTGCACTTATCGTTTCTATATTTCCAAATATCCTTTCTAGTGGATTTTCTTTAATAGTATTCTGCTGGGTTATCTGAGAGTAGGATCTTCTCTCTAGCCCTATGGGCTCTGGTTGTGTCGGCACTCTAGTTGTAGTTGGAATCCTTTCTCTTCTAACATTACTGTTTTGAGTCGATTGGCGTGTTTTATTTCTTAACACTTTGCAGTTGTAGTACTGCTACTTCGCATCCTCTATAGTTGGCTGGGTGTTGTCCTTTACAGTTTATACACCTTGCAGGTTCGGTGCGACTAAGAGAACAGCCTTTCGCGTTGTGTCTGCCGGCACATTTTACGCACCTGACATCTCTCTCGCAATATCTTTGGGTGTGGTTATAACCTTTCTTGCATTGAGGTATTAATCTCGTGTTCTTCTTCAGTGGTTCTATTTTAAGCCTCAATTGAGTATTGCTTTGATATTAAATATATTTTCAATTTTTTCGCTTTTGTTGAATGTGAGCATGAATAGCGGGAGCCCTCTTTTAGCGATCTTGGTTCCTTGACTATTTTCAACTTTCTCTCGTTTAAAGAAATTTACTGCGTCTTCAATTTGCAGTTCTTTCAATTTGAGATCTTCTATTATATCCTCCTTCTTGCAGGTGGGATGTAGACCTCTGGCCATAACCTTGAGATCTCGGTTATTTTTGTCTTCATATGTATACCACTCTTTACCTTCTTCAGTGAGCCTTGTGACTAAACCTCTGTGTGCATCGGGATCTCTCGTGTTCTTCCAAACATTATTGTTTAGTGCAACTGCTCTATAGTCGTTTGTGGACACTGATTTCATTAGAGCTTGGATATTTGCAAACTCAGTAATGTCTATCACATTAATTGGCGGTGGTGCCTTGGTTTTCATTGCAACCTTGCGATGTTCTTGTTGCTGGTGATGTTGGGGCACTGGTTCGACAGTTTCATTAACGTTTGCTTGCGAGAGCTCCTCAACTTCTGGCGAGCTCAACTTTTTCCTTGGTCTTTTCTTCTGTTTGTGTATCCAATCAGTTTTTCTTGCAAGTTCCTCCTCATCTGTGTGAAACTCAGCGTCAGTACGGGCAAGTGTGCTGATTTCGTTATAGCAAGTAAGAGGAGTTTCCACAATTTCTGTCAGCTTGGGCTTCTTCAGCACCTCGTTTTCTTTCTTTAATTTAGCAATTTCATTGCTAAGTTGCGATGCGACTTTTTTTTATTTCATTCAATCTTCTGCGTAGTTCAACATTTTCGATTTCCTGCTGAGTTGCGAACTCTATTTGTCTATGTGGTGATCTAGCAAATTTTGAACTTCGATCGAATGGGCATAGCAATGGTTGGCTCACCCCAGAATCCTTTGAGCCGGCCTCGTTAGAGGGTGAATTAACCAACTGAGCAGTTGGTGTACCACCTGGGGTAAAAATCCCTTTTTGTTGTAAACTCATTGCATTATAATGACTGGCTATTGAAGCAGCTACCAATCTAACCAGTGAAATTGGCAGTGGGTCAGTGGAGAGAACATCATTTGCTAGGTTCTCAGTGTTCGGCCATCCCGCCGTTTCTCGGTCGCCAGAGCCTCGTTGGTTAATTAGCAGGGAGCACCACGTGCAGGTGAGGTTGACATTTGGGCTGGTGTATTGCTCTTCTAGACCGATGCCTCTTACCCCCCAAATGGTATAAGTGCTATATTCCTACCGAACGGTTATTTATATTATTTTTATTCTATTTATCATGAAATTGTCAGTTTATCACTTTCTCCCATATATTGCACAACACCAATTAAATTATACCATAAATCTGTCATATAACTACCCAAAATAATCACTATTCTTACTTACACCAAATCCAGTAATAACGAAACCCCGCAATCCTTTTGCAACACAAAGATGGTGTATTTTGTGTTGTTATAAAGTGAAATGAATTTTAAACGCGATTTCCAAAAATGAATTTATTTTCATATTATTAAAGTAAGCCGAAAGTCTTCAACCGGGAAATGTCGATACTACAGAGTAGGCTGAGATTTCAACATGTAAAGACGATAATGTAGGTTTAAATGATCAACATTTGCGCGTAATCCGCAAAATGTCGATAATGCAGATTGCATCGATAAAGAAGATTTACTACAATATTTAACCAAAATGAATCATAAATTTTTCAACAGGAAATTAAAATTTCACTCCTATTACATTATCAGACCCATCCCAAATCTATAATTAAAATCTACCTATAGTCATGAGCAATCGAATCAACTTAGTCAACCCTATTAACCTCATTAGACCTAAACTTAGGCTGCGGTCCAATTCGTGACTTATTTTGTGGAGACTGACTTATTTGAAAGTCTACAATAAACCTCCAGTCGAGTAGACTTGTTTTAGACTTGTTTGAGTTTTATGCGAGGCTTGCGTCCAGACTGGTAACTCGTCAAAATAATTCCAACAAGTTTCCAATAAGTCTATTCAACAGGAGACTTATTGTAGACTTTCAAATAAGTCAGTCTCCACAAAATCAGCCACGAATTGAACCGCAGTCTTATAATCAAAAACTAACTATGGTCATGGGCTATCGAATTGACATAGTCAGATTGGTGTCTAAGGCAAAATCTCGAATGCTGAACGATTTTATTGTTCCCTATAATCCCCAAACAAATAATCTAACCTTGTTTGTAACGAAACCTTTAGATCGTGTGGAATTTCCATTTGATAATGGCTTCGTTGTACGTCTTTTCGTTGTCAGAAAATATACATATTTACTAAGTTCATTGCCCTTGGGCGGTTATTTTGAGCGCGGCTATAGCTCAGGAGTTAAGGGGTGGGCTTTCCAAGGGTTGAACGAAGTCTTGATAAACCGCATAATTGAGATTCTAGTATTACCCCGACCAGAATTGGAAGAAACGTGAATTAATCGAAATAAACTAGTGATTGTCCCATTGTCACTCCACTACTCACCAGGTCTCCCGAGGATTCAATTAAGTTCTCATTTTAACTAATTAACATGAATAGAAATACATTAATTAATATTGTAAAATTTAGCATGGTTCAATATTTATTTCATGATTTAAATTTGATAATAATTTTGGAAATTTGAAAATTAAATAAAATGAACGATTATCATTTAATGCAAACCATAAATTTAATTATGTCAAGTCAACGACTCAATGAAAATTAATTTATATAAAAAAAAATCTGACTTGCATAATGCAACATAAAGAAAAATTTAGCTATCCTAAGGTATACCTTCATAAATCCTATTCTAAGCTTAACTAGGCATATAAACTAAAAATAAATGACTTAACTAAGTGTTAATGGATCAGAAATAAGGTAAATTCATATTAATAAATAGTAATCTGATCAAATGAAATAAAAGAGTTAATAAAAAAAACAATAATTTACTTGTATGTAGTTGAATGATGCTGTTTGTTGATTGATGCTTGTAATTGTTGTTATTAATCCAATGAAATCGTTGAATGAAACCAAGAATAAGATTTTCCGTTTTCGATGGTTTGTTTTGTGTTCGTGATGTAAAGGTTTTAATCTCGTAGTAATTGTTATCAATTGAACAGCAATATTACACCGGTATTATTATTGAGGATCGATGAAATCCGTTCATAAGAATTTGGCGTGTTCGGGATGTTTAATATTATTATTGTTTTATTTATTTTAATTATTATTTAAGATTTTAGGTTCGATTATAGTTTAATCATTTCGAAATTTTACTTAATTATATGGTCGGTGGTAGTGTAATTTTGAATTCAATTAATCAATGTTGTTTTATTTGTTGTAATTTTTTAGGTTGATTGCAAAGCATTAAAATATGACAACCCTTGATTCTGTGTACACTATTCGGTCGGTTAACGTTTTTTTTTCACTGTAACACGGTTATAAAATTTTGACTTTGTTCTTTATCATGCTTTTAATAAAACGGATATATATTTTGTTATAAATTTTACTTTTATATATTTTATACAATATTAAATTGATTTCCAACCTTGTGCATGTATGTTTTTTTTTCATATGGTTTATAGCACTAAGAATAAAGTTTATCCACACTGTGATTTTAGACTGTGATATTTATACACTTATATTTATTTATTGTCCATTGAAATTATTATTTATTTATTTATATTAATATTTATTAACATATTTTGTTTAAACAACTGCATATTCACGAAATGTGCACAATGTTATCAATGTTTTACAACGGAACCACTTTTATGATCTTGTTTTTTTTCCAAGATTTTAAATCACATGTTTCACACAAAAAAAAATGTTATCTGAATAATTCTTGGTTACCATGTCCTTGAGGCCCAATTCTAATCAATTACACTTCACAAAATAACACATTATATACAAAGTAGTTAGATTATTAACCTAATCTAATTATTAAAATGTAGTAACGTTTTTTGTACAATTTACACAAATCCTCGGTTTGTTTGCATTACTATGTTAATCACCGAAATTCAACAGAACTAACCACGCACGATCGAATTGATACATACAATTCGCAAGTTAATATATATAAAAATAATTTTAAGTCTTTTCACGAATTTTATAATAAATTTTGAAACATTTGTTAAATTTAATTATTTTGAAAAAAATTTGGTTTTAGTAAAAACAACGTTTATTGACACACGATCTCGTTAATCTCTGTTTTGATCTCACACCGACTGTCCCTCCCAAAAAAAAAAGTTCGTCTTTTATAGCTACCGACTAAACGAGTATGTTCCATTCCTTTTTTCGTTTTCGTTTCCGTCAGATAGGGGAAGGGAAAATTTGTATTGTCAGATGAGCATTCAATTAGAAATTCAACACATTAACGCTGTGGTGAACAGTGCAGCGTTACATGTTAGCCGAAAGTTGCCAGCCGAAAATGCAAACTACGATAATGCAGATAGGGTCTAGATTACTTCAGCCGAAAGTTAAAAAAATATATATTAAATCTGAAATATAATAGTCGAAAGTAGCTAACCTACAAAATCAGCCGAAAACATACATAGGTATGTATATGTTTAATAACAAACAACAAATAAAATTGAAATACCGATATTAATTTAGTTTCATGTGTATATGATATGGTAAAATCCTGAAATCGGTAATTATCCGAATAAAACTCTGAAAAAACAACTGATTTATTGCTTCGAAATCTATGAAATGAGAGTCCTATATTCTCGAAATGGTTCACCCTTCACTGCACGGAGTATATTTTTTCGTGTTAGTGCCAATTAGATTTTGAAATAGTAGGGACTAACGGAAGAACTCGGAACTTTACGAACTCGGAACAAATATGAAAGTATTAGGATGTAGGAGGGAAAGTTGAACAAACCTTTCATAACTATTGGACCATTACACATCTATGTTTTACTCGTGTAAACGAATTTTAAATATTGAAATTTCTAAGATTTATTGATTTCGCACTTTAACCGTTTAATGTAAATACTGCCGTCCTAGCATCAAACGCGGTATCTACTGGTGGCATGAAATTGAGAAATTACACTTTAAAGTTTTGGTAAGAGCCCTTTGTCAATTGGAATGTTTGCTATCTAATAAATGTGATCTTTTAGGAAAATTAGGGTGAAAAGTTTAATAGAAATGTTAAATTTAAATTAAAAATGATCTTTCCAGTAAAAAGTAACATACGGCATTTATCGTAAAAAGAAATATTTTCACATGCTAAGTTACATTGCGGTATATACTAGATACTTCGAGTTTGACGTAGATAACAGCGTTTACCTACGTCTAGTAACTTGAGATTTGTAATTCTTCCACTGGAAAAAATCATAGTGTTCCTTTTTCCTAATTTCAACGTTTGATTTTTGGGCTTTTGCAACCGCATCATAAAAATCGTCAAAATCCTACTAATACTAAAAACAAATGCGGTATGTACAATAGTAGTATGTAGATACCCCATTTGTGCTTAGGAAAGGTAGATATTTTAGAAAGATACGATAAAATGATGTGTGTTTTTTGGAAGAAATAATGTAAACACCACGTTTTCCATTGGTAAATAGGTAGAATAACATGCCAGGTTACTAAAAAAACCATAAACTCAATTTCCGATTTTTTGTAGATACCGCGTTTGATTCTAGGATGGCAGAATAGTAGGCCAACTTTTCAAAATTTGTTATAACTTAATGTTAAAAGTGTTGTCTAAAAAACGTCTTATTTGACGAGGTTTGTAAGCGTTAATATCTTAAAACGGGAATAATATAATATTTTGTAAGCAACCATTAGAGTTTAATATGATAAAAAGTACAAAATTGTGAATGATGTGAACTTTTGAAGGAGATTTAGTTCGTGAACTCAGTCGAATATAAATTGACTTGGTAAACAAAACCGTTTTGCGTTGTGGTTGTATTGAATCTTAAAATAATTTCAAAAAACATTGAGCAAAATGTAAATTTATTAAGTCCCACTCATTTAAATTTTGAAATACTGCTTTAAACATGTTTCGTTATGAATACAGCTGGGCATACACTAGTGCCAAAACGGTAAATTTGCGAATTAAATTCCAGATAATAAAACTTTTCTTCCTCCAAACCGTTTTGAACAATATGTCGCATGATTTTATCGGAATGATAAAAATCAGCGCCGCAACGGTAGTTAGGAGTACTAAGGTGTTTTAACTAAATTTTTAACATTCTTCAAAATATTTTCAATGATATATGTAATACTTATGTATGTATATGTACAATTGGAGCTTTTTCGCAAATTGGAGGGTTGTTTTGCTAAAATTACAAAACTTTTGGAAGCAATTGGGTTATTGTTTCATTTTAAATACATGTATGACGTAATTTTTTGAAAAAGAACATTTACCTGAATTTAGGGATAAAACCCCGAAAAATGCCAAAATATTCAAAATACGTTGATTGGAGTTAAAGTAATGGAGTAAATTAAACAATTAATTTTTAATTTTTTTTGTTTTTTATTGATTAATGGAAGTTATATCTTTAATATTAATATTTTGTTGAACCGCCATTTGTTTTTATTACAGGGATACACCTCCAATTCTTTGAATTTGATAAATTTTTCAAAGTCGTAGGAAATCAAATCGAAATCGTCATCAACAAACTTTTTAAAGCTTGAATCGATACTGGGCGCTTTCTTGCTACTTCTAACTTCATTATAGACCAAATATGTTTAATGGGATTTAAGCCTGGACTATACTGAGCCCTGCTGAACACATCAATACTTGTCTTTTCGAAGTACTTTTTTACCTTTAAGTTGAAGAGATAAGAGAAACAACAAGTTTTTAACAAATTATTTATGTTTATCTGAAAGCCAATTTTTCTATCTACAATTATTTATTTATTTTATTTCATTACCAGCTTAATCATTATAAATAAAATACATTGTGTGTAAAACATTATTAAAACTAACAAGATTAAGAAGGTAAGATAAGAGAACCATTGGATCAAATAGATCACGTGACTGGTCCCCTGATTCTAAGCCACAAAAAAATATTTGAATTCTATTTACAAAATTAAAATCAATTTAAAGTCAAATTATTTTACAGTTAAAATTGAGAGAAACAAAAATTATATAATAAAATTATAACTACATCTTAATTACTACACATGAATATATTAAAACCTCTTAAACTACACCATTTAATTTTAACATATATAATTTTAAAACCAATAAAAACAAAAACAATAATATTTTAAACCAATAGTTGAAAAAGATGGTCAATATTTTTAGTTTGATGAAGCCATTCTTTAAGGTATATTGAAAAACTAGAGAAGTTGCCGCACTTACGAATATCCAACGGTAAATTGTTAAAAATGATTGGTGCAACGATATTAATAAAGTTTCTCCGTAGATCTAATCTAAACTTAGGAATATGTTTCAAGAAAGTATGATTTGATCTGAGATTATACCCTGCATGAGTCACAAAATTATTCCCACTTTTAACATAGAATATTCTTAGTACCTTGAAGACGAATATGTGACGTAGAGGAAGTATGCTGAGATTTTCAAATAATGGCCACGAAGGCGAAAAAGATGGTTTAAAGCACATTATTCTGATTAACTGCTTTTGTCGCACGTAGACAGGACGTAGTGTAGCATTGCAAGCACTACCCCAACATGATAAACCATATTGCAGTATTGAGTCCGCTAATGCAAAGTAAATCGTCCTAAGTAAATATTGCGGACAAAATAGCCGTAAGACATACATTTTTCTGGAGACCAATGATAGTCTAGTTTTCAGTCCTTGTGTGTGCGCTTTCCAATTTAAATCTCGATCAATAATAATACCTAGATATCGAAATTCATCAACAGTGTTCACTAAGAAGCAGTCATTAGGAGGGCATTGCGCGTTATTGTTTCTGCTGCATTTGAAAGTATGATACGTTGTCTCAAGATACAACGATGAGGTATCCCTAAAATGTAATAATTTCGTTTTGTGACTCAAAACAAAATTATGTGCTTCCAACCAAATAGACAAACTTTTTAAATCATGATCTATGAGCATGATATTTTCTTGATAACTTGGACTAGCATATGTAAACGAGAAATCGTCAGCAAAAGCAGTTGGAGACCCTCGAAATTGTAGTCGAAAGATACCGTTTACATACACTAAAAATAATAAAGGTCCTAAGACAGAACCCTGTGGGACTCCCACATTTATCGGTAACTCTTTACTTAATTGTCCATTTACTCTAACCAATTGCGTTCGCCCATGCAAATACGAGGACAACCAATCCCGGGTTATCCCTCTGAATCCACAACAATATAGCTTTTTTAACAATGTGCTATGTTGAACTCTGTCAAAAGCCTTTGTTAAGTCTATAAATAGAGTAGATACCTTGGACCCCTTATCAATATGTTCAGTTACTTGTTCTAGGAAAGATACAATAGCTTGTTCAGTATTTTTATTTTTCCTAAAACCATATTGGTCAGGAGAGAAAAAGTCTCTTTTTTCTAGGAAGAAAACGATTCTACTTTTTATGACTTTTTCAAATATTTTCGAGAAGACCGAAAGTAGAGAGATTGGTCTATAGTTGTTCATACTTGTTTTATCATTATTTTTAAAGATCGGAACAACTAAGGCTCGCTTTAACGATGTAGGAAAAGTTCCAGTTACCAAGCTTAAATTGAAAATAAAAGATAAGACATCAACTAAGAACCAGGACATTTTTTTGACAACATTATTTGAAATCCCATCCAAACCAGGAGTTGAATTATTTTTTAGCGAAAGAATTGTAAAATACACTTCTCCAGATGAAATTTCCGAAAAAACGCAACTATCTATAGATTGGTAATACTGACATATTATTCTATTTTTGTCATCATTCAAGAGGAGACTGGCAGCATTTGCATCACCAACACTAGTAAAGAACTCGTTAAATTCATTTGCAATCTGCACTGGACCAGATATTTTGCAGCCTCTTTGATTAACAATTTCTTTAATTTCAGCTGAATCAGGCTGTCCGTTAATTATTTCATTGACTGTTTTCCAATTTTTACGAGCATCACTACCATTGTTGCTGAACTTTTGAGAATAAAAGCTTTTTTTGGCTATATCAATTTGTAGGTTAACAGAGTCACACAGCGTCAAGCTATATTGTTTCAATCTACGGTTGCTGTTATGTTTTTTTGCAAGGCGACAAATATTATTTCTTTTACGTATAAGTCTCAATAGATCATCAGACATCCATGGCTTTAGCTTCGTTGACCTATTGGCAAACAACTTAATGGAAGTGCTTTTTTTAATATGACCTTTAAAGATTTTAATAAAATTATCGTAGGCCTTAGAAGCATCTAGGCAAGAATAAACATCAGTCCATACTTCATACAATAGTAGTTCCTTTAGCTTATTGAAATCAATCTGTAAAACTTCAAAGGTTCGCCGAGAATTAGATTTAATGTTAAAGGTTCCTGTTATTTTAATTTCAATTAAACAGTGATCTGAAATTTTTAGGTCTAATACACTGTAAGAGACTACCGGAAAATACCTTTGATCAAATCTATGGAGTACATTATCAATACAAGTAGCTGTGGTATTTGTAATTCGTGTTGGTTCAAGAATATTATCCAAACCATGTTCCGATAATAAAATTAGAACCCTATCAAGCATTGCGTTCTGCTTGAGGAAGTCGATATTAAAATCACCCATGATAATTAAGTTAGAGTGGGATAGACCTTCCAAAAGCCCACTGAATTCATCAATAAAACTGGAGATATCTGTATATTACAGACGATAAATACAAATAATACAAACTAATTTAGAATTTATAAAGAAAGTCAGACCGACCGCGTTGAAAGTTTGGAAAAGTAGATTAAATTGTTTGCAATTTAGACTGCTATGGGCATAAACAGCAACACCTCCCGAACGTTTATCATGCAGGCAAGAAGTGAATAGATCGTACCCCTTTACACCATAATTCGCGACTTCATTGTCGTAAATCCAAATTTCAGACAAACCAATAATTTGAGGCTGTAGATTACCGGAGCCTATGTATACAAGCAGCTTATCTAAATTTTTCCTTATACTACGTATGTTTTGGTAAACAAGATTAAAGTTCATTGAGCTGCCCATTGAAATTAATAATAATCTAATTAATGTAACCATTCATAATAAATAAAATTATTATTTCGCGCCGCTTAATTAAATTGGTAAGACTACCGAGCCATTCATCAAAATAAAAATATCGATCAAATAAACCGACCATGTAGTGGTAAAAAATATTGTAGTGTAGTTGAGCCTTTAGACAAATGCCAAAATGACATTTATAAGGTTTTAATTCAATTCCAGTATGACAACAAGACAAAACAAAATTATTTGATGTCAAAAGAGAAAATAATAATAATACATAGAAAACATGTAAACAACAACAACAATGACAATAATAATAATATACAGTGGATAAAAAGTTGGAAATATAGTTGATGTGTAGTATGAATAAAATATTAATAATAAACAGAAATGTAAATGATCTAATTCTAATAAAAGTGAATATAAAACTATAATTACTGTGATTCAAGAGTGTGAATGATGATGATGTGAATGTGACCAGTGCTTCAATTCAAAATTAATAACTCACAACTTTGGCTGTATGGTACTGTTGAAAGATAAATTTGGAAGTCTCGCCAAAAAGCTTTAACACAGAAGGCTTTAACTCGTTGTGTACGATCTGCAGACAAAATTCTGCTGTAAATTCTGCTTTAGCATTACTAAGAAGAACTAAGGAAGCACAATCGGTTTCATTTCCAGAAAAACATTCTCAGACCATAACTCCTTCGTTTGCCGGTGGAAGTCTTAAAAGACATTCGTTGCTAAGCCTGTAACGATCCGCAAGACGGGCGAGGTGGCCAAGGCTGGAAAATTTCCAGCCCAGCACTGTTTTCGGCCCAGATCGTTAGCAGAAAATTGATGTTATTTCATTGCAGAGGTTTCCACGGCGGATTAATGAGTTAGCCTGGCTGTAGCTCAGTGGATGGGGTGGGTGGAAATAGAAACTTGCAGAAACAACCTTGAGTTACCGCCGAATGATGACATGTTACGGGATAAAAATTTAGCACGGGACAATTATGTATTCACGACTTACCGATACTCACCATGATCACATCCTATAATTAATTTACTTACTCCATCCTGAAAAGCAAAAGATCAAAAAAAAAACGGCAAAGTTGTGAATGGAGGAAAAAAAAATAAAATTCAGCAGATTATATGAATTGATTATAAACATCCCAAAATAAAAATTTATTGACAAAAAAAAATTGGTTTTCTTTGAAACTTTTAAAGAAATAGAAAAACACCAATAATCCTAAATCATTTTTCTTTAACAACTTGTTCTTTAGGTAAATAAATTTAATTAAAGTTAATATTAATTAATTGTGATTTAAGAATTAATCATGCAAAACTTTTATATCGAAAATTTAATTCAAGAATATATAATACTTATAGATAAAAAAAAATTTCATTATTTTTGATTATGAATGTAATTGTAGCGACATAATTATAAAAAAAAAAAAAAATCTTACATAATTTTAATCGATGCGATGGTCGACTTTGATGATGATGGCGAGTGATCACTCATACCGGATGAAGGTCGATGCCATAAAACCATTATATAAATTAGCTGATGATGATGACAATTTGACGTTGTTGCACAATAATAATTGTTATAGGAATTTTAGATATTTTTTTTTTTCAATTCACATACATATTTATAGATGTTATGGTTTTATGTAGTATTACACCGAACGAAATAGAATGCACTCCTATTAGTAACCGTAATGTGTGTATTAGGTGATTTGTATCACTTCGGGCACTATAATTTTTTTTGCTTTTTTTTATCTGACTAGACCGCGCCACTTTTTTTTATTTAGTAAATCAACCGGGACCGTTTTTCTTTCAATGTTCACACGGTCATATGGTTGAACCCGGCTCCCACTTTAATTATAGGATTTATTAACACTAAACTAGATTATTAGTTCATTCACTTATTATTTATAATATTGTTAGGTATTTATAACTTAGTTATTAAGATTTTATTTAGATTAAAAATTTTTTTTTTTTTTTATTTTTAGTTTTAGCTTGAACTATTTAACACTACCATTTGTATCGGTTTTGGTATTCCAACAGTTTTGTTTTCGTGGTAACAAGCACTTGGTGTATATCATTCGGAAATTTATAAAACTAACACTTATTTTTAGTTATGTCTTTTACATAGTAATTATTAAGAATTTTTATGATGTTTATTATTAGAAACATTTATTTAGTTTTATTTATTTAAACTTATTTGAAAATAGATATATAATTCTATCAAATATACAATTACAAAAATTTATTGTTACAACTATTAAACTCATATGGAAGAGAATTGATTTCATTATCTTATTTTTCTATTTCACAAAAAATTATAGGTAGTTATGTTCGCTAACGATATTTTTTTTTCAGGATGAAACAAAACATACCGTTTCCCAATCTTTACAAAATATGTACTTGAATTTCGGTATTCAATTTCCATTCTAAGGTGGTATAGTCGATTTCAATTGTGAACATACAAATTAATTAATGAATTAAGGGGTGGACACCTGAATGCCACTTGGGACGAAAAAAAATTCGTTACAAGCCTCTCGCCCGGATTTCTTCTTACAAGAATTCTTCCATCTCCAACATGTAGCTTGAATTTTGATTCATCGGAGAAAATCACATCATTCCACATCTCTGGAGCTCAAGACATGCTCCTCCCCGCATGCTCCTGGGCCCATAGCAAACATTTTTTTTTTCACTAGTATTGTGAACTCAGGCTTCTGGACTAGTTTAAGTGCTCTCAAACCAGCTTTAACAAGTCTTTTCTCACTAAGCTGGCTGAATTTTGTTTTCCCGTTGCTCCCGCGCAACCTGAGACATTCGGCACTATGTCAGCCTTCTGATAATATGTGCAACAGTATATGTACAAAAGATAAAAAAAATAATTAAATTAAATCAAAAAATAAAAAAAATATATTTCTAAAAACAAAAAAAAAAAAAAATAAGACGTACAGCGTACGTCTATAATAATAAAACATCATCCAGCCGAAAATTGTCAATAAAGAAGTTTAAAAATTATCAAGCATCCAATGGAATGTACTTGTCGTTAAAATGGTTTCAATCGGAGATTATGCCAGACAAACACCGATCTGACTACACCAATTCGATAGCCCATGGCCAAAGGTAGATTTTGTTATAGCTTTAGATGAAATACGGGTCAGGCCCAGTCAATGACCATAGCTAGATTTTAATTATATGTGTGAGTGGGTCTGATGAGGTTATAGAGGTGAAATTTTGATTTTCGCCTTGTTTTGTTGATAAAATCGTTCCTCATACGAGATTTGGCCATATAAACTTTGGTAATACATTCCCTATTAGTTACATAAATAAACACTGGAACACATTCCATGTTCCAAATTTTAAATCGCTCTCTGTAATGGAGGGGTGAATATGTTGCGGCCAATACTCGATTTTCTTTTAAGATAAATGTAAACAGATCTGAATACACGACACTTAATTTCTAAATCGAAAAATTGAACCTACCGGATTTAGGATAAAAACTGTCTTATATAATAAAAAATTAATATTCCTGTTTAAATTTCAGAAAACCAACAAGGCTTTTGTTGAAAATTTAAGCTTCCCTGCAAAAACTGAAAAGCTTTTACGGAAGCTGCCACTTCCGGTACACAGATGTTCTCCACATTTTGCATGGATCTTCCAATTTATGGAAAATCCTTAAGTATGCAGTTTGATTCCGAATAGTCAATCCGCAATCCACCTGGACGGTGCTTTTGTTCAAAACTCGTCATTTTCGTTAAAATTTAAAAAGTTAATCTGAACAAATCTTGTTTGAAATTTATCTACAATTGTTTTTATTTTAATAATTTCTTCGTAAATGCTATTTTTCAAAATATGTATTTGAAAAAAAAAAAAAAATCGAAAAAGTTCCTATAGAATCGCCCATTTCCGATGGATCGAATTCTGCCAAAAATCACTGGAACCTTCCAATTTATGGAAAAAACTTAATTCTGAAGTTTCACTCCCACCAGTCAATCCGTCTGCGCTGTAGAGATCCAACAACATTTAGTTTGCACGGCCCACACACATACACACAGAGATGTTGTAAACACTTCTTTTCTCACTTTGGCGATATAGCGAATGGTAAATCTGCAAAAATCTCTAGGTCGACATTTTTCATGATTAGTATACTTTATTTTACTACATAAAAGAAAGCAAAGTGCCGCCCTCTGTATGGTACAATAAATATTAACAGTAATCCAAAAGTCAAGTGTCCCAAGAAAAAATTGGGTTTTCAAGGGTTGCTCACCCATTTATGGTAGTTTTCAGAGCGTGTAACTAAGCCGATATAGAATAATTATTTGCAGAAATCCGAAAAAAGTGGTCTAACGAAAAATTTGGCTTTTAGAGGGTTGTACTCCTTAGGGTTAATTTATTGGAGATTAATCTATTCCAATATCTTGTAATTAAGTGTAAAAAACTCCAGTACCACTCCCAGTACGATACAATAAATATTAGCAGAATTGCGAAAAACGTTGTAACGAAAATATGCTACTGAAGTTAGCCGAAAATTTCAGGCGAAAAAAACCTGCATCACGTAATTCGTATTTATAATTTGTCGTGTTAGAGGGCAATGAGTTTGAGTTGTGTCACTAACAGTGAACACTTGCGCCAAAAATCAGACCATATTTTATGTAGCATCATAGTGAAGTAAATTAAAAGCTGAACGCATGTTTAGTGGTAGTTTGGGCTGGTTGATGTTCAAAATTAATGGATGAATTTATGTTAAGCATAAAGCAGCGTTTGTATGGCCAAGATCGTTTTTGGATGTACTCCGTTGTGTGGCATAAATTCGGTATGCTTTATATGTTGCATATTTTGGTACGGTTCCCCAAAAAAATCAGATCGGGTGAAATTGATTCCATCATTGCAACCGAAATCCCGGATGAAGCTGTTCATCCGTAATTGAATGCAGTGGTGTCTAAGAATATGATCTGTGAACCTTGCATAGTTTTCAACAATGACTCACCCTGTATGATCGATGACAAGTGTCTAAAGCGATACCCGAAAGACCTGATTGCCGACACTGTGACATGCATTGACGGACACCCATTGTATCGTAGGCGGTCACTAGCGGACAATGGGTGATTTACAGTTATGAAGGGCAAGATGGATTGCATCTACACTGTGCATTCAAATAACGATTTATGTTATTATCTTCAATTGTTGTTGGTGAGTGTTCGTGGTCCGACGTCATTTCAACAACTGAGAACTGTGTGCGACTTACCGTGAGGAGTGTCAACTCTTACAGTTGCTCTGCACACCCTACAGTTAATCTGCACATATTTTGTGATTAACATATCCGCGTGTTCCCCTTCGAATCCAAAAAAATTGTAGGTGAAATATAAGGATGAAAGCAGAAATTGCCAATGAAGCATTGATTATGATAGAAGACATTTGTTGGCGAATAAGCTGTTGTCGTATTTGAGCATGATACTATACCTAATCGTTCCACGCACGATGATTCAGCCACGAATTACAAAGAGAACAACAATACAATACTGAAGCATTAGCGGAAGCAGTTCGTACAAATGTTCCGCAATTACATAAACATCAAAAGGCCGCTTGCGACTCTTTGATAGGAAATGTGAACAATGGAACCGGTGGCATTTACTTTGTGGCTGTTCCCAGAGGGACTAGAAAAACGTTCTTAATTTCATTGCTTTTGGCGTTGAAGTTGCCCTGATATTGGCTTAATCTGAAATATCAGCCACTTTGTTGGAGGGCGAACGAACTGTACTTTCTATACTGAGCTGAACATGCGTCGATCTTTTAATTTATTTCACTATCATGCTATATACAGGGTGGTCCAAAAGTCTGGAAACGGTCTTTCGCGCACGGATGAAAAATCGGAATTCTGATACTGGGGTCTTTAGTAATTTCACCCGAGGAATCGAACGGGCCCATCAGATTTTGGGCCCGATGGGACCTTATACGACATATGAGGCCCACCTTTGAAATTTCAAATGCAAACCCATCTTTTTTATTGCTGATTCGGATTCAGCGGGAAATTTTACATATACGTATTGGTTAAAACCAAAGATTTTTTCGTCCATTTTTGGGTCCTATGCAGCGTTTTTGTTAAAAAATCCGGGGGCGTCTGAATCATTCAGACCAAGGGGCACATATCGATATTCTGATACTGGAGATTTTCGCTGTTAGGGCTCAATTGAAGTGTGGTGGGATATGTTTTATTCTGACCTTAAGTAAACCATTTGACACTCATAGGCCCATAGGGCAGGTAAAGGGCTCAGCCCTGGGAATTCAAATGACAATCTACATTTTATTGCGGATTTTACTTTATTTATAACTTGTCACGGTACTGGACATGATTATTTTATAAGGTGTTCAAATTGGTGTCCATCCATTGCAGTGCAGTGCGCGAGTCGTTGGTAGATTTCCTCATTCACTCGTGCCAACATCTCCGGGGTTATCGTAGCTGACACCTCCACTATCCTGCTCTGGAGTTCTTCGATATTCGCAGGCTTAGTTTCGGTGATTCTATTTTTCAAATAGCCCCAATAAAAAAAATCTAAAGGGGTGAGGTCGGGAGATCTTGGTGGCCACTCGATGGCGCCTCTTCTACCTATCCAGGCCCAGGAAATATAACATTGAGAAGCTGCCTAACGCGTAAAGCATAATGCACAGGTGCTTCATGTTGTTGATACCACACGTTCTTCAATTGATCTCCAACAACAGCACTGAATTGCTGGAATGATATCCCGTTCTAGCACCTCCAAGTATCAGGCGTGAGTGAAATTTTCATGTAGAAAAAACGGCCCAATTATTTGGTTATTCAAAATAGCAGCCCAAACATTGATTTTATCCTGCCATTGATTAACCTCCCCATCAAACTGAATCCCGCCTCATCCGAGAAACAGATCCAAAAAAAGGTGAGATTATCAGCAAGATATCTCTCCATCATTACATCGCAATATTCCAGACGACGATCAAAGTCTTCTGGGGTGAGCTCCTGCACTAAGCGGTTTTTATAGGGATGCCAACCATTCGTTTTTAAGATTCTTTGGACGGATGATTTACTCACCCCAACAGTTTGGGACAACCTTCTTTGGCTCACATGAGGATCCTCGATGACACTGAGAAGAACCTCCAAGGCTTTCTCCTCATTAGTTGCACTTCCTCATTAGTTGGCACTCACTCATTAGTGCCAGAGAGAGAGAGAGAGAGTTGCACTTTTACCCCGGCCCGATCTTGGCAAGTCTGCTACAGACCCGGTCGCCGCAAACCGGTCAACCATTTTTTTCACCGTTGATTTTGAAATCGGTGGCACTTCAGGATGGGTGTCGTTAAACAAATTCGCAGCACTCACATATGACCTCTGTTTGTCACCGTATCAACGCATTATCAAGATCTCTATTCTCTGACGGGTAGTTAAGAGCATATTTAGCTCGAAGAAAAAACTTGTACACCACATACGTACTAGACGTAAATATTGAATTTTTTCGCTGGTTGTATTAAACGATTTAATGTTTTAGGTCTCGTAGGTAAGTAAAACAACTGCAATTCTCATAATTTTTATTTCCATTTTAAGATCAAAATTCGGCCCTAGGTGGTGACTATGATTTTGAAACACAAAACTATTTGTCCAAAAATGGACGAAAATATTTTTGGTTTTAACCAATACGTATGTAAAATTTCCCGCTGAATCCGAATCAGCAATAAAAAAGATGGGTTTGCATTTGAAATTTCAAAGTTGGGCCTCATATCTCGTATAATGCCCCATCGGGTCCAAAATCTGATGGGCCCATTCGATGCCTCGAGTAAAATTACTAAAGACTCCAGTATCAGAATTCCGATTTTCCACCCGTGCGCGAAATAAATTCACCGTTTCCAGACTTGTGGACCACCCTGTATAAAATGTGCCCTGATTTTTAGCATAGGCGTTCACTGTTAGTGCCACAACTCAAATTCATAGCCCCCTGCACGACAAATCATTAATACGGTTCCAGCTATTTACGAACTAGTCTAACTTCACCCAGTCCAAATGACCACTAAAAATTGGTCCAGATTTTAATTTATTTCACTATGATACAGGTGTTCACTGTTAGCGCCACAATTCAAACTCATTGCCCTCTAACACGACAAATTATAAATATTTTATCCAGCTATTTACGAATTGGTCTAACCTCACACAGTTCATATTACCTTTAAACATTCGAATTATGTTATATTGATTTTTCATTTTTTTTTCATCGAAAATTTACTGCTATAACTTCAGTAACATGTAATTTTCGGCTAATATCAACAGAACTGTGTACTACCCTCTGATACAAAATTTGTCGATAATGCAGGTTTTTCGGCTGAAATTTTCGGCTAAATTCAGTAGCATAACGAAAATATGGCTTTGAAAAGGTTGCAGGCCGCACAGGGTTGAACTATGCTAATATGTTGTAATTGATTTGTGCAAAATTCCAGAACCACCTTCCAGTGTGATAATTGTTAACAGAAATACGAAAAGTATGGTGCGGCTTTGTCCAATGCCAGGATACACACGAATTGCAGTTTAACGTGATTTGTACAAAATTTTCTAGGTGTGTAACAAGTTTGTAATTAATTTCTGGGTCGTAACAAAAATAGGATTCCTAAATCCTAAAATAGGATTCTATTTTGAAAGTTCGGCAAAAGAACCAGGGTAAGTAATTATCGGGGACTTATCTCCCTTGTCCAGCACGAATTTTACTATGGCAGGTCTATAGTTGCAAAACTTGATTCGTTTTGTACATACCAAATTTACATTGTAACAGCTGTTTAAGCGGATTTCGCGGGATTTTTCGAAAATATTGAATTACCAAGTTACGTTGTCAGCTCATCCATAAACAGAGCGGTTGCGATTCTTTGATTGTTAGCATATTTCACAATTATTCCGTGCGACCAGACTGGTTGATAGTCATAATGATTCTCAAGGGCTGTTTTCGCTGTCGATATGAAAATTTCTGGTCCGGTTTTGAGCATGTTCGATTGTTCGAGGTTGCAAAACGAACAGATTGACTTATTGTTCTTTCAACAATCTGTTTGAACTGTATGGGTAATCTTTTCTAGCCCGATTGATATTCTTGCAAAAGCTAATCACACCTTTTAAATTTGAACATTGTCAAACGTCGGGCTACCCACTTGATACTGACTAACTACTGTCTTTTGTGCCAATTTGGAAGCCCTCGTGGATTATTAACTCAGTTTCGGTAGTTGTTGATTTTCATTTGCCGAGGGAGTCGTTCAAGCAGACAAAGAGTGTTTTGATGATTTTGTTGAATTTCTATAGAAATCACACTAGAGAACCCAATCTAAAGTTAGTAGCGTTGGGCGGAATATATTTCATTTAACATCTCTTTGACTAGGATTCAAAAAGGGTATTCAAATTGCCCATAAATTGGAATCCCATTTTTCTCTAATGACCCGATAGTTGCACTTGCAATAAAATTCCAAACAGATCGAATGTGTATACACGAAAGTGATTTTGTAGCAACTAGCAACTCAAACAGATGCGACTGTTAGCAGAACGAAAATACCGAAAATGTTATCAAACTTAAAGGGTCCATTCGCATATTCTAAACCACCCAAATGAATTAAACAGGCGAAATATATTCATAACGTGCATTACAAACATCTTAAATAAATATTTATTTAAAAAAAAAAAATCGGCACCATAAAGGAAAACCTTTTAATGATTTGGTGTGGCAGAAGGGTAAATATATGTGTCTGTACTTAAAAACCTACAAATAAAAAAATAAAAAAACAAAATAAATACATTTTAAGGATAATATTAGTGTTTGCATATAGGGGCTCTCACAGGATATTTTAATTTGTAGGAATTTTGTTTTGTTAACAATGTTACCCAGTTATTTTTTATGACTTTAATCCTTAATCTAATATTTGATTTTGAGTATTTTGTGGGTAAAAAAAAAATTATATGCAGTTGCATCCTTTCGATCTACGATCTACTATTAATATTTATTGGTGAGATTATTTAATTTGGAGGGCAATTAACGTATATTTTTATGAATGGACACTTTCGTTCTTTGTCATCCCGCCAGATTGTTGCAAATTTAACAGTGATGGATTATTATTTGCGTAAACCGCACAGCATAATCATGAAATAAATAAAAGTCTTACTTTTAGCGAATTTGCGATTTTTTTTGTGGAAATTTATTTGATAAATAAAGTAATGATTTTCCAAATTATTTTTTGTTATTAAATTTTACGATTATTGCTAATACATTATTTACCAACTTTGAATATAAAATAGGGGTGCAAAATATAATGAAACGATTAAGAAGGGTGAGGTGTATTAGAATATTAAATAACATGTACCTAAGTATATAATATCGTGGCATGTGATTCCGTACAATATAGTGAAATATTTTGTTGAAATTACGAACAACACATAAAAATAACAATTACTTTTAATTTGCAACGCACAGTTATAACTATAGGCATTATTAGTGATACAGATCTGAAGTACGAGTATTATGTAGATTTACAGTAAAATAGAAAATTGAAAATTTGACACCTTATTACACTTTCATCATTTAGCTGGTTTTCAGGCTTCGCTATTACCGTCGTAGAAATTCAAGTAGCCCTATTGAGCTAGTGTCCATTTATCGAATATTTTGTGTATGTAGATAGCTGGGGTTGAGTTCTTAACGACATTTTAATCTCTTTCAAGTAAGAGTCCTAATTACAACCTCATTGGTTCTGATCCTGGCTCTCAACTTTGGTGAACTTGCTAATTAATTTGATGTTCTGTATTAAAGTACAATATTCTTTGGCCTTTGCTTCATTCCTCACTAGTCGGATCAAAATATTTACCGTAATAGTTTTCAGCGGTAAAAGTCTCATTATTCTACTTGTTGTAATTTGGTCGTCGGCGCAACTTGAACTTAATAGAAGATCTTCCTCGCTAGGATTGAAAGGTTCAATAATAACAAGAATTTGTCATGGGTTTCTCTAAATCAAATTTGTGAGACTCCAACTTTGAAGCTTTATGATGTGATGTTAACGACTAGATGTTTTGGCTAACCCTTGAATGATCAGAAATGTCACCGGAAGTGTAAATGTTTCATAAATCTGATTGTGTGGGTGCATACAGGCCAATTGTATCATTGAAAGATTTGAGTTTTCGATGTTCTAACCAAAGCGAGTTTGCACTCTAAGTTTGTTAAGGTAGCAATGGATGAACTACAATAGATATCGTAGAGCTCAACGGTTTATTGCTGAGCTTAAACGTTAAAATCGACAATTTAAGAATTCCCATTGTGATTCTTTTATTTCTGTTTTCATTCGCCGTCACAAAAGCTCTTAAACCTAAGAAGCATGTTGAACGGAGAACCAATTATACTCTTGAAACACTAATTTCATAGAAGTTTTAAATAAGTTGAAGGATTGAGACTTGAATCCGACGGGTAAAATTGCCTTGACGTTCACCTCGCCAGGTCCGTCAGGTTAATTGACAGGGGAGCTCCAAGGAATTAGTATCTGCTTGACGCTAAATAGATTGAGGTTCATAGCAAACGTAGTACAGTTTCCTCCTCCTCTTCACGTTCTCGACTACTATACCATGGTGGTATGACACCCTCATATGGAGGTATATGAGCTGTCAGGCAACCCGAAAATTATGCGCAACACAATTTAACACAACCACAAAAGTGCGACAAACAATTGCTAGAAATGAATTAATTGTACTACAAACAATTTTACACGGAAACAATTCTACACTGAACAATTCATCGAAAAGATTCGTAATGGTAATACAAACAATTGTACACGGAAACAATTCTACACTGAACAATTCATCGAAAAGATTCGTAATGGTAATACAAACAATTGTACACGGAAATAATTCTACACTGAACAATTCATCGAAAAGTCTCGTAATGGTAATACAAACAATTGTACACGGAAACAATTCTACACTGAACAATTCATCGAAAAGACTCGTAATGGTAATACAAACAATTTTACACGGAAACAATTCTACACTCAACAATTCATCGAAAAGACTCGTAATGGTAATACAAACAATTTTACACGGAAACAATTCTACACTGAACAATTCATCGAAAAGACTCGTAATGGTAATACAAACAATTTTACACGGAAACAATTCTACACTGAACAATTCATCGAAAAGGCTCGTAATTAAAAAATATTTATCAATTTTCTCTTAATTGTTCAATTGTGTGGTATGGAAAGCAAAGTAGGACATCTCCGTTAATGACACTTCATTAATTGTATAAATTCTGGAAAAGCGGGGGTTTGGGGCCCATCCAGCCCCCATCCTCTAAGGTACACAACGAATTAAAATTACATTAAAAAATAGTTTATATTTACAAAAGTTGATTTTTTAACGTTTGTGGCACTATCAGAAGAAGCGATAAGAGCGATAAAAACTCTTTGATCTGTGTCTGCAAGGTTAACGAAGCAATTATTATTAATAAAAATAAAAAAAAGTAGTTTTCATATTTGTTTTTCGATGAATTGTTTGTTACATAATTGTTTGTAGCACAATTGTTTGTCGCAGAATTTTCCTGGAACCAAAGGGTGTTTCATCTGTTGGTTTTTTAAGCTAAAAGAAAATTTTGATTGTGCTGTCGCAACTCAAATTTTTTGACAAATGAAAACTCAAAACTATGGCACTTTTAGTCATGTATTCGTTTGCAACACAACAACGCATTTTGGTTATCCAAACTTATTACGAAAACGGTCGTAAAAAAATATTTCGTAAATTACGTTATGGTTTTGATCAACATGACGTCCTACAGAGCCTGGAATCCGTAAAATTGTTCAAAGTTTTGAAGAAGCAGTGTTGCAGGTCGTAGAGCATATGAACACCATCGTCCAGTTCATAGTCGTGAACCAATAACACCTCTAAGTGAAAATGTTCGTAAAGAGCCAAGTTCACAACAATTAAACGTGTCGTGTTTATTTGGAGTTTTTTGAAAAAATAAAGTGTATAGCAATGATTCACAAGGTTATTGAACTGCTTTTCATAAGTGGCGTACAACCATCTTTCATTTTCATTAAAAAATTTTGAAATTTCAACATACATTATGCGTTTTTCTAATATAAAAAAAGTAACAGATGGAACACCCTTTCAAGTCTTTTTCAAGTCTATGGCCTCTTTTATTACAAATCTTTCAGCTTGATCATAGATCTTTTGAGCATTCTTGAAAACTTTACAACTTTACGGTTTAGAACAGCTTTATCATTTCAGTCCTCTCTGGTGGGAATATCAGCCCTAAATCCCCCCCCCCCCCCCCTCCAAAGGCTGAGGATAGAACAGCGAAGTTAGATATTTTTAGGATATCTCTGTTTTTAAGATAGATGAGTGTCCTGTGTCCTTAGATTTTTTAGCTGCTTGTTTACCTAGGATATGCAAGGGTGTAATGTGAAAGAAAATGTTCATTACTTGATTGGTTACGACACCTTGAGGGGTCATAAAATTGTTTGGGTCAAACTAATTCATAAAAATTTAAATTTCAAAAAAAATTTCGTTACCATCGACTAATTAAGACATTGCCATGTACCCTGTGGCATTAACTCTAAAGTTTAATTGGGAATGGGCCTTAATATGCTGTATTATGTTTTTTTACCCACCCCTATTGTGTTACGTAAGTTTTATGTACATACATATATACAAATTTGTTTTTTAGTTGTATATACTGTTTTATACGTTCACACACAAAATAATAATATGGTTATATACAGGTTAGTTTCAGGAACAAAATGTACTTTGTGTTGGGTAATGCACATTAATTTTTATGATTTTTTTTAATTTTGAAATTGCTGATAGACATTCAGCACCACCCTAGAAACCATCTTGTTGTAAATTAGTTAAATATTTTGTTATTAAATGACTTTCAGACAATTTAAGGTTAGATGAATATATAGAACGGCAAGAATCCAGCAAATTTGGAATGTAATCATTAAGATTATTCCTAAGGTACTCAGTTACGATAGTCCGTAACTGATTAACACTGCAGGATGGTTTCTGGGGTTCTTTCGTTCTTTCTTTCTTTCATTTGTAGCTGATGGAGAATTAAAAAGGCAATTACCATCTCCTGGAATTTTATAAACTTCCATAAGTTAAAGTATTAATAAATAAGTTACAAATGAAATATACTGAGAAGATGAACACTAAATGTAAATTAATTTTTATCTTACTAACAGTATTGTGATGTTATTAAGTTTAACTCTTAACGAACGATTAATTATTTGTTTAAATCACTATATGATTTCTTACTATTTTGTATAAACTTAAGATTGTTATTATGTACTGTTACGTGCAAATAATATTTCACTATTAAGCTTGGCTTATTATGAAGTATAGGGCTGTATTGTACTAAGAAAAAATCTTTTAAGTATAGATATTTAATTGCCCCTTTAATGTATGCAATTGATTTGATTCTTTAATAAGCTAAGAATATTGAAATCTTGAATAAATTGCTTGTTAGTTCTTACTTAAAGTGCTCATACTTGTTAAATTAATGAATAATTCAGTTAATTTTCATTATTCGGAACTAACATTATTGTTGTAATAATTGAATTACCTTTTTATCTTGAACACATTAATTAAAAAGAGATTCGCGGGATATAGTTAAATTACCCAATGAAATCATTGCGGCGTAAAACAAAACTTATCGTTGGTGTAGTTATCGATAAGATGGAACTTATAATATTTTACTAAATTTTGAAATTTTTACGTAAATTTCGAGACTGATCTTGAAATTTTGTATATTTCGATTTGTGTTTCTTACCAATTTGATGTTAAGTGTTTCGCTGTTTGACGATGGAATTCTGAGAAATTGGTTGTAAGTTTCAAAATATTAGTCTGACAATTTAAGTACTATACAGCCCAACCATGTTTACAGTATAATTTTTAAATGCTACTGGATTTCAGTTTAGTTTTATAATTAATATAATTCTAATAACTATGATTTCAGGAAATTCTTTTGTAAGTTGTTGAGTTTTAGGAGGATTAATCAATAAATGTTTGTATTATTTAGGAAGCCGAAAAACATTAATGAAGAATTAAATTTCAGGAGTCTTAAGATGTTTGTGGACTAATACTTCTTTAAAATATTAATTGATGATTGTGTAGTTTAGAATTGTGTTGTGTTTCTATTACTCACTATCGGATTTACCTAGGTGACTGTATTCGGAGTGAATTAATCAATCAATTTTATTTTAGGAAGCTGGAAATTATTAATGTTGAATTATATTTCAGGGAATTTCCAGATGCTCGTGAAATAATAATATTTTTTTATCAGGTTGCTGATTTAAAGAAGCAATTTTTGAAGACCAATATCATCGTTATCCATTGAACCTATTAAACCTTTATCCCCCCTCCGTAGATTAGAAGTAGATTAGAATTGTGTTGTGCCGTACGATCGCTAGGTGTCTGAAACCGGGTCGTTCTGTCCCAAAAAAAAAAAAACCTTTCCTATCCCTCCTATTGTTATGTGTATAAAAGGCTGTAGGAATAGGCCCGGCGTTAACCGGGACACTCGTCAAGTACTTGGTTCTACAGTCCAATCAATCAATCAATCAATCACCCCTATTGTGTTACGTAAACGTCGAGAAAATTGCGGAGCGAGACCAACGTGTACCTTGTGCGTTTGTGTGACTAGATAAAATATAGAGCAGTATTTTTTTGTTTTGTTTCTCGTATTGGTGTGTGCGATTGATGCACGGCGTGAAAAGTCGTGCAAGTGACGCGCACGAAAAAAACAAGAGAAGAAACCAAAAGGACACAAAATATTTTTCTAGATTTTTTTTTGGTGCGGGAATTTTTTTAATTGCAATTAATTTGCATTAGTAGTCTGATTTTGGATGTGACCAAATTAAGTCTAGTTTTTGGAATTTTGATAAGTCGAGTTCGTTTGGAAATCTCGCAAAAATTACTGTTTTGATTAATCACAGAAGACATTATTTAAAAAAAAATCTGTAATTAATTTGTGATAAAAGAAAAAATAAGTAAATTACATTTGCTTGTGTGACTTAATAAATAATTACGAAAACAAAGTGGTCGAAGTGGTTTTTATTGCAGTGAAAAGGTTATTTTTTCGAAACTTTAAGTGTGTTTTGGTTTTATTTTTCGATAATATTCCTGTGAGACCGCCATTATTGGAATCTTGAATTTTTTTATGTTATTTTTATTTTTCTGTTCAATAACAGTTTACTTTGGTTGTCAGTGCCATATATAAAAAGTAAAATAGTTTTGTTCGGCACTACAAATAAAAATTATATTGGATGATCTTATTAAAAATATTAATATTTTTTGTGAATTTTCCCCATAATTAACATAATAACTTTGCCATTCGCAAATTTCATCCTACGGTTTTTGGGCGGGACAACGTCTCACATTCTACGGGTTTGGCGAGACAACGCCCAACCTTTTTGGTAGCCTATCAAGGTTAATATTTTAGACAAAGGCTGGAAGACGCCCAACGATATCTACGGTTTAAGGGTGGCCAGTTGAGGCCATTTCAGCCCAACCCAGATGCAACAGGGGGCAAAACCAGCCCTTTGTAAATTTGGTTTGTAACGGTGAAAGACACCGCAACCCGCAGGTGGCCAGTTGAGGCCATTCATACAGAAGGTATAATTTTTTTTTATTTACTTTTTCTATTTTTTTTTTAATTTTTAAATAAATTCATTTAAAGTCATATTTCTTTTGCTTCTCAATTTTTAATTTCCTTTTATTTTTAAATTTTCAATTTTTTTATTAATTTATACTGTTTAAATCGAATGCCAAGCAACGGTTGCTTGTCTCGCCTCACAATTTTGGGATACTAATTAATTTTATTTTGTATTTCTACTTTTATGTACTTTTATTTTATTTTTTTGTTAACCCGGTCATTCGGGGACAAACGTAAAATCTACACAGTCTCCCCATGGCAGTCCGGTAGTTTCAAGCTGTCTGAGTGTGAATTATGGGATATTACGTAGAGGTCCTTCCGGGTGAAGTGAGGTTTGTAGGTTAGAGAAACGTCCCTACCCTCATATGCTGCTTCGTTGTGGCTGGGCATCTGCCTCTAGGGGTCGATGGGTCATTCTGGGGTTTCTGCACACCCAGTTATTATTAAATGTATTACCTTCCTCAAGTTTTGGTCGACGGATTCTGGTGTGCCTTAATTTAATTTCAGTTTTTAGTTTGCTTTTTTTTATTCTGCTCCACGGTGTAGGCCAAAATCACCGTGAGTGAGGCCTCTGCGTGTTTAGTTAAATCTGCGGAATGGTGTTGAACCATTCCGTAGCACATTGAGAGCCTAACCTAATGATTAACGAGTTGAGCCAGTGTTGCAAGAGTAAGGCGCTATAACGGCTTTCTTCACGGTTTCTAATATATTAGAATTTCTAGCTCCATTCGTATAAAATAAAACCCTTGATTGTTCGTTATACCGTTTAAAGTATGGGGGTCGATCTGGGTAAGTTTGTACGTGCTAGGAAAAATAACCAACTCAGTTTTGTGTGGATTAGTACCCAGACCAAAGCTGTCGGCTTAATTCCAGAGTATGGTGAGTGTGCTATCCATTCGTTTATTCACAGTGCTACAATATTTTTGGAAGACGTGGTCAAGTAGTCGTTCATAAATGCCTAAATTCCAATGAATTAGGTTGAACCCTACGATGCAGTGTTCCGCTCCTCCCACATCTCTCAGTGGAGGATTCAGTCAGACTAGCTATCACGATCCTGCTTTTCAGCATGTGTCCTGAAATGTTAAGGAAGGCAAATAAGGAATGTTTGTTTCACAGTTTCCACAGTTTCAGTTTATTCTTTAAAACGCATGTTGAAATTTCGGCAGCTTATTCGGCTTGATCGACCATCTTATGTGAACTTCTATTTGCCTTTCCAACAATATTAGAACAAAGGTCTTTTGACAATGCGAGCTTTTCCCGCTTTAGGTATAAATATAACCTTCACTTCAGTAAATTTTGAAGGGATGTTTTATAGCTCCTAGCTGGCTTTGAATATATCTTCAAACCGTGGCAGTCACAAATTGGTGGTATGTTGGCCATCCGTACGGATTATGACAATAGGATGTTCCTCCTGTTTATTATTTGAATTACTAGGATCGAGACCTTAGCGGCTCTGGACCCGTGTAACGCAGATTCGGTCGAGAAAGTGAATTTTATTAATAACACCAAAAGGTTTCTTGGTAGTTGTGGATCAGAATCCGTCCTGGTTGTTGAAAATAATTTCAGATGATAGGACTGATACCTAATCTTAACGTAAACGTCTTCTTGATATGTAAAATAATATTTTTACCAGAAGAGCAGTTGAGGCCGCGATTATGTCAGATCCTTCATCTGAAAGTGCGTCCTACTAGAGCGTTAATTGGTCATATGGCCCTCGATATTTCTGAATCACCCGAGCGTTTCCATAATCTCGATACTCTCTTACTGACTAGTATCCTAACTGAGGCTTCCACCACCATAAGCGGGCAGACTCGAGTTGCCCTCTTTAGATATCAAAGTTCCCGATATGTCCCGCTCATCATTTTTATATTCCTTTAACGTCACTGCACTGAAACTTTCGCTGATAACGACATTGGTCTTCGCAGGTTCAGCTAGCGTATCTTTGTTTAGTGTGGGATGGAGCTGTTCATCGTTCGTCCTTTTCCAACATCTCACTCTAATTTTCGTACACTATATTTCTGTTTTCCCGAGCCCTGTAGATTATAGATATCACTAGGTGTGCTTTGAGCACCTAGTTAAAGGGCTTATTCATAGTTGTCTGCTTGAGATCCCAGGCTCTTGAATAAACAGCTACCAGATAAACAACCCCAGTACACATTTAGTAACTTTTTTAGTATATTAGAGCGTTTCGTTATTCTCTCCTCGTTTATTTACTTTTGTCCGTAATACACCTGGGTACAAAAATTTGCACATTGATTTATTTTCAACAAAAGTTCAAAAATATCAAAAAATCCAATGTTTGTTTTATTTTGTTCAATGCAGCTTCAAAGTCTATTTCAACACCTATCCAGTGGTAACTTTTTTGTACTTAAACAGTGGAAGCAAAGTGATTTTTGGGGTCAACATCTGAAGCACACGTGTTTTGTGAATTTGTCAGCATGAAAATTAGTAGTAAAAATCGAATTAAAACAGGAACATCAGCAAACAAACATTTTTATTTATAAGAAGTATTCCCTCCCCTAGCCCAAATGACTTTTCACCATATCTTGAGGTATCACCTCCCTCTTGTGCTCCTGCATTCTGGTTGGAACAATATTTCTGGCTCGAACTCATTTTTTCAACTCGTCCCATAAATGTTCGATGGGATTGAGGTCCGGGCTTCGAGCTGGCCACTCCATAACAGGTACAGCCGTACGTGGGTTCACATTGTCCTGCATAAACAGGAAGTTTTCACCAATAAACCCGGCAAAATATACGACGTACTCCTTGAGTACTTCCTCAATGTACCGTTGGGAAGTCAATCCTTTTGATCGACGACCAGTATTGGCTCCGGAGATGACCACAAGATCTGTCTTCACCTCCAGTGACATGCCTCCCCAGAACAGGCAAGATCCCCCGGCATACGGGTCACCTTCTTCAATGCAACGTTGTGCATATCGCTCTTCTGTTCTTCTGTACACTCTTCCTCGTCTATCGTTGCCATGTAAACACATCCTGTACTCGTCAGAGAACAGGACTATTCTGAACTGAACACGGGCTCGTGCATTCTAAGGTTTTATAATGGCCGATGGAGTTAATGGCCTTAGCAAAGTTTGTGTATATTACTGCAGCCTGCTTGTGATTTCCGTTTCATTTTATCGTGATACTGCTGAACTCAATAAGGTTGGTCATACTTGATCTTTTTGGAATAAAACCACATTGACTTAGTGATATGTATCGTGATACCACGATCCTGGATGGGTCCTCGTCGCCGTTATTGAATCGTTGGCGGCAGACCCTAACTAAAAAAACTGTTCATGGCTGTGTGAGGTGTACAAAGTATACAGTGCAATGGAAATAAATCAAGTGATGTTGATACCTGAAATTCAAGAGTCTTCAAGGGCCTCTCGGTACAAACGTCCTTTAAAAATTCACAAAATGGATAAAAACCTCCTGATATTTTATAAAGAACTCCATAGAGCTAAAAATCGAATTTAAGTTTCTCGTCTGTCAATCATTCACCAAACGAATTGTGTTTTTCCATTTTTTACTTGTTTTATAATTTTTTTAATTTTCCGATATAATTTTCTATTCTGTTGAATAGATAGATATAAACGAATAATCCTTTATTTTTTGTGTGTCTGGAAAATAATCCTATTTTCCGAAAATAGGGTCGTATTGTTGATGCTTTAAATTAAATTGTTTTATTTGTATTAAAGGGAATAAACTGTGCGGGATAATTGAAATGGATGCGTTTAATTTCATTAATTGGAATTCACTGTGGTGTTGCATGTAACCCGATAAGGTATTTCTAATGTTCTTAACATATTTGTACCTATCCTGTTGATAAACAACTTTATACGAATATTTTCTTCATACCTAGTTTCGATCGATTTTTAATCTCATTACCTCTCCCCCCTTATATATCAACACTATAAAGTGATTAAAATTTACTTATTTTAATCCGAAATTTCAACAAGTTAAGGACATTTTCGAAATAAAAGTTAAAATGGATAAATATTGTTCCGTTCACTTACATACACAAATATTAAAAATTTTCTTCACCCTTTACACCATTTTTTACAAATATTTGTTTATTTATTTAAATTTTTAAATAGAAAATTAATTGAAAAATTATGTCCTTGTTTCGGTTCTTCTTGTCTCACAGTGACAGCCACTTTTGATTTGGATATTAGTTAGTAGGTTTGCAATTCACGGGTTGAGGAATCCTAACCGGGGGGTAATTAATAAATAAAAATTAATTTCTATAATTGAAATGCATTTGAATAACATTATTTGACGCCAGACTGTCATGTGTCAATAAGAATATTAAAATTCTTTTTTTTTTATCTTGATTAAGGGTGCATAATTTGATTGTATTTGAATTTAGATGATGGATGCATTTCTCCTCATAGTTGAATATCATAAAATTTGATGGATGTTTCACTGTGTTTCTTAATATTAAGTAACATTAACATTTACAAAAATCAGTAAGTTCTACACTCCTGTGTCGCACTATAACACATTCAAAAATATATTCAGAAAGGACTGGGGTCCCCATATCATATTAATATAAAAAAGCTGTAAATTGGAGTGGATGTACAAAACATTATTACATACAAAAGATTTTATAATAAGATTAGAGACGTACAATACCTGAATTATGTGGTTTGTTAACAAAATATGATCAATTTTACTTCATAAATTTCCATCACCGTACTCGAAGTGCCAACAACATAATTTATAAACATAAAATGAATAAAGCAACATACTAACTCATACCCGCAAATTGGGTAATGAATAATAAAAATGTATGCCACCCTTGTGGCAGTACTACCCAGTGGGTTGGTCTGGTCGGCCACCAAACCAAACGGACAGTGGAATTTTTGAAAAACATAATATAACAAAACCTAACAAAAAAAATTAAATCAAATTACAAAATAATTAAACGATGGTGATTGTTTTCGATTTTTGTTGTTGTTATTGTTGATGTAATTGTTGAATGTGATTCATGATTTAATCAAATTACGAGAATATTCGTTTTGTTAATTTTATAAAGGGTGCTTGGTATTTCGGTATCGTATTAAATACAAAATAGTGTTAATTTAACTAAATAACTCTTAATTATAAATTTATTATAATAATTATACTGTAAAAATCGTTTTGTTGTAAATTTTAATTTACATAATTTGTATCCATATGCACAGGCATTAGTTTGAAATTTGTGCGATAATGTTTCTTATTTTTCAATGATTTGTGCTAAAGTTGAACGACTATACTGACTTTTACAACCATTAGTAAGTACCCTCTCTTTCTGCTAACTATTACAACCGTTAGTAAGTAAGTCTCTGCCGATAGAAGATTGTATTTTGGCCTTGCTGCTACGACTAAGTTTAAAAACTTGGAGACACTGTCGACATATTTGAAGAACATCTCTACAGAAATTGTATACCGAATTGCTGAATTGAATATGAATTGAATATGAATTGAATAGGAATTGAATATGAATTGAAGAAGGATTGAATATGAGTTGAATATGAATTGAATATGAATTGAATATGAATTGAATATGAATTGAATATGAATTGAATATGAATTGAATATGAATTGAATATGAATTGAATATGAATTGAATATGAATTGAATATGAATTGAATATGAATTGAATATGAATTGAATATGAATTGAATATGAATTGAATATGAATTGAATATGAATTGAATATGAATTGAATATGAATACTCAATTCATATTCAATTCATTTTCAGTTCATTTTCAATTCATTTTCAATTCATATTCAATTCATATTCAATTCATAATCAATTCATATTCAATTCATATTCAATTCATATTCAATTCATTTCCAATTCATACCAATTCATATTCAATCCATATTCAACACATATTCAATTCATATTCAATTCATATTCAATTCATATTCAATTCATATTCAATTCATATTCAATTCATATTCAATTCATATTCAATTCATATTCAATTCATTTTCAATTCATATTCAATTCATATTCAATTCATATTCAATTCATATCCAATTCATATTCAATCCATATTTAATTCATATTCAATTCATTTTCAATTATATTCAATTCATATTCAATTCATATTTAATACATATTTAACTCCCATTCAATTCATATTCAATTCATATTCAATTCATATTCAATTCATATCCAATTCATATTCAATTCATATTCAATTCATATTCAATTCATATCCAATTCATATTCAATTCATATTCAATTCATATTCAATTCATATTCAATTCATATTCAATTCATATTCAATTCATATTCAATTCATTTTCAATTCATATTCAATTCATATTCAATTCATATTCAATTCATATCCAATTCATATTCAATCCATATTTAATTCATATTCAATTCATTTTCAATTATATTCAATTCATATTCAATTCATATTTAATACATATTTAACTCCCATTCAATTCATATTCAATTCATTTTCAATTCATATTCAATTCATATTCAATTCATATTCAATTCATATTCAATTCATATTCAATTCATATTCAATTCATATTCAATTCATATTCAATTCATATTCAATTCATATTCAATTCATATTCAATTCATATTCAATTCATATTCAATTCATATTCAATTCATATTCAATTCATATTCAATTCATATTCAATTCATTTTCAATTCATATTCAATTCATATTCAATTCATATTCAATTCATATCCAATTCATATTCAATCCATATTTAATTCATATTCAATTCATTTTCAATTATATTCAATTCATATTCAATTCATATTTAATACATATTTAACTCCCATTCAATTCATATTCAATTCATATTCAATTCATATTCAATTCATATCCAATTCATATTCAATTCATATTCAATTCATATTCAATTCATATCCAATTCATATTCAATTCATATTCAATTCATATTCAATTCATATTCAATTCATATTCAATTCATATTCAATTCATATTCAATTCATATTCAATTCATATTCAATTAATATTCAATTCATATTCAATTCATATCCAATTCATATTCAATCCATATTTAATTCATATTCAATTCATTTTCAATTATATTCACTTCATATTCAATTCATATTTAATACATATTTAACTCTCATTCAATTCATATTCAATTCATATTCAGTTCATATTCAATTCATATTCAATTCATATTCAATTCATATTCAATTCATATTCAATTCATATTCAATTCATATTCAATTCATATTCAATTCATATTCAATTCATATTCAATTCATATTCAATTCATATTCAATTCATATTCAATTCATATTCAATTCATATTCAATTCATATTCAATTCATATTCAATTCATATTCAATTCATATTCAATTCATATTCAATTCATATTCAATTCATATTCAATTCATATTCAATTCATATTCAATTCATATTCAATTCATATTCAATTCATATTCAATTCATATTCAATTCATATTCAATTCATATTCAATTCATATTCAATTCATATTCAATTCATATTCAATTCATATTCAATTCATATTCAATTCATATTCAATTCATATTCAATTCATATTCAATTCATATTCAATTCATATTCAATTCATATTCAATTCATATTCAATTCATATTCAATTCATATTCAATTCATATTCAATTCATATTCAATTCATATTCAATTCATATTCAATTCATATTCAATTCATATTCAATTCATATTCAATTCATATTCAATTCATATTCAATTCATATTCAATTCATATTCAATTCATATTCAATTCATATTCAATTCATATTCAATTCATATTCAATTCATATTCAATTCATATTCAATTCATATTCAATTCATATTCAATTCATATTCAATTCATATTCAATTCATATTCAATTCATATTCAATTCATATTCAATTCATATTCAATTCATATTCAATTCATATTCAATTCATATTCAATTCATATTCAATTCATATTCAATTCATATTCAATTCATATTCAATTCATATTCAATTCATATTCAATTCATATTCAATTCATATTCAATTCATATTCAATTCATATTCAATTCATATTCAATTCATATTCAATTCATATTCAATTCATATTCAATTCATATTCAATTCATATTCAATTCATATTCAATTCATATTCAATTCATATTCAATTCATATTCAATTCATATTCAATTCATATTCAATTCATATTCAATTCATATTCAATTCATATTCAATTCATATTCAATTCATATTCAATTCATATTCAATTCATATTCAATTCATATTCAATTCATATTCAATTCATATTCAATTCATATTCAATTCATATTCAATTCATATTCAATTCATATTCAATTCATATTCAATTCATATTCAATTCATATTCAATTCATATTCAATTCATATTCAATTCATATTCAATTCATATTCAATTCATATTCAATTCATATTCAATTCATATTCAATTCATATTCAATTCATATTCAATTCATATTCAATTCATATTCAATTCATATTCAATTCATATTCAATTCATATTCAATTCATATTCAATTCATATTCAATTCATATTCAATTCATATTCAATTCATATTCAATTCATATTCAATTCATATTCAATTCATATTCAATTCATATTCAATTCATATTCAATTCATATTCAATTCATATTCAATTCATATTCAATTCATATTCAATTCATATTCAATTCATATTCAATTCATATTCAATTCATATTCAATTCATATTCAATTCATATTCAATTCATATTCAATTCATATTCAATTCATATTCAATTCATATTCAATTCATATTCAATTCATATTCAATTCATATTCAATTCATATTCAATTCATATTCAATTCATATTCAATTCATATTCAATTCATATTCAATTCATATTCAATTCATATTCAATTCATATTCAATTCATATTCAATTCATATTCAATTCATATTCAATTCATATTCAATTCATATTCAATTCATATTCAATTCATATTCAATTCATATTCAATTCATATTCAATTCATATTCAATTCATATTCAATTCATATTCAATTCATATTCAATTCATATTCAATTCATATTCAATTCATATTCAATTCATATTCAATTCATATTCAATTCATATTCAATTCATATTCAATTCATATTCAATTCATATTCAATTCATATTCAATTCATATTCAATTCATATTCAATTCATATTCAATTCATATTCAATTCATATTCAATTCATATTCAATTCATATTCAATTCATATTCAATTCATATTCAATTCATATTCAATTCATATTCAATTCATATTCAATTCATATTCAATTCATATTCAATTCATATTCAATTCATATTCAATTCATATTCAATTCATATTCAATTCATATTCAATTCATATTCAATTCATATTCAATTCATATTCAATTCATATTCAATTCATATTCAATTCATATTCAATTCATATTCAATTCATATTCAATTCATATTCAATTCATATTCAATTCATATTCAATTCATATTCAATTCATATTCAATTCATATTCTATTAATATTCAATTCATATTCAATTCATATTCAATTCATATTCAATTCATATTCAATTCATATTCAGTTCATATTCTATTTATTATAACAGAAGATCACTTTATGCATTTGCTCAACAAGATAATGTATAATATTTTGTTATTGGTTTAGAATTAACTTAGGTAGTTTTTAAAATTGCCATACACATTGTTTTTTGATTATCTAAAGCTTTGTGTTCAAGGCTAATAAGTAAGTTATTTATAATCATGTTGTTAGTTAATTAACTGTTTATTCAAACATAAACTCTCAACATTACAGTAATACTCCTCATTAAATTTTCTTAAGTAAACGTAGTACTTAATAAAGTCCTTTAATGACCGACCTATTTAAAATTATGTAAAAGGCAATTCGACATCGCTCCAATATTATCTATCGTCGCTTAAAAACTTTTGTTTAAATTTAAATATTTAGATTGGTAATGAAAAGGGTTAGCTTTATATTATATATACAAGTTTTATCTCAACTTTATTATTTCAATCGATATCTTTACTGTTAGGCAATTATTATTTTTTATTTTATAAGGAAATTCACCCAAAAATTTCGACGACAACAAGAAATAGGAAAATGTCTTGAAACGATGATGGGTTTATAGATATAAATTTAATTAATTAACATTCTTGCCGCTGTCACTCTTATTGTTGTGTGTTACTGATAATTTCGATTTTTTTTTGTCGCGTGTATTTTTTTTTGTGTTTTAAGGATGGATGCTCTTCGTAATTCAATTAACATTATTTTTTTAAACGGCATTTAATATTTTATCACTTCTGTTTTTTAAGTGTTATGACAAAAACAAGAAAATATTGTGTTTACATCTTTGTTATAGTGCTGGGGCGCACCTTTTCAAATTTTGCTAAGAAAAATGTGTGCTCATCACAGCGTCAGATTTTGTAAATAAAACAAAACTTAGTCTTTCAATTAATTTAATTCAATAACCCACCCTCTGACATATTCACTTTCGAACAAATGACAGTTTTTATGTAAAAATAAATTTACATACATAATTTTCTATATAGACGTTGCTATCATTTTCAATTCGCTCGAGAAATTGGGGAGACTGCAGAAGTTTACGATTACTTCAATGTTAATTTAAAATTCAAGAAAAAATCAAAACATTTACCGTCACAGTTTTTCGTATGTCAATATGTCTTTATATACATTCTATACGCACATAACTTGAGGTTGAATGAAAAACTGTCTTAGTGGTTATCGATTGTTAACATTTTAATTACAGAATTAGATATTACACCACTATAGACATTTCGTTTTGATACATTCATATGTAATTCATACGCCACCGAATAATTGATGCATGGCACTAAAACATATCAAGGTGCTGGATTATCTTCCTTTTTCCCTCTGTTTTGAAATTCAATATCTTGATTTAAAATCTGATATAAGGGGTGGAAAATATTACAATGAGAAGGAACGGAATTAAACCAAAATATTTTAGTTATAAATCAGTGTAACACAAAAACGTTTTCTTATCTTAAAATTAGATGAAATTTGGTTTAAAACTATCACGTTACAGGTATCAATTGTGATTCAAAATTTGTCTTGGTATTTTATAAAGCCCCGCCTTGTATATGTTACGGTTAAAGTCCGAAATGCGGCGAATGTCCACATTTACCGGGAAATGTACACATTTACCCTATCTCTTTGGTAAATGTATGTGTGCAATCTACTTCTACCTGCAAATTAAGACTATTTCCACATTTACCAGCACATTTTGGTAAATGTTCGATTAACTTTAATATTAGAAAATGTATACTAGTGTACTATTTAATTTCTTTTACATATTTATTACATTTATGGCTTTCACAATTAAGAATAGTGGAATTAAAAAAGGGTTATTTACTAAATTTAAATACACGTTTTTATTTCATTCTAAAGATGTAAAATTTTCATATTATTTAATTGAATTTATGTGAGTGTACATTCTAAAAATTATGGTGCAATTTATCAACTATAAATTGCACCATAATTTTTAGAATGTACACTCGCATAAATTCCATTTCATAAATTGAAAATATAAAATATTTCCAGTGGTTAGTTACTGTTTAATTTAATAGCGAAACTTTTAATTTTAAATTTCAAACATATATGTACTAAAATGTTGACAGTTAAAATTATTTAGATATTGAGAAAAAGTTGCTTATAAGAAGTTGAAAAAAAGAGCATATATCGTTCGGATTAGGGCAGTAATTTCTTACTAATTTCCATCGTAGCAAAAAAAACGATCGGGGTTCAAGCTCCATCTGAACCGCAAATGTTTGGTAAAACATAAGGTCAAAAACTAAAAATCACGTACATATGTCATCGCTAATTACAAGAAGTCTATGGTTATCCGAACACTGCAGTTCCTTGCGGAGTTCGTGCATTTGGGGAGTGTAATTTTTGAAGCGATGGGAAAATGTGAAATTGTTTTTAGCGATACACAGTAAATCCTGGATTTTACGGACCTCGATTTAACGGACGCTCGATTTAACGGACAATTTCTATTTTCCATTTTTCGATTACCGATTATGATAGATGGATTCGGGGATTCTTAAATGATTTCTGGAAGAAATTCTGGAATATGGACACCTGGGACGGAACTCGATTAATTCTTAACCGATTATGATGGGATTGGGTATGCTGGACGGAAATGGAATTCTTAAATGATTTTGGGAAGGAATTCTGGAAAATGGCTACCTGAGAACTCGATCAATTCTTAACCGATTATGTTGGGATTTGATATGTTGGATGGAAATAGGGTTCTTGAACGATTTTTGGAAGAAATTCTGGAATATGGCCACCTGTGGCACTATTCTGGTAATTCCCCCGGAATAGGGAATTGGGGAAAAAATTTTATGTAATTTCATTTCAAATATTTTTTTCGGGCCCCCTGATCAGAAAAGTTTGATATAAATATTTATAAATTACCACTACCTTTTTACCTCAGTATATGCCAGAAAACTGTTTTATATAGAAATTACATATGAAATGTTTCCCCAATTCCCTATTCCCAGAGAATTACCAGAATAGTGCCACTGGGATGGAACTCGATCAATTCTTAATCGATTATGATGGGATTGGGTATGTTGAATGAAAATGGGATTCCTAAACTATTTTTGGAAGAAGTTGTGGAATATGGCCACCTGTAACGAAACTCGACCAATTCTTAACCGATTATGATGGGATTGGTTATGCTGGATGGAAAAAGGATTATTAAATGTTTTTTGGTAAAAGTTCTGGAATATGGACAACGGGAGTTTCTTGGATGGAAATGGCATTCTTAAATGAGTTATGAAAGAAATCTTGGAATATAGCCACCTGGGACGGATCTCAAACAGTTTTTAACCAATTACGATGGGATTTGATTTGTTTAATGGAAATGAGATTCCTTAATGATTTCTAAACGAATTTTTTAATATGGCCACCTGTTTCATGCAATTGACAGACCATTTATGCTCTTGTATTGCAAACCTCAAAACGGAGTTTTTTCAAGGTCGCCATAACGTGATTTTTTTGTGAGAGTTGGTAGTTGGCCTGCCGCTCAACCCACTAATTACATGAGTTACGTACTAGTAATAGATGTTAAAGCATCCAGCCTTATCAGAAACATGTTAAAATCACGAGCCGCATGCTTCAAGAAAAACGCCTACTTATTACCGAGTTCTGTCCTAGTTTAAATTACCGAGCTTCGTTCCAGGTGGCCATATTCCAGATATTTTCCAAAAACCAATTAAGAATCCCATTTCCAACCAACATATCCAATCCCATCATAAACGGTTAAGAATTGATCGAGCTCTGTCTCAGGTGGCCATATTCCAAAATTGTTTCCCAAAATCATTTAAAAATCCCATTTCCATCGAGCATACCCAATCCCATCACAATCGGTTAAGCATTGATCGAGTTCCGTCGTAGGTGACCATATTCCAGAACTTCTACCAAAAATCATTTAAGAATCCCACTTCCATCCAACATAATCCATCCCATAATAATCGGTTAAAAATTGACCGTGTTCCATTCCTCGTGGCCATATTTCAGAATTTCTTTCCAAAATCATTTAAGAATTATTATTATTGGAATAAAAACGAACTAAAATTTTAAAAAAATACGTTGAGACGTGCTAAAAAAAATTTAATAAAAAAATATTGAATCTTATTTAATAATAAATGAAATTTAATATTATTTTATGAATATATTAAATTGAGAGTGGGAGTCGCACTGCGTGCCGCACGTAGGAGCAGATTATATAGAATCTATTAATGACACCTACGCTCCTCCCCGTAGCCCTGCGGGGCTCTTTAGGTTTTAATTTCGGGGGGCGTAGGAGCCGGGATCTTCAAACATGTCGCACTGCGTGCCGCACGTAGGAGCGGATTATATAGAATCTATTAATGACACCTACGCTCCTCCCCGTAGCCCTACGGGGCTCTTTAGATTTTAATTTCGGGGGCCGTAGGAGCCGGGATCTTCAAACATGTCGCACTGTGTGCCGCAGGTAGGAGCGGATTATATAGAATCTATTAATGACACCTACGCTCCTCCCCGTAGCCCTGCAGGGCTCTTTATTGCTCTTTTTGCGGGGCATAGGAGCCGGGATCTTTAATCGGTTAAGAAACTACCGAGTTCCGTCCCAGGTGGCCATATTCCAGAACTTCTTCCAAAAATCAACCAATAACCCAATTTCCATCCAACATACCCAATCCCATCATAATCGGTTAAGAAACTACTTAGTTCCGTCCCACATGGCAAACTGTTATACGATAAATTGTCCACGATAAACTGTTATACGATAAATTGCCCACGATAAACTGTCCTACGATAAATTGTTCCACTATAAATGATTCCACGATAAATTGTTTCCACGATAAATTGTTCTACGATAAATTGTTCTACGATAAATTGCTCACGATAAATTGTTCACGATAAACTGACAGTAAATCTATGAGACTACATGTAGCACGGCTGATCCGTGTATATAGTTACATATAAGGCACATTCGATTGAAGTGATTTAACTGAATAATCTGAATTAACTGAATATATCACATCAGTTTACCTCAGATTATTCAGTTAAATCACTTCAATCGAATGTGCCTATATACATAATTCTAAATTTTTTTTATTTTGTTTTATTCTGCTCTCTCGAAAATAAAATTTAAACTATGGCTGTGTGCCAAACTTAAGGTAAATCATTTACTACGATAAAAACCGGATTTAGGACAGATTTTTCGATCAGTTTGCCAGAGAGTTTTTGAAAAAATAAATGAATTTACCGAAAAATTTACTTAAAATTGACTTTTAGCCGACTATTGGCCCGCAGCCTAAGATGTATGTCAGCGGTTCCTTGTGTACTGTATAATTTTGTACCCAATAATTATCGTTATTGTTTAATTTTGGTATGTATGTATGAAATGTAGTGTGTTCGTATGTGTATATGTATGAAATGAAACCTTATGGCCCGGATTTTATCTGGTACTAGCTCGTGGAACCCCTAAAAATTGCCACAGAAACGCTGGCATAAGTCAAAAATGGCCTTGAAATATTTTTTATTTCATTTGTTTGCCTTAGTGTGGTTGCACCGAAAATTTATTTAAGTCGCAATTAAAACCTGTATCATTGATAAATGGGGAAAGAAACGAAGAAAAATACGGTTTCTGTGTTTCCCGTGTCGCAACAGCCATTGTCCCATTCCACACTAGGGTAACTTGTATCCGGCAACTTCTTCGTTTGTTTCCCCTGTACCAATAAAATCATAAAATTGCGACGCAGATAAAACCGGTTTTATTGGTAAAGGGGAAAGAAGCGAAAAAGTTATCAGATAAAAGTTACCCTAGTGTGGATATGCACATTAATTATTAAAAATAAATCGTATTTAATTATATTTTTAATCAAAAAACTAGCATTTTATTAAGATTTGTTAATCTTTGTTATTCAAGTGAACATCCAAATTTATCATTTTTTTAGAAAAATACATTTCAGCTTCTTTAATATTTATTGCTTATTGAAAAACTTTTAATTCGTATAACTTAAAATGGTAGATCGATTTTAAAATATTCCAAAAAAATGATCGTTCCTATTCAAGTGAACTGCAGTGTATATTAAGGTAAAATCTTACCATTAGAATAAAAACACAGATTTTAATTTTAAATTATAAGCATCAAAATGCTTATTACAGAAACACTTCTATAATTTTATTATTTAAAATTATTTTTTATTTTAAAATATAATTTTTCTTTATAATTTTAGCTGTGCGTGTGTATTGTATACAGGGTGTTTGTAAGGTGGATCGACAAATTTTTTTGGCCGTTTGATTGGGTCATTTAGAAGCTTTCATCCCATGCAACTGATGTCCTAAGTGTCACGGTAACTGAGATATGATATTTTTAAGTTTTTTTTTAAATTACCCAAAATCTCATCTTTAAGTGGTTATAACGTTTAAATGTGTACAAGTACGAAAAATGTCACCATCTAAATTCATTTAAAAAAAACTAAAGGTTATATTGAAAATAACTTTTTTTTAATTGTTATGCCCTTTCCAATGGGTGTACCACTCATTTTGTGGATGAAATAAGAGATACTATTTTGCCAGGGTTATTTGTGTTAGGGTTAAGAAAACACCTTTTAAGTTATTGATAAAATAATAATCAACTTCATTTATTACATTTTGTCAAATATAATTTTGTTCAAAATGACCTCCACCACTCAGTATACATGTACAGTATCTTGTTTTTCTCCACGGATGTTGTGCGAAGTTACATTTCATTTTTCATTTGTTCAAATGCATCACTTATCTTTCCAATTAAAATTTATTTTGTAGATACCTCTGTTGCGTACACCAATACCTTGCACGTCCCCTGACGTCCAAATCCAGGGGTGTAAGATCTGGGGACCGTGCGGGCCAAGTAATAGGGCCACCTCTACTAATCATTAGCTTGGAATGAATCATCCAAGTTTCTCTTACCGTTCGTTGGTAATGTGTCGGACAGCCGTCATTTTATTTTATTTTATTTTATTTTATTTTACATATAACTGGGCAGCAAACAGGATAACCCATTAACATGCTGCCTCTCGAAAATTAAGAAATTAAAATGTACAGTAGAATCGACTTCAAAGAAAAAAAAAAAAAAAAAATAATAATAATAATAAAGTAAGTAATTAAACAGAAGCGAAAGAATATAAAGTTCTAAGACCAAAAAACCCATCTATAATAATAATGATAATAATAATAATAAAAATAATCATATTAAAAATATACAGCAATAAATAATAATACATGATATTAATGAGTGTAATAATAATACATGAAATAATAATATATAATACATGAATGAAAACAAGCTTCAGTGAATCCACGTCAAACACCGTCACTGCTACTGCACAGGATTACGTTACATTTTTTACGAAATTTTAATAGAGACATGCTAAACAGAACCAAATCACCAAAGAACAGAATATGGTTTGATAGAACTCGATTAATAATTGAGGCCAGACCGAGATTTGTTCTTGAAGTTGTTACTTGAAACAATTGTTGATTTCGTGTTCTATAGGGCGGTACATACAAGTTTATACTTGATAACAGCGGTGTCTCAATCAGACCATTGATCAATTTAAAGAGAAAACTTTCATCAAGTAAGATTCTTCTGCTTTCTAGTGTCATCAAATTGAACTTCTCAATACGAGTCGCATACGCCATATAACCATTTGAAGGAACATACTTAAAACATAAAAATTTCGAGAATCGTCGTTGAACACTTTCAATTCTGTTGCAATACTGATCATAGAAGGGGTTCCAGATCTGTGATAAGTATTCCAAATTGGTCCTAATGAAGCTGAAGAAAAGTAATACCAATATCGAAGGGTTCCTAAAGTCTCTGGCACGCCTGAAAATGTATCCCAGTGTCTTATATGATTTGCGACAAATAATATCAACATGTTTATCAAAACGTAATCTTGAGTCAAATGTTATACCTAGATCCTTTACTGTTCTAACCTTAATTAATGGGGCGTTGCCAATAGAGTAAGTATTTTCAATTCTATTTACCTTCTTGGTAAAAGACATAGAAACACATTTGGTCACATTAAGAGGCAACTGATTTTTGACAGACCAATTATAAACAGAATTAAGATCCATTTGCAAAGTAACCACATCATTTCCATTGTTAATTGCTCTAAAAATCTTCAGATCATCTGCATAGAGCAAGTGTTTTGACTGAATGACTTCCGAGATATCATTAACAAAAATTATAAACAATAAAGGTCCCAGAATCGACCCCTGAGGGACTCCTGACATAGGTTCAAAACCATTCGATACAGCTCCATTAAACTTTACAAATTGAGTTCTATTACTAAGATAGGATTGGAACCATTTGACCAAGATTGGTGAAATATTAAAAGAGGCAAGCTTATGCAATAATAGATAATGGGAAACTTTATCAAACGCTTTGGAAAAATCTGTGTATATACAGTCCAGTTGCCCATTTTTATCCAAAGTGTTATACGCCATCTCGGAAAACTCAGCTAAGTTGGTTAGCGTTGAACGTTTGGGAAAGAAACCATGTTGGGTAGATGTGATTTGGTTTTGAATTAAGTTGAAAACGACTTTATACATTAGCTTCTCAAATAATTTTGATACCGAGTTTAATATGGATATAGGCCTATAATTTTCAACATTAGCCAAGTCACCACTTTTATGAATAGGAACCAAAAAAGATTCCTTCCATTTTGAGGGAAAGATTGCATTTTTTACAGACATATTGAATAGTAGTGTCAATGGAATAACAAGTGTTTCCCTTAAATTTTTTAAGAATAAGTTGGTTAATTGATCGGGACCAGCACCTTTATTAACATCTAGTAATTCCAAAGCTGTCAGGACTTCGGTGTCAGAGATTAAGGAAAAATTAACATTAGCACAACAGATTGAAGCTGTTCTAGAAATCGTGTTCTGTACATATACTGATTTGAAATGCTGGGCAAAAAGACTACAGATCTCACTTTGAGAGTTAGATGTTTGATCTTTATAGAACATACAACTAGGATATTCTGAATTGTCCTGAAATGATTTCTGATATTTCCAAAAACATTTTGGATTGTTTTTTACATTATTTTCAATACGTTCGACATACAACTTCCAGCAATTCGAAATTTCGCGTTTAACTATTTTCCTATAGTTGGAAAACATTTACTTGTACACATTTAAACGTTATAACGTTATTTTTGTACAACTTAAAGCGCTTTTGTGATTTAGCCTTCGCTTTGATAAGTAGTATAAGACGCTTAGAATACCAAAAAGGAAACTTCCAATTTTTTTTTGAAATATAACCTGAGTGTTTATAAATAAAAGAAAAAATGGTACGATAAAAAATATCAATTGCATTATCAACAGATGAATTATAAAATAGAGATTGCCAATCAATACCAGCCAGATCATCTGCTAATTTTATGTAGTCTATTTTACGGAAGTTTATTTGAGAAATAGTATGTAAAGGTTGCCTTTTAGGAACGAATAAATTGATTGAGGCTGTGATTGGCGGATGATGACTATCAATTCGAGTTAGTATGTAGTCGGCCTTTTGAACATTGATGTTATTAACATCAATATTCGAGAGGAATAGGTCAAGAAACCGGTTTTGAGCATTTCGTATGTGATTGAATTGCGATAAAAGAGTCAATTCCATAGTATCAATCAAATATTCAGCTGTACGGCCCTCGTAATTCGAAGCAAATATACTGTGAGGATTATCAGTATTCCATTCAATTGATGATAGATTAAAGTCACCCACTATGATAAAAATCGAATTAGCCTTACATGAATTAACGAGATTTGACATATGATCACAGAATAACTTATATTCCAGAAAAGTAATCCCGATGTTGAAGTACACAACACAAATAATTACAGTTGATCCAGTTTTCAATTTAATTTTGATCCAAACATCATCAATAACATAACAGTTATTTAACCCGCTAAGCCTCTCAACATCCCAATTATTATGTACAGCAACAAGAACTCCACCTCCATCTTGTTTATTACAATGGGCAAAATTACGATCTTTCCGATAAACTTTAAATCTCGCATCGAAAAGTTCTGATGAATTTAGAGACTCGTTTAACCATGTCTCCGTTAAGAATACTATATTAAAACCGCTGGCTTGTACCGCAAGATTAAATGAATGAAGCTTTGTCTTCAGACCTCTTGTATTCTGATAGTATAATTCAATCCCTGTCATCTTAAGAGAAAAAAAAAAGAAAAGAGAAAAAAAAGATAATTAAATTATACAGATAAAAATAAGTAGTTATATAATAGCGAAAGTAATAATAACAGAAATAACAATAATAGTATATAGTAATAATAATATAATAATTTAGATAGATATTAATTCAAATTTAATAAATCACCACGAGATGATACTTTGATTGGCTTATCTGAATCAGATTTCTTACAAAAAATATTGCCATTTGAGACCCAGACGTATTTATAATGGTTGTCAGTATTCTTAATCTGCAGTAATTGTTTCGCTTCATGTAACAAAAGTTTTTTGGTATGTGAAAGATGTTCGACGATGAAGACACGGGAATCAGTTGTAAAACCTATATTGGACGCATCAAAACTTTTCTTTAACTTGAAACACTGAAGAGCATAGACCTTATTGAACTTAGAAATAAATTCTACAGTTATAGGTTTAGCATTTGATCTAGACCTTGTACGATGAACATATTTAAAATCAGCTTCCGAAATATTTGTTGCACCAACATAGTGAAAGATTTTAGTGACAAGTTCATGTAACCTTTCATTTTTCACTTCAGGCACACCATATAATTGTAGACTCGATGAAAAACAATGCCGATCCAGTTGTTCCAAACGGGTATTCACATCTGTTAATTCCTTTCGCAATAGTGCATTTTCATTTAACAAGGTTTGGTTTACGTCATTTAAGTTTGTTATGTCGGTTTGCATGACTTTGATGTTTTGCTCATTTACATTCAATTTTTTTTCAAGATTGATGAAGACCACAATTCTATCACTAATAGAAGACAGAGAGTTAGCAAAGCTCGTTTGTTGTTTAATGAACTCATCATGTTTAAGTTTCAACATGTCAATATCCGCTTTCATTGCTAGGAGGGTTGAGTTTATATCCAATTTGTTCGAGTTAGCCACATGGCCAGGATTACAGCAATCGATACATTTCCATGTATATTTATCTGTTTGTAGGTAATCGTTCAGCCTATCAGGCGTAATTTGACTACATCTGGTGTGGAAAAAACCGTTACATAGAAGGCACCGTATATTATCGTTTTTATTGTTACGGACGACTTTTTCACTACAAACTTTACATGTACTCATTTTAGCACTAATAGACAAAACACAACTGCACCAATTGATAACAAGCTCCAGTAGAAGTTTCCAAATTGATTTAGAGCATACAGATTTGACTTTAATACGAAGTAGCAAAATTCAACTCAATGGTGATTTAAAAACACAAAAATTCACAGCTCCATAAATGTTGTCATACACCACTAACTGGAATCACAGTATATTTTTTAATGTTTTTTATTTTTTAATTTTGTGTTTATTGCGAATAACGAAAGACAAACTCAATATTTAACTGTTATGACATAACTAATACACTAGAAGTCCTTAATTATCAGATTATCGAAATAAAATAACCTTGGTGATCACTGTTTTAATATCCAGATAAAGTTTTACACTTTAGGTTTCTTATGTCATCCAATCCATGCCATCTTATGTCGGTTCCTTATAATCCAAATACGGTATAGCAATCATAAAAAAAAATAAATGTGAAATTATTATTTCTATAATTATTTCTCTTCTGTTGTGATGTTATCACTATGAAGTCGATTTCACGATATGAAAAACAATCAGCAAATCTTCTTCTAAAACTAGTAAACTCAGCTTAGGTAGCTCATTTTGGAAAAATTCGAGATATATATCTCTGGAAAGGCGTTCTAGCAAAAAATATGGACCGATAATACATTAACGCTGAATTTAATTTTCTTTGGAAAGAAACCTGCCTTTTCTTGTTAGGATTTTGACCTTTTCTACTCTTATGATGTAGATAGTGTGTTCTCGCGAACCCGGTCTGCCCTATACGCTATAAATAATAGGCTGTGTTGTCAAATTGTTTCCGGTAAAAATGTAACCCATTGTGAATGTTTATGGCCGATATATGCTCTGATAGAGGATAGAACCGAGCGATTAACTCTTTCCGATTAGTATGATTGGGGTGAATAAACTGCCGTTTTCGAATCTATTACACCATATTCAAGCAACAGGTTTTTATACTCCGAACTCTTGAATTGAGATCCATTGTCTGAATGAACAGTTTCGGGAACACCATAAACAAAAAATATGTCGTCCCGTACAAAATCCACTATTTGTTGAGAACTGCCTTTGCTTGACGTTTTTAGTACCACAAACTTGGTAAAGCGGTTTAACACAATTAAAATCATTGTTTTTCTCTGTGACGATCTAGGGTATGGTCCATTGGTGGTTTCATCGTTCGATTGGGAGCTTTCGACGTTTTAGAAATTTTACAATCGCCGATGACATCTTTTACGTTCTTAGCCGTACCAGGCCATAATAAACAACCCTGCGTGGTCGTTCTAATGTTTTACCTATTCCACCGTACGATGAAGTTGGTTCATTATGTTCCTTTCCGATGAGGCTATTTCTAATTTTACCTGGTAAACACAGTTTCCATAACGAAAGATAAAAATCTGTTTATTTTCAACACAAAACGCTGGATTTTTTTTCAATCTTTGCACGTAATGCTTTGGTACTGATTATTTTCAAATTTTGATGTATCTATTTCGTGTAAAGTTGGCAATTTGGAAATATTCGAAATATGATGACACGCGACAGCCTATCTAAAACAATGTTATCTTTGCCTTTCTGGTGTCTGATGGTGAATTTATACCCTTGTAGTTTGAGGCTCCAATGTGCGAGTCTGCCACTCAGGTCACGTTGGTCCATGAGCCACTTTAAGCTGGCGTAGTCTGCAACCCATTTAAATACATGCCTTCCACATAAGGTCTAAATTTTTTGATCGCTAATATTGCCGCTAGACACTCCAATTCGGTTACTGAATAATTTTTCTGCGCCTTATTCAGCTTCTGTGACATAAAGGCGATCGGCTTTTCGTTCTCTTCTTTATCCAATTGGTACAGCACAGCACCCACTCTTTCTGTACTATAGCGTCGCAGCAAATATAAAAATGTTTTCCGTAGGAGGGGTTGACCAGTACGAGAGCTGTCATAAGTAAGGTTTTTAATTTGTTGAAAGCGTCGTTTGCGTCTTGCGTTCAAATGAATTTAACTTTCTTCAAACAGTCGGTGATAGGAAATGTAATGGCTGCAAAATTCAGAATGAAGCGTCGATACAAACCGGCCATGCCGAGTAACCTGCGCGCTTGCTTCACATTGTTTGGCGCTGGCAAATTTACTTTTTTCAACGTTAATTCAATGTGGCGGTGATGATCAGCAAGTCATCCAGATAGAAAAAAACTCTATCCTGTAGTTCATGTGGACTGACTTGGTGCACCAACCGACACATTGATTGGGCCGCATTTTGTACTAAGGATTTATTTCGTACTAAGGATTTATTGTTGATCTGTGCAAAATTCTACAATAATACCAAATTTTATCAAACTTGGGACGTTTTTCGGTTTATTTTGATCTAGTAGAACCCCAATATATAAGTCCGTTAGATGTAGTGTTCCTAGGATTTTCCAAAAAAACTTAGGAAAACCGCACCGTTTTATATAGAGCATTGATACAAATTTCACTCTCCTCCCATTTAGTCAAAATTGACGTGTTTTTGGTTTGATGTGGGCTAGTAGAAACTCAACATATAAATCGTTTTGATGTTGAGTTGATATGGTCGATGATTTACAAAGGGTCGATGCTGTATTAAAACCCCTACAATAACAGATCTGCGAAATTTCTCTATAAGTTTTGAAAAAATTATACTCCAGAAAGTTATCAATATTTGACTCAGACATCTAGCTACATCCCCTAGAATTACGTCAACTATATGGTACGCGTTATAACTACGAACATTAATTAAACATACCTGATTGGATTGTATCCAAGATTCAACTATTACAATGATTTTTTTCTCATATACAGAGCGATACAAATTTTTCGAGCCCATGAACCTTCGTCTTGAAATCACTGTAAATAAAATACAAAATAATCACATAACTCGTTCCCTCAATATTTTACGACAGTACTTGAGCCTGACTACGTAAGTAGTATGGGGTCACCTGAGTCGACCTTGATAAAATATCGGTCAAACCAGCCAACCTAGGCCCGACCTACATTTTAATTAGGTTAACGTAATTAGATCAACTTTTCATTTTCAAGCAGCTCAGGTGCAAATATTTTTTGCATTTTACTGATGGCATTGCCATCTACCCGGTCGGTGCCATTGACATTAAGGTTTTTAATTGTACATGGGCTTTAATATGCTGTTTTGTTTTCACCCACCCCTTTTGTATTACGTAAACGTCGATAAATTATGGAGCGACACCAATGTGCACCTTGTGCGTGTGTAGAATTGATGTGCTGTAAGAAAGGGTGGGCAAGTGACACGCACGAAGAAAACGCACAAAATAGATAGATATTACCATTATCTTTGGTATGGCAAAGTAGTGCAGTATTTTGATGCTTTTGGTTCTTAGATGTACAGCTGATCTGTCTTTGATGTGAAATACCTTCGTGAATTTACTGAATTTGTCGATACACGTGATGAATCTCTCCTTCTTGATGTTAGTTATATCTATATGGATGATCTCCGATGGATAGGTTGGAATTGGGGTTGGCTGCAGCTTCACCTTGTCGGGATGCCGGTCGTATTTCTTTGTAAGGCAGGCTTCGCAATTCTGCGTATATTTTCGGATCAAACTAGCAATTCGCGAAAAATAATATCCCTCTAAAATTTGCTCTTTATTTTCCTGCTTGTTCCTATGTGATAGCTTATGTTCTGCCTGGATGACGTTAATTTTATTCTCCTCTCATTTTAGGTCTTCTACAATCCTCCTTCTTAATCCAATTTTGTATCCGGCCAGGTATTCCACGAATATCTCCTACATCATTTAGATGTGTTCTTCCGATATCTTGCTCCCATCGATTGTAGTTCCGCTCCGGATTATCCGGTTATCCGGATTAAGCTGATGAAATGCTAACATCTCCTTTTCATTTACGGTGTATTTTTCTTCCGTCTTGTTCAGTGATTTTGAGATGAAGGTAATGGATCTATCCTTGCACAATTCGTCCTGCGACAATACAGCTCCAATTGCCATGTCCGATGCATCAGTTGTTGGTATATATGGGTTCTCGAAATTAGAGAAGAAGAGTACTTCCGCTGATGCCAATAAATCCTTTAGTTGTGGGATGGATGGATGGATTTCCTTTACGGAAAGTTTGATTTTAACCTTTTTGATGCACTAGCTTTAATTTGTGTATTTTCCTCTCTGGTGAGATTGGTGAGTGGTTTGGCCAACTTGGCGAAATCCCTTATAAACCGTCTATAGTAGGATGTGAGACCCAGGAATGATTTTAGCTCGTCAGATTTGATTCCTTGATTGGTTATAATGTAACAAAGGAATTCTGTTTTATTTCTGAGAAACTCCGTTCTGTTGAGATTTACCCGTGGATCCGCCTTCTCCAATTTGGAAAATATTTTTTTGACGTTGTTCAGGTGATTTTCCTTTATATTCCCTCCAAATATTTTGATGTCATCTTTGTACACATAACATATTTTCCTTATGAATTCTTTCAATTCAAATGGAAGCTCTTCTTCCTTCATTTTAATTTCGTGAAAGCCGGAGGTGAAGTCGATGGTCGTGAACAATTTGGAGTTTCCCAAATTCGCCAATTTGTTGGATATATCTGGGATTGGGAATGCGTCCGATACTATGTGACCGAATTGAGTCTTTTAAAATCAATGACCATGTGATATTTTCTTCTACTCATATTGGCGAGTTATATGGGCTCTTGAAAGGTCTTATGATGCCTTTTTCCGACAACCTTTTCCTTGATTGGCATACTTCCACCAGCTGATTTTATGTTAAACGGGTTATTAGTCCGTGTAGGGTTTTTTGCTAATTCCGGTTTGACGAAGTTTTTGTTTGCTGCGATATCGATCAAGGATTTGAGAACTTTGTTATTTTTGGTCTTATATTCTAGGTAAGGAACACTAGAGAGGCGTCCGACGCATATCTCGATACCCGAAATTTTGTTGACTATCTTGATGTGTTGTTGTGTAACTTTGCTGGTTCGGTTAGGTTGGTCGGTTTAATTGATTCGGTTGGTGGTGAGGCTAAATTGGTGGCCGATTAACATCGTGTTTAGACGGTTGGGTCAATTGAACTGGGTCACATTGACGGCTTTAGCGCTGTTGGTCGAGGAGGTCGCATCCTATGATTCTGATGCTGGCAACGTTCAGCTGCTGCGAGCTGTATATTATAAGCAGTAGAGTATAGTGAATTTGTAAATATATTCCGTCCTCTTTGGTAAGTGTAATAGGCTGGCCGTGAAACATTATGTTCAAGCGAATCATGAAAAAAAACTTTTAATTTTTATAAACGTTTTAATGATCTAAAAATTATGTACACACCATAAAGTTTACCAAACTTAATTTAAGGATATGGTTAAGGCGGGTTATGTGAAACTAAAAGCGTAATATAAACAAAAAACTAATGACGTCATCAACTTGATGACCACAAAATAAAAGCCATGCTGAATACATGATTATCCTGAAAGACTGTTAAATTTTTAGGGATCCTCTCTTGAATTTGAAAGGTGCTATGCTTAAATATCATCAAATAATGATCCTCCTGCATTTCCTTAAATAATAACAAAATTAAATTAACACTCAAGAATATCTTCTCGATATGAGTAAATAATACTCGTCAACCATAACAGTTGTTGATGTACCTTCAGCAGTTTTGATGAGTACGTCAGTAGATGCCGAATACCCAAGCAGATTATGAGCCCGGAGTTCAAATCGATAGTATGTACCCGGTTGCAATTGCTTCATTTTATATGAGGTTTCGAGCGAGTGCCCTGTTGTGCACAAATCTGGAATTTCATTCCAGCCATCATTTAATTTTGTTACCTGTAACACAAAATTAGATTCTGAATACTGAATACGGAAGTTTAATAGAGAACGTACCGGACAATATTTAACTTCGTACAAATCAATTTCCTCCCCGTTATTAGAGGGTAGAGTCCAACTCAATTCGAACTGATCGGTAAATGGTGATGTAACGATTAAATCTTCTTTAGCACCATCTTGAGTGAGTGTGTACAATATTTTAGGTGCATCGGGTGTTGATCGTCTAGCTGTGGATAGTGTAAGAAATGCACCCCAATCCCCTAAACCTACTGCATTACGGGCAGCAAATCTTTATAAATCAATAAAAAGTTAAATTTAAAAATCTATGTAAAGGCGTTTACAGCGCTTACCTAAAATTATAAGTTTCTTGTGGACGTTGTTACGACAGCCTTCGACGTTGGCTGCCGATAGCAAAAAAAAAAAAATTATAAGAAATAATAGTTAATAATATTTTTCCTTTAGAGCACGCCATGAGTTCTGCCGCTAGCTCGGTGGTGGAGGTAATAATGTGGCCGTGGGGTTGTGCTCTGGCTGGGCTGTTCCGGATCTCATTGGAACAACCCGTTCGAAATTTCAAGGAGACTGAATGAAAAGGACGCTCTGACACACTCACTTACATCACTTACCTCACCCTATCAACTCACTCCTGTCCATTTCCGCTCACTAGTCCATTCGGTTTTCCAAAATCAGACGCATATTTAGTTCTACCTTTACAACCAATTGCATATGCATATTTATTATATAAAAAAAAATTAATTCACAAACAAAATAAGAAATATAAGGGAAAAAGAAAAATTAACATTTCAACAAAGTCACAAGGTGTAACTTTCACTAAGTATTAATAAAGAGCAAAAAAAAATCAAGGAAAAATATTCCTTCCAAGCAACACATTCAAGTTGTTTAATTTGGTTACGGAATACTCGATGAACGGTACTTAAAACGGTAAAAAAAAAATGCATGTATATATATATATGTAAACGAAAAAGTTACCTGTCTCGTCTCCTCGAACGTAGGCAAAGCGCTTTCCCTGCATCCGGGCACGGCACCTGCGACGCAAACTAACTATTTGCAAAACCTGTCCAGTCACGCCACCATCCGCTCAACCTTGTCGCCTGCAGCTTTGCGTTCCTGACCTCGACCCTGATGACTGCTATCTCCGCAGATTGGATCCGGTTACTGTAGAGAACACCCACCTTACCGCCAAAATCTTCAACGAGCTGCTTACGTTGTTCCGGTGAAACACCAAGACTTCACCAGAAACTCGACCGCTGACAATCGTTCGCCTTACTAGGACGCCGCCAAATACATCCGTTGCTTTATGTGCAGTTATATTATATAATTTTCGCACTACACATGCAACCACACCCGATCTAATTGGATAATCTGAATGCACCATACGGGCGTTGTAATTTTGGATGCGATACGCTCAGGTTCTTGCACTGAAGTTTTTTCAAAAGAAAAAAAAACACAAGCCACCGCTTCGATGATTTTTCATAAAGTGCAGCACTGAAACTTGGATGGATGCGGTATAAACTCCAACACACTTAAAAACAAAATTTACAACCCTCGTGGGCGACTCACTTTTATTATCGTAGTTAACATTAGTGTTTATTAGTTAGTAGTAATTAATTAGTACTATTAATATAAATTTAACTATTGCACTATTTAACGCACCATTTATTTGGTATGTTACACTGGGGCACTTTTCAAAGTTCCACCCTTAAAAAAAAATATTTGCTTTTAATGTGCACAAATCTATGCACCGACAATTTTATTTATATACTAAATTTGATTTATTTTTTTTTTTTTTGAATGCACACACGTCTCTGCTTCGAAAAGCACCTTATGTTGAATGATGGACAAAATTTATTATTTGTGTGTCTTTACCAGAAAAATCAAAAAAAAATCCGGTATTTTGGTTATATCGAAGAACAAAAATCCGCTAATGCAATAACAGAGCAATTATCACATGACTTGCGGTCTGTGCATGATGCATACACCAATATACAAATCATAATCGTTGATCTACTTCGCCTAAGGTATACTATAACAATACGTATCTGCAAACCTCGCAGGCGCAATGACAATTAACTGCATTGGTATGCACTGGTATAGTTTGCTGGTGTACGGCAGTGACTTAGGCGTAATACCAAAACATCGATATTACACAGTGTGCCAACCAAGCTAAAATGAGCTAGTAGAGGCATCAATGTAACGCACGTTACAGAACGTGGGGACGTACCCATCGACCACTGAGAGTCTCACAGGCCGGGCAGATAAGTACACGATTGTTATCAAAAGAAAATATTTATTCATAACATACTACCTCGCTTATTCCCGAATATCCTTGCTGTGATAGACTCCGATCGATTTTCCATTTGCAGATAATTCGTAGGCAACATTCCCAATTTTTCGCAACACAGTGGCTTTTAAAAATTTTGGAGCTAATTTTGCTGAATAGCTTTTGGTAGCGTCACTTAATGAAAAATTACGGACAAAAACCGATTGTCCGATCTCCAGTTTCCGTTCACGACTTCGCAGATTGTAGGTGTGTGCGTTTCTTTTATATGCTTCCTGTAACTGAGATAGTACGTTCAGCTGCGCTAGACTGAGCCGATTAGCTTTATCCTGGATTACAATATCACCATTTCCAACAAGATTTAACTCTCGTAGCAGTCTATATTCGCCCCCGTGCCCAATAAAGTGTTGTCCAAACATCAGGTAATGTGGCGAGTATTTCGTTGAACTATGGGTCACATTCCTCAGGGCTGAAGCGACTTCGTGCAGGTGACGGTCCCAATTGCGATGATCGTTCTTAATAAATGATCGTATAGCAGCGAGGATGGATCTATTTACGCGTTCACTTGCGTTGCATTGTGGTGAATACTTAGGGGTAAACTTATGCGTGACACCAAATTTTGATAATAATTCCTTCAGGCAAATAGAGGTGAACTGAGCGCCATTGTCCGAAGTGATTGACTCTGGAACTGAAAATGTTAAGAAAACTTCGTTTTCGAGGAAATTACATACAGCGGACGCAACCGCTTTTCGCATCGGTTTTAGGAAGATATATTTAGAATACAAGTCCAATACGATAAATAGATGAGCGTTACCATCTGAGGAACGGGGATAGGGACCCAAAAAGTCCATATACAGATGTTGCATTGGTCGAACTGCAATTATTTGCTCGCCCATAGGCGGTCGTGTTGTAGAGTTCGTTGCTTTTGACTCTTTGCAAGTTTGACAGTTTGTAATATGATTTCTAACGTTTTTAACCATTGTTGGCCAATAGTAAAACCGTTGCAATCGATCCAGAGTTTTGGCTATTCCTAGGTGTGCAGACAATGGTGGATCATGCGCTAGCTGAACCAACTGATTAGTCAACTCTTTCGGGACATATAATTTCCATACGGGTAAATCGGTATCACTACCGTAGCCACTACGGTAATTAGAAGGATTAATAAAAAGCTTATTGTTTTCGGTACGAAGATTCTTATAGGCAGTCGGATTGTTCTGTACTTTGGAAAGTAGTTCAACATAGTCGCTGGAATTGAACGCCGGAGAATCTAAATCTAAAGATAACGGGTCAGTATCAACGGATAATTCGTCCATATAGGCACGGGAAAGAGCGTCTGGTACCATATTTTGTGAGCCCTTTCGGTGCTTGATTTGGAAGTTAAATCCCTGCAATTTCAAGGCCCAACGTGCTAGTCTCCCACTTAGGTCGGTTTGGCTCATGAGCCATTTTAGACTGGCGTGGTCGGTGATGATGGTAAACGAGTACCCCTCGACATAAGCCCTAAACTTCTTTACGCTCAGCACAGCGGCGAGGCATTCCAATTCAGTAACAGAATAGTTCCGCTGTGCGGCGTTAAGCTTTTGGGACATATAAGCGATGGGGTGCTCGCCACCATCATCCCCGACTTGGAATAAAACGCTACCTACGCCGGTACTACTGGCGTCGCACTGAATACAGAATGGACGATTGAAATCTGGGTGAGTCAGTACAGGTGCGCGTGATAGTGCCAATTTCAACTGTTCGAAGGATCTCTGGCATTCGTCCGTCCATTTAAACGCTCGTTGTTTTTTTAACAAATCAGTTATCGGGGCTGCCAGGGTTGCATACGAAGAAATAAATCGGCGATACCAGCCGGACATACCCAAAAACCTACGGACCTTCTTTACTGTATTAGGGGCAGGGAATGAGACTATAGCCTTGATCTTATCAGGATCCACCTTTAGACACCCGTCTCCCACTACGTATCCTAGATAATGGATTTCTTTTAGAAGAAATTTACTTTTAGCTAGGTTAACTGTTAAACCTGCAGATGTTAATAAAGAGGCGACTAGTTTCAGTAGTTGAATATGCTCCGTAAAACTCTCGGATGTCACGAGCAGGTCATCAAGATACACGAAAATTTTTTCGTGCAACTGATGTGGTATAACCCGGTGCATTAGTCTGCACATAGTCTGCGGCGCATTGCAAAGTCCGAATGGCATCACGACAAAGTGGTACAAAGGACGACCAGGGACTGTGAACGCGGTTTTATCTCTGGACTCAGGAGACAACTGGATCTGCCAGAATGCATCTTTCAAATCGATGCTAGAAATGAATTTGGTTTGATCCAGTCGACTCAAGAGTCCATCGATGATCGGTAAAGGATACGCATCCCTGATCGTCACTTCGTTCACCCTGCGTGCGTCTAAACACATTCGAACTTTGCCATTCGACTTGCAGACCAAAGTCACCGGAGAACTCCATGAGCTGTTGGACTCCTCTATTACACCGAGGGCTAGCATTCTGTCGAGTTCGTCATATAGAGCTTTCTGTCTGATAGGGGATACCGCGTAGTGACGCTGTTTAACCGGTTTTGCGTCTCCTACATCTATATGATGAGTTACTAAAGAGGTACGACCTAAACCTAACTCTTCGAAGGAGGGAAACAGCTTAATAGTGTCTTCTAATAGGTTCGTTTGTTCGGAATCCAGTTCGTGCGTCAGGGAAATATCTTGCTCTTGAACTAGTTCGTCATGACAAATTTCTGAAATAGAAGGTGGAATCACTATGCGGATGTTAAATTCACGCCAGAAATCTATTCCAAGATAGAGTTTTTGTTTCAAATTCGGTATTATATATACTTTAAAACTTTTCGTGATACCATTATAATTAATTGTGGCGTAAATGTATCCAAATACTCTCATTGATTCACCGGAAGCAGTTTTAATTTTGGTTGGCAAATGAAATACTTGGTAATGGGGGTCTTCTAAAATTTGATCACTTCCCAATCCTAAGGCGGTTATCGTTGCTCCACTATCGAGCAAGCCTAAATATTCGTGACCATCTAATAAGACTTTGGCATAAGGCCTATTATCAGAAATGTTGTCGAAGAAAGATTCAGAAATAATCCCTCGAAGTGTGCGTTTATGTTGCCAATATTTACGAGTTCGAGAACATTTTTGGGAAAATGAATTAGTAGATATATTTGGATTTAAGAAATTTTTGTGACTTGGGAGAGTAGATTTGGTTGTGTTTACTTCCGATGCGTCTCCTGCGGCAGTGTTGGATTGCTGGGTGAAGCCGCACTCATACGGGGGAGAGAAGAGGGTATCGGATCCCCAGCAAATCGAACCCTCCTGGGCAAGTTTCCCGAACACCGAAAACAATTGGGTTTCACAATTCCCGGACGACCACAACCAAAACAGAAGGTTTTAGCGGGTCTGGGGCAGTCGATAAACACATGTCCGATGTCTTGGCAGTTCCAACAGATTACCATTTTTCCGGTGTCAAAACCAACGTTACTAGCATTTGGCTGCGTTGGGACGTGTTCTTTTCTTTGCCGGTAACTTAATTCCTCCACATTCACGGTAGTTTCTTCTGGTTCGTCATAATCAATCTCATCGATATATTTACGTGCGCAAAATTTTTCCGGTTCATACCCAGTTCGGTTCCACGTGTCTTCCAAGGCTAAACAACGTCTTACCAAGGATGCTATAGAATATATATCTTCATCTGCGAGAGCATTTTGAAATCCTTTCCTCATGTTCCGTCTCACGATGTGAAGGAGCTCCGAATCTGGAAGTGGATTTCTAAATTGTAGTGATAAGGCTATAATATCGTTATAGAAAGTTCTAAAACATTCGTTGGGTTTCTGTTTTCTTGATTCGAGGCTTCTCCTGATATCATGTTCGGATCGTCGATCTTGGAATCGTGCTATCAAATCCGATTTTAAACTATTCCACGAGACATCTGGGTTACGCTCGATATGGCACCAATACCAATTTAAAGCTGCTCCCTTTAGTAATAGTCCTAGCTGGTGCACTAATTCCTCGTTCGGAATGCCATAGGTAGAAGCTTGATGTTCCACACGAAATAGAAACCTTTCAACTGCTAATTCCCGAGAATCGCCGTTGAATGAAATCTTCCATTTATCAATGCGTTGAGCCGAGTGAGAAGAAGTCTTAGGTGAAAGGCCGGTGCTTGATAGTAGCTCGGATACCTCGCGCACGTCTTTGTCACCTCCTCCAGGTGTCCCAGAAGAATTTTGATGAGACTTGGTCTTACCAGAAGATCTTTTCGCCCCTGGTTCTTTAGGTGATTCTTCATCTTCGGAGGTCGAAAGCTCGTCTGGATCCTCTTGTTGGTTGGTCTTAATCTGTTCAAGAGTTTCATCTAAGTTGTCATTTCCTTGTTGTAGCGTTTGAACCGCCGTCAACACTAATACAAGCATACGCAGGTATTCTCGGCATTGGTCTTTATAGGTCTTTGTACTAAATAGTAGTCTTTCCAATCTGCCTTGCACATGCAATAACCTGGACTCCACAGTGAGTATTTCCTTTGGTTTAGGTGCCTCTTCAGGTTTGATACCAGTGATCCATTCCCGATGTTCCTTAATCTTAAGGGCACATCGTGTTAACTCCCGTTGTGGTGCCGAACGGGCCGCAGAATGCGCTTTATACGGTTTAAGTACTGGATTGGCGACTTCATTTGTAATAGCTGTTTTAAGCGTGTCGAGTTTGTTCACTGCGTCTCCTTTTATGTCACGGACAATACATTCCACCTCAAATTCATCAGGGTTTAAAATATTAATATCCATTTCGAAAACAATAAACCAAATAACGGTAAAATAACAACGCGGTATTAGAGATTAGTTAAAAGGTGGATAAATTATAAACTGTGACCCGTCCCTTGGAAAGAGAAACTACAACCTCAGACAGAAATAGGTAGAATAAGGATTTAGTCTAGAGAGAATAGTTTAATAGGTTCAATACCTAATATAGTTTATCAGTAAAAATATAGAAAAATACTTAATACTAAAAATAAGAATGATTAATAATAAAAAAAAATATATAGTTATATTATGTTATATAGTTTATATTCAAAGATATATAGTTTATATTCAAAATTATATAGTTTATATAGACCACGGAGTGAGTGAGTTGAGTGAGTGAGCTGAGTGAGTGAGCACTTGTGCAAAATTATGAATTAAATTTACAGATTGAGTTTAACATTGATGAATTAATCTACATTACTGGATAATTATTTAGTTAATACTCAATGAAAATGTACAGCCCACAAATGAATAGGATCATAAGAAACGCTCTTATCCTGGATAATCTACATTTCATCCAAAGCATTCGTCAAATACACAGATGTATGTAAGTGCTGGTGAAATGGAAATACCTCTGGTAGAAAATCAAAACCTCTGAGCCAAATTCATGTGTCTGTATACAAGGAAACAAAAATTGAAGAGAGAAAAATATAATAATAATAATTTGATATAGGACAATTAACATCAAAATAAATTCAATTTAGATGTTTGGATATAAGATCAAGCATTTTCAGATACGATGTCAACGATAAAATGCTTAGACAATATCAAACGTGTAACGGTGAAAAGGTCTTGCATTGCATCGGTACTCGCCAAAGAATAAATGATCTCAAAATCCAAATCTGAAACAAAGTCCTCTGTTTGGGCGCCATTTTTGTTACGACAGCCTTCGACGTTGGCTGCCGATAGCAAAAAAAAAAAAATTATAAGAAATAATAGTTAATAATATTTTTCCTTTAGAGCACGCCATGAGTTCTGCCGCTAGCTCGGTGGTGGAGGTAATAATGTGGCCGTGGGGTTGTGCTCTGGCTGGGCTGTTCCGGATCTCATTGGAACAACCCGTTCGAAATTTCAAGGAGACTGAATGAAAAGGACGCTCTGACACACTCACTTACATCACTTACCTCACCCTATCAACTCACTCCTGTCCATTTCCGCTCACTAGTCCATTCGGTTTTCCAAAATCAGACGCATATTTAGTTCTACCTTTACAACCAATTGCATATGCATATTTATTATATAAAAAAAAATTAATTCACAAACAAAATAAGAAATATAAGGGAAAAAGAAAAATTAACATTTCAACAAAGTCACAAGGTGTAACTTTCACTAAGTATTAATAAAGAGCAAAAAAAAATCAAGGAAAAATATTCCTTCCAAGCAACACATTCAAGTTGTTTAATTTGGTTACGGAATACTCGATGAACGGTACTTAAAACGGTAAAAAAAAAATGCATGTATATATATATATGTAAACGAAAAAGTTACCTGTCTCGTCTCCTCGAACGTAGGCAAAGCGCTTTCCCTGCATCCGGGCACGGCACCTGCGACGCAAACTAACTATTTGCAAAACCTGTCCAGTCACGCCACCATCCGCTCAACCTTGTCGCCTGCAGCTTTGCGTTCCTGACCTCGACCCTGATGACTGCTATCTCCGCAGATTGGATCCGGTTACTGTAGAGAACACCCACCTTACCGCCAAAATCTTCAACGAGCTGCTTACGTTGTTCCGGTGAAACACCAAGACTTCACCAGAAACTCGACCGCTGACAATCGTTCGCCTTACTAGGACGCCGCCAAATACATCCGTTGCTTTATGTGCAGTTATATTATATAATTTTCGCACTACACATGCAACCACACCCGATCTAATTGGATAATCTGAATGCACCATACGGGCGTTGTAATTTTGGATGCGATACGCTCAGGTTCTTGCACTGAAGTTTTTTCAAAAGAAAAAAAAACACAAGCCACCGCTTCGATGATTTTTCATAAAGTGCAGCACTGAAACTTGGATGGATGCGGTATAAACTCCAACACACTTAAAAACAAAATTTACAACCCTCGTGGGCGACTCACTTTTATTATCGTAGTTAACATTAGTGTTTATTAGTTAGTAGTAATTAATTAGTACTATTAATATAAATTTAACTATTGCACTATTTAACGCACCATTTATTTGGTATGTTACACTGGGGCACTTTTCAAAGTTCCACCCTTAAAAAAAAATATTTGCTTTTAATGTGCACAAATCTATGCACCGACAATTTTATTTATATACTAAATTTGATTTATTTTTTTTTTTTTTGAATGCACACACGTCTCTGCTTCGAAAAGCACCTTATGTTGAATGATGGACAAAATTTATTATTTGTGTGTCTTTACCAGAAAAATCAAAAAAAAATCCGGTATTTTGGTTATATCGAAGAACAAAAATCCGCTAATGCAATAACAGAGCAATTATCACATGACTTGCGGTCTGTGCATGATGCATACACCAATATACAAATCATAATCGTTGATCTACTTCGCCTAAGGTATACTATAACAATACGTATCTGCAAACCTCGCAGGCGCAATGACAATTAACTGCATTGGTATGCACTGGTATAGTTTGCTGGTGTACGGCAGTGACTTAGGCGTAATACCAAAACATCGATATTACACAGTGTGCCAACCAAGCTAAAATGAGCTAGTAGAGGCATCAATGTAACGCACGTTACAACGTAACCCATCAACAATATACGGTTCATCGGGTAGCCAAGTTAGATTGGTCGCCAAACTCCAATCCGGCATAAACATCTCTTGAAACTGGCAATGAATTGATAATATTGGTAAACCAACTAGGACTTTCGGATTTATTTCAAATGTAATTGACTTAGGCTTAATCGTTTTAGCTCGAGCAAATGATATGCTTGGTACTTGCCCCTGTCTTAATTCCATGAGGTGCTCAGCGCGACCATATCGATTTTGGGCTATACATTTATAAGCCGTATAATATTGATTTCCTAGTGGTCTGATTACTAAATCGACTTGAAATCCTTTACGAATGATTTGTAAATTTTTATCACCAATTTCTTTGATCCGTGTACCGTTCACCAGTCGCCATTCTATGGTTGAGTTCGGAATGCTTTGGGCAAAACAACTTAAATTTGCTATTTTTTCATCCCATGAATAAACTGGCGGTAACCGTTTATAGTGTTCGAATGATGGTGGATATTCGATAGTAATATGGCCAACTTTGTTTGTGGACCCAAATGGATTACGAGCCACACATTCGTATAATCCGTCATCGGATCGGGAAACCGATTTTATTGTTAATTTGCTCACCGACAAACCACTATATTGATGAATGTCATTTTTTAAAATAATACGAACATCATCGTGTTGAAGTTCTTCGTCGGATTGGAAGCGTCGAAACGAGATTTCTGGTGGTGGTAGTCCGACCGCTTTGCAAACTATTTCTACATCTCTTGTGATGGATATTGTTAAATTATAAAATTCGAAAATTTTGGGCGGCATAAAAATATTCAATCGCATTCGACTTTGTACTCGATCTACGTCGTTGTACGCCAAACACGTATACGTACCATAATCGTGCAGTTCCACAGACTTAATTGTCATCAGGCCCGTGGTAGAATTTACTTGGAACCGTTCTGATACCAAAACATTTTTTTGTGTCGAATCTTTTATCCATAAATATTCTGGTGCTGGATTTCCAGTGGCATTACATTTGATACTAAACGATTGGGTTTCGACTGCATTCACTGAAGCGGGTAGTGGGTCGATTTTTGGTTTAGTGAATACTTCAACTCTAATATTTCGTTGTACAACTTCATCCGTTTCTAATACAGTCGCGCGACATGTATAAATCCCATCGTCAAACTCTTGCACATCGCGTATCAATAGACCGTCCGATTCAATGGCATATCGTCCACCAGATTTAATTGGTTCATCGTTCCATAACCAATCAACGATGGGCGCCGGATTGGCGGATATCCTACATTTTACTTTGTAGTCCAAATTACTAATAGAATACTGATGATCACGTGCATCATCAAATGCAATTGGAACTGAAATCAAAATAGAAATTATTAAAATAAATTGAAAGAGGGGGTAAAAATAGTAAAAGTGACTGACAAAAATGTGAAACAACTTTCCTTTCCAGTTGTATAAGAAAGGTAGAGGATGGACCAATATAGGCAGAAATAAAGGAAAGGCTTGGCAGACATTATGACGACACCTTGAGGGTCCTAACATAATTTAATTTATTTTTTTAAATTTTACATTGTAAAAAAATAATAATATAAATTTCATTAAAATTGAATAGGCACTGCCATCTGTGTTATGTAATTTGGTATTATATTATTTTGAAAATTGGGCATTAATGTGTTGTTTTATTTGGGCATCAATACTCGGTGTTACGTAAACGTGTATTGATTTTTGGAGCGAGACCAATGTGTACCCTTTGTGCGTGTGTACGAGTGACTGAGATATAGAGGAATATTTTTGTTAAAAATATCGAATTTGAGACACCGCAATAAATAGGGCGGCCAATTGAGGCTTGCCGCATTGAACGGGTGTATTATTTTGGGTGTCATATTAATTAAACGGTATATCCAATTAATCAGCGGGTGGCCAGTTGGGACCACTTAATTTTTCGGCGTTTTCTGCGAAGGACACCCAATGTACAGGTGGCCCACCGGCCATTTGTAAAATTTGTTTTTATACGGTTAAGGCGAGACAACGCCCAACGTTTTGGCGGCCTATCAAGGCCATTCAACGGTTTTGGCCAAGCAACGTCCAACGGTGTAGCAGTTTACCGGTGGTTGGGCCACATCGTTAGAACACGCGGATCGGTACATCAAGCCGCAATTTTCAATTTTCAAATTTTCAATTTTTTCTTTCCTAATTTCTTACTAAATATTTTTGTAATCAAGCGCCATAAAGGTTGCGTGCGCGGCCGGGGTGTACGTTGGTTGAGCTATCAGATTTATTCACGTTCTACGGCCATATTTTTGTTTTGTTCAATTTATTCTTTCTGATTTAGATTTAGGGACCTTTTCTTTCGTGTATTTAATTTCTCTGCTCTTTTCCTTTTCGCTTTGAAAACCTTCACGTTTTTTTTTATTTTTTACTTGTAATTGAGGTATTCAGCCTCATTTTAATTTTAATTTTTTTTTTATTTCACCTGCGGTTATTTTTTTTGTGTGTTAAAATGCATAAGAAGAAGTGTTAAATAATTTTTCGTATCGGTATGGTAGGAGGGGTTTTCCATTCTGTGTCGGGGCTCCATTTTTACAGGCTGGGCCTGCCAATCCCCTTGGCAGGACATTCACAGGGTAGGAGTGGTGAGTTCAGCATATCGTCTATTCGGGGACGATCGTAAAATCCACGCGGTCTCTCCGTGACACTTCGGCGGGCTCATGCTGTCAAAGTCTGAATTGTGGGAGATTCGTTGGAGGTCTCTCCGGCTGAAGAAAACCCTGGTCTGTTGAGCAGAAGTCTCTACCCTCTAATGCTGCTCCGTTGTGGCTCGGCATCGGCCTCTCGGGGTCGATAGGTCATTCGAGGAAGTCTCTTCAGCAGACTGGGTACTTGTCACTCGGGGACATCCGGTCCCCGCCGAATGGACACACCCGGTTATTATTAATTTATCACAGTTCCTCTAGTTTCGTTCGACAAATTCTGGTCGACTTAATTTAAATTCAATTTTTTTTATTATTTGCTTTAATTTTGATTTTTCTGTTCCACGGTGTGGCCATTACCCTGAGATCTAGCCGGCAAAAAATCCCTGTGAGAGAGGCCCCTGCGTGCTTAGTTTAAAACTGCAGGTCGGCTGAGAGCCATTCGTAACACCATTGAATGTTTAATCTTATACTGTTTCGTATTTTGAGTCAGAAGTGGTTTATAAGTAGAAAGTGTCGTCTGTTCATAGGTTGAATGCTTTTAAAGTGGTTTGAATAATGTATCCATAAAGTTTCGCATTCAATACTACACAAGTTGCAAGGCGATTTAATTACAAACAGCAGACCAACGATAATTTACTTTGGCAAACTAAATCATCTTGGACCAAGGCAGGGAAAACAGTTCACCTTGAGTAATCGTAGGTGGTTGAAAACAAGATTAAAATTTGTTTCGGTCATTTAAATCGAATTGTCCCCATTGTTGCATCCTTCACACAAGGCATTCACACTAACCCCATGCAATATATAAATGATTTACAAGTTTTGATGGCTAGTGCGAGAGCCTCGACCGGAATATTTGCTAATGTTCCCTAGAAATTGCTTACTTGGTCTTACCCAGATTTGACTATTGGATTGGCTTCTAGAAAATCTATCATCAAATATTATTTTTTTTCGAGATTGAAGAGAACACGCAAAACGGTGTGTCGGTGTCAAGTCAACTTTTTTCACGTGCTGTTGAGGTCCTCGAAGAAAGGTATCTTTGAAGATTATGCCATTTAGACGAATGAAGAAGCAATGGTCGACTAAGGTTTGGGCGACACGACACTCGACTGAAAAAATAAATCGAATATAAAAAAATTATCTGATCATCGCAGAATATACTACTTTTTGGTTGAGGCTTGGCGAATTAGTATTTGAGTTCTGCCTCATCTTGTTGCAACATAATCATGAAAGTTGACCAAAGCCTTAAACGATTTTGGGAAATCGAAGAATCGCCAGCATGTTTAATGCCAACAAACGATGAACAGCGTGCGAATACTGGTTTGCTCCTACCATAATTAGAAGCCGTTGCTGAAGGTTTATGACAACTGGTAATGGCTACATGCTTTGATGATCCCATGTTTTCGCTTTGATTTTAAATCAAGGTTTGGGTGCCCGCATGGGAACAGTTAGCCTCATCTAAAGGGGTTTTCAATTTGGGCGGGTCGAGCAGCTTGTGGCGGCTATGCTGTTTTGGTGGCGTCTGTCTAATCTGGTGTTTTTTTACAGGCACTGATGTCAAATCACCATGACAATTTACACGATTGAGCAGCACGTCAAAAGCACGATAAAACTTTGTTATCAAAATTTGTGTTCATTTTACGGTAGACGCGGTGGTCCTTCAAATTCGACTCTCCAACTTTTGGTGGCCAAATTTGAGACAACTGGTTCGGTAAACAATCAGGCAATACCCGTACGTCAAAGGAACGCCAGATCGACCGAGAACATTACCGCGGTCCGTGAAATTGCAGCCAATTCCTCGCCGTGCTGAAGAACTCGGCCTTTCACAGTCTTAGGCTTACACCCGTACAAGATCCAACTGACCCTGGGTCTCAAAGTTAATGACCATAGACAACGCCATTTATTCGGTGACTGGGGTTCAGAGCGTTTGGAAGAGGAGCCCAATTTTGACTGAAAACTCGTCTTTGGCGACGAGGCGCATTTTTCGATTAATGGCTATGTTAACAAGCAAAATTGCCGTATATGGGATGACGCCAACCCACACGAGGTACACCTGGTGGCAATGTATCCTCAAAAAGTTACTGTTTGGTGCGGATTTTGGGCCTTCACCATCAATGTCGAACGCGGCGAGTAAGACGGGGCTGCGTGCCATACATCCGACGCAACGATGGACATTCTGGTGACGAGAATTGGCCATCTAGATCGTGCGATTTGACCCCGCTAGACTTTTTCTTGTGGGGTTTCCTCAAGTCGCAAGTCTATGCAAATAAGCCGCAATCGTCCGATGCCCTTAAAGCCAACATACAAGTACCATCGCTTAAATTCAGCCGGATCTATGCGGCAGAGTCATGGAAAAGTGGACTACTCAGATCCGTGCCACCATCAGAAGCCGTTGCGGACATTTGAACAATGTTATATTCCATAAATAATTTGATACATGGCTTTTCAAATAAAAAGGAAATTTTGCCCAAATTGAGAAACCCTTTAGCAGCACAATGCACCTTCTAGCAGCTCTGGGACCAGGTCTAAACAATTTTTTGTGGAATATGAACAACTAAAGTATTCCAAAAAAAATTTCATATCGTCCGACTATGCTTGTCGAATTCGTATAGGCGAGATAACATCAGCGATTTTCAGTTTTTATTGTAGAAGAAAAGAGAGATCAGGTGGTCTGGCTCAAAGTAGCTGCAGAAAGAGATGGAGCGATAGTGGGTGCAAGCTGATTTGTTTGGTACGAACGAAGAATTGAAATGAATACTTGAACTGTTCGGAATTTTACTCGGTTCTAGACTGCTTCAAACTGTGAAGTGATAAAGGTTTGCAAGAACTGCTGGAAGCGAAGGCGAACATAAGCGCAGCAGTTTTACTTTCATGATCACTGTAAAATGTTGCATGTGTTGATATGCAATTCAACCTTGCAAGCTTCATGTAAAACGAACGGACGAGATTTAAAGAAGCAGTTGGATATTCGCATTTCGTCGTAATTATTATTTTTATATTATATAAAATCAAAATCAAATCAATAAAAGGTTTAGATACGAGGATGAATATGAGTATGGCTCTCTAACCGCGAAGCGACGCGAGTTTACAATGTGTCAGTCAAATATGCGCCTTTTAATCGGGATAATCCTGAGATATGATCATAACATTATTTTTTTTTTCGTTTTCAAATTTTTAATTCTTTTGTGATTGTTTGAAAAATACTTGTTACTGATGGCATTGCCATCTGTGTTATGTCATTGGTATTACATTGGGGGCATTAATGCTCTGTATTAATTGGGCATTAATATTTTGTATTATGTAAACGTCGAATGATTTTGTGAGCGAGACCATTGTGTACCTCGCGTGTGTACGAGTGACTGAGATATAGACGAATATTTTTGCTGTGTTTTCTTGTTTTGGTGCGTGCAGCTGGAGCAGGTGAGAGAGGGAACAAAACAAGAAGATTCTTCTATATTTTTTGAATGTGGTGCGAGATTTTTTTTTTGGTAGATAGTCTCGTTTTGGTTGTAACTATAATAAAAAAGTCGAGTTGAAAATGTGATAAAATAAAGTCGACGAAAACTAAAATATTTAAAATACCTAAAATGTTAAAAGTTTGAAGTTTAATATGTAAATTTCTTTTTTATTGGAAAACTTATGACAAAATTTATAGTATCAGAAAATACATATCAGTGTTCTGTTATTTTATTTGTTAAGACAAAATAAAAAATTGTTTTTTATGAAGAAAGAGGAGAATAGAAAAGAGTTCACGTGCTAATTTTTCGTGGTTCGTTCATTTTCTAATATGAGAAGAAAATGCTGTATATTTTGAGAAAATAATAAACTATCCAAAAATACAAAGATCAGTGAGGACAAATCATATTTTCAAGGGATGTCGCATTTTTATAAAGCAAGCACCGCAATTTCAAGCGAGCGCCGAAAATTATGGCGAGCGCAGAATTTTTCAACGTATATTCAGCGGGTATTCGACACGCGGCTACTCAACATTTTGGTGCGTATCGGTGAAAACCGCAACATACACGTAGCCAGCCGAAGCCATTTGTAATTTCTTTTTTTTGGAATTTTAACGACGCAGGTGGCCTTCTAAGCAATTTTTCTACGGTTAAGGCAGGAAGTCGCACAACGCTAGATAATATACGGGTGGCCAACCGATGCCAGTCGTTTTCATTTATCAAAGGCGGGAGTACGCCCAACATTCCAGTTGCAGCCCAACTGGGACTCAAGGTACACACATTTTTTTTATTTAAATTTTTTGATTTTCCATTTTTTGATTTTTTTTTAATTTTCAAATTTTTATGTTCAATTTTTATTATTTCGATTTTACTTTGTAATCGAGCGCCGATTAACGTTCGTTGTGCACGCTATAGAGTCACATTAGGTTTCATTTTCAAAATTATTGTACGTTTGGCAGCCATATTCTGTGTTCTTTTTATTTCTCCTTTGGTGTTCGCGTCCATTTTTTTCTCATTGGTCGATTCTTGGTTTTGTTTTGATTTTTGAATAAAATTCCGTCCGGTGAGTAAGATCAATTACTAAATTTTATACGAGTCGGTATGTTGGGAGGGGATTCGCATTTCGTATCGAGGCCATATTAACAGGCGTGGAGGATTAGCTGGAGGTCTCTCCGGGTGAAGAGGCCTGGTCTGTTGAAGAGATGGCGCTACCCTCTAATGCTACTTCGTTGTGACTGGGCATCAGCCTTTCGGGGAAGATGGGTCATTCGGCGGGGCCTCTTAAGCAGACTGGGTACTTGTCATACGGGGAGATTCGGTCATCACCGGATGGACACACCCAGTTATTATTGATTTTAACTAACGTTCCTCAAGCTTCGTTCGACAAATTCTGGTCGACTTAATTTAAATTCAGTTTTCTTATTATTTGCTTTTGATCTTTGATTTTTCTGTACCACGGTGTAGGCCAGGAGCATGCAAGCCTCTAATTCCCGCACGACCCATGCCATTACCCTGAGATCTAGCTGGCAAAATATCACCGTGGGAGAGGCCTCTGCGTGCTTAGTTGAAAACTGCGGGTTGGCTATCAGCCGTAACAATGGTTCACCAAATTGGAGGCACAGTTTCAAATTGGTTTTGTGAAGTCAGACGCCACCAAATATGGTCATTTAATTGTGGCAATTGATTCGCAAACGGTTAAGTGCGTTCGACACCAAATTTTTAAACCATTACAAAACAATAAATACGAATCTCTCAAGGCAATAATCATTGAGAGATTAAGCGAATCAGCGAAAATCAAATTGGAGCGTCTACTTTCCGGGCTTCAGTTAGGAGATAAGAAACCGTCTCAGTTGCTACGAGAGATGGATACTCTTTCCACAGATCAGGTTACAGAACCTGTTTTAAGGAATCTGTGGATGCAACGACGGCCAACATTTGCCCAGGAAATTTTATCATGCATTTACAAATCCAATTTAAATCAGTTAGCAAAAGCAGCAGACAAGATTGTGGACGTTCACAAATTTATGGTGTAAACGCGAATCATAACATTCTTCAAGATTATAATCTATCTTATCAGATCAACGAGGAAACTAAAAAGGTTGAGGAATTGTTCAGTAATTCTTTGAAATCTAGAACCAGTCGATTTAGATCCCCAATGTGTTATTACCACTTTAAACATGGCACCAATGCAGGAAAATGTGCATCTAATCGAGAATAGGCCAACCCGAAATCTTAGCAGACGAACTGCTTACACGAATATTTTACGAAAAAAAAAAAACAAACACAAATCAGTAATTAAAAGTAGCCGTGGGAGCGGTTTTATAGCAATTAACAGAAATAATATGGCAACCATTATTATTTTCTCTCGAAAGCTACATGGTGCCAAAACTAGGTACAGTACTTACGATCGTGAGTTATTAGCGGCATATTCGGCGATCAAACATTTCAAAAATTTTGTGGAAGAAAGAGAGTTTGCGTCACTTACCGATCATAGACATTTCACCTTTTCGCTACATCAAAATTTAGATAGAGCGTCACCAAGGCAACGACGTCATCTGCGGGCAGCTCCAATGTTGTGGCCGATTCCTTATCTTGAATCCAACAGATTGATATAGGAACAACAATTAACTATGTAGCCTTGGCAGAAGTACAAATAAACGATTCAGAACTGGCGACACTTGCAGAATCAAATCTAAATCTAAAATTCAGACAAATTCGAATTTTTGGATCTGATCACGTCATAACCTGTTTTTACCAAGTTTTAAATGGCAACCAACGACCTTTTGTAACAAAACCATTTCGTAAACAAGGTTTTGAAGCCTAGCACAATATTTCATATCCCAAAATCCGAACGATAGTGAAACAAATCACATGGAAATGCATTTGACAGCCAATGAATAGTGAGATATGCAATTGGACAAAAAGTTGAATCAGGTGTTAAGAAAGCAAAGTGACGATTCGAAGAACTTCACATCGATCTGATTGGACCCCGTCTGCCATCGGAAGACCAAATGTATTGTTTAACAATGATCGACAGGTGCACTCGTTGGACTGAAGCGATTCCAATCGCAGATATACCATACTCACAGAGTCCATTGTCGACGCGGTAATTAAAAATAGTAACCAATAGAGGTGTTCAGTTTGAGTCCGCTCTCTAGCGGTTAGGTGGACTAAAATTCAAAATGGCTACCAAGATAACTTCAATGATATTAGAGAGAGCTGGCCACACAATTTTTTCATAGATTTTTTGGCTGAATTCAAATCCATTTATATAGACAATTGTTGGCACACTACAGTTCAAATGGTATACGAATTAGTATTGAAGAACGAATTTAGGGCGAAATTTTGAGGAATATCAAAAATAAAATTTTAAGCTCTATTCTAAAGGCCTTATTCGGACAGTTGTTATTAAGTCGAAAGATTTATAATAAAAGTGTTAAGATCCATTCCTAGCTTCCACGATGTCAACATGATTCGATCCGCGATGTGACATTATCAACTCTCCTTTGATTAGAAATTAGTTTGATTTTATTGATTGGGATGAGCCCATGATCTGCATGTCCATCTTGATATTGAATACGGAACCTTTATGGCGTCCAACCAACTTAATTTCTAACGGGTAAAAAAGTTGCTATATTAACCTACCATATGTTGTAATTTTAACAATTTGCTGTAAAACTTGTGTACGTGCATATACAGCTGTACAAATGTACATTCCATCCATATTTTCCATTACCGCGGGTATAATCAGCGCTAATTCATGTCCGCTATGGCCCTCGTTCAAAAAATCAGTGTACATGCCTGGCGTTTCTCCAATGCTATATAGAAAAAAAAATTAAAGGTTTGGTTAATTTCGTATTTCTGGCGAGATGTGCCATGAAAATTAATTTACACAAGATCAGGTAACTGTTGCGGCTTCCGTCCTATCGTGTCGTTAGATGCATTAAGCCACTGTAAATTTGACACTAATGATGTATCGGAAACGCAAACCTTACACGTTAACGTAGCCGGTTTGTTAACGGGTAACCTTTGTTCTGATGATGCTGGTGTAATTTCTACATTAGGCGTATTACTACTCGTACGGCATTCCTCTGAATTGATGAAATCTGTAATTTATCACATTTATAACATTTTAATATTTTTTACAAATTATAACGCTTACCTAAGCAAAAGCTGATAATCACTGTAATTACCAGGAATATCTTTTTTCGATTTAACATTTTGGTTTCATAAATTATTTCTAGTATGTCTTTTGCAAATCTGGTCGTAATGGTTGTGTTTTTGTTGCTAAACTATAATTCACAAAATAAATAATTTAAAATTGTGTATATTTATCGAAATAAAGAATTTTGAGTTTAGTAAAAAAATATAGGTAAATAACTGAGCATGCATAAGTATTTAAAATTTACATTTTAACATTTACAGCGACAATTTTAGACCTCATTTTAGTGAAACTAACGCTATATAAAAATGACCGCATGTGGGGAATCTCCAATATCTGGCTTTTCTTGATTTGAGAATTACATTTTAATTTCAATTTTTAATTTAAAAAATTAGCTCATCAGACTCGATGTAATACAAATATCTTTCCATCATCCATAACAACCCAAAATTTATTATAGAAATCTCATGTATGCGTCAAATATGTTACAATAAAATCCGAGGTTACGAAGGGGATAACAAATGTCTAGCGAAACATAATAATTTGCTAAAGCGTTGTGATTATTCTTTGAATATAAATTCAAAATATTTTCAATATTATTGTACTTTGAGATGTAATGAATGAGTGAACAGATACAGTAAAGCTTGAGTGGCGGCGCATATAATACAGTTTCGAAATTAAACGGTTGTGCGATGTCGATAATGTAGGCGTGTATTGTCGGTAAAGTAGATCTATAACGTTAACTTTGGTAATGTAGAATAGAAAATATCAATATGGAATTTAAGATTTTATGTTTATCCTAACCATAGATCTATGTATATATTATCCTATAAAGTTAGCCGACTCCAGCCGAAAAATGTCGACAATGCAGATTCAAACTAATCAAACAAACACAGATTCAAACTAATCAAATTTTATGCCAGAATGTAATTATTTATATTAGACATTTTTATTTTGTTCTTCCTAAAAACCAACTGAAATGCATCTATAGTGACATGTCTGGAGAATATTTTAAAAGAAGTGCCTTCTAATAATTACCATTTGAAAAACGTCAGGTCAATTTTCATGTGGAGGAGTACGGGAAAACATACTGTTAAAGTTAGCCGAAAGTTTCCAGCCGAAAGATAATGCAGATAGTGTCTCGAATATAGCAAAAACCATTCAGGAACTCAAATTTAGAAGAATTTAGGATCGGGTTACATCATTCGGGTGAAGGAGAAATTATTTCAGTTTATAGGAATTTGAAAATCGATAGGAGCGAGAATATAAAGAGAGTTTAAAAATAGTCAAGACACTATCTGCATTATCTTTCGGCTGGAATCTTTCGGCTAACTTTAACAAGGTCGGGAAAACTCGATTGAATAGACCGCACACACAAAGTTTGAAAATTTCTAAAAATTGACTGTTTAGAGTGTCGTCATGGCTGGAATTAGATTCAAATGAAAGGTCTTATTGATGCTAACACCTGGAAAAAATTAATTTGAATCTATTTTATCTCTTTCCAGCCATGACACTTGAAATAGTCAATTTTTAGAAATTTTCTATTCATACACATTTTCCCGGACTCTTCTCATGAAAATTGACCTAAATTTTTTTCAAGTTTTGCTTGATATCGAGTTTCCTCAGTAATTAGATAGTTTTTTATTATATTTTTAATGATAAAAAAGTTTAATTTTGAATAATATACGAAATAAATATTTTTGATTGAAAAAGATATAACTGTTTAACACCAAAACTATTTATCTGCTTTATCGGAATTTTTCGCCTTACAACGAATCTGCATTACTGACTTTTACAGGTGGATACTACAAGTTATTTTTGAATCTGCATTGTCGGCATTTTCGAATGATACATTTTAGTTTTAGTTACAGTCGAATCTACATTATCGACATTTTCCGGCTAGAGCGAGTCGGCTATCTTTAACAGTATCTATATACTATATAATGAATGTCGAAGTTTTTGCCTATATAAAATTTGTTATTTCATGTACCACAAGTCAGAGCAGGATTGTTATATAAAAATGCATATGGCGGCCTCATATTGGAAAATAAAAACCTGTCAAACCAGTTTTTGTTTTTATTCAAAGTGACAGCTAAGTTTTGTACTTTGAAAAAATATTGAAATTATTAGTTAAAATAATAAAAATATTATAAAATAGTTAGTGGATTGTGTAGTAGTGCATCATGTTGTAATAAAAATTAGAAGTTTTAAATTAAAATGAAGTGTCGTGTGTAAAGCTGCCAAAACACACCTAAAAAATTACAGAAATGAATTTCTTACTAACAGTAAGTTTACCAAGTATTTATAAAAAATAAAATGTAAATTTTGTTAAGTAGAAAGTGATTTGTGGTAAAATTATCCTTAATTTAAGTTATAAATTGGAAAAAATTAAGAAAAAAATTGGTTGTTGGCGTGCGGTTTTTACTTTGTTGCTGTAAGTTTTATTACCAGTGCCACATTTTTCTTATTACTACGTGCTTTTCTTTTCATAATTATTTTTATTTTTAAATAGTTTTCATATTTTTTTTTTTTAGATAGTGAGGAATTAAAAAAACAATAATTGAACCCAATTGGCTTGGATGTACAAAATGCAAAATGTAAAAATGAGTAAAAATTAAATTATTTGCTCGTTATATTTTGAAACTAATTATTTAATGCCGTAGACAGAAACGATTCATTCGCTTCTTGTTGGTTCACGAGCCAACGACTAAATTTGACACCAGTATGGGATGAATAAAAATATAATTCAATTTACATATTTTTTTTAATTTTAATTCGGTTGAACAAAATTCTAAATAGGGCTCTGTTGATTTATTCACTTTCTCTTTCACTCTCCGAATTTGTGTCCGAAACTCCTTGGCAGCTGCTATTTGTTCTATGTAATCTATTCCTATGATCTTAACGAAAATATCGATAATGCAGTACGTCTACAATGCAGAGGTAGGTGGCGGTAGTTTAGATTGTTCCGATAATATAATGAGAAAAGTTTGCCATTCATATAATAGTCGATAATACAGAGTGTCTTTTTGTGAGTTTTAAATATTCGTCACTATAAATTCATTGATCAACTATTACTTTCCGATGTCTGTCAGACAATTTCTTAATAACACCTCTAAAATTATTGTTGGATTGATGACGCATAGGGAAAATTTAGAAAGTGGGACCATTTTATCGTCAATTAATTTAATAAAAAAATTGCCTAGGTTGATAAATATTCTGCTTCTGCATTACCGAAACAATAAATGTACTATCCACATTGTCAGACTAGGCTACCTTAAATTTTGACAAAAAATTTACGTATTATATTACAGGTGTATCATGTATCTATCTTTACGGCATTGCGGATCTTCTTTACCGAAATTTTCCCTAGTTATTTGCAATCATGCCGACCAATTTTAAGGGGAAGCAATACAATTTTTGTTTTCAAATATTTTAAAAATGTTTTAATAAACTAGGTTTTATTTTTGTTTATTCAATACAAATTCCAATAGGAAGAGGGAAAATAAAATAACATAACAGCAATTTTATGTCACGAGAATTGGCCCCAATATCTATCAATGCAGGTTAAAGTTTATGTGAGGTCATCATGCCCGAAATCTAGTTTTCTTGTGAAATCTATACTTAAAAATTTGTGTAGCTCGCGTTATTCATTTGTCAGCGGGCTATTGTAAGCGGGCTATTTTTGAACTCCGGTCTAAAAGCAAAATATCCATGCAAAGTTTCAGGCCATAGGTTATGTGGAATTATGGTAAGATTTCCGAAAATCCTCAACCATGTCTGAAAGCTCCTTTTCTCGTAACTGATCTATATTCAAAAATTCGCGGCGTCATTTGTCGTGTAAGCGAGTCATATTTTTAGGCTTGGCCTTTAAAACTGAACATGCATGAAAAGTTTCAGGTTAACGTTTATGTGCGATCATAGTTAAATCCCTCAAATTCTCTAAATTCTCTTCATTTATCGTGTATGTGGATTATATTAGCTGGGTTTCTTGATGCTTGGATCTGATCCAATTCAGTTCATGTTTCACGAAACAATGCAAAGGCGCTTAGTAGATTTCAAATCAAAATTTGTGATCTAAAACAAAATTTGGATCAGGTTTTTCGTAAAAAGTTTGAACTGATCCAGATCAATGTGCGTCAAGAAATACGACAATTATTAGGCTTGGGCCTAAAAACGAAATGTCCATGCAAATGCCCATCACCTCACGAGAACAGGAGATTTCAGTCTTGTTATTCTGTTTCTTGGAGATTTTACAGACAATGTACAATGTAACACATAACACATTAAAAACGCAGAAATGGTTGAGGAATTTCAGAAATCAAACTATCATCAAACATAAACTTACACCTAAGAATTTGCATGGATATTCTATTTTTCGGCCCGATCCGAAAAATATGGTCCGCTTGCACGATAAATAAATAACGTGAATTTTCATAAATACAATATCCCAAATTAATAATTATTAGGTTTGATTAGTTTATTTATTTCAAAAAAAAAATATCTTAATTACGTTTTCTTCTAAGATTTGGTCGGTAATGCAGTTATTACTTGAAATGGCTGGTTGAAATGCAGATAATGCAGTTATTGATATTATTGCGCATCCTCTAGCAATGTGTCGATAAATAAGATTTTACTGAAGTTTGTCGAAATCTGCATCATCGACAAATTTTAAGGGAAAATAAAATAATTATTTAACAAAATGTTTAATTATAAATAAGTAAATCGAATCGATAAAATTATACAAATTTATTGTTTATGTCTATTAAATTTCAAATACATTATATACATGCATATATGAAAAAAATTGTATATGATAACTCGCCCGCGAAATTAGTAATTCTTTTGTCATGCAAGCGTGCAACAATTTAAATGTTCAGGCCGTAGTAGACAATATCCATTCACGTAAAATTTCAGTTGAAAGTTTATTTGGGCTCGTTGTTAGATTTCCGAAAATCGTCCACTATGTCTGAAATTTCATTTTCTCATGAACATTTGTCGTGTAAGCGGGATATATTATTAGGCTCAGGCCTACAAACAGAATATCTGTACAAAGTTTGAGGCCAAAGTTTATGTGGGATTTCGTGTAGTTCGTTCGGATTTTTTCAGACATGGTGGAGGATTTTCGGAAATCTAACTATGATTTCGCACATAAATTTTGGCCTCAAACTTTGCATATATATTCTGTTTGTAGGCCCGAGCTTTAAATTTTCACTCGCTTACACGAAAAATGAATTATGTGAGCTCCGCTGATTCTCGTAGACACTACGGCACAACTCTATCGCAAATTGACCGAAAAGTCTGTTCTAACTCCGATTTTTACCATAGTAAACGATTTACCCGTGATTGGCCCGCATCCTTAGAGCTTGTAATAAATTAGGTAACTTTATCCAATGTGCATAATATATCGCAGAACCGATTTGAATATGATGTTAAAATTTGTTACAACAACACCACCATGGCTAAACCAAAAACTAAAGCATTTTAAAATTTTGCTTTAGCTGAAGATAATGCAGATTTGCATTAGTTGAAATAGCTGAATAGCGCTGAAACAGACAAAGCAAAAATGCTTTGTTTCTCAACAAAATACAGCTAATGATTCCTCGCAATATGTCGATAAAGTAGGTTTTTGCCGAAATGTCGATAAAATTTCGACCGAAATGTCGATATTACAGTTTAAATATTTTTTATGCCGTTTACATTGTGGGTCGAGTCAACTTGTAGTTATCTGCAGGTTAACCTTGAAGTTAACTTTTAGTGTTTATATTAGTAGAGCTATTTTTGAATTGAGTCCAAAAAATTTTAAATTGTCTAGATGAATGCAATGGGAGAAGGGAAAAAATCACAAAAAATATGCTTTCGTATATACCACTTTCGTAGATCTAGATACCACTGCTCACACAAACAAATTAAATTAATATATTTTTTTTTTATTTTAGTTTTATTTTTCTTGTTGTTTTTCGACTCGACCTAAGTCCAAGTTAACTTTTGGTGTTTATATTGAAGATTCAACCTAGGTTGAACCTGGGTTCAATCTCCAATATAAACAGTATAATTATGAATTCCCTCTCAATATGTCGATAAAGTAGTTTTTCCGATGAAATTTCGGCTGTAATGTCGATAATGCAGTTTTTATGTCAAATTTTCTGCTAAGTTCAGTAGTATGTTTTCGATAATGCACTTCATTAGCAACAATCATGAGTAATTTTAGTTCATTTGTGGAATTTACATTAACGACATTTTACGACGATATTTCGATTCTATTGACGTTCTGTATTTATGAATCATAATCAGCGTCGCTCTGTCGGTAATGTTAATGGACGGTTGCTCTAAACGCTGATAAAGCTAGTTATGGGTCAACATAGTAGAACTATTGGACTTGGAAGTGGCAAAAGGCTAATTACAAGCTCTCAACTTCTTCTAATTTGCTTACAACAGAATCGATGTTTCAATCCAAGTAGGCTACATGTAATTAAGAAACATAAATTTACTTCACTAATGCTATATTTATACCAGTCGCTAATCGCCGAAGTCCGAAAATGTGGGTTTCGATGTGGTTTCGACGGTAATCGGCCCACCGGAAGTGGATAATATACTATATTAAAACAGAAAAATTATAAATGAAATTTTCATCGAAACTAGTACATGTGTACACACACGTAAAGACTCAGCACATGACGCAATGATTTTGGCGAACGTCGACTAACCGGAAGATGCTATAGGTTCCTTTTCGCCAAAGCTGCAGAAAATAAATAACACGGCGCAATTTGAAAGATAGGGCGGTTGATATAAAATCGTTGCTGTATTGACATATTACCTTTGTATGAATCATAAAATTATAAAAGAACTAGTAATTAAGTTTGATGTATTGTCGATTTCCGGACATTGGTGATAAAAAGATAGGTGTTGACCGCTAAAGCAACTTCATGCAATTGATAAATTCAGAATGTCTCGTCAAAGAATCTTATTTGAAATCTCCCAAAAATTTATGTTGACCAAATAGGTTACATACTTGGTTTTCACCAACCTAGGAGTGCACTAACAAAATCATTATTGACCCTTTGACGTTAGCTGCTTTTAGTTGTATTAGCACCTGTTCTGTTACTGATTGGTTATTTCATCGTAAAAGCAAAAAAAAAATAACAGGTGTGTGCCATATAATTTCGAATCGGCCCACTATCAATTTGAAAATTTGGAACTAAAAATAACTTTAAATAATATTTGTGTGAGCGCATCAAATTGCCTAAATTTCCAATATTCAGGATAAAAAGGCCCTATGACTGAAATGCTGAGGGTTTACTTGTCACTGCACCAGACACTTGATATTAAAGAAATTTGAATTATTTTGTAAACATTTTTTCAAACCACCTGTTGCTGGTAGTGTTGCGGGTTTTTAGACACAAACTTTATAAGACTTACACTTACACTCCCGGTATCCGTCAACCAGAAATTTTCTTATTAGATTTTTTTTTCTTAAACGCGTTTAAATTAATCGCCGGTATTCTGAATACTGAAAATATAAAAAAGTATTTTTAATTTGGAATCATACATAAGAATTATCATAACCATTACAAATCATCGCACACTACCAATTCAAATCAATGGTGTGCGGAAAATACTACAAATCTCGCTTTTCCACACAAAAAATAATAAACTATTACGTTGAAGAAGGAAGTTGTACAAATTAAAAATTGAAATACTGTTGTCTTGCTTACTCGAACGAACGTTATTAAATAAATTCATTACGTGAGTTAATTTTCTGTTTTTGTGTGATGAAATTTGAATGAATCATCGCGGGTTTTTTTTTCTTATTGGAATGTATTTTGAAGGGGAATGTTTTGAAAATAGTTTTGAAATGAATGAATACAGATGGCAACCTATGGTAGTTGGTGGAATTTTATATCAACAAAATGCTTACCAAGTGTTGATGTTAATGTTAATTATTTTAGAATTTAGTCGGTTTATAATATAGAAATTAGATTCAAAAATGAATTTTGGTTAAAGTCCTGGAGTATGGCAATCGACCATGAAAAATCTCGTTTTCATGTCACAGTCACAAGGTGGAATTTGGATTCTAACTCTATGATCATGCTGAGTTTCAGGTCATTTCTTAACCAACCATAATGAAAATCAATTTGTTGAGTGAATTGAAATCTTATACAAATATTGGATGACGTCTAGAAGAAGTATTGTTAACCTTGAAATTGCTGACATCAAAATTATTGAAATAACCTCTTTCGGCTGATCCATTATCATTTTCGTTTAACATACACTTCCCTGGTTCTTGAAGATTAATACATGGCTCACAAGGTGACAACAATTCTACTTACGATTTAACATTCAAAATTCCGAGTAGCTTATTTCTGTCTCTTCAACTGTGCCATTATCCCGGTTGAATTTTTCGACATTTTTGAGCTCGTTTAGCTGATTTTCTAGCTGGCAGCTACTCCATGGTCTTAATCATGGTCCACCTTATTACATACAGTAATTTTAGCGTTATCTGCGCCACCGTTCTCCGAATGCTCGACCACTTTCTCGCCCACGTTACTTTCAACATTTCCAACAGCATTTGATGCAAATCAACAACTAATTGGGTAACCTCAGAACTACCAGATGGTCCGAGAACTGTTTCCACCTTCTCATGTTTGCCTTCCGGCTTTTCTTCTATCCTTCCTGTGCTTTTAACTATCACTTCGAACTAGTGATTTTTGATGGGTCTAACCCTTGCTTCCCCGCATAACATTAATTTTACACAGTCGCAATGATAATTTATTTCTGTGACCCGGACCGGTCAGTAAATTACGCACGGTGATTGGAATTTTTATTTGTAACCGTCAAATCTTCTAGAACTATCTTTTGGTATTTACAATACCACCGCCATCGCTGTCGCCAACGTTACACGGATGTTCCTTTTCAAATCCGGTTTATACCACTGGATTCTGAGTATCACTGAAAAATTTGACAGTTTACAACGAAAATTCTTGTAATTTACACATCTACCAAAATATCCCCAAAATACTGGAAATAATTTCTCAATAGTTTACTAATATTCCCTACTCACGGCGAACTCACATTTTCAAATTATATTTTTCTGAATGAGTAAATCATTCCAAATCGAAATTCCATATAAATATGATATGACGAACGAAATACATAAGGCGTTACTGTATTTAATTGATTTTAACTAGCATTTCTGCCATCTAGTTTTATTCTATTCCAAGCACACAAATATTCATTTACCCCTCCAAAAAAAATTCCAATAAGACGAAAATGAAAAAAGCATAACACAAATACATGAACACGAAAACGAGTATTTTATGATTCATTCAAATTTCATCACAGTAAAAAAAGAAAACAAACAGAGAATGAATTACACAAATTAAAAGGTGTATTGGTCGAAGCGAGGCAACATCTACATTTTTATATTATCTTATCTACTTTATCACACGGATTGCATTGTCTCGACGTAGTAAATTTTTTTTATTTATGGAATAGTACTTTTCTGTACATATTCATTGTTGTTTTGGACGTGTATTTGTGTATTTTATGTTTCATGTGAATTCTTGTGAATTGGAAATTTTTTCAGTTTTCGTAGTGCCGTTGACTGGTTTGAACGTGTTTGGGAAAATATACATAATTTTAAATTTTCCGATAAGAAAGTGTTTGTATTTTATCCGTGTCGAAACATCCGATCATGTGTTAATCGAATTTGCGTAAAGTAGTTTTTAGTAGTGAATTTCGTTTTAACATTAATAATTACTGTGTATCGTAGTGGGACATAAGTTGGCGTGGAGAATATTTCACCAAAACAATTTTGTATTCCGTCAACTTCAAGTGGCAACACTTGTATGATCATTGCATAGGTGAACTTGTGTTTGTGTATACATATATTTTGTTAATTAATTAAATAATATTTTTGATTGTGATTGTATGATAAATTTTTATTTTTTATTAGTGTATTTGTGTAATACTAAGTTGTTTTTACACCTGTGACGTGATATTAAGTTGTGAAGGCAGAAAGAAATACATAAAAAAAAATATTTTTTTTTATAACATCTTTTGTTTGGTATTGTGTGTATTTTGTATTTGTGCGGTAAAAAACAAGTCTCCAAAACGTTAAAAAAATATTGGTTGCTTATATTGGAGAGTTAGTTGAGGTGACATTTCGATAAAACGAAAATATTTAAGTATATCAACAAATCCTAAAGTTGAGAGGTGAATTTTAAGTATCTTGTGAAGTTCAAACCGGGAAATAGTATTTCTCGAAACGAATCCAAAATGTTCAATCGAAAAAGATTATTTGTAGCAATCGTGTTCATCAGTTTCTTAATAGGTAAGTGCATGCACCATTTTTTGTTTCAATGTTACGATTTCGAGCAGTAACACTCTGCGCTTACTGCCTATTTATAGCACTTAACAATATTTAAATTCAATTAAACCAAGTGCGATTAGGTAGTACAGTAGTATCGTAGACAATAAAACTATACGAGGGTCGATCAAGAAGTACTCGTGTTAGGAATAAAGACGCAAGTTTTCTAATTTTTTTTTTCATTTTTCAATGTAATCTTTTACCAATGTAATCTCCTTATACACTTTTCCCAACGTTTCTGCCATTTCTTTAGCCCCTCCAAAAAATACGATTTCTAAAACTCTTCAAAATATGCTTCTGTCTCGGCGATAAACTACTCGTTTGAGCTGAATTTTTTTCCTCCAAGTCAAGTTCTCATGTTGGAGAACAGAAAGAAATCGCGGGGGCAAGGTCGGGCGACTACGGTGGGTGCGGCAATTTCAACAATTTCGGCAATCGCGGCAATTCAACAATTTCGGCAAATAAGGCAAGTAAGTTCTCATGCTCAAGAACTTACACTGCTGAACAAATTCAGCATAAACTAAAATTTAAACCTTTCGCAGGCTTTCAATTTCGGGTACAGCATAAATTCCCCGAATATTTAATAAAGACGGAGGATTAATGAAAGTACAAATTTCTTCATCTTTATACCAAATTACGTCCTCTTTTTCAGGCCATTTCCAATTTTGGCCGCTCATTTGCATCGTTTTTATGTATTCGCCCACTTTTATTTGTATCACCATCCCAGGAAAATATTCTTCTTCCAGGAACAGATTTCCTTTTAATTTTTTCAACATCATTGTCATCATTAATTTTAGGAGTTGGAGGTTGCGGTTGTTCCTTATCTGTAGTGTGGTTATGCACTTCACCTATTTCTTTCAAGTTCCTCTCCTCTCTTTTTTTGGCTCGTGCTAATTTTTCCGCTAACGATTTTTCCTTCTCAGGTTCTAATTTTTGGAGATGCTCAAAATAAGTATTTGTTGGATGAAGGAAACGCATCAGGCGTTAATTTTTTTCTTATGAATTTTTTTTTGATTTTCTGGAGGTTCAGGATGATAAAACGAATTTTTAAACGGAGTGTGAAATTCGAGCAGCTAGGCTGTTGATCAGTTTTCGAAATTGTTGTTTCATTTCTTAAAGGTAAATGAATTTTTGGTGAATTCTTCTCGACTGCTTGTGATGTAATATGCACAATTTCCTCCAAAAGAGCTGGTGTTCTATCTGGGGTCTTAGCTGGTGCCAATAGATCGTTAGGCGAAATGACAAAGTTTATCATCCAGGATGATTCCTAATAATATAGAAGTATTATCGATGCTTGGTAGTACATTGACACTTTCTTTTTTTAGATCATCCCAAAACTAAAATAGGTTTCCATCTTTAATGTCGCCCATCCATATATTGCCAGATTTTTTAAACTCCTGTAGTTTATCATTTGGCAGTCTTTGCTCATTGGTCTTTGCATTTCTAGAAGCTTAGAATAATCAATCACGTTTGCATCGAATAGGTATAGCCCGGACGTTGTGAATCCATTTACGATTGTTTGCTTCTTGAGAGCCTGTTCTAAACAAATTTTAAGAAGAGGCGCAAAATCTACTCTACTCAACTTGACGTTTTTGTTTTCAATTTTCCAGTTTCTTAGAACATTTCTCCATTCATTTTTAATTGAATGGAAGCATGCAATATCCAACGGTTGAAGCAAATGTGTCGCGTTCGGAAGTAAGGCAATTAAAATAATTTGATGGTCTCTGCAAAACTCAGCCAAAGGAAGAGACAGATGAGATATACATATGTTCATCCATAAATAGGGAATTGTTTTTTGATTTAACCAGCTAAAGATAAAATATATTAGTACTCAAAGAACTTTTGGCACGTCATCCATCCACTCTCAGGCTTCTCAATACTCCAATCTGGTGGATACTTTTTTATTATATTAAGTGGAATTTTCTGATAAGAGTAGAGTACCATTGGTGGATCCATTTCACCATCAGAGCGCCAACTGTACCCAAGACGGTTTGACAATCCTTTTCGTCGTTTGCAATCCTGTTGTAAACTTTCTTAGACCCGTTCCTTACTAAAACGGCTTCCTTCTGCGGGCATAAAAAAAATGCCGTTTCAACAGCCTAAAAACGCGGGATGGATCTTTCAAGACATTTTGAAAATGTTCTTCTAGAAATGAAGATATTCTTCCAAAGATCATTTTCTGTCGTATATCATTTTCTGTGATATATGTTCTAGTAACCGTTAAATTTTATGATTGAGTGTCTTCCTTCATCAACAGCGCTACACTGTCAATCAACCGACCTTTTGTGACTGGAAAGCCAATCTTTCCCATGTGTAGTACCCATTTTACAGCCAGATCATCCTCTTTCTCGCTTAAAATTGTTGGTGGTCCGCTTTTCTTGTTCCAGGCTGTTTTACCTTCCATCTTCGCTAAAAATTTTGCTTGCAGCACTATACATGCCATTCCTAGTTGTACAGCCTCGACAGCTTCATAGAGCGCATGTTGACTGTACTTAGGCCTTTCGTGTTTTTTTCATCATTATATAATCTGAAAGGGAAGTCCCAATTATCGGCATAATCTTCACATATTGTCGGCCTAATTATAAATCGTACTTTATAAATATTTTTAAATTAGTGATCATTCCAGAATTTCGCATTTGTTTTCTAAATATAAAAATAAATTCTAGCCAAATTTTGATAAAAGAATCAAACACCCATTTTATTGCAAATTCATTTTTCTAGCTAAGGTTTTCGAAATATTTGCAAGAATCGAAAAGCTCCTGTATAAGTTGCCACGATGAACGATTGAACGAGCCCAAAAATCACTAGGATCTCGAAAATTTTAGAAAACCCTTAGCCTGAAATTAGAGAGGACAAGATGAACGAACTTAGCGTTTTTAATGATCGTCAAAACTCACCAATATGCTCGCCAAACGTGCTAGTTTGCAACCGTTAGGGCTTCTTGCAAAATTTCTAATAATTTTAAAGGGGTTCCCGATTATTAAATTTAGTCCGGGACGTGGCGCGCCAGAAATTAAGATAAATTCTTTGTTTAAGTATTTGTGGTATGATTATTTTCTAGTTTAAGGAAGATGGTGTACTATTGAATTTTTATCTCTCAAAAGCTCTATCTAAGTATGTATATTCGAAAATAAAAAGTAATTTTTTTAATTAAGAGCAAAAACACCAAAATATTAGTCCTGCCATTTGGTATACTTACGGATGGATTAAAAGTTAGTTAATCTTTTAAACGAAATAATAACAAATGATGTACGAGTTAATTACATTTACAAATAAATGGTAAGATGAATAAGATGTGACCAACGCCCGATTTTGTTTTACATCCCGGAATTTTGGACCGGAAACTGTCTTGTATGATCAAAAATCTTTATTCTTGTTTGAATTATAGAAAACCAACGATGTTGTTTTTTGTAAATGCTATAAGCTGCCACTTCCGGAACACAAATTCTTTAATTTGTTTGTGAGTATGCTTGTTCCTGTCTAACACGAAAATATTTATCTGTATGGTTGAAGAAGGTGATAGAGTTGTGGTGGTATAAGTTTCAGCAATAGACTGTCGTGCCAAATTTTGTCAAAAGCCTGAGCCACTTCAAGAAACACTGCTGGGGCATATCCTCTTTTCTTAAAGTGCTTTTTCTATGATATCCGTTATCCTACGATAAACTTGATCTATTTTGGAATGTCTATCTCGAAATTCATTTTTGTGTATTGTGATGGTTCTTTTACTTAGTTTTTAATATTGATGTAATAGGGTCATAGTGATATTGGTCTGTGGGAGGTTATTTCGTTGGATGGTTTTTCTGGCTTGGATAATCATAATCACTATAACACAAATTTCTTTATCTTTGAGCTGTTAAGAACTTTCTTGTTATCAGGTCAAAGCCTGGCACTTTTCTTAGATTTTCTTCATCACTTCCGAGGTAGTCGACGTGTGTTTTTGACCTTCAGTATCTTCTATTTCTTGTATTTATTCGCTCTCCTGTATCTCATTAGGCTGAAATATACCCTCTTGGCGATCAGCAAAGGCTTCTGCTCTTTGTTCAGTTCTTCTTGCCCAAGTTCTTTTGCTTATTCTTATGGGTGGAATCTGAGATATTGGGATTTTTATTCGTTTTGATGTCTTCCACAATGAATAGCCATTATCTTTGCCATATGTTAATACTCGTAGATATACTATGTTGTTACTTCAGATTTATATTCTTTAGTTTTCTCTTTATTCGCTGGGTCAAATTGTAAGTGGTTCTTATTTTATATGATCAGTGTGGTTCAAACTAGATAAGCGACATTCGAAACGCTTCTCTTAACGAACCGATAAACATACAGAAACTGTTACGAAATTGTCTGCTTCTCCTTGAACTAGCTCTAAAAGTACCATAACTTATTGTTGAACTCATTTATTCAATGAACATGTTCCATTTTCTACATATAAGTGCTTGGTTGGCAAACTTAAACGCGATAAACATATGCGCAAGTGCAGCTAAATTTTTGAAATTATTATGCTTTCCCAACCCTTAACGATTTCAATAATAACAGCTAGCACATAATTCGAAGATCTAACGCTAGTAGCTAGGTGTTAACATTATCTATTCTAAATTGACATCATCAATCCCTAAGCTCTAATCTCAGCAACAAAAAAGGAGTCCATCAACATTACTGATCGGAATCAGAAGAAAAGCCTCTCATAGCTCGTATAGAGAATTAAGCAACCAAACGCTGAAATTGTACGGTAAAACTTTTAGGTTAGCATATTGTTTAATCCGGAAATTTATACAGGGTGTCTGCATTTAGGAGGCCTATCATTTCCGCCCTGATTCCTTGGCTCTGAGTCTGAGTTACAAACTGGGTGTTTTACGAATTTATTGTTGCTCTTTGTGGTCTTGCAAATTTCATATAAGTATTAAGTATTTGAAAGTTGACCAAACATCATTTTTCTAACAAAGAAATAGAAAGAAAGCAAATAATATTCTTGGTGTAATATTTCTGGCGTTATGCTTTAGATTTACCTTAAAAGTGTGTATATTTTCTGTCACCTCTTCTAAAGTATCACTACCGCTGGTTCAACATTCTGAAGATCTCGCTGACGTTTTATTGAAAAAAAATCACCTCTAATCTCCAGTGTGCAGCCGTTAAATCCTTTTGAGACATTTACTATTTTAGAGCCGCATGGTCCGGTGATTGTCTTGAATGTAAATTTTTCGATGTAATAGAGCTTTACCATCGCGAGGCGTTCTAATTTTGAAGTCGAGCAGTATTGTTTCATTTTATTTGATTTGGTTGACACAAACGGGTTTGGCTGTGCAGCACATTCGTTTGTCTTGTGGAGTAAAACTCCTCTATGCCTTCTGTGCTTGCCTGAACAAAAAACCTCTTATCATAGTCAGAGCTAATCTAGAGGCCATCTTTACATTGCTTGATTTTGTCATATTGTGCGAATTGAACTAAGTACTTCAGTCTAAAAGAGAGGCTTATTTTTCTTCAACATAGACGCAATCGGTGATGACCATCTTTAAAATTTAGAACAAACCTTCAGTATCGCCTGTTCTAACGAGGTATCACCTTATTTGTTTCACCTATATTAGAGGAGTGCAATTTACTACATCCTCCAGTCAAAAATCTGACTTACGTAGTTCGTCTTCACCTAATGAATATCCTAAATATTTGATTTAACGAATCATAAAATTACACATACTAATATTCACTGTTAAACCTGCAACTCTCAATTTCTCGGATGTAATTCTTAATCAATTCAAACGATGATTAACAGTTTGATGGAAATAAATGAAATTGTAGTTCGTTGGGTTTTACTGATATCCATGACACATTGAAGCAGAAACATTCCATATTTGCAATGGTATTACGTAAAATTGATGAAGCCTTGATCACTCGGTACGAGTGTCTAGTAAAAGAAGAAGCCGGTTAGAAAGTCCGAATGGTCAAAGTCCTCAAAGGTTCAGCCTTGGGATTAGAATCGAGTTTTACCTACTTAATTCAGTTTGCTTTTAATCCAGATTCAACTGTTTGGCTTTCACACTAGAATTGTAAATTCTGACTCAAAATTGATATCATAATTTGCTTTATTTGGTTGTATAATACAATATAGACAAAATAAATTTCGCCGTTTTGTTTGGTTATTTTACTACAAACAATTTAAAGGTGTTTTTTCGACTGATAGAACTTGAAATTGTAAAAAATAAAACAAAAAATTAAATTTTTATGAAAAATATGCGCTGGTAGATCTCAGTATAATCTGGCAAATCATCATGAATAGACTCACGCTTGAACAACGCTACGAAGTTATTAAAATTTACTTTGAAAATCAGTCGTCGTTTCGCGCAACTTATAGACGACTTCGTGATTTTTATGGCACACATAATCGTTCATTGTTAATAAACAAAATTGCCGAATATGGAGTGAGACCCATTCACAAGAGACCCTACAGACTCCATTACATCCAGAAAAATGCACTGTTTGGAGCGGTTTACTCGCTGGTGGCATCATCGGACCTTATTTCTTCAAAAATGAGGCCGGGATCGGTTTACGGTCAATGTAGATCGTCACCGCACCATGATCAATGATTTTTTATTTGCAAATATGGATGACATTGATCCGGACTTGATGTAGTTTCAACGCGTTACGTGCTATACGGCGACCGCAACCATCGACTTATTAAAATCAAAATTTAGCGATAAGTTGATTTCGAGAAATGGGCCTGTCAATTGGCCTCCAAGGTCGTGCGATTTGACACTTCTCGATTATTTCCTGTGGGGCTATGTGAAGTCACTGGTTTATACTGATAAACCAGAGAGAATTGACGCCTTGCAGGCCAGCATTGCTCGTGTTATTCGTGACATAAGACCAGCAGTGCTCGAAAAAGTGGTCCAAAAGTGGACGTCTAGAATGCGTTTCGTCAAGAACCGCCGCGGTGCCCATATGCCTAAAATCATTTTCAAATATTAATGCCATGTATTGATCTTTCGAATAAAAAAAAAATTTTGATTACAATTTAATTTTTTGTGCTATTTTTTACAATTTCAAGTTCTATCGGGCTTAAAAAACACCCTTTACTCTTCCATCTTTTAATTTTCGTTTAATTAAATGCAACTGTCGTCTATTAATCAAATTATTAAATCAGAAATTTAAAGTTTCAAACAAAAGATAAAATTTGGTTCGCTTATCAATCGCTATGTGTGGCGCTGTGATCACTTAATACAGATTTTCTTCCAAATCTCAAAATTTTTGAAGAATTAGGCTAAACTTTCGAGGTAATATGGATTAAGTAGTGTAATCTAACTTGTTTGGACTAAAAAAAAATCTAGATTACTTCACAAATCGAAATTACTAATCCCAAATCTGGACGTCTCAATATGGAGTAAACATATTGAAATATTTGTTCTTTTTGTAATTACATTTTAACAAATTAAGTACATATATCAATATAAAATTTAAATGTGCTGTTTTAATCAATCCATAAAAATTTCCCTTGAAACTTAATCGAAAATTTCAAAAGAACACTCAACTTAAGCCGTGTTTTATTATTCGAGACCTATCCGGCACCGAATGGGAAATTTCTACTGAAACTGCAGCTATTATTCACAGGTGTCGCTGTACTATAAAAATTAAAAATAAATTAATCCATAAAATAAACATTTAACGACCTGAAATATACCAATTGACATTTATTTGGACATGACGTTATAAACAAGAATTCATTTTGCTGCGTTTTAAGTTTTTATTGTAAGATTAAGTTTCTAATGGTTTAAGGCTTGTACAAAATAATGGTTATTTCCCATTTCCCATTGAAATGGAAAGCGCTCTTGATAGCGGCTTCCGATAAATAGGTAGATCAAAAAATATTAGTTTTGAGTTAAAAAAATTAATTATATGCAAAAATAGCGCGCTAAATATAGCGCTAATAATTATTATCTATAAACATAGAAAATTGGGTTCTGCGGATACATCTATCGGGCGCTAATGAAAAAACACGGCTTTTAGTTCATATTTTCACTGCTAGTATACTTATAATTTTATCTTATGTCGCGCTTATATTTCATAACAAGAGAACGTGAGATAACTTTTGCCACTCTATAAGAGAGGTTTTCATTTCTATCACTTCAGAAGCCTAAGATTTGAAACGCGGCTTCTCATTTACATGAAAATTGTTCAATTGTACAATTAAGGTGGCCTGACGTATCTTTATAGAGTATACAGTACTCCTTTCAGCTACGGAATATTCTTCAATTTATGTGACTAGCCCCCATGGAGATTACATTCCTTTAGCACAATGGCATAGATAGAAGCTAAAAGAAGATTAAAATTTTGAAATATTGCAAAGATGTCGTTAAATGTATTTTTTTAAAATTCAAATTCAACTATAACCGTTTCTGGAATTTTGGTTCGATGGTAATAAGGAATTCGTAAAATTTCATTAATCATATATAGTAAAAAATGGAAGAAACATATCAGACAAAGGTTCGAATAGTTGTTTCCTCATTTTTATTAATTTATTTTAACAAGTACCTCACTAATAAGCAGTACTACATACGAATCTGTCAAATCTAACAAGCAACTTTCAAAATTGTACTTCTAGGTGGTAAATAGATTATGATTTGTTAATATTGACAATTAAAATTATAAATTACTGACTCCGAAAATCTCACTGGCAAAAAAAGATAACCACTAAGACTTAAATTTTTTTACGGTATGTACTAGGCGCTTTATCATAACTTATTTTTCAAATTGAATTTTAATAACGTTTGCTACATTTTCTTTAAGTGTTCTTTACTAAAGTAAGGATAAGTTGTGCATGTTCGAGTGATTTTTCAGTAGTTTTTTTTTACTACATTTATTTTTCTAAACGATATTCAGTAAAAAACAAATCACAGAAAGGATCAATGTCAAAAAAATTTCGGCTTCAGCGTCTTTTCAGTTTTTGGATTGATGTACCTAATAAAATGGAATTCAGCGTAAAACTTATACATATATAGACTTCGTTTCTTGGGCCCTGCATTCGATAGCTGTACGGACAGACTAAAATTTCACACTTAGGATGTTTTCGGTATCAGTCTAAACAGCTTAACATTATGACGTGCTGCCACTGGGCCAAACGATTGATTCTAATCTATACTGTCGACAACTAACGCGTTTAAGGCACGCAATTCAGTTTAAACGTCCAGAATTGATCAGCAGAAAGGGCGTTGTGTTCCATCATGATAACGCTAGACCACACATCATTGATGACCCTTCAGAACAGAAAGCTTGGCTGTGAAGTTTTGATGCACCCACCATATAGTCCTGACCTTGCACCATCGGACTACTATTTGTTAAGGTCCATGCAGAGCCATCTATAGATTTTACATTAAATTCAAAAGAGGCCTGCGAAAATGAGTTGTCTCGATTTTTCGCCTCTAAACCACAGAAGTTCTACAGTGATGGGACCATTGCTCTACCAGAAAAATGGCAAAAGGTAATCGATCTAAATGGCACATATTTGGTTTAGTAAAGCTCATTTGAAATATGAAAATTCTTTGTTTCAATGTCATCCAAAACAGACCACAAACTAATTCCCCCTACCCTTTATTTACAAACCTCCTAAGCATCTAAGTATGGAATTGCCACATCAGGTTTGCTAATTTCTGCCAAATTTCACTGGCACCTGCTAATTTATCGAGAAAGCTTAATTATGATGTTTCGTCTAGAATCCAACGTAGGCGGTAGTTAGAGGGGCTAATATTTAGTGATTTTTTTAGTTATCAAAAAACGTCATTTCTGTGGATAAATTTTGGAAAAGTGACAACTTTTGTTGAAAATTAATTAATATTAATATTTTTATTTTTATTCGTTTTTATCATAAAAGCTACGGTTTTCAAAATATTTGCAAGCTTCGAAAAACCTCCTACTTCAGCAAGCTGCCACTTTCGATTGACCGGGTTCGTCCAGAAATCACTAAGATTCCCAAAATTATAGCAAGTGCTTAAGTCTAAAATTTCGCCACGATTAGGCAATACGTGTGGGCTGTAGAAAGAACACCTACTTAGTCCAAACGGTTCAATACGCAGAGGTTTGAAAACCACTTTTCTTGCTGTAAATCTGCAAAAAGCTTGAGTTCGAAAAATCATAGTTAAGAACTATACTTTATTTTACTTTGTATAAAAAATGTTTATGGGTGCTGCTGGGTCTGAATTTGATTAACGAACTTAGCATTTTAAATGATTATCAATACTCGGCCTTATGCTCTTCAACTTAAGGTGGTTAAGCTCAAGTTATTCTGACGATAGTCTCAGACATTTTCTTTCTACAAAACGTTAAAGCCAATGTTACGTTATTAAAGGCTTCTTACAAAATTTATAATAAAGGTGTTACCGATCATTTATTTGGTTCTGCAGTACAAAAAAGTGTTAAATTTTTAGAGCCTTTAATGAATTCATTCCTTCTGTCTTATTTTTGGTAAGGTTATTTTCTAGTTCAATTTAACGCCTTTTTAATTATGAGCACAAAGGCATGAACAAATTAGTCCTTTGTTTTGAAATGCTTAAGGATGAATTAAAAAGTAAATGAAAATATTTTTTAAAATAAAATTAACTATAAGCTTACGCATTTTATATAAAAATAGTGTTCACTTTCAAAATAAAATGTTTTATTGAGCTAAACCTATGGTTTTATTGCACTGTTTTATTTTATCAGTATTCAAAAATTTGCTCACGAGACCTTTTAGGTAAGCCTATTCTCTAACCCGGAAATTTGTACATGGCGTGTGGGCTTAGAATGCTTATCCATTCCGGGATGATTCCTTGGTTCAATCTGTTAATAACCGGGATTGAACGTTAATTTTTGATTTCCTTTGAGTCTGAGTTACAGAGTGTTGAAAAAGTTGGTTGTTCTTTATGGTCTTGCGAATTTCACATTGGAAATATACTCGAAGGTTTGTTTGACCGTTTTTGTCTAATAATAATTAAGGACATCTAACTGTTTCTAAAGTTTTCTAGCAACAAGCAACAAATAATATTCTTGGTGTAATATCTCGGGCACCATGCGTTTCAGTATTCACAATTTCCATGCTGGAATAACATAGAGGCATTGATTCGATTTTAGTTCAATTCGGCTCTAAATCATTTTTAGATTTTCATATAATTCAGGAAAAATAACATAAAGAATCATGTAGATTGTAGAACTAGTATCGTTAGATTTAGCTGAAAAACGTAGTTGCTCAGTGCCTTTTTCTAGAATAGCACATTATACTCGCAACCGAGCAACTGGTTTATCATTTTAACGTCCCCGCTGACGTTTTTAAAATCAAAACCACGAAAATTTAAACTATAGTGTAAGCCTGTCAGTAAAATCCTTCTGAGATATTGACCATTTAAGACTTTATTATTGCGAGGCATTCCAATTTCGACATCGGGCGCATTTTGTTCTGTTGACCGAAAATCTTTTATTATAGTCATAGTTAATCTAGAGGCCACCTTAACAGATGCTTCATTTTGTCAAATGCGACTTGGGTTTCACCAGTCGATAAGAAAAGCTTATTTTCTTCAACATAGTAGCAATCGATGATATTGCATTTTTAAAATTTAGAACAAACCTGCACCACTGGAGGAGGGAAATTTACTATATCATCGATTTCTATCTTTATTCAATGAATATCCCAATTATTTGATTTGACGCCTCATAAGGTTACTCTTGCTCATATTTACTGTTAAACCAGCAGCTCTCAATTTCTTGGATGTAAATATGAATCAATTCAAACGATGATTAAAAGTTTATGGAACTATTAATGTTCTAAATATAATAAATGAAAGCTTTTTCTCGTACATCGTGTGGTTTTACGGATATCTATGAGACGATACATACTTAGAAGCAGAAACATTGCATATTTGCCCAGTGGTATTACATAAAATTGATGACGCTTTATTCTTGGTACGGATGTCTAGTAAAAGTAAAAACAATTTAGAAAATTCGATGTACTTAGACTGCTCAGCCTTAGGATTAGTAATCGAATTTTACCTAATCTAGGTTGCTTATAATCCAGATTCAATTTTTTATCTTTCAAACTATAATTGTAAATTCCGATGTATTTCGAATTGCCTTGCTTCTTGCGGCCTTCTGCAAAGGTATCACAATTTGTTTTGTTTGGTTGTACGATACAATCACTTAGTACAGATTTCCTTCCAAATCTCAAATTTTTTGAAGAATTAGGCTAAGCTTTCGAGTAATATGGATTAGTGTAATCTAGCTGGTTTAGACTAAAAGAAAATCTAGATTACTTCACAAATCGAAATTACTAATCCCAAATCTGAACGTCTCAATATGGAGTAAACATATTGAGATATTCGTTCTTTTTGTAATTACATTTTAACAAATTATATCAACATAAAATTAGAATATATATTTGCAATCAATCCACAATAATTTCCCTCGAAACTTAATCGAAAAAAACCGATTATCATTTGAATCGGCATGGCCAAAAATGTAAATTTTGAAATAACATTCAACACAATTAAAATGAATTATTTTGATCTTAAGCTGGATTTTGTTGAGAGTTTTGGAATTAGCAGTGTTGGTTTCTGACAAGAAAACTGTCCATCTTAGTTGGCCTATTTATCAGTAGTAAGTAGTCGATTTATATAAACCTCAAATTTTTTTGTTGTTTTAAAACGGCATTTGAATTTAATTACTATTGATATTATTAAGGCAAATTAAGAAACACACATTGCTAAGTTCAAAACTGGCAAACGTAAGCTTTGAAAAATTCGTTTTTTTTAAGTTGTGCTATTGAATAATAGATGTCTCTATTTTATATTTAAAAGTTTTCGGCATTGCATTGAATATTTTATAAAATTACTCTAAGTATAGAAAACGCAAAAAGTGTCAAAAATTGAAGCTCGTTTCAGATACATCCAAGACACGTATTCAACGTTATCGATAAATAAATCGTGTCTGAAATTTAATTGAAATTTGCTAACTAAATTAAGATTTAGCAATTTCGGTAATATTTTTAGGCTCACCAAACTCTTTTTCGTAGTATTCTCATACATTTTTCCGCGAAAACATGGAGTATAAGCCTTCAAAACCCCTCAACTTTTGAAGCATATTATGCTGGTTTTGGAAATATGTTCCCCCTATATTTGTTCCCCTTATATTTGGATGTTCTATTTAAAAAAAAAATATTGAACATTTTTTTGGCAAAAATTGTTAGGTGAAGGAGGCCCCTACACATCTCCAGGCATTCTTGAATCCATGTATTCCGAGTGTGTGACGAATTTTTGTAAAACTCAACCTTGCCGAACCCGTTATTTTAAAATTTTGATTTTAAAAATTTTAAATTTTTACGCGAATTTTATTACAGACAAAAATGTTCTTCAAAAATGAAATCCCCCTACTCCCTTATTTTTCTATCATGATCATCATTTTTTATGATCTGCTTAGAGGTTTTTACCTTATAACGTCCAGTCCAAAGAGTTCGAGAACTGAGAGCCAATTTATCTGGTTAATCGGCTCTAAGTATTTAAAATAAATTTTTTGTGTTGCAATATTCAAAATTAGGATTAAAAATAAATTTTGGAAGCAGACTCTTCCTTCTCGAATTTAGGAAGGAGGTTCTCTTCTCATAATTAGACAATTAGAAACTAAAATAAATCTTCAATAAATTTGTAAATAACTCAGCTGAATGCACAAACGGTTTTATAATGTATGGAAGTAAATTACTAAAATTTAATTATTTTCGTCTTAAGTATACCAAAATTTTGGCTCTGCGACAAAAACATTTATATAATCCGTACACATTTTCTTTGTGGTTTTACGCCAATGGACAGCTTGTCAATCATTATGGAATTTATTGTATTGTTCTCGCCTGATTAACCTGACAAATTTATTAATGGGTGTATTTTATAATTTTAATTCCTCACACATAAATTATTTTTAACTAATAAAACACCTTGTTGTTAGTTAACCCCATATTAAGAGTAAGCTATAAATATAATACGGTTCCTGCATCGAAACATAACAAAATGCATCTAAATTTACTAAATTCCGGAATGTTAAAAATGTAAAGCATTCAAACACATAACCAGTTAACAATTAATATTAACACGCCGATAAATCAAACCGTTTATGTTGATAAGGAATTTGAAAAATTTACAGAACCAATGTACTAAATACTAATAGATGATTAGGTTGCCAAGCATATTGGTAAGGAAAAGTCGTCGACACAATTTTTTCATTAATTGCGCTTTGTAGTTATAAAGAACATCTTCGTCAATAAATCAAAGATATGTGTATAAGAATTTTACATGCTTCTACTGTAATTTAATAACAACAACAACAATATTAATATACCACAAATATTGAAACATAAAATTTACACAATTATTAATGTCAAAATCTAAAAATGTCTTAGAAGATATCGCATACAAATTCTTTATAATTATTTTTGGTTCGGTAATACAGCATATGTACAGTACGGGAAATATACCGATCGTATAATATAGTGGTTAATTTTGTTGTATACTCGAATCAAGAGAGCGCTTTCCTAAAGATTAGAAGTCTTGAAAATATCAAGATCAGAAAATATCAAAACTTCGGTATATGGTCTTCGCGTACTGTTTTGCCATTTTTAAAATTATTTTTAGTAAATAGATTTATTTTTTCAATGTTATTTTACCCGTGCGGTAGTAGTGTGCGTTCGACGATACATAAGAAAAATAGTAAACATTTCAGCTAAGAAAATCTTATATTTTTATCCAAAATAAAGTGAAATTGAAAACGTAAAGGAAAATAAATAAAAATAAGAAAAATTCTTTTAATTTATTTTTAGATGAACATTTTTTTTTTCAAATAAAAATTAAAAGCTATTCTTAAATAAATCATTATTTTTGTTATGTATGTACATGAATTATATATTTTTAAAAAGATTGTGTTACTTTATTATCGAAGATTTAAAATAGAATCAATTTGATTGAATTTCAATGTTTTGATCAAATTGTTTGATTTTAAGTGTGTTCAAATAAATATCATAATATTTATTTGAAAATTTGGATTTTATTTTTAAGAAGGGGATTGCCAGGGGTAACACGTAATCGTATTTATTTTGTTTATTGTTCAATATACATATAGGGGTTAAACTATTGGTTAATCCAATTAAGGTACTTTGCTTTGCTAAAAGATTTAATTATTCCTAATTAATGATTTTTAATTTTAATATTATCTTTTGCTTTTACTAGCAAGTGGTTTTGATTAAACCACTTCGAATAATATTACTTAACTCGACTTTCTATAAATGTTGTTCTTAGATCTTCGCGTTAGCTGACTCAGCTTAAAAGAAGCTTGCAGATTCTCCAAACATAACTTAGAGAATTTTCAACAAAATTAAAATTTTAGACAAATTGGCGCTTTAAATATCAATGATCGAAGTCGAACGTAATCGTTTTAAAATTAATCGTTGCTTTCGTAAACATCAGAAACTCCATCAGTTCCCTGATTTTGAAATTTTATAACACTTTATTCGTTCGTCATTATATGAAATATTAAAATACTCATCCTTGTTGCTCTCTCCAATAACATTCTTAATTATAACAGAAGTTTTCGTACGGTCGATCTAGATCGAAATTTAAAATTTCAGAGTCAGGAAGAATGTGAATGAATGAATGAACGAATCTTTAATTGTTGTAATCGCCAAATTATATTGAACTGCTGGTGAAAATCACCTGATTTTGGTTTTTCGGGAAGTTTCGTTGCTTTTCCAAGCAGTATTAGATCTAGGGCAAGCAGATCAACAGCTTTCAATGTTGTCTCTGACCTTATTGACGTATTTGTCGCTATTGCTTTCGTGACCTTCTTATTCAAATGAAATTTCTTTGTGATATTTACATATTGAAAGACGTCTGATCACTATTAAGTTGGTTAGATCTTTTAGCACCTTATGATCGGTTTGATAAATTTTATCATGCCATTTCCTCTTTATTATATTGAGCTCCTGGAGCATCGAACGTCGCTTGGCCAAAGTTGTACAAAATAAATAGCATTGTGCTAAATTAGCATATCTCCAAACAATTAAACAAATTTTCGTAAACAAAGTTTCTTATATGTGTCTTTTCGAAATCGTCATTCCGACGCAGCTTGATTAATTCTAATATGTTGCGGCAGAATTCAATATCTCGCGACATGATGTATATCACCCGACACAACGAAATATCGCGCAACAAAGCCCGCGACATCATATAGCATCACGATGATGGTGAACATGACTCAACATGGCGGTCCTACAGGCGACATCTAAACCAATTTCTTTTCTTTCTCATAGCACTCGAGAATCGTATGAAACCGTATTTTATTAATCTAGTTTAATTCAAATTAAATTTCAAACCAGGATTCAAATTCCGTCAACCTTTAAAAATCCCGAAATTGGTGCCAATTGCAATAACTCGCATGCACTCGAAAACCTTTCCTCCCCGAATTTTAACATAACAGCTTGAGCCGAAAAAATAAAAAAAGAACTGGGTTCTCTCGGTTGACCTCATAAACAATTTTCTTGAAACTTCTTCACCAATTACGTTAATTTTCTCAAAATTGGGACTCATCATCACGATCGATTCTTTGTACTTACTGTCTGGTTGAAAATTATCCAAATTGAGTGTTGAAACCCCCATTGCCCATTGAAATCGCAAAGTTAATTTTCAGCAGAGACGTTTGAGTTGACTTAAAACCGGATAACGCCTTAACGAATTTAGCACAAAACTAGGGCTCATCGCAATCGATTCCTGATCTTCTAAATCCCCCGCTTACAGCAATTTTGATTTAAATTCGTTTAAGCTGAAAAACGAATCCGGTAAACGAGTTTTTCCGAATTCAGGGCGCATTGCAATAAATTCTTTGTAGTCGAAAATGCCTTTTCAGCATTTTTTATCAAAACCATTTGAAAAAAATTAATAAATAAGCCTCCTAAACGAATTTTTCCGTAATCAGGGCCCATCGAATCTTGGTACCGAAAACCCGCTCTTAGCAGTTTTTATCAAAGTAATTTTCTTGAAATTAGAATCCGTCGCAACTGATTCCCGGTACTCGAAAACCCTCGATCAGCAATGTTCATAACAAACGGTTGAGCTGGGAAATAAAATAATTAAATATCGAATCCCACCGAAAAACCACCGGATAACCCGAAAATGAATTTTCTCGATATCAGACTCGTCACAATCGTATTCTCGTTCTTGTAAACCCCTTTCATAGTTCTCAAATCCCACCGGAAGACCGTGCCAGCAATTAGAGAGTTTATCAGGAACCAATAAATTTTGGTGGCCTAATTGATTTCAAGTTAAATATAATGAAACTCAGTAAATGTAGTTTTCCTGCTGACTTTGGATGTTTTGAGTAATGCGTTATAATTGTTCAAAAAATGTTTCCTCTTTCTACCGCTTTCATGTTTCCGACAACGACAACAAATAAGGCTTCTCACACCTTTTATGCTGGTCTCCCGAAAAGCAGTTCAGGTAACAAGAAATTGGTGCTTTTGATTTTATTTGTCACAGCCAAAATACGTTATCAGTTCTCTTGTGTGAATTTCCTTCTTAAAAAGTGTTATTTTAACATGTATGGGCCACATCGCCGATAAAATATTATAAAATAGAGACACAAATAGATTACAAAAAATAGTTAGAAGAAATTTTTTCCGGAAAAATCACTTCTTAGGTTGTGTGCCAAACTTAAGGTAAAAGTTCATTTTAGGTAGATTTTTCGATAAATTCAATTATATATCAAAATCTATGGCAAAGTGATTGGAAACGGGCATGGCAATCTGTTTGTCTGTTTGGCACACAACCCTTGGAAAAACGTATACCTTTTTGTTGTGTAAATGAATGGGGGGAGGTAAACGGGCTTGTAAATTAACTGAGTGTTTTCGAAAAGATGCAAACAAAAACTGAATTGTGATAAAAAATGGAAAAACATTTAACCGAGAAAAATAGTAGCGGAAATAAAATCTTAAAAGTGTTCCTTAAATTGTAAAATTTGTTGATCTCCGTCGTCAGGAACTCGGTAAACGTAATTTTTCAATCTTCAATGCTCATACAATAACAACATAATTTTTTGTGATAGTGCTTCCTTTTGTAGCAAATTTCCGCTTTATTATACATATAGCATAAAAAATCTCGTCATCAGTAAAATCTCGTATGAAATTTTGTGATCGAGAAAATGATCGCTTTAAACTTTGTGGAAATCTGCAAAAAGGAATTTTTATTTTCGATATTTTTGAGTTCGAACTTATTTTTTCGATAATATTCTTTTCGGAAATCTATGCCATTAAATATGTTTTTCTGATCCAAAAAATTGGGTCTGGGTTTAAAGCTGTTTGCGCAAACATGTTCGTTCGTTGCTCTCGTAACAGAAAGCGATAATGCGACATCATCACAATCGAAGTCTGATAACCGTTAATTGGGTTAGTACGTCTTTGGGTGATCTCATGGAAAGAGCATAAAAGAAATTGCAGAACGGAAGGAAACAAGATCATCTCCTTCGATATGCCCGTATGCATCAAACGGCAGAAATATGCCCCTTTCAGCAATCATGCCTCTTATCCACCATTAATGTGAAAATAACCCGATAATGTAACCTCATTGAGGTGACTAAATCGCTACATGGGATATAGCGCCAGCAAAATAATAATAAAGTGGATTTGTTAAAATAGAATTTAATTTGAATTATAGATGGAAGATCTGCAAGAATCGCAACAATCAGTTTCGAACTTAATGAGATTATTGATTTGAAAAAATCAGTCATCTCATCAGGCCGCGGCGACTGACGTTGATATTTTTTACATAGGAATATTGTCTATATATAGAACAATACCATGTAGTTGTACTACTAGCGAATTACTGCATAGCGTACGAAATTCGATTCTTTCATATTCAAATTAAATTCTAATTTATCCGCGATCCAGCGTTAAAGGAATGGTCAATTTATTACCCAGTCGGAATTTTTTTCTTTGGGGGAATAAATTATGTTTCTTAATTTGAAAAAAGAAAAAAATTTAAAAAAATGAGTAAAGTAGCCGGCGAAAAATTCGAATAGTATAGAGGATTTCAAAGCAAATTGTATTCCGATTGGGAAATTTCCACCGATTTCAAGAATATACCAAGCAAGAGTAGAAACAAAAGAAAAAACAGTACAAATTTCATAAATTTTTCATTTTTCTTCTTTCGCCTACTGTAGGAAAACCATAGCCTTCGAAAATGAATGTCGAATTCAACTATTGAATCCTGGAACCCAGGCCCCTGATTTAACCGCTCATACTAACATACAAAACTCCCAAAAGCCGTTAAGAAGTAGTCTACTTTGTCCAAGAATGTTCCGAAATCGTGAGGTTTTGTTTCTAAATCCTATACTGCAATTTGCACAAGAAAGAATTTTATTTCTTTTACGATTAAAACTTTTTCGATTATTTTATTTTCGCATATTAGTTTTCTGACAAGAAAAAGATATTCGACGATCTGGTTAATCAACGTTGGGGTCGATTCCGGGAAAAGTTTATGTTATTTTATGTTATTTGTTTTGTTTTTATGTTAAAAATTCCAATAGGAAGCGAGAAAATAAAATAACAACAGCAATTTTATATCACGAGAATCGGACCCATTGTTTTTTTCGGCTAATTAGGGCCTTCTAACAATTTTGTATGGACATTCCTAATTGTGCTGTAGCTTTTGAAATTTTCGTTTTCGCTTCGAGCTATCTGCACAACCAATCACCTCTTCGAAAATCGAAACGGTTCTTTTTCCGTTTTGATCGCCTTTTCTTTAGTAGTTAATTCCATTGTCGGACTCGTCCTGTAAAACGTACTGGAGTCGTTGGCTGGTCTTGCCCCAACGATCTTCTATCGATTTCTGTTCGACAAGCCAATTCGTCTTCTCTTCCCTTGCTCTTTTCTCGTGTCTTTCAGTTATTAGTATTAAACTGAGCATTTTGCCTCGCTTCATAAACTCTGTAATTTTTCGTATTACCAATCTCTCTTCGCTATTCCTTTTGCGGTCTCTTCTGTTTATATTGTCTTCCCAAAAATTAGCCTGACTCGTAAACTTACCATTTCATCGTTGCCGACATTTTCGAATGTATATAAAGACCAAACTTTCCGCACCTAAAACATCTCCAGAATCTTTCAATCGCCTTGCTCTGCACATGGCAGCCCAAAATTTTCCTTGCCTTTGAAAATTGTATTGCTAGCCTTTGTACCGTTTGCTCCATCAATGCTTCTATCACTGTAACATCGTCCGAATACACGGGCATACTGTCTCTTGAAACTTGCTCTAATTTGACACCAAGCTCACCTAAATTGACACCTATTTGATTCGGTGTGAGTCCTTGTTTGGCTCCTATTTATGCCAATTGCTCGCCCTACTGAGAGGGTTCTTATTATTGGTTTTTTGGGGACAGAGTGGTTAACAGGGAGAATTTTATTTTTTATTTGAAGATCCAGGTCCTTCACCATATCGTTCAAATCAGTGGTTGGTTTTTCTTAATAGAATGTTGGTAATTTCACTAACCGATTTGATGTCCTCGTTTTAACTGCAACTATGGTATCTTCGGTGTTTCTTTTATCGATGCTTTCTTTTCTTGTGATCTACGTCTCGCTGGTTTTTCCACTTTGCTTTGCTTTCTAAACGTTTTATCATATCTCAAACAGCTGATTATATTGTTCTTCGACTGAAAGTTCGTGTCTCAAGCACTCAAGGTGGATTTACATATCCGACGATTTTTCTGCGCCGAACATCACGTGACACATTCAACCAATCAGAAAGAACTTCTTCGCCGAATTTTCGGCACGGCGAAGACATGAACAAAATTTATCTTTTCGGCGCGACGTCACAGCACACATCGATAAAAAAAAAATTCTTTTGTTTTTTTATTTTTTCTACGATTTGACATTGTATACAAAATATTGTTTATGTATGTATGTGTGAAAAAAAATCGTCGGATATGTAAATCATCGATAATATAGCGTTCGCCGAATTTTCTGCGGCAAGCAGCTTCGCCGAAAAATCGTCGGATATGTAAATCTACCTTCAGCCTGTAACTCCTGAGTTCTTTTTGCCATATACGGGGTCGTTTTTATTTCTGAGTTCATTACGGCAGGTGTTTGCTTCTGGCACTAAATGTTAATCAGTGTCGCTGTATTACACTTTTGTACAATTTCACTTGAATTGCTTTATATCACTATACTTTGATTTTTCATTTTACACTGTTAAATTTAAATTGCACGACTGTTTATCTATATATATAAAACAAAGTCGGGTTAGTTACACCATTTATAACTGAAGAACGGCTGGACCGATTTTTATGATCTTTGTTTTGTTGGATTTGACTCCGTTCCAAATAGCGTAATAACTATTAAAACATTGGAAAAATTCACCAAAAAAAAGTTATCAAGAAAATTCATTTTCTCATATATTTAGTACATTTTTTTTTTATTTTGTTCGTCTCAATACAGTGGTGGTTTAGGAAAAAAGAAAAGTCGGAAAAACTCATAAGGGAAGCCCCAAAAATCTAATAAAAAAAAACTTTTTTATATGAATTTTGTAGGTGTAGTTTCTATGTGACGAGTGGTGCAGTGGTTAAAGCTTCGGCGCTTGGACCGCAAGGTACTGGATACGAATCCGACTGGAGGCTGCATGCACAACTATCCAACTGAACTCATTGGATCTACCAGGCTTGCCACCGCACAATTTATAACTAAAAGTTGGCTCGATAGTCATCATGCTACGAAACTTGAATCAACCAAAACTATGTAACGGAACGCGTTTGGTGGTGAGAAAACTCATGGGCAATATAATTCACGCGACGATACTCCAAGGGAAGTTCAAAGGTGAGGAAGTTCTCATTCCGAGAATTCCGATGATCCCAACCGATATGCCATTCGAGTTTAAACGAATTCAATTTTCGATTCGTCTTGCATTCGCCATGACGATCAACAAATCACAAGGCCAATCCTTGAGTGTTTGTGGCCTGAATATAGAAAATGAATGTTTCTCTCACGGCCAATTGTACGTAGCATGTTCACGTGTCGGTAAACCCATCCGCTTTATTCGTTCTCGCACCTAACAATAAAACAAAAAATGTCGTATATCACAAGGTGCTACAATGAAGGGAATCGACTCCATTGCAACTCACCCAGCAAATAGTTTAAAAGAAAGTAGTGCAATAATGCTACGCGAACCATTTCTATTCAATTCAATAAAACGAAAGCCTTGCTGCCACGTGAATTACATTCATTTCAATGTAATTAAAATATATTTCATTTTGATTTTTGTAATTTCATTGAATTTAATTAATTTGGAGTATTCATTTAATTTATTTAATCTTAATAAAAAAATCAATTTTATTAAGCTAACAACTTTAAAAAACATTTATTGATTTTGAGGCGGTACGAAGTTCGCCGGGTCAGCTAGTTTTAAATAAACAAATGTCTGACTTTCCTACTGTAATAAAATAATCGAAAATGTTTTAATCGTAAGAAACTCATCGCAGAATAAAATGGATCATGTCGTCGATTTGGTGCAACGTGCAACAGTGACATAACTCAAAATTTTTAATTTTTCAGTAGAGCGTTTTGAAAAATTCACTCAAAATTGTTTGTAAAAACGGCATTTTTCAAAAGTAAATAAAAATACATCTGATTAGTAAAATAATTTTTTTTCTGTTCCTACATCTTCTATCGGGTCTTAATTTTTATATTTCTTTAATATTTTGCAAATTTTCTTAGGATAGGTTCCAATACCTTAAAATGTTAATTGCTTTCGCGAATTGAGTGATTTTTCTATGGAATTTTACCTAATTTGCTCGAAATAACTACATAGTTGATACTAAATACTAAAAATATGAATTATTGGGTATCATTTGATTTGAGTATCTTAGAAATAAGTGAATTTTGAGTTGTGTCACTATTGCACCAAACTGACGATATATTCAATCAAATTTAAAGCAATTAGTGATTTTTTTGAGTCAATTTTCTGTAGTACTTCCACAAATTAATCCAATGTTTATAAGCGGTTATGGAAAGTTTCTTTTTTGTAAATGAATTAAAAACAACACTTTTCTTTTTTCGGTCATCCTTGTCCAAAATAGGCCAATGCTAATACGCGGCTTATATGGAATTCGTTTATTTTTTTGTTATGAGGATTATAAATGAAGATAGGATCAGGATAACTAAACGTTTAAGCAAACGACCTTAACTTTTTATTTAAATATTAAAATAATTTCATTGATATTTCTCAAAATTGTGAAAATTAAAAACATTTGAGGGTGGCAGCTTCCAGCCTTGCCGCCCCGGTGGCAAAGTGGTTAGCATGCTTGCTTCAGCGACCGGAAGTCCCTGTTTCGATTCCCGGTGGTGACAAGGAAAAAATTTCATGGCTGGTTTAGGATCAATGAATTAATCACTCATTATCCGAAATGAAAATATGATTATGAAACCTCATTTGACGCGGCCAAATCGCTTCATGGGATATAATGCCAGAGAGAGAGAGAAAGAGAGAGAGAGAGAGAGAGAGCGAGAGAGAGAGAGAGAGAGAGAGAGAGAGAGAAAGAGAGAGAGAGCTTCCAGCCTCTAGTAAGCATCGAATAAATATAGTTTTCAAAATTTTGCGACTTACACTGCGGTCGAATTCGTGACTTATTTTGTGGAGACTGACTTATTTAAAAGTCTACAAAGAACCTCCTGTCAACTGGACTTATTGAAGACTTGTTTTACTTTTACGGGAGGCTTGCGCCCAAACTGGTAAGTCATCAAAATAATTCAAGCAATTTTCTAATACGTCTATTCAACAGGAGACTTATTGTAGACTTTCAAATAAGTCACGAATTGGACGGCAGTCTTAGGATCGTTAGTGAATCAGTTTAAAAGTTGAAAAATTAAAATTATGACGGAAAACTAAATTTATTTTAAACTTTTTCACTAGAACTTGAATAAATTGATCAAAAAATTGAGTTTTTGTGTTAAAAATTTCATTCTTAATTATTATTTGCTAACAGCTTAAGACTGCGGTACAATTCGTGACTTATTTTATGGAGACTGACTTATTTGAAAGTCTACAAAAGCCTCTTGTCGAATAGACTAATTGGAAACTTGTTAGAATTATTTTGATGAATTACCAGTTTGAGTGCAAGCTTTACAATGTTTGCGAGTGCAATGTTTACAATAGTGAGTGCAATGTTTACAATAAGTCTAGCCAACAGGAGGCTTATTGTAGACTTTAAATAAGTCAGTCTCCTCAAAACAAGTCACGAATTGGCCGCAGTCTAAGTCGAAATTCGACGAAAAAAATCGATTTTTTTTCTACATTTTATCTTTCGATATTTTGTGTCGAGGTTTGTTAAGTATGATCGAAACTTTATTTTGTCCGAATTTGTTTTACACTGAAAAAAATTTCGATTATTTTAGTTTTGAATATTAAATTATCAACAAAAAAATTTGTATAAAAATGTTGTAAATCAAGATCCCGTTTGTCGGTGATGTGAGTTTCGGCCATGCGTGCAATGTTGATGTCAATCAATCCTCCTGTCGTTAACAATCAATCCTCCTGTCCGTTAACCTTAAAAGGTTCTGTTAATAAATTGTATCCAACATCAAGGGAACAAAGAGTTCCAAGCGCTCATGTAAGTTGTAAGGATGTTTTAGCAATTTACTCACGCCTAACATCGTTTTCATTTCGTCCGGACGTATCAAAATTGGCCAATACCGCTTAACCCTATCAATCAATTTGATTTTATTACAATAAATCACTCAACATTTTCGTTTCGAATATATGCTGTGCTCATAATAAATCAAAAGTGATTTTGTTCTTCTAAATTTCAATTAATCTAAACTAAAATAATCGAACTATAAAATAATAATAATTAATTACAATACAATTAATCCTAATTAACTTTTTTTTTGTTGTTTGTTTGGTTTGGTCTCATTCAAAAATGTTAAATAAAATAAATAAAGCGTATAATAAAACGTTAATTAAATAAACAAAATAAATAAATACGAAATTTTGTAATTCATATATAAAAGAAGCATATATTATGTCGTATGTTGTGTGTATGTACAAAATAAATCTAAAAATAATCATTAATCAATTTCTTTTTTAATATTCTAAAATTAAATTTTTTATTTCTAAAATTAAATAAATAAATATTGAAAAATATTTTTTTTATTTATTTTTTTTATGAAAAGAAAATTTTAAATTTTTTATATTTTTTTTTTCTAAAGTCATCATATCGCCCTCATCTCATTTAAATTATTAGAATAACAATATTCGTCTTTGTTTTGTGTGATCTTCAAATTGATCTTTATTGTACAATGCGTCTCTTGTGTATGTCGACTAGGTTATATAGGCATGTAGCATACACAAAGAAGGGTCGAGTCGAAAACATACAAAAAACACAAAACACAGTTCAAGCAGAACCCAATATACTAATGTTTTAGTGTCGTTGATCACATTTTAATTTATTAATGTATATAACGTGAAATATAAAAATTAATTTTAGAATGTGACTGATGGGCCACAGAGAAACCTTAACCCATTTCGTTTTGTTTGTGTTACATTTTTTGATTGGGTTTGAGATACTACTTACTTATTTTTATTATTATTGGTTTAGGCGGAATTTTTTAAGTTATGACTTTAGTGTCAGTTACTTAATTGGGTGTCACATTTATGGAAATAGAGAAATGCCAGTCTTAATAGAAATGCGATTAATTACAAAAGTATTACATAAATCGTCAGTGCTCAGTGTAGTATATAATTGTACAGTTGACTGATCATCATGACACCAAACTACAATTAACACCACTCGGACTGCACGATAACAATGGCAGACAGATTTCCCTACATAAAATTACATATGATATATTCAATTTCCGACAATTTGTTGGTATATTTCATATAAATTACATTTATTACAAATGAAGGTTATGCTAGTATGGTTAGTACTATAAATACTATATAGTATATAGTACATCAATAAAAAAACTACTAAAACACTAAATAGATCAAACTTTATTAAAAAAGTAAATAAACAAAATTTAAAAAAATATTCTGTTAATTTAATTAGACCGAAACAGACAGTTGCCTTTCGTATTTTGTAAGATGGTGCCGTGTAGGCGTAATACCGCGCTCACTTTAAATATATAATCAAATGGGTACAATGTAACTGCAAATACATAAAACGATCGAAACCATAAAATTCGCCCATGAACTAAATGTATATTAACATAGAACTTGTATTTAAATATTGACGTATTGTAATCTACATTCAAATCTAATCACAAGAAATTTGATTAGCGAATTGAGGTGTGACTTCATAATATCATACAGCAAATTGGATCATTATTACTTGTTTATTCCATTCGAAAAAAGGCTAAACAACATAATTTATGTATTTGATTTATTTACACACTAAATGCTTATAGTTCTCGCTCTTTTAACAGAATTTGTTTTAAAGGCGTCAAACCCACACGATGAGTAAATTTTTGTGCGAGTAAATGCGCTTTAATTAATTTTAAATTCTTTAATCGACCTCCTTGTCCGTTTTGGAAGAGGCTCAAACTAGACTAATGTTCTAAAATTTTTGAGAGTATCAAAATTTTGAATGTCGGAAATACTTTATGGCAATATGGATGTTCCAGCTTTCAAGAAGGGCTCAAATCCACGAAGTGAATAGTGCGAATAAGTTGACGAGAAGTTGTTGTTACCCTTAGCAACTGCTAATAAAAATAAGTTACATATTTGTATATTTAACCGTTGTTCTCGCATCGGAATTTGAATCAGTGAAGCAGCGTCTATTAATGTTAACGTAAACGTTAACGGTTACGGTCAATGGAGTGATCGAAGCTTCAAATTAGGCTATCAATGTTTAGAAATTCGAACAAATACCCTGTTGCTACCGAAAAAAATTAAACCACCCAAAGATCCATCATCACATAGCTCTACATATTGTATGTGCATGAGCAACTCATCTGGAAAGTAAGACTTCAGAATGGGTCACTTAATAGTTTGTACTATTAACTTCGTTAGTTGGAATTGTGTGAAATTGCTCAAAATGTATTCGTATGAAGTAGATGACTAATGTGAATTATCTGACAAACTCATGTCAACAGCTAAAAAGCATAAAATCCACTTTTACTATACATAGTACAATAATAGTTCTATACATTCCAAATAAAGTAATACTTAAAAAATTGAAAGCTGTGGTGGCCAACGCCCGACTTTCTTTTACGACAAATGCTCTAATCGAAAAATTGAACCTACCGGATTTTTGATAAAAACTGTCTCGTATAATCAAAAGTCCATTATTCCTGCTTAAACGTCAGAAAACCAACAAGGTCAACCCTTGTTGAAAATTTAATCTTCACTGCCAAAATTGAAAAAGCTCCTACGGAAGCTGCCACTTTCAGTACACAGATGTTGACCACATATCGCATGTCTCCCAATTTTTGGAAAAGGCTTTAGTATGAAATTTGATTCCGAACAGTCAATCTGCCTGGGCTGTGGAGATGGCGAATTTTGGTAGAAAACTAGTCATTTCTGATGGACCGGAAAAATCAAATGGCCATAGAAAATAAAATTTAATTGAGCTTTATGTCAATCAATAAATAAATAAATGATGATATATCCTAGTCAAAAACAAAAAACCGTCGAATAAATTGTGAAACAAAAGAGTAGCTTAATGCACCAGGCTTGATTCTCTGTAGCCACATTGGCACATCCAAATAAATAGAAAAGTCTCGACCGATAAGCATATTTAGGTCAGTACATGTATGTATATACTTTCACTTTAATCGAAATGGAGAACTTAAACTGGAGCGGACATAAATTTTCAAATTTTCAACAGCTTCAAATAACCCATATAGTTAGAACAATCCCTGCCAATTATTTAGCATTTTAAGATAATCGCTCTAAATTGATGAACTTAATGGGAAATAGGCGCATGGCAGAGAGAGATAATACTATAATATATTCAGTACAAATTTGGATAACTGCACAGGGACAGCATAAGTATGATAATTATAAAATGGAAGGAAGCGAGATTATAGCACCCCAGGCTGAAACCCCTTCATGGGATGTAGAGTCAGCAAAATAAATAAGGATTGTCTAGCCTGTAAATTCCTAGCTTCCATATTCTAAAGTTAGATTAGGTTATTGTGGCTCCCTAAAGGGCTGGCATGCATAGTTGCAATTTGAATATACCTACTTAACTGAGAATCACTTGCCTTAAACAGGAATCACTCTTCTTAAACAAATTTCCCACACCATCAGATAATTCTGGTTCAATAAAAATTATAAAAAATAGCCATACGCCTATTGGAATATACAAATATCGAACACGCCGTTTCCTTACTCCTTTTATTAATATAAATAACACAGTTGATGAATTATAATTAATTCGGGACTCTATGGCAAAGCAAATATAAAAATCAACCCTTTTGTTACCTGCGCTTTGTCCCGTAATACTTCAGTCTTAAATATCATTAAGAAGAGCAGCGGCAGAATCATGAAAAACGACCGGAAATTTTTAGTGGATTAAAAAATATTTTCCAACCTACTCGATTAAAACTGTAGAAATTTTCCATAGTAGATGAAGGGTAATAGTTATAGTGGATAAGTAAAATATAAGTTAGGTAATGATTTATCTATTAAGAGATTTTTCTAAATCAATTTCTACCGGTAATAGATCTCCGTACTAAAATGAACAGTCATCGGAAAAAATAATGAACAAAAATGTTACCGTGAAATTTTTGTGTTTTCTTATAAGATATTCAAGCCAATTTTGACCATTTTTCAAAAATTTTTCTAATTGTTCATAGAAATATTTTGAAACAAATGATTTTTCCGTTCGGTTTTCATGATTCCGCCCCAGTCTAGTCCATAAAAATATCTATTCGTCTACTACACATTATAATTGTTTATATGACTGCGTCACTGTGAGGTTCGTTCATCAGTTTGATATAAGCAATTTAATTCATAATTTATTGAGTTTAGAGGAAATTTTACATGGGAATTGCATATAAAATAATTTTTTTCCCATAGTAAAATGGGAATCAAATTTCCAAAATCCGATCCAAATGTGAAAAAAATTATTTTATATGCAAGTTGAGTTATTGTTTCGTTATTTTTCAATTTGGAATTTCAAGAAACCACATTAATTGTCTTAATTTCATTAAGAAGTCATTATACATTTCATTAGTCAATGTTTGAAAGATAAAAACTTACACAAGAGAAGCTAAATGATACGACTAATATAAGCCCATCCAATCTGACTGACTTGATAGATTATGTGTATGTAATTAACCAAAAGGTTTTCTGATCGTTTTTTACAGTTAGTACACTAAAACAGTTAAGTCTTTAATTTAAAGCTTTACTTTATATAAAAGTCATTGGCACCAATCCGACTTTTTTCCGTTGTAACAATATACGTAATTCGGATATGTTAAATATTTATGCAGGATTTCTAAGCAAAATACTTCTGATTTTATTTGTCAAATAGAAACGTATGAAAGAATGGTAGCCTTGGTCTTTTATTGTTAAAAGAATGGGCAGATAAAAGTGAATTTTTTTATGACATGTCTTTCATTCTAAAAATAATTATTTTTGTGTATAGTTTTAAGCAAAGCCGGTTTCAATCAAAATTTCTTATTGAGATTAAAGAGTATACGTTATACGAGTACATCCTACGTTATACGATGAACGATAAATAAATAATCGTTTTGCTTTGAATTTTTAATAAGGCAAATCTAATTCTGTAATTTGTACGAATTTGTGTTTATAGGTATTTGAAATAAGTTGGTTTTGTACAATTGTCTAGCTCTATAACCCTCTTATCATTGAAGTTTTTGGAAGTTCTTGGTCCTTTATTTAATGAAAATAAATTTTTCGAAATTCAGAATTTTTTTTCTGAATCTATCTAAATAACATTCCTATTTTTTATTTATATCGCCATTACGCGGCTAAGATAAAGGCTAACATGGTATATGTTCTCTGACATATGATACTTAATCTTCAACTGGTGGACTCGCCCCGCAATTTTCTAGAATGGTAACAAACATTCATGATTCTATGGTTCAATGGGTTTCTATAAAAGTGAGGTAATATAAACGTAAAGCCTTATATACATATCCAAATATTTAAATAAAATTCTTTAAAACTCAAACATGATGACCAATCAATAATGAAATAGCATACTTCTGAGCTGCAATGAGTGATTTTTAAAGTCGAAAAATTGCAAATTCTTCAAAATGACAAATAGTTTAATTAAAACCATTTTCAGGTCAGGTCTTGACGCCACGTTTCGGAGTAAGTATAAATTCCATAATGCTTTAGGCATTATACTTCTGCACCTTAGTTACATGAAGCTTCCAACTCAGGTTGTAATCCCGAATTATGTCAGTTTCTCTTAAAATAAAGGATTGGTTTATCGATTTCCGAAAAACTATGAGATCTGCAGAAATTGTATGGCTAACAAAAGTCTGTGAAGACCCACGATAAGGTCCTTTGGAAAAGCGACTATTGTTAGTATATAGCACATTAGCTAATTGAATTTACTTATCTCAAAAATAGAGATCCACAACAATTTATTGAAAAACAATGCACAGAAAACGACAATTTATCAAAAACGATAAAATTCACCGAATACCTCAATATTCAACTAAAAAACAATTAATCGAAAATGCACCGAATGTTCCAATACACCGAAAGCGATAATTCCATGAAAACGTGTGAGATGATTAGTTACTTAAAGTTCGTATTTTGTGTGACATTTCTGTTGAACGGTCTTGATAAAAACTCAAGAAACAGCCGTTCGAGTACTAATGTGCTATTCTGGAAAATTTGCTTAGGTGATTCTCTGGTTATGCACAGGTTCTGCTGTTTTCTCGGCCCATATTTTTTTTAATTAATTTTCGTAGTAAATATGGTTAGTTCTGAAAACGTAAAATTTGAATGGAAATAAACCATTTTTCAACATGATGAAATTACGTATGAAGAATGAAAATGGTTTTAGAAGTTTTACGTGCACATACAGAATGCTTGCACAGAAAGTTTGCGTGCACAATTCTCGAGCCGAAACCGAGGACATCCTTTGCATTTGTGATTGACAAGTACTCCAGGAAGCATGCATATGCCATACCCGTTCAAGATTTGAAACAGGTAATAGTCAACTTCCACATGTCTCTTATCCTTTCGAATTTAAATCCGAAGAAGGAAACTATGATTTTATCAGCCTTTGTTTGATCGACTCCGACTCGATCATAGTTACCTGCCGAAAAAGGACGTAACATTATCGTAACTTTCATAACAACCACAATTTGCGTATTTTTCATCACTCACACTGTGTCATCCTAAACTGTTCGAACTACCACCTAAAAGCGCTTAGTTGAAAAGAATATTTTCGCTTGCGCTTATACCTTGTAGCTCAATTGATGAGAAAGCATTAGCGACCAACAACTACGTTTTTGTTTTGTTTCACTGGTTTAGGCTTTATTATGTACAGTGCATTGTATACTAAATGCCGGTCTTTCTGCAAATGAACCTATTTGGCCTTTGCGATTTAGTCTGCTACCTGTCACCGGGTGCCTAATTAATTCCTGGTTGCGAATTGCTAAAACCATCGCCGTAAACTCCAATGTAATCGATTCCATTGAATTTCTTTTAGTAAATATTACCTCAGTCCCTATGCTCGACAAATTGTAGTCCCATTGACTGCAACCAGGATCTTACAACTTACGAATAGCTTTATTACAGATCAGAATAACACCATATTTTGGCGCTACTAAAATCGTGATAGTGACTGTGAAGCTGATCTTGGATTTTGGACTATCCAAAACCTGAACACGGCTTCATATACGGAGTTATAAAGCAGGGGACCCAAAACTAGTATGTGTAATTCTATTTGACTAAATACATTCATCAGATCCAGTGTAAATTACCATGTTTCCATGAACCAGGTTGGAGTTAAAATTAGGTTTTCGTTAATTCCAAAATGGCGTTGATCGTTTCCATGGAGTAGGGTTAGGTTGAGTTAAATTTTGATAACCGCTCGATAAAGTTAATTTATTTTGTGCCTAATAATACTCTATGTATACTTTTATATGCCCGGAAAATTATTTAAAATACTTTTTTGTTTTAAATATACATATTTGTGGTTCAAAATTTTTAATTTCCTGGACATTAATAATGAAAATTTTTCATTGCCGCCATTTTGAATTTCAACTCTACTCACTCCCAGTTTCGTCGAGTTCAAAATAATTTAACGAAAACTCAACTCTACTCTGTTTCCATGAACGCTAACTCCAACTCAAGCCATTTTTATCTCTGCATGGAAACAAGATAATAAAGGAACAATATTTATTTTTACCTCCTGTCTACGATAGCGTGAAGTTATTTAAAAGTTTAGGTGAGTTTAGGATCAAACAACAGCAACAAATAAGAATAATGATGACGATTTGCAGAACATGTATTGCTACAGATGGGTAAGCAGATCTGACCATTATAAACCCGACTCGTCAAAAACTTTGATTTTGAATCATTCAAATCTACCATATACACACACAAAAAAGTGTAGATGATTTTTTAACAGATAATTCTGTTAAAAGAAGGTAAGCAGATCTGACTAGATCATTGTAAAGTACTAGTCGAGGGCAATGCACCAAACCACTTGACAGATTTTTACGACACGTCGAAAATCGATATTCAAATCTGCTACAAAATAAAGGCCGATCACTTACAAGTGATTTTGATTTTTGAATGTCTCATTTGATGCTCTAAACCAAAATGACTATAGTTTAAAAAGATTTTATTTAAAACTAGCTGAATTACCCGGCGGTGCACGGGAGAAATTAGAATTATGTACTTTTAACTAAGAATATTGTGCATGACAGGAAATCATCAGGTATTGTATTCAGAATCGGCAGCATGACCGGAAACATCAAAAGTTGCCGCGGCGCCTAGACTCAGGTATGCAAGAATGAGCCCCTTGATTCGGGGGACACACCCCTCAGATTCGAACAAGTCACTAATTTCATATAATCATTTTCTTAAACTCATTCCCGGAAAAAAATTAACAAAAAATTGAAATTTTAGAAAAATTTGTGTGGAGCCCCTAAACCCGCGGGGCCAGCCCTGGTTTTAAAATGATAAATGAATAAATGATTTTGACTTAGGAGTGGAGTTAGAAGTGCCAAAGCTCATTGCATTTGCCAGATTATTGTTTTACTTTATAATTTTGCAAAATCAATAACTGTAATTAATCCTTCTATTGTTGCTGGTTTATCAGCATAATCCAGTGACTTTAAATAACCTTTCTGAAAGGAATCGAGAGTTGTCAAATCTCACAACCTCTGCAGCCAATTAGTAATGCGTTCATCGCAACGCTTGATGATGAACGATATTCTTTACCTTGCTGTCCGGAGAGAAAACGTACACCGCTGATGGTTTACCGACTCTCGACCACGCCACGTTCGACTGGAAAAACACCGCAATTCAAGGGTTATTCCACACACTTCGAACAATTGGCCTTGCGATTTATTAATCGTCATTGCGAATGCAAGATGAACCCGAAACTGAATACGTTTAAATGGAAACGGCAAGTCGGTTGGAATCAATGGTATTCTTGGAAGCAGAACATCCTTGCCTTTGAACTTTATCGTTGTTTTAATCACGTTGTTATCAGCCTCTTAACAGTGAGTCTTGTTCCATTGCATAGTTTTGGTTGGTTCAACGTTTTGCGCGCCATTCCTGGCAAATCCAATGAATTCAGCAATTCAATTGGATAATTAACGATTTCATCTGGATCTGTAATGGAACTGATCGACTTAAATGGATTTCATAAGATCAATATCAATAATCAATGTGTCTTAACCAAAATATCCTTAACGAACAGAGAAATCCGTTTCTCACCAATTACAGACGCCGCTCTTTTCTATTCTCACATTTCGTAATAATTTGACTAATACGTCGGGAAATTAAATGTACTTCAGCCGATGACAAATCGGCAACCCGAAAATTATGCGCAACACAATTTAACATAACCACAAAAGTGCGACAAACAATTGTTAGAAATGAATTCAGAGAAGGATAATTGTAATACAAACAATTTTACACGGAAACAATTCTACACTGAACAATTCATCGAAAAGACTCGTAATGGTAATACAAACAATTTTACACAGAAACAATCTACACTGAACAATTCATCGAAAAGACTCGTAATGCAATTAAAAAATATTTATCAATTTTCTCTTAATTGTTCAATTGTGTGGTACGGAAAGCAAAGTAGGACATCTTCATTAATGACACTTGATTAATTGTATAAATTCTAGAAAAGCGGGGGTTTGGGGTCCTCTAAGGTATACAACGAATTCAGGAAAGATCTGTGAATATGAAATTCGGGACAGTCAACTTAGTTTTGTTCTTTTTATCTAAAGAATTTATAAAACTAAAAAATATTCTAGCAACCGAAGCCCAAATTCTTCAAGTGTACCAGTCTAACTACTAAGGTATAATTATAAAATTTTTTGCTAAACTTTTGCAGGGATAGTAACTAGAACCTGAAATTTGCTTTTGATTAATGTTTTCTACAGTTGCTAGGCTTGAAATCGGTATTCTGAATAACCTCAATTGAAAAACAAACCTGCTTTGATTTTCAAGAAAAACCGGAACCAAACTCATTCTAAATTCATATCGTTATATCGGCACTAACCAAGAAAATAATATTCGTGCGGAAGAAATATCATTTGCGTTTTCCGTTCGCTAATAGCCGGAATCCTAAAACGTAGGAAATCCGAAATCATTAAAATGTTCGCCGTATGTTTTTTTATGACCGTGTTGTTTCTTCCTTTGCTCTTGAGAATGGAAAATCGATCATGGACGATGGGCGGGCAACACGGGCCACCCACTACAATACTGTTCTACATAGACTGTTCGCTAATACTACCATCTACATCCTTGCTCATAGGAACGACCGTTAATAGTATAGTAATCGCCACAAAATTTGCATAAAGATAAGTGGTCGATATCTCACCTAGTGGTCGATAAGATAAGTGGTCGATAATCACCTAGTTCATCGGCTCTTCTTTGATCGATTCTATCGCTGTTGCGATTCGGGCAGAAAAATCTATATATTCTGGTTTTGTTAACTAGTGCCATTATCTTTATCAAATCATATGAAATGATAATGAGTCTGCTCATTGTGTTTTGTCCATGTAATGCAATGTAAAATAGGTTTCTGCATTTTCCAAATACCTGGAAAAGTACCTTCTCTTAGACAAGAGTTCTACACCGCCAAAAACTTGGACTTTCTCTTGTATGCTGATATTAGGTAGTTTGGCCCTGGAGCTTGGTAATTAACAATTTACCTAAAAACGGATGTTAGTTCATTCAACGTGAATGTTGGTACATTTTTCGCTGCGATGGTACTCAATAGTGGTCAATCAGCGGGGTAACAAAGTGGCCTTATTGCTTGGTTTGTGTAGTGGTCATTTACAATTAAAATGTACCACATGTTTGTTTGTTGTTTTATAGGATGGAAGTGGAGTTACTATTTCTTCCAAGTCGGGAGTATCCTCTAGCTCGAATCCGCCGCAATGATGCAATTTCATTAAAAAAATTTCATTCTATTATATTGCACACGACTGTATATACCTATATTTACTTAATACCTTAACGTCTAGATGCCATTCATGTGTAGTCTGCAGTATGAGTTCCTGGACTGGTTCGCATTGATTTAAATTTAATTGCTATAGCTGATTTTTCTGTGGATGCCTTCTTTTGTGCTGAGTACTTACTACTACTAGTATTGTGGATTCTGTCAGTTTCCTAATTTCTATACACTAGCATGCGCAGAGCGGTTCACTTCTAAAACCCTTTTCGTCGAAGCGAAACTTTGTAGAAAAATTAGAAAGGTCATCATCGTTTTTAATGAGGTTGATCTTTGACCAGATTTTCATCATTTATAACATCTCTCTGGGGTTAGCACCATGAATACGTATAGGAGAGATTCGTATATGTCTACGACTGTTGTGGTTTCCAAAATCTCTGCACAAGAAGAAAGTCTTATGCTTTTGATCAAGTTGAACGTAGTGCAGGTGGCCGCGATGGTCTTTCTCGATGTGATTTCCACCATTATCTGCCACTCTACTTTTTTATTAAAAATCTCTTAAGTGCTTTTAATTAATGTAAAGAGTGCCACAATCCTTCCGTTGTCCAGCGTGGTTGTACCGTGTTTACGCATCTAGTGATTAAGAAGCAATCGCTTTCTGCACTTCGGCGAGATTGTTATATCCTTTTCAATTGCCTTATTTAGACAGGAATCAGCATTTTTGTTTTTTTTTAAATGTATCATTTATGAGAAATTCTCATGTACATGAAACTTCATACCTAAACTTTTTGCATATATTGGGAGGTCCAAGTGGTATTTGGCCAAGATCGGTCTACCGGAAGTGGCAGCTTCCTTAGAAGCTTTTTTGTTTTTTGCATTTTTATTTTGAAAAGGATGTAGCATTTACAGGAAAAACGACTAAAACCAGAAAGATTTTAAATTAAATTTGAAGAAAAAATTTGTTCAGATGAGTTTTTAAATTTTACCAGAACTGACTGTTTTGATAAAAATAAATTTCATTTCACTACTTAAGCTTTTTCCATAGATTGGGAGATCGTTACGATATTTCGTAAATATTTGTAAAAGTGCCTTTCATATTAGAAATTTCACTTTTTGCTATGGTGTATTACCGGTAAATTATTTTACAAATACGACAAGAAATTTAAAGTTTCAAATAAATTTAATGATTAAATTTTCAACAAGGTTAGGCCTAGTTGGTTTTCGTTAAGTTTAAGCAGAAATTTTGATTTTTGATTATTCAAAGCAGTTTTTCCAAAAATCCAAAATGCTGTTAATTTTTCACTTTAGAAATGAAGAGTGGTGTATTCGGGATCTATGTATACACATTCGTGGTAAAAGAAAGTTGGGTGTTTTCCGCAGCATATTCACCCCTATATTTTTTAGCTAGGTTTTGGGTAACTCGGCCAACATTGTAAAATACAGTGAAACCTGTTTTTGTGCAGTAATAGGAACCGCATAAAAGACGTCGCTTGTTTTTTAAGAATCCAGAATGTTACGTGGATGTAAATAGTGTCTCTCTTGTGGTGTAGAAACCAGAGAGACGATATAAGTTATCTTTTTTACCTTCCGTAATATGTTCAATAAATAAAATAAATCAATTCACATTTTTTGTGGTACATAAAATTTTTAAATTGTTTAACCCACATTTCCTTACCTTACTTGCAAATAAATAATTTTCCTTTTATCAATTTCCATTTTTCTACGATTTTTCGTTTGTCTAAAAATATGGGTATAGGTCTATTCCAAATATTTTTGTTAACTATTACTTATCCATTGTACATCATGTTGTTGCCTGTTCTGTTCACCATTTCTTTTGTATTTTGATTAAATTTTTTGTGATAAGAAAATTATAATGAAAATTTATTAACTAGAAAAAATGTCGAGAAATATTTTTAGCCTTTTTTTATTTTTTGGATATAAGTTGATAGAAATATTTTAAATAATAAGATGAAGATTTACTGCTTGGATGATTCAGAAAAGTTTTCTTTTTTGTTGGTCTAATATTATATTATGCTACAGTGATGTGAATAGTTTGTATATGGATGGGTTGGTAAAGTGAAAACAGTTTGATGTTAATATTTTTGTATAATAATCAACCATTTTTTTACGGAGTCCGACGTAAGTTTAATAAAAAAATTATTAAGTTGATATTATGAACTATTAACCCCGGATAATGGATGCTTGTAGTTTTTAGGTAGAGGCAGAGAAATTCATGAAACGAAACCTATAATAACGCATACACGCTGCTGCTGTATGTGGGAGTATTCCAATAAAAAAAACAATTGAAATTTCCATTTATGGAAAGTTGCAGTGTAATGAAATTATGTACATATGTACATACTATCGAGGTTAAATTATTTATACAGTGTTATTCTTTAATATTCCCAGATGTAAATCGATCAAGCAGAAATGTAACAGTTTTGTCGCAAAAAATAACGATCGAAAGAAAGTAGATCAACTAACAAACTTAATTGTTTTTGGTTTCCTTTTTAAATACAAACTAAAAAATGTTTTTGCTACATTGGATAAATTAATTAAATTATCTCACGATCATAAGATCAATCATGATCGTCTTATAACAAATTCATTCATGAATAGTTGCGTTTTGCAATTCTTTTCACTTACTTATATGTATATCTATTGATTTACATATTATGTGCATAAAATATACATAAATTGTTTATACTTGTAAATAGTATGCAGTACTCCGGCGTACAATGTATATACTTACGTTTCTTCCCACACATTTTCAAATTTCCCTTTAATTTAATGATATACAAAGCAACACGTTTCTTAAATTACGAAACCAACATATAACATTCAAGATGGTCATTAAAGTTTGTTTCAATAAACGAAGGGGTTAAATTTTTTAATTATCATGCCTAAGCGCCCCAACAAAAAAAAAATGTGATATACATAAATTACATACAGTTGGCATGTCTTGATATACATAGATTAATTTAATATACATACATGTGAGAAGTACTTCAGGATCAATGTCGATGAGCCAATTAAATATTTGAACTAAATATAGATCTAAACGTGTATCTAGAATCTAAATTGACTTGTGATACAAAGAGTTTAACCAGCATTTTAAAATAAAGTGATAAGATCTTAAATGATTGTGATATCTACGTTTGGCTAGTATTCTTTATATATTTGGACAAATGCCCTTACATGTTTATATTTAGTTCCGACCAATGAAAAGTACAAATATAAACAGTTTTTGTCAAAATCATCACAAGAGTGAGGGGTCGAATTTTAATTAAAATGGTTTGTCTCCCAAAATTTGTTCTTGTTGGAACTGTGAATATGGCAGTAGTTCTAGAATTTAAAAAGTCGTCTAGTCGAATGACATTGATTTATGCCTTACGCTAGTTAATTGTATAGACAGTTATTCGTAAACCACATCAATTTAGGTAATCCAAATCTCATTTCGGGTTTGGGCCGTTTGCGAAAAAGTCGAAATGAGAAACATCGAAATGATTAAATGAAAAATAAAAATATCGATTTTTTCATCGAAGCTATAAGTGAATTTCGATTAGGTTGCCGCCGCCCTCAAACGGGTTTGGGTTATAAATGGTCGATTCCGAAAAAATAAAAAACGAATATATATAGAAAGATAAAATGTTGAGAACAAAATAATCGAAAAAATCGATATTTTTTTCATCGAATTTATGATCAAATTTCGTGTCCGTCACGCCAGCCGGAACCATATGAGCCGGAAATAAACAACCATTGCACAAGTAGCACGATGCATTGTGCATCTCTGTGCACTAAATCCTTTTTCAGCCGGAACCTTATAATTCCAGCCGGAACCTGATAAACCACCCAGAACCCTACAACAGCAAAACGAACTGAAGCACAAGTAGCACGATGCATTGTGCATCATTGTGCACTATATAATTTTTCAGCCGAAACCTTACAAATCCAGAAATACATGATTTTTCGGAAAAGAACCTTACAAATTCAGCCGGAACCATACCCTATATAGCCAAACTAAGTATGGCATAAGTAGCACGATGTATTGAGCATCATTGTGTACTATATAATTTTTCAGCCGGAACCTCATAAATCCAGCAATATATGATTTTTCAGTGGAACCTTATAATTCCAGCCGGAAACGATGGTATGGTAGTAAACAGTCAAACTAACTACATCACTAGTAGTACAATGGATTGTGTATCATTGTGCACTAAACGATTGTTCAGCCGGAACCTTATAATTCCTGCCGGAACCTGATAAAGCCATCCCCCCCCCCTCCTGCCGGAACCTGATAAAGCCATCCCTCATGAACTGAACCGGCTCAGATCAAGCGTCAAGAAACACGGCTAATGATGCAAAATCCATTGTGCTTCTTGTTTGATAGTTAGTTTGGCTGTATATAAATTTTCTACCGGAAAATCGTGTAGTGCAGGACTTATAAGGTTCCGGCTGATAATTTATATAGTGCACAATGATGCACATCGTGCTATTTGTGCCATACATAGTTTGGCTGTAGAGGGTATGGTTCTGGCTGAATTTGTAAGGTTCTTCGTGTTTAAGGTGCCGAAAAATCTTATATTGCTGATTTTTCAAGGTTCCGGCTTTAAAATTACATAGTGCACAATAATGTACAATGCATCGTGCTACTTGTGCCGTAGTTGGTTTGGCTATAATATGGTTTTGTCTGGCTATCAGATTCTGGCCGGAATTACAAGGTTCCGTTTGAAAAATTATAATGTACACAATGATGCACAATGCATCGTGCTACTTGTGTCATGGTTAGTAAGGCTGTAGAGGGTATGGTTCCGGTTGAAATTGTAATGTTTTTTCATGAAAAATTTTATATTACTGGATTTATAAGGTTCCGGCTGAAAAATTGTATAGTGCACAATGATGCACAATGTATCGTGCAACTTGTGCTATAGTTAGTTTGGCTGTAGTATAGTTCTGGCTGCCTTTATCAGGTTGTGGGAGGAATTGTAAGGTTCCGGCTGAAAAATCATTTAGTGCAAAATGATGCACAATGCATCGTGCTATTTGTGTTATAGTTAGTTTAGCTGTAGAGGGTATGGTTCCGGCTGAAATTGTAAGGTTTTTTCACGAAAAATCGTATATTACTGGATTTGTAAGGTTCCGGTTGAAAATTTATATAGTTCACAATGATGCACAATGCATTGTGCTACTTTTGTCATAGTTGGTTTTGCTCTTGTAGGGTTCTGTGTGGTTTTATCAGGTTCCAGCTAGAATAATATAATAATATTTTTATAAGGTTCCGGCTGAAAAATCATTTAGTGCACAATGATACACAATCCATTGTACTACTAGTGATGTAGTTAGTTTGACTGTATACTACCATACCATCGTTTCCGGCTGGAATTATAAGGTTCTCATGAAAAATCATATATTGCTGGATTTATAAGGTTCCGGCTGAAAAATTATATAGTGCACAATGATGCACAATGCATCGTGCTACTTGTGCCTCAGTTGGTTTTGCTGTTGTAGGGTTCTGGATGGTTTTATCAGAATCCGGCTGGAATTATAAGGTTCTGGCTGAAAAATCATTTAGTACACAATGACGCACAATGCATCGTGCAACTTGTGCAATCGTTGTTTGGTTCCGGCTGATATGGTTCCGGCTGGTGTGACGGACACCAAATTTCGACTGCGGTCCAATTCATGACTTATTTTGTGGAGACTGACTTATTTGAAAGTCTACAATAAGTCTCCTGTCGAATAGACTTATTGGAAACTTGTTAGAATTATTTTGATGAGTTACCAGTTTGGCCACAAGCCTCGCATACAAGTCAAACAAATCTACAATAAGTCTAGCCGACTGGAGTTTTATTGTAGACTTTCAAATAAGTCAGTCCCCACAAAATAAGTCATGAATTGGACCGCAGCCTAAGTTACTATATTTTTATAGCTATTTTAATTCGCTGTCTACCTTAGAAGAATGTGGCTTCAACCTCAACTATATTTCATTCTTTCAACTAACTTTTCGTGTTTTCGAATTTTTATATTTTACTTTGTTGTTTTATTGTAATGGTTGGTAATGGACATTGTAATGGGCAGAAAAAATGTCAGTGTCAAAACTATGGTTTTCAAAATTTCACTCTGGCAATTTTGAGGTTGAGGATGCACCACGTTCTGGAAAGCCAGTTGAAGCTGATGAAGACAAAATAAAGCCATTGATGCAAACCGCAGAATAACAACTCGTGAGATCGCTGACAGATTAAATTTATCGGATTCGACCGTTTATGATCATGTAAAACGCCTTGCTTTAGTTTCAAAACTCGACATATGGGTTCCACATGTTTTTACACAAAGAAATTTGTTCCGTCGTATTTACGTCTTTGATTTGCTTCTGAAACGTCAAGAAAATGTTCCTTTTTCAAGCGAATTATTACTGTAGGCGAGAAATGGGTTGTCTATAACAATGTTAAACGCAAGAGATCATGGTGGAAAATTAATAAACCAACATAAAACACTTCGAAAATCGATATTCCTAAAAAAAGACATTGCTGTCTGTTTTATAAAATTCCACCAATCCAAAACCTCATACAAGTTTGGTAACACGCCAACATTTTAGCTTGAATGGAATGTACTACCACAACCGCACCATATTCTCCAGATTTGGCACCTTCAGATTATTACTTGTTCCGGTCTCTACCAAATTGTCTAGAAGACAAAATCTTTTCTTCAAAAAAGGACGTCAAAAATGCATTGGATCAGTTTTTTGCCAGCAAAGATTATAAGTTTTATGAGCGTGGAATTATGCTACTGCCAGAAAGATGGCAAAAGATATTGGATCAAAATGGAGAATATTTAATTCAATAAAATCTTTAAATACTTTAATCTTCAATTTTTTAATACATCCTTCAATAAAATCTTAAAAAAATCGAAATCACTTTCTGAACAACCCAATAGAATAATGACTCCTCAAACCCACTTAGTATTTACTTTGGGTTTGGTATTGATGGCCGAAAAGGATATCGTTGAAAAAATAAATCGGAATGAAAAATACTAATAATAAATTCTCATCAGTTAAAGTGGTCTTGCGATTACGATTGGCTGGCGTTACGACTAACTGGTCTTACGATTAACAGGTTTGGCGATTAAGTGTTTATACGATGATGTGGCCATACGGAAGCCTTATCAATATTATTAACGTAATATTTTTAACGAGAATTGTTTCAAACTTGTTGTCTCAAGCTTGTTAAGCAGTAAGTTATTCGGATTAATAAAGTCGAATGCAAGCCAAAATGAACGCACTGCGAACTCTATGACATGGTTCAAATGAAACAACTAGCTTTTCGCTATTACTTATAAGTGGTCGCATCCGTGAATCGGAAGATCGAATCCTACAAAATCGTTTTCTAGCTAACCCATAGCAAATGGCAAAGCATCGATCTGCATTTCGGTAGTCAATTTCTCGAAAGCTTTACTTGCCATTGAAAATTAATCGGATGCCATGGTCAGTGATTAAGGTTCATCTTGTATATCTGAAGAGTTCACCATTTTCTGCCAAATCGGGGATTTGGAAATCTTACTTTGGCTTCGTTCTTTCTCTCATCAACTTGAGAGGCAGATATATTTGTTAGAACTTTTGAAACTGCAATGATGAAACACGATTAGTTGAGAAACGAGTATTTAGGTGTTTCTTAAGTTTCTGAGCTGGTACTGTTTTTCTGAGTTTCTAAATTCGGAGCGAGTGAGAAATGACATGTTTTTGTGACTTTTTAATAAAATTTTATCTGCTATAAAGTGACAATTTTATTGTGAGTTATATAAAGCGACAATGATGAGTACTACAGGAAACCCTCCAACAGCACGATTAATTCGTTCCGTGTTCTTTGAAACTGTGTTGTTCAAGACCACAAAATTTAAAATAAAAAAATAAAACGTTTTATTTTTTTTTATGGTATACAAAAAAACAAAATAAAAGAGAATCAACAAAAATCGTGTTGTTTGAAACCGTGTAATTTGGGGTATCCATGTTCATAAAACCCGTCTTCTTGGCGGGTTACCTGTGTGTACTTTTCGGCGACTTTACATTTTCTTGCATAATTAGAGTAAACACGATTTTTGTATTGAATTAAATCAAAATTTCGAAATTCAAAACTAAGACTACGGTCTCGTGATGTATTTTCTGGGAGTGACTTAAGTATTTGATATAGTCTGCAATAAGCCTCTTGTCGAATAGCCTTATTGTAGACATGTTTTACTTATATTACTTGTTCTGCCCAAACTTATAACTCATACAAATAAGTCAGTTAAATGTACAATATTCCTTCTCAAGAGACTGATTGTAGACTTTCAAAAAAGTCGGTCTCCACAAAATAAGTATTGAATTGGACCGCAGTCTAAAAACTTAAACAAAAAATTTGTATATAGCATTTATTGCGAAACTAGCAGTTTTTCGATGATTGTCAAGTTCAAGGAAATATGTAAATACTACAAATTACTCTCAAGCAGGCTGGCTATTAAAATTAGGCACGCACAAAATTTACGCAACCTGCATTCCTGTTGTTGATCACGTCGTTCGTGGTCTTAAAATTCTGGACCTCGAAGAACGCATCTCGTGATCATTGTTTGTCTATTACACATTTGAGAGGGGGGTTAAATTGTGCCTGCCATGCACTCGGCGATCACAAAATAGCGGCAAATTTAAAGCTGCCATAATGGTTCAATTTAGGTAAGAGCTACATAGGTTTTTGAGTTTGGAACTTTTACCATTGTACTCCACCAACAGTCACACACAAACATATCCTTCTATTTATTGTTCATAATTGGTGTTGCATATCGTAGGTCAACTTTAACTAGCACAGTGGAAGCATCCCCAACTAACCTTGGAGTTAGTAGCAAATAGAAATTAAATTCTACATCTCAATAATTTAATTTCTTTACTTGATTTGACCAAACAACCAGGCTATCTCTTTACTTAGGTACCACATACGCATATATTTCAGTTTTCGTTTCCCTTACTTCTGTCGCCAATGAAATCGTCAAAATAATAGTGAACTAGTTTATGAAATTCTATGATGTCTAAAAAGGCAGGCCTTTCGGTGACTGAAGCCCGTGGAGTCGCAATTACTATTGCATGGCTCTCATGTTTTAAAATCGCTAAAAAACGATTACTTCCCAATCAAATTGTTTCTTAAGAACGAACAGAAAACTTAATTTATCATTCAAAGGTTTAGTTTTCTAATTTTTATTAAAGAAGAAATGGAAGTAAAGTACAGTTTTTAAGTAAAGTAGAGTTTCTCTAATTCTGTTGATCAGATTTGTGAATAGCCACTGGATCTGTGTGAAGATTGCCGAATATTCCATCAAATCTTTTGAAAGAGTTAAATTTTAAAGTAATTTGTGTGATGCAACAAAACTATTTACGAGTTTAAGGATATTGAACGTTACTCTATGTAAATATTTGGTTCAGTGTAATATCAAATGGTTAATGTTCCGAGGGAACATAACAAACATTATACAAACTCGTCCCCAGAACAAATGACTAAAGCACCGCAAAACACATAAATGTTCATATTCATGCTTCCATTCGACCTACATATTACTCTGTAACTCCCAAAGTACATGACGTAGCAGCTTTTCTATTCCTTTGTTTTTGTTTTTGGAGAAAGAATCCTTTTTATATTAAATCCATATTTACATACTCTCTTTCCCACCCTCTTGCTTAAGAGCATTCCGTCTCTGCGATCGGAACATATTGCTAATTTCCGTTTCTGTGCGTTTAGTGTTCACTTTCCAACCAATTTATCAATTCATTATTCAAATCTTTCAATTTCAATTACGCTTTAAGATTGTGATGTAACAATTTACGACAGTAGTGAGCAGTAGATTTATAAAGGGTGTCCCAACAAGAGTGTCGGATTTAATTTTAAAGAAAAACACATATATTTTTGAATACAACATTAGGAAATTGACCACCATAAAACCTCTGGCATTACCACACTCCCCCGCCACAGATTCCCTTACTGTGGCTATATTTTCGAGTGACCGACAAGGACGACGACGAACTATGATCTTCTGATCCATCAGCGTAAATTTGGTCTCAAGTTTTATAATTAAATGCCTCACTGTCGATTCATTTGGCGCATTATTGCGAGCGAAAACTTGACGTAATTGGCGAACAGTTTTCGCAAAACTTTCACCATTTTTGTAATGTGTTTTTACAATAATTAAACGTTGTTGGTTTGAATACTTCTCCATATTCTTAGATCGTGTGGTCTGTATGTGATAAATGTCAAAAATAAAAACACTGTACAACTCGTATTAACAAAATGGCGGCAAATTTAAATGCGGCGCTCTTGTAGAGACACCCTATATATCTGTTAGAAAACTCTATTTCTTATCACTTCATTCGAAAATTCAGTTCTTATGAAAATTATCCGAAGTACTTTTTTGTAGTGATCCACTCGCGTACATGCATTCTCCACTTTCATTTATTGCCCTCTGGCCCCCCTCAAACACAATTATCCCACTCCCAATTTTTAGGATTTGGTATCATTTCGAAATTGTCATTCACGCTCGCATTTTTTACCTATTTTGGTTTGTTCGTTTTATCGCATTCGATCAATTTTTTTTTGGAAGCATTTGCCAAATTGGAAGTACGAAAAACTCATCCCTCGATCTACCAAGTAAATAATTATTTTTATTCACGTGTTACAACTATTCGATTTTCAATTTTTTATACGAGTAATATTCCTTTTGATATGATAGAGATCCGTTTCTTTCATTCATGCAACATTTTATTATTCTTCCATTCTAAAAATTAATCTGCAAATTATCTTTTGCATTTTTCTTGATTTTTCTTACGACGGCTGACACTACAAAATACAGTCACTCACAAAAATCTGCGTACACCCTAAAAATCGAACGGATTTCATATTAAGATCAAGAAATAATTAACAAATTCTGGATCTTGTGATTACTTAGGCATAAATAATAAGAAAGACTGTGTTTGTTAAAAAAAAATATTTACTTCAATAAATAATTCACATGTTTCTATAATATAAGGTCATTGTATCAATTTGCGTACACCCTGTTACATTTCATTTTTTTTGTTCATTTTAATTAATGTTATCTTTACTAAATTCCTAGGCATCATTTAGTTGTATTTAATTGAGCTACGTGAGACAACAGTTTTGTCGATTTTTCAAATTTTGAATTTGTTTTAACAAAATGCCTTTCACAAAACGAAAAACGTCAGTAGAATTACGAGATGTGATAGTGAAATTATTTAAAGAAAGCAAATCATACAGGGAAATTGGAGCAATCGTTAAGACAACGCATTCTACAATTCAAAGGGTTATTAAAGAACGTGGAAATACAGCACGGAAATTACAAACTGACCGTCCTCGGAAGGTAAATTGTCGTACCGAAAGGACAATTTATTATAAGGATGATAAAAACCAATCCGGCCAAAAGTACCTAGCAGATGAACCTTAGAATCCTCAGGCATTACTATTCATCCAGAAAATGTGCGTCGTATCCTTATTAGAAATGGATATAATGGGCGTACATGCACAAAAAACCATTTACATATATCTGTTGTAACTAAGAAAAAAGCAAAAAATTTGCAAAATGGTACTGAGACAAAGAGATAGGATTTTCGCAAAATGTTTTATTTTCCGCAATTCCGAAATATTTAAAATTTGTGGATCAGATGAACATCGGAAAGTGTAGAGGAAGCCTAATAACGGCGTTGGGAAAAAAATATAAAACCAACAATTAAACATGGGGTGGGTCTGTCATGGTTTGGGGCTGTATGGCAAATGGTATGAGATATACTTATATAATTTAAAAAAAAACAGTAAAGAAATTGCTACTCTATAGGGACCCTAAACAACTAAATCACCCACCTTAATCACCAGATTTTAACCCATTAGAACATTTCCAGGACGAAAGGTAGAAGAGTTTACAAGCATAGGATAACTACAAAAGAAAAATTAAAACTGGCTTTAAAAGAGGACTGGAGTAAAATAGGTTATGCCTCCACCATGAATTTAGTGAATCCTATGCCTTCGAAGATGAGAGCTGTGTTGGAAGCCAAAAGAGGTTCAACAAAGTACTGATTTTGTGATCTTTCATCAAATTTTTGTTTTTAATTATTAAATGTGCGCAAATTTTTTTGGCCTTGTATTATAGAAAACGTGAATTATTTATTGAAGTTAATATTTTTTTTAACCTGTTGCCTCAAATGACGGATATAGCCGTCCTGCATATTTTAATTAATACAAAGAGGAACATCATTCGGACGAAGTGTACTACTGCATTTATTTGTTAATTATTCAGTGATACGAAGATAAAAAGATGTAACATTCCAGATAATATGTATGTATATCAATTATTTTTTGTTGTTTTGATTTTTCATGTTTAATAATTCGATATATTTCAGCCTACAGAGACAAATGACGACTATAGCCGTCTTACCTCGTTCGCACGTGAGAAAATGTGATAATTTTCACTTTCCAAACATATAAATAACGCTCAATTTCATATGGCAGTCATAAACAAATAAAAAAAAAGTGTGTTTCTGAGCACGGTCGTCAATTAAAAAGTGTGCGGCAACGGGTTAAACCAACACAGTTTTCCCTATTATTTATGCCTAAGTAAACACAAGATTCAGACCTTTAACTATTTTTTAATGTAAATATGAAATCCGTCCGATTTTTAGGGTGTACGCATTTTTTTGTGAGTGACTGTACATAAATTGAGGCAAACCCATATTTAGGTGTGGACCTTTTATTTCTATTCAAAATGAAGGGAAGCGGCTTAAAAATCCGCAGTTAATAAAACAATTTGAAAGAAGCGAGAGAGAGAGAATTTAAATATCATTGGATGCTATCAAGATTTGGTAACGGGAATTGCCAAATTCATAAATTATTTTTCGACGAAGTAATAAAATTTAGGTCTGTTGTATCTCATCCAATTCGGTTTCTAGAGTGCCATTAAGTTCACATGAAATTTGAAACTACTATTTCTTGACGATTGTAATAGTAAAGAAAAGTTCAGGATTTTCGCCTGGCGAATGTGACTTATCTGTTTCTTACTTAGAAAATATTTTGCCAAACGTAATTATTGTAGCTGTGTGTGTCCGTGTTGAATATGACTCGGCTGTTTTTTACTGACTAAATTTTATGATGCTTTTGAGTTTTAATATATGATTCGTCAATAAATAAAATACGGAGTTTCATCCCTCCGGACCCCTCACAAACACCGATGCAACCCTTTTTACAAAAATCAATTCAAAATAGTATTATCCGGATAAAATATTCCAATTAATATAAATGAAACATGTCAAAAAAAAAAAATCTCAAATTTGCTGCATGCAACAAATGTTGCATAGAAAAAATTCTGAAAAAGATTAAAAACTAGAATAAATGATGGTTTTTCATATCGGCAGATCATTTTTAAAGGTTTTTTTTTGCATAGAATTTCAATTAAACACTATACTCAAACGAGAAGTTTTACAAATGTTTAATGCTAGAGATGGGTTTCTTTGGCCATCAATACGAATAATGGATCGTCACACTAGATTTGTTGCAAGAAGCTGCAATGTTCAACAAATTTCTAGGAAGACAAGGGCTTTAGTTTGCAATGTGTTTTCTAAATTTTTCAGAATGAAAAAGTCTCATTATACATAAGCACAGGGATTGTAGCAATCGATCAAAAATTAAGAAATCCAATCTCGCAGTCGTTCTATTGGAAACTGTTAATATGATCACTTTGAAAACTTACAAACATTTCAAACTTAACCTCATAAACCCTCTGACTTCATTGAAATTTGTTGAGCATGGCAACTCTTGCCACAAACCTGGCGCGTGTGATCCTTTATCCACAAAGGAGAACAATTCTCATTTTACGTTGTAAGATCTCTTGTTTGAATTTAGTTTAAAAAATGTTATACAACAGACCCTTTGAAAATGACCCCTTGAGAAGCAAACGCAATTTTTTTTAAAAGTATTTCTGTGCAACATTTGTTGCATGGAATAAATGTGAGGTTTTGTTTTACATCGTATTTTACACATTAATTTTTCAGTGCCAGATAAGCGACGAAACTGTTTTTATTGAATTAATTTGATTTGGATTTTAAGAAAAGGTGAAAAATATTTCACTTAAAATGTAGAAATTATTCAAATTATTAAGTCAAATTACTTTTACACTGTAATGCATTTATAAAAGATTCTTCAGTCAGAAAACGCAACAGATAGCTACGCCAGACTTTTTTGATTTGGATTCGTTTTGGACTTTTGACTATAATTCCTTAAGAATTCATCAGACCTTGATAGGTAACTCTCATTCAATTTAATTTGCAACTCAGGCACATCTAATGCCTATTTATTTTCTTTTTCCTCTCGTTTCTATGAATATATTACTTTAGATAGTTTCCAATACAAGATTCTATTACAAGACGCACCACGTATGATTCGAGTTGTCTGAGGAGATTAAAAGCAACAAATGAAGGCAAATTTCAGAGGCTCATAAATTTAGATTAATCTTGTTGTTCTGGATTTTTTTTCTTGCAATCTTTGAGTAAATTAAGGAAACTGAAATATTGGTTGTTGTAGTTTGTGGCTTGGCGTCATTATCGCCTTATAGATACAAATAAAATGAAGCAGCTGAAAATAATTGGATACGCCTATCATTTGCAATAGGTACCGACCTAAATTGTCACATTTACTAGGCATTATCATACCGAAATTATATACAACGATTTGTACTAAGTTGACATCATATATAGTTCTTCATGTGTGCACGTCACATGGAAAATTATATAGCGAGCAATCTACGTGACTCCACCGCATATACAATTTCGATATGTAGCAAAAATACTTCCGCGGATATTTGAATAATACAAGTTTCAAATCAATAATATTCAAAAACAAAATTAAATTAAAATCACAACCATGAATGAGTAAGATAAAATTTTGAACAATAAAAAAAAATAATTTTGTGTTACTCATCTTGATCTCCATGAATATGCCGATGATGATGATGATGATTATGTCTCCGCTCGTACTAGTAGTTTCGCCTCCTATATACGGAAAATCCAAAAAAATAATTTTAAATTCTATTTGTGTACCATGCACATATACAACGAAGGCGAGAGCCACCCATTCATATACATGTATACATTTTTCTCCCCCGTTCTCTCCACCTACATATTTATTATCCCATCACATCTAATTTTCATCTTTTTCAACTCGAATCAAAATAAAAATTTTCACCCCAAAACAATTTTTTTTCTCCTTTTTGATTCATCGTTGTGTGTTAAAATTTCTATTTATATGGATGTATAATGTAATTCGACCCATCCTTACAAAAAAAAAATAACCACACTGTACTGTATGTGGGGGGGTTCGGCATCCCAGAAAGACAACACAACACAAAAATATAACTTTTTTTTACATCTCCCCTAACAGTTTCTTGATATTTTCCTTTTGTATACGTATGTGTTTGTGTGTATTTCCCAAATGCAATAATGTTATTTTTGCATTCTGTCCGCATGTCGTAGTTTTTTCAACTCTACTCGAACTTCGAGTAAATTTTCGAGAAAAATCTCATCCCTTAAAATTATATTTAGGTTGGTAGAAAATGTGTTTTTGTTTTGTTTTGTTTGTTTATTTTATGTTGGCTCCAAAAGTCTACAAATATAGATGAGCTGAAGGAAAATTGTCTCCGTCGCTTTTTTCGTTGTTGTTGTTGTTGTTGTTGAATAGAAAATCTAGAATTTAATTTTATTGATTAATAAATAAATAAATACGAAAGAATAAGATTTTATTTTCTTAATTATTGTTTGTTTGTTTATTTGCATTTAAGTAACAAAGAAAGTTGTTTCTTTATATAGAAAATCTTTGGTATGATTGATGGAAATGAAAATTTGTGGCTGGGTGGGGATGAGTCGCCAGAGATATTTTCTATGAATTGGAAAATTTTATATGATATAATTTTCTCGTTTGTTTTGCGACTCGGGCGGCATAGGAAATGAGATCATAATGAATACATAAATATTTTTGGTACATGAAGGGTGGATTCAATGGAAAATTGTGATTGAATCACTGTAATTTTGTTATGTGCACAGTGAAATGAATATAATTTTAACATTATGCTGTGAAAATGAGCTTTTATTTACCCTAATTTGTAAAATGGATATTATAATATCGTTAGTTGTTGCTAAGTTCTATTACATTGTTTTATTATTTAAAAACTTTTCGGCTTAATTGAATGTGTGCAATCTAGCGATGAATCCTATCATATATTGTTTCAAGTTTTCGAGCTGATACGGATTATAATTTATCCCCAATATTCCTTCCATGTAAACCTCACACTTCATAAATCATTTACTTATATATTATATCACCAGACATTTGACCGATGCTCAAAATTTCACTCACATTTTTACCGTCTTCACACTCGTCGTCACAAACGATACATTTTTTTATTTTTAGTCTATACGTATCCCTTTTCATGTCTTATGTTGCACAATAATACCGCAGGGACTATAAAAATACTAAAAACAGAAAACCTTTCCGAAAATGTAAAAAGAAACATAAAACTAAGAAAGGCAACAAACATATAGATACGAGTCTAGTCTTAATCAAACAATAAACCAGATGATTCATTTATCATGGCATATAGTTTTTCTATTTTTCATTTTTCCGTTACAAAATTTTAATGATTTTTTTGTGTACGTCTACCTGATACTATATACACTTTCTTCCGCTTGTTGAATTTTAATTCCGCACATAGCGGAAGGATTAAATCTGTTCACCCTAATTTTCTTGGAAATTATTAAACTTTTTGATGTTTGTTATACAAAGTCTTACTTACACCAAAGTGTTATGAGTAAATAGGAGAAATGTTAATTACTTTTTGTTCTAAATGACGTGATATGGTAAGATACGATTTTCCATATAAGAAGAATTAGTATCAATGAACTTCTTTCAGCAGCGCAATAAACGTATAAATAAGATAAAATAAATAAATAAAATTTTATCGTTTACAATTTTTTTTTTTTTTTTTGTAAATTGATGCTGAGTTTAGTCTACTCGAGAAAATTTATATAAATATTTTCATGAAAATATATTATTTTATGAACATTTGATATTGTGCCATAAAAATTTGAAAATTTATTTGATTTTTTCCGGATTTCGATTTTATAATGGGTAGTTATAGATACCAATGACCTCTTTATTAGAGTACCGAATGATAAACTCAAGTACCCTCGATCTGTATGTGATAAGTAGAATTTCGTTAAAAAGTATCATTGAAACCTTTCGATCTTAGCCAAATCCACAGTTTTTAAAACCTGTTTATTCCAAAACTCCTTCCATCAGCCTTAACTACCCTTTTAATAGGGAAATCGGGACTTGTTTAAAACGGCCTGATAACTGAAATGCAACGAATCCCACAATATAAAATAATTCTTTTATTCAGAAGCAAAATATTTCTAAAATATTAATAAAATGAGGAAAACCTTTTACATTTTGCAAAACAGGATACATTACAACTCATCCCTCTTACTCCAACAAATTTTCACTATCGGCCTTAGAACTATAAATAATAGGGAGTGGAAGTGCTGTCTTTCTTCTGTTTCCAACATCTTCAATTGGTTGGTTTTGTGGAAATTTGATACTATTCCGTAGTTATTTTAATTCCGAGTCCAATTTTGTTAAGTTTTTTCTGTACGATTTTTTCAAATTTTTCTAAAAGTTGGGCTCAAATACGAATTTTAATAAATAAATAAATTTAATGGTATGAATTTTATTTTTGTATTGTCCTTTTTGATAAATTCCGGTACTGAGCTAACTTCACAGATAACTATTTGCTGGATGAATTAAAACAAATTATGGGTTAACTTCACACAAGAGTAACATTGATTAGTGTTGCCTGTTGCATTTTTTTTTATTTTCTGAAATAAAATCGTGGAATTGCAACGCATATTTTAAAATAAATATATTTCAAATTTTAATTTAAAGATAAAATATTTTCCACAAGTTTTTCATTACTTTTAAACTACTTTGGTTTGAATCCAATATAAATAAATTTACCATTATTTTAAAAGTTTTAATATTTATATTTAAAAAAAATCCACTTTTGATTTTGTGATCGGTTTTTTACCCAAGGACACGAATATGTTTTAGTTTATATTCTGGCCGAAGTTCCTAGGTCTGTATTTTTTTAATATCCATACTGAACTAGCGAATTTTTAAATACAACGAAATCTACAGCTAAAACGAAAAAATTTGTTTCATAAAATTTTCATTGAAATTAGACATTGAGTTCATTAAAAAATTTACAATCAAATTCATGATAACAATACAATTTTTTATAACGTCTTAAATTTGTCTCTAGACAAATTAAAATTGAGCGAGGTGGAAACATTATCAAACACAAGACTTGAGTTAAAAATCGAGTCCGACTTACCAAAGTTCGACCCATGCTGGGGCAGATCGATAACATAGGAGCATGTATTGAATACAAGGACTGTAGTTGTGAACTGATTGCTCGGCCCATTATAATGTCGCATACGAAAACTGCGCAGGATACGCGCCTTACGGCAAACAACAGAAATCGCTTCTGAATTGATTCTAAACGGATAGAGGAATTGTTATAGTACGGAATCCAACAATTGAGGCATATTCCAAGTGCAAACGGACAAATGAAACGAAAAGGATTTTTAGAGTCAACTTACGGATCATGAAAATCTTTGGAGAACGGATTACAACCTCTAAGATTGAATTAGCCTTGTCGAACCATCATTGTATTTAAACGGTAAATTCCGAGAAAATAAGACACTTAAATCTAAAAAGGATGAAAACGATACATCATAACTCGATTTTCGTAAAAAATTTGGAACAGCTTTAGTATCGCATCGCAAATTTTTTGACAGTAAAACTATTGTGGCGCCACTTTGATCAAAATCGGTTATTTTTAGAACTAAAACAAAAGTGTCTCTTCTAAACATTTTTCGGAATCAAACTAGTCTTTAAAATTTTATTCGTTAATCGGTGGTAAAATAATTTTTATTTAAAAAATATTTAGTTTGATATAAAAAAAAATAAAATTTAATATTTTTTTTATGAATATATCAAATTAAGAGTGGGAGGGGAAGGAAATATTGGTACAATTGGATGTTCGCAAGATTTGGTACTTACCACATATTATAATTGCTACAGAAGCTGCAAGATTATTAAAAAAAGCAATATTTTACAATGCAACATTTTGAAATGATATAATTGTAGAGGCTAACGGGTGTGCTCTCCCTCGCTTAGCCCTCCGGGGGTCTTTAGATTTCAATTTCGGGGGGTGTAGGAGCTGGGATAAGTAAACATGTCGCACTGCGTGCCGCACGTAGGAGTGAATTATATAGAATCTATTAATGACACCTACTAAAAAGAAAAATAATTGCGAGTTTTTGTGTTGCTTCGTCAACCTTGCAGACACAGATCAAATGGATATTATCGCTCGTACTCTTCTGAAAGTTGTACCACAAATACCAAACGCTTGTAACTTATTAAAATTTATTTATTTATAAACGAAATTTACAAACTTTTTTTATTTTGTTTTAAATTAAGCATTTTAATTTATTTATGTTTCGCTAAATATTTTTATTTTTGTATTTTATTTATAAAAATATCCCTAAGATGGCATTCTTTATCAAATCAACAATGTTTTAGTTCAAATTATAACCACCTCAAACAAAATTATAGTAAATTTTAATCCAAAAGCGGAAAAAATTATAAATAATTGTAAAAAATTGAAATATCTATAAGATGGCCGCTAATTATGTTTACGTTTTTAGTTAGTGTTATGTCCATTTTCACAAAAATGTCGCGACAGTCAATTTGCGATGCGATACTAAAGGCTAGCCAACGGTTTTAACATCATCAGCATAGATCAGAAATGTTTGAAGCACCGTTTTACATCATCTATAAATGCAATAAATAAGAGAGGTCTCAAGATGACTATTTTGTGGGACGTCAGACAAAACATTTATATCTCTAGAAAAAGTGTTATTATATACAACTTTTTCAGTTCGGCTCGTCAAATATAACAAAATCTACTTTCACGGAAGGACATCACATTTGAGCTATTCCAGTTTCTTTACAAGTAGAGAACAAAATAAGATTTGTCGCGGCCGGCCTGGGTAACCCATGCTAGTTTAGAAGATAGAAATGTTAATTAAGAAAATGATACGGTCCTTGATCATCGATTATAATCGTAAGATCGATTCTTCTTCGAGCATGGTTGCCAGATTTGAGCACCTTATTATGATTGCTATTCTCAGCAAGTCGAAAAAGTACAAAGTACTACATTTTTGTTCCACAGATCAGTTCCTTACACTAATTATGTTAATTATGATTTACGTCGCAAAGTTTTTAACATTGATACGCTTGAGTGCAGAAGACTTGTGTTTGATGAAATTATGCTTTATAAAATTGTAAATTCTATTTTTTCTACTGATTTGATATCTTCAATAAACTTCTTCATTCCTGCATATAGAACTCGTAATACTCTGCTTTTTTTGTCATGGCAGGTAAGGACTAACTGCGGGTTATCCAATCCAATTGAGTTAAGATTCTCTACACGCAGCGAAACAACAACAACGCAAGAAATAGAGAACTACTTTTCTATCGCGCGCAGAGTAACACATCAAAAAACCACGCGCAAAAAAGCTAAATGCACATAAATGCATCGGTGGGAAATGCAATTAAGCATAAAAACATTTATGTACATTCTGGCATCTAATGTCAATGTGATAGATTAAAAATTTATTGTAGTTAGTTGATAAGTTAAAGACTAAGGAATAAATCAAAATTAAATTGTTAAATAAAGAAAGTAAGTAAGGAGGTTAAAAAAAGACTGATTCAATTCTTTAGTGCCCATGATAAACCTTCAAAAATTATATCAGACAACGAAGGAAACATGAATACACCATCTCTTAGAGCCTTTCTACAAGAATACGACATCCAATTACATCACACTTCGTCGAATTCATCAACAGGAAACTCCCCCGTAGAGCGACTGCATTCGACCTTGCAGGAACTTATTAAAATAGCTCATATTCAAACGCCTCAAGAAAGTCTCAAAAATCTGATGCACAATTGCATCCTCTCGTATAACAACACCATCCGGCGTTTGCCAATGCGCAGGAGTATTTGTTCAACATTACCTTATCATACGATGAGTTATGCAAACGGATTCATGAGGATACTCATGCAAAGAAAACAAAGCTGATCAAAAACTGAACATTGATCGAGTCAAACATCCTAATTTAAAAGTGAACCAAACAATCCATGTTCGCAACAAAAGACGATCTAAAATCAAACCAGGATTTGTCGTAAGAAAAGTCCTAAAGGATAATAAAGTCACTGTTTTAACGAAAAATGGTAAGTACCACAAAAAACTGATAAAACAACCTTTTCAGGTATCTCTTAACCATGAGTCAAACACTCAGGGTGACCAACCTGGACAACAACACGAGCCTAATTCCGATCAAGCTAGGCCAGGCCCGAGTCATCAATAGATACACGAGAATCATCCACGTAATTGACGTCCAGCATTATGAAGAAAATCTTCGCACTATTCAGGCCAACATTCATCTAGTAGGGAAATCCATAGATAGTAAGAGAGTATCCGTACGTTTTCAAAAATAAAATGGAAGTCCTCGAACATAAAAATAGAGAATTAAATTAAAACCACCTTTTAAAACCTACACGAATCAAAATGGGCCTCGTTAATGGATTAGGTTCCTTAATCAAAGATATCACGGGAAACCTAGATCAACATGCCCTAGAAGAAATCGGTAACGCACAACCGAATTTATTTGCACAATCTCCACCAAAATCAGAATAAATTAAACAAACAAAATAATGCTCAAATTGCAATTAACCAAGGAATGATTGATAGATTCAACGATATAGAAAAATACGTAAGGAACAGTAACAACAAAATCACATTTGAACTAAACGCCTAAACACGACTGAAATGGCACTACATATGATCAAGATAGACTAATACATATTCAAGTTAACCAATAAACCAATAGACACACTATCTCAACACATCGACGACATATTAGACGCACTAAGTTCAGCCAAACACCGACGAATTTCACGACACTTACTAACAAATAACGAAATTCCCTTTATCAACGGCATACTAGCTCATGACCTCATCGTAATCTTAAATCCTAATAACATTTACGACTTCCAACTCTACAGGGATACTACAATCAATTCAAAATCATACTTAGCATACAGGTACCATACTTTTAAGAATTAGTATTTAGCTATTACAATATTAAACCTATCCCTTCCAAAAACCTAATGATTACCTCCATCCCGTCACACAACATCATCCTAGATGAACAAAATTGTCAATTCATTCTGAAACCATGCAATGAAGTGGAGAATACATATGATAAATATCGCATACCTGTATACCAAACATAATAATGCAGAAACCGGCCCGGTGTAAAGATTCTAACATCGATCTGGACTACGAGGTTAGCGAACTTATTACTGGAAAATTATACATAGCCACAGTTGGAGAGCTACCATTTACATCCACATGCCAGCAAAGGATAAAACCCATCCAAGGCCAATCATTAATCGAGTTCAACAATTGTGAAATCAATATCCAGGCCATCATATACAACAGCAAAAAATACATCTACGAAGAAGATGAAATAATCATACTACCATATCACGACGTTGAAAGTCATCATCTTATACCGTTGTTATACCTACCAAAAATGACAAATTGGACATTAGAACATAGAGAACACATCCAAGTATTACAAGAGCAAGGCTTTTCTAATACAATAAAATAGAGTACAACCGGAATTATAACAATCATAATCCTAGTAATGGTCATCTACTAAACAGGGTGTCCCCGATTGGGAACTCACTACAATTTGTGTGTAGTGTTTTCATTCTTCATCTCATAAGTAAAAAAATTATAGCACGTCGGTACAAATAACGGATTGGGGGATTGTAGAGGAGATCATAGCGGATTAAAATTAAGTAAAAAAAAAATTATTAGGGAATTTTTTTGAGAAAAACTCAGTTTTATAAAAAAATCATTTTTTTTATTATAAATATAGCCTATTCAATTGTCCGTCAAATGAGGCTTTGTTGGTTGCCGTCCGATAAATATTTTGAAAGTTACAGTTTAATATTTGCTTTTACTTTTTTCCCGAATCAAATTTTTTAAACACCCTGTATCTTAAAGGATATCAAAAATTGACCCCTCCCCCCCCCGCCCCCTACCATACGATTTTTTTCATGAAATGAACCAAGGAATCACCCCTTAACGGATTAGAATCCCAATCGGAGACACCCTGTATATGGATGAGATTCTGCAATCTAGCAGAGAAAAGGAAAACATCCGACGAACGCAGACACCAAACCCACAACCGGCCACACGAATCAAGTCCCTATGGCCTTCTCTTCGGCGGGAAGAGTTACGATTCTCTACATGCAGCGAAACAACAACAAAGTAAGAAACAGAGAACTACTTTTGTATGAGTAACATATCAAAAAACCACGCGCACCAAAAAAGAGGAATGAAAATTCGTCATTTCCGCTGAAGTTTTTGTAAAATGATCTGGACCAGTTTTGTTGTAAATTTAATTTACAGTCGATTTGTTTCTTATAGATTTTTTCGTGTATGATCTTTTCTTATCGAAGTTGTAAAAATCCATAAGCTTCATCCAAATCAGTCAGTACGTTTGTGGTAGAGAGTACACAGCCAACAGGCACTATCTCGAAAACTACTTTTTCGGACTTCGTCAGTAAATTTATTTACTTTCTAAAATAAATATGTATGATTTAATTAAACCTAGTTGTGTGGTATACAACGATGTGTCTCATTCTGTTGTTATTCTCACAGGCTGTCTAAGTTACAGTCGGATCGGTAGTGTATTCCGTTTTTGCCGATTTTTCAATCCACCATGGTGACATTAACCAAGCGTTGGTGGTCCAACGCTTGTGTTAACAATTGCCGAACAATTTGGATCTCTGGACAACACCCAAATTTGAAATCAGTCCACCACGCGGGAATTAGTTCTACTCACTTTTTTCTAACGATGACCTGATAAAGCGCAAGAATGGCAACCATATTCGTAAATTCGTGCAATACAACACAACTATCACTTTTGTAATATATTGTTGGTATTTTTATTTCTCATGGTTATCAATAGACTACTCCAGAGTATCAAATGATAAATACTTTATAATAACACAATAATTTGTTTGGTTGGCTAGAGAAGCATTACGAGGTTTGTATGATCTCTGACAAAATTTGTGGCATTTTTACATTCTAAAATGTGTTAAAGACGTCGGCAACGTAATCTCTTTGCGGCGGCGATAAATGAGTTGGATGTCGGAACACTCACCACTGTGGGCTTTGTGGGTGATGATTTAAATACAGACTGCGTTCATTGAGCTCGCAATTGTTGAAAGTGTACTGGTCGATGCCGAATAGCTTATGCAACGTTGCATCACTTAATGAACAATGCCCTCTGCCTCCAATAATCCAATATTGGAACTATCGAACACAAGGCCTATAGCCCAACACGTTCCTTTAGTAGCAATATACTATAAGACGAACCGGCTTCATTAAGTTGTCCACCATTTTGGATAAATTGACTAACATCTAATAATGGACCGAGAATATTAAAAATATTTTTTGAGCGTAATTATCCTCTACAGATAGGGGTTCAGGATTAAATATTCGGGGAAATTCGGCCTACAATTATTTCAAAGAATTGATGAACGAACGCAAACAGGCATCGAGCTCTTTAGAATTAGTTTACAAGATTTAGGTGCCGCTCAATGTGTATTCGTTTTAAGTGAGATTTTGACTTTCCGATACATTATCGATACATCTGAAAACGAAGGGCAAGCGAACAAAGAACTTCTTGAGTTCGATTTATTGTGGCACTTTCTGGTTTTCCCTGGGAATAGGGAAAAATATTTTCATAGTATTTTTGTCTAAATTATATTTTTCTGGCCTACTATTGGGTGTAAATATGTTTGAAACAAAGATATATTGTGAATTATTTTTCCCTATAAAAATTATGTGGAACAAAAGTTTCCCAATCAACTTTGTTTCGAAAATTTTTACACCAAACTAAGTCAAATAGTAGGCCAGAAAAATATAATTTAGACAAAACTGCTATGAAAATATTTTTCTTAATTCTCTATGCGAATAGTGCCACTGGGCGGATAATTTTGTTGATGTATTTTCGAGCTTTAGAATAGAGCGATGTGGCTGAAAAAACTTACATTTATATCGCCAATTTTCGTTGAGCCTTTGAAATGAGCCTCCTAGAATTACTACGAGTAAAGAATTATTAAATTGTAAATTTCAGGGATGTGAATTGCTTTTTTCTCCAATTTTTAAAACCTGGTTCTTGCGATTCCCCTCCACTACTATAGTCTCAATTTAAGAATGCTGCTTGGCAATTCTGAATTTTAGCATCCATGACAATTGTAAAAACATATTTACAAAAATAATGATTGTTTTTGGCAGTTGCAATTCAGCGTAGTTTCTTGTAAGCTAACGAGTTCATTTACAAGACTCATCTGAACAATAAAGCAATAAAGCAAAACTGTAAAAAATGTGTCAGAGCACACAGGACCATTCATTCAGTGTGATCATTTTTCACCAAAAAATCATGGGTCGTTTATGACTCATTGGTTTTAATGTTTTCACTATCCTATGTCACCAAAACAAGTAATGATCGAATGTTTTGACACAAAGATTCTTTTTGTTTCAATAAGGTGTTCACAAATTTATCACAAAAAATTGTCGAAAATTTGTCACAAAAAGTTGTTGCTAAATTTGTCATATTTGTCAAATTGTTGAAATTTTGTGAAATATATCATTTTGTTTATATTTTTGAAGACCGACTAAATAGCACAGTGGTTAAAGCTTTAGCGTTTGGATCGGGAGGTACTGGGTCCGAATCCCTGAATTTTCATCTACAGATTACGATATGTGATGAAATGGGCACATCTATGATCCCCTGTCGGAGTGCAAAACTCATATCTCGCTGATCTTTCAGCTATGGAATGTGTAGATTTTGATAAAACAGACATACAGCCTTACGTCTTTCAAATTGCTGGCAACGGCGTGAAACAAAATGGAAAAAGCAAACCGCGAAAGAGTTATAAAAGGTTTGGCCCCAGAACAGAATGCAGTGATAAAAAAATGGTTGAAGATGAAATGATTTGTTTAGCTCACAAATTACGAATGCTCTCTTCATGACATACACTCGTTTGTATTCTGCTCGAATATTCATGTGCGGCTAGCCATGGGTGGTCCCTATATCGCTCTTGCCTCCTTAAATTATCAACTAGTAAACCTTCAATCGGTCATTAAACGCCAAATTGCTTTGAGGTAATATGTTGTTCATCAATTACTAAGTGTCAACGTCGACTCTCGTCGGAAAGCTATTAATTTAATTTGACCTTGTTAGACAGCAAGCCCATTGATGTGAGGATCTCGAAAATAGTAAAGGCCTAACTACAGAAAATTAAAATGATGAAATCATATTTTCTCTATTAATTTAGAACAAAGAAGAACAGTTCAATGTTCGGTAAGAAGACACTAATTGTCTTTTTAAGTATCATGTAATAAACTAAAAAGCAATTTATTAACGTACCATGTCCCATTATTTATATACGATTATTAATTCAGCCATTAAATAAATTAACAATATATCATGACACCATAAAAATAATATTTCCTTATTAATAAAAATTATTTTCAATTATCATTTTCTTGTTATTAAATCAACACACAATAGTTTAATATCCTCATGTTTCAATAAAAATATGTCCTAGAAGAATATTAAATACGTTTTATCACATTCTTCATCGCATGTACCAACCACGTTAAAATGCTTAAATTAAGAATTCATTATATATGATAATGCGAGGAAACATTTTTTCGCGTTTATAAGTGAGATGGAATCATGTCCGTCTGTATAGGGATGTCACCATAATTTCAGACCACACTATAAAAATACCATAAAGCGTGCGGATCATGACCATACCCGTATACCATGACAACAAAACGATGAGATTGTGCGAATAAATAAAAATAAAATTTCATTCCAAAATATGTTACGATTTGATCCTTTTTTTTGGGATTTTGTTGGTGTCCCGAAGGATATCAAGCAATTCATAAATACATTTTACGTATTATGTACTTTGTTCCTCGTGTATTGTAATAATATGCTCAGGCATAACGAAATAAAAATGAGAATTTACAAATATAGCAATTGCATATAATGTAGACATAAAATACATAAAAGGATGAGAGGAATGTTGATGAATATAAATTGAGATATATAAGGATTAACAGCGATATGATATGGTGGAAAATGACAAGACTATCAAAAAGTAATAACAACAAAAGGATTGTATGTGAATGTAATAAAAATACGAATTATTTATGCTTCTTGCTCATATGGATATGTATATACATAATGCTGGGAGTGTTGAATGGGATAAGATCACGTGGCGCCACACATAAAAATACCATAAATTACCCATTTTCCTATATAAGATGTATGTACGTACTATATACGTACTCACTTCTCCTTTTTTGTTTTCACTTGTTATCCATCCGTGTTTCGATGGTGAAGATGAAATTTTCCAAAGAGTTGGGTGGTGGTAAGACTATATACATGTCTAATACATATTCTTAATAATAGTAATATTTTTTTTTTAAAGAACATGAATTATAATCCGAACAATAAAAGAACGGGAAGAAATTAAAATAATTTTTCGGGGTTAAAAGGAAATATATATATAAGGGATGATGTGTTGCTTGTGCCTCATATATTCCTTAAATACGTACATGAATGTTATATGTTTGATGTCATTTAACGTATTATTATATTGTGGTGTTGCTTTTTACTTTAAAATAACGAGAACGTGGTTTCAACTGTGTATGTATAGTGGAAAAATTATTTGCTTTTATTTTCCAATTCCGTCATGGTTTAGTATATTAAAGAAGTAAATTAGATTAGAATACAAAATTATGGGTTGTTGATCTTTCAAATGAAACTTATATATGTATCGTGGAATCTCTAGCGATAATACCGATTGATTGTACGGTATATTCTGTGCAAAGTATATATAAGGTGAATATGGTATTATTAATGCAATTTGGTACGATGTAATTTTTCCTTCTTTCACATTTTCCTGTGTTAATTTTGTTAATTTGACAATGAATAGGGAATTAATTGAGTTGTTATTTAGCTCGAGGGGCTAGAAAGCTCTCTATGGGTAAATTAATACTAAATTATATAGACTTGTTATAAATCAAAAAATGGTTTGGTGTGCTGAATTGAGGATTAGTGAAGACGTAAACAAAATTGGGGATATTACTCTGTCCGAGTGTATTTCGAACTGTAATTTTGTATTGGGACTAATCCTCATTTGTGTAAGAGTAGAAGACCAAATCCTTCATGTTCGGATTTTAACTGATGATAGTTACGTTAGTCGATACGTTAATTTTCTCTTCGATTTGGTAATCTTTTGCTTTTTGTCCGATATAGAAATGCCTCTATACGTACTCTGTGCTGCTTAAATCGACAAAATCGTCAATCCAGTCGTTCGGAATCAGAAACTAAAAAGAAAATTATATAGCTATGTCTTCTAAACTATTGGATGCTTACACCATCTGATGACGACACGCTAAGTCGACAGTTCAACGTATATTAGCCAGATGGCAGATACATTTTAAAAAGGAAAATTATATTACAAAATATGTATATTTAGTTATAATTATTACATCGAAGTAGAAGGTTATTCGATTTTTATTTTCGTTTTCCAATGTTTCCTAGTTTTTGTCTCCATCTCGTTCTCTTAGAACCAAAATAAATTTCGTCATACAAAATTACAGAACAATAAAAACATTAGTTCTTTCTCCACTTGTTTTGTAATTTTATTAGTGTCGAACAAACTGCTGGAACCGAAGGATATTCGTTTTTTACTTTTGTTAGTAATGCATGTACATTTTTATTTTATATTTTGGCACTTTTGTTATTTTTATCCAATTCGAAATTGTTGTAATTGGTACGTAGATTCAATAAAAATAGCAAAAAGTACGAATATCATGGAAAATACAGAAAAATGTGTCGCACGCCTTCTATTAATTGTGTGACACTAAATAAGATACCCAAATGACAAAATATATAACAAAATGATCATAAAATATTCTCTGCTCTCTTACGGTTGTATTTATATTTTTGTAGTGGAATACACTAAAACTTCGTATTACGTTATCTAAATAGGCGCTTTTCTTTAAACTCTCACTAAGTTCTTGAATATGGATAGGAAAAATTCAATTTATGAATTAAGAAAACCAATTACATTTAAATTATTCATAATTTATTAATTTATTATATAATAATATAGATTTTTGTTAAGTTTTTGAAATTTATTGCCGACGTAATAAGAAGGCAATGTGTATTATTTTTTACTCAATTATGTTGCCCTCTAGTCGTCGACTTAGATTGATGTCGCGGCGTAATTTTACTTTACGTATACATCGAGAAAATCAGGTAAGGAGTATAAATTTTGGAAATTTTTAAATGCAGGATTGTTTAATCTCAGTTTTTAGGAGGGGGAAGCTAAATTTTTCCGGAAAATTTTTTTGATTTTCCGGAAAAATTTTCACTTTTTTTATTTTTTCAATATTTTTTTTTATTTTTATTAATAATAATTGCTTCGTCAACCTTGCAGACACAGATCAAAGAGTTTCTATCGCTCTTATCGCTTCTTCTGATAGTCCCACAAATGTTAAAAAAATCAACTTTCGTAAATATAAATTTTTAATATTGTTATTTTAATTCGTTGTATACCTTAGAGGATGGGGGCTGCCCCCAAACCCCCGCTTTTCCACAATTTATACAATTCTTTAAGTGTCAAACTAAGTAAAACAAAAAATTAAAAATGTTTCAAATGTTTCTGGAAAAATTGCAAAATTTTCCCGGAAAAACTACTTGTACTGTCGTAAAACTGTTAGGATACAATCCTAATATCAAAATTTTTTATAAAAATTACATATTTGTACGTATTTTGACTAAAATAATACGAAATTTTTATTTTTTTAAGTGAAAATTTTCCCGGAAAATGGGGTAATTTTCCGGAAAAATTTAGCTTCCCCCTTCTAAAAACTGTTGATAAACAATCCTGCATTAAAAAATTTTTAAAATTTATACTCCTTACCTGATTTTCTCGATGTATACGTAAAGTAAACTTTAGCCGATGTCGCCAGCAAAAAATGAATATTGCTACAGGCCAGTACTATAGAAGGCACTGAGATATGTCACTTATCTTATACAGAGTGTAACTCGAAAGATTTACTTTTTTGCCTACACAAATTTTTTAAATAAAGGTAATAGATTTAATGTTTACAGATCGTTTGTTTATGATGTTTAATTGTGTGCCTCTATTGGCCTTACACATCTTTTGATTACATTTTTTGGTGAAAAAGTGATTCACACATTTCACTCCGTATCTTGTTAATTTTCTCTTTAATGTTGCTTTTAGCTTGTTAAATATTATCTGGTTAATTTACATAAACCTTAATTTTAAAGTAGTCCCATAAAATGACATCGAGGACAGTTAAATCGGGTGACCGTAGAGGCCGGCCCACATCACCAGAATTTGGAATTAACTGTTGTTAAAACATTTCTTGTAACAATTCTATGGTTTCTCTATACGTATGGCATGCATCACCGTCCTGTTGGAAGTTTGGAACCAAATGTTCATCAAACTATTAGCATCCAATTCTGGCCTGAAAAAGTTCTTTATCATATCACGTTAACGTTCGCCGTTACGGTAACAGCTGAACCATTTGGAACCAGCGGTTTTGTTTGTTTACGTATTCACTTGAAAGCACCATATTCCTTCCGAAGTGTTCACGTAATTTTCTTAATGTTAATGTAAAAAATGATTGACTTGTGTAAAAGGTTTTCACTATTAAAACGCGTTGTTCAAACGATTATTTTTCCATGATTAATTTGCCACATGTGTACTTCACGACTCATACTTGAGAACTGATAAGATTAATATTCGCCTAAATGGCGCCAAAGCAAAATTGTAAACCTTTCGGATGGACACCCTGTATTGGTAATCCTGTACTATGATCAATGTTGATTTATATTTGCTATACGAGCAACAATTAACTTACCTAAACGTAATTCAGAAAAGTTATTGGCGATACATTAATCAGTTTCATCAATATTCCGTCAATAACTTTATACGATGCTTGATGAACAGTCAAGCACGACACGTTTATACAGCACATTTATCAGAAAATGGAATTAAGTTCAATTTTGACATCTATGATGAATCGTTTATCACTGTTAAAAAAATAATTTATACAATATTAGGCTAGCCTTAAGCAACTTTCCGACATCTTTTGTGTTGACTGAACTTTGCATTTTTGTCGAATATAAAAAAATACAGTACAATGTTAAAACTTTCCTAACAAAACAAGTAAAAAATTTTTACTTACCGATTCGATAAACAAAATATAAAGGGTGTTCCATTTGTTGGATTTTTATTAAGGTCAAAAATACGAATTGTGCCATGGCAACCCGAAAATTTTGTTGACAAATGAAAAGTCAAAACTATGCTATTTTTAGTCAGGTGTTCGTTTAAAACAACGCGGTTTGGTTATCCAAATTTATTACGAAAACGATCGTTCTGTAAACAAATATTTCGTAAATCACGTGATCATTTTGAACAATTTGGACGTTCTGGAATTGATATAATTGTTAAATATTTTGAAGAAACAAAGGTCGTAGAGCATATGAATTCCATTGTCCAGTTCGCACTCGTGAAACAACGGCTGTAAATGAAAATGTTCGCGAAGAGCCAAGAGGCAGTACTAGTGAATAGTGGTGCCATCGTGGCATCAGGTTTTAGCACCTTCCGGATCAAACTACCTTATTTGTGTACTGGGAATCTACACAGAGCTACTCGTGGGACAAAATATGGATGAAAGAGATAATAAAAAATAAGAAAGAGTTTGTTGCTCTTAAAAACCTAATGATGGTCCCTCTTAAAACAAACTAACGATGGCGGGATTTTGGCCTTTAGACCTTGGTCTCGTGGTCTTATTTCACTAAGCGGGGCGGATGTTGATATACCCTTGCTACGTCCAAATTATTAATTCAAGAAAAGATATAGAAACAACGACAGATGGTTCAATAGTACCTCATGCGTAATAACTAAGCGGATCTGGCCAAAGCAAGACCTGTCAAGATCCAGACAGCCGGTATGGCTGCGGCGGCGGCATGACATTATTATGTTGGTGGGTGCCGTTACGGGACACTGTCTCATAGATAAGCATGCGAGCGGAATGGGAGTCTCCACACATAATTACCGTCAGAGTTGTGAAAATGTAGAGGAAGAAACTGTTTCTCCTTCTGGCAATTCCTGGGAGCTTCCTTCCTAAATTATTTTATTTACCTCAGTAAAATGGACGTCAAGGATATCCTAAGCTTCGTTGGGAGCTGAAAATGGTTCGATGTGTAAATGAGGAGAGAAAATATTATGGCACGAGTACAGTCCTGGTTGTGTCTATGCCAGTGCTTTAGAACAACCACCCTAACCTAGCCTATGCTCTCACGGAAAGTCAAAACTATGCCTTTTTTAGTCATGTGTTCGGTACACTGATTGATATTTATGGCCAACATGGACGTCCTACAGATCCTTGAATTTGCAAAATTGTTGATCGGTTTGAAGAATCGGTATTTGAATCAGTTGCAGGTCGAATGGCATATGAACACCATTGTCCAGTTCGTACTCGTAAAACAGTAACAACTGTAAGTGAAGATGCAGTAACAGTGAATAGTGGGCGCTATTGTGACATGTTGACTGAATTTTTGTGGCCAAAATTGGATAAAATTGGATTTAGATGATGTTTGGTTTCAACAAGACGGTTTCAAGAAATACTTGACTTATTGGCAACCAAGTTCGATGATCGCATAATTTCAAGAATTCCGATGTCAATTGGCCACCAAAATCATGCAATTTGATACCGTTACATTATTTTCTTTTGAGTTTTTTTTTTTTAGAAAAGTAAAGTGTAAAGCAATGATTCACAAACAGTTAAAGATCTTAGGAACAACATTCGAGCTCAAATGAGGCAAACTGCTTTTATTTTAAAAAGTCGTCAACAATTTTTATGTTCAGATGTACGTCTTTAACAGGACCTGTGATGGACACATGAACGATGTTGTATTCCGTACATAAATTGCACAGAACCAAATTTCATTTTCAATAAAAAAATTTGAATTTCCAACATACGTTCTTCCTTTATACCGACATATACCGTAATTATACGAACATCCTTTATAACCGTATATGGTTTTGCACTCCAAATTCAACCTTTTACAATTCATGTTCATCAATTTCCAAATAAAATTCACCATTTTTCAAAAGAGTTTCATACTTTTCCAAATCAAATCAAATTTTATCCAAAACAAATTCACGTTTATTCAAAACTTATTCATCCTTTTCCAAATCAAATTCACCTTTGTTCAAATCAAATTCACCTTTAACCAAATCATATTCATCCTTTTCCAAATCAAATTCAACCGGAGACGAAATAAAGGCAAGAGGACCTATTTAATTTAATAAATTTATTGTATTTAAATTCTAGATTTAAAATAACAAGTATTTTGTTTTTTAATTTTTGCAATCTGTTCTGGGTGCTTTGACTCTCAATTTCTCGCGAAACACTTTTCACGTCCTACCTTACGCAGTGGCCAGCCAAAATAACAAGTTAATAAAATAAATTAACCTTTACTTACTGTGTAACCAAAATGTTCGATGTTTCATTTAAACTAGCTGCGTCTTGATAACCTCATCTGGATATGGTGGTGGTATCCTCCTGTCGCCTAGAAACCCAAAAATTTCATTGTAATTCTGCTTTTTGAGTGCAATTACTATAGTTTCGAAGTAATGAAAATTAGCTCAGCGAGTTTTGATAACAATAGAAATTTGGCTGGCAACTGCGTAAGGTAGGACGTGAAAAGTAATTCGCGAGAAGTTGGGAGTGCTTCGTCTCAAGTACAGAATGCAAAGATTAACAAAACAAAAAACTTGTTATTTTGAATCAAAAATTTATTAAATTAAATAGGTTCTGTTATATGTATAACGTCTCCGGTTGAATTTGATTTATAAAAGGTTGAATATGATTTGGATAAAGCTGAATTTGATTTGAACAAAGGTGAACTGATGTTGGAAAAGGATGAATATGTTTTGAATAAAGGTGAATTTGATTTGGGTAAAGTTTGATTTGATTTGGAAAAGGATGAGTCTTTTGGGAAAAGGTGAATTTTATTTGGAAATTGGTGAACATGATTTGTAAAAGGTTGAATTTGGAATGCAAAACCCATAAAAAGATAATAAGAATTGCGATGGCGTTGCGAAGTGGTGTAAAAATGAAAATAAGTGTGTTTTATTCATTTATCTCAATTGTTTACCTACGCCATTTTATGAAAATACTTAAAGAAAGAGAGACATCGAAGACATGTCATACATGTTTCGCTTAAGGCATTGTTACGAAAGAAGAACGGTTTATGACATGTCTCACACTTGTCGTTTAACGTTAACCGTTATTGGACAAGTCATTTGAGAAATTATAGTCGGCTTTTTTTTATTTTTCATACACTGAAAAGGGCGAGCAATAGAAACGTATATGTCTTTCGTAAAAATTTATTCACATGCATGTTGACAAATTTTGTAAAGTTCAACATTTTATTTTTTAAATTCATTATGTCGACCGCGTGAATTCAAATTCGAATCCAAGGGATTATATTATGCCATGAGGAAACCTGGAGAAGTGTGCAATAGGTACAAACAATGACAGCGGTTTTATTTTAATTAATAACTTTGAATACGGGCCCAGAGGTGCGGCTAGTCAAATTGCAAATCTGATTTGGGGTTTTCAGCTCTATACGTAACAAAAAAAATCATCCCTCCTAAACGTTAGGAAATTATTGGATACCCCCGAAGAAGTGATCAACGGATTTAATTCGAGCTATAGAGGCACTAAATTATACGCTTTTGCATCTTGGATGCAAATTGCTCTGGCCACTAATCCAGAAATTGTAAATAAAAAAAATCGAAGAATGTGTAACTCTAAAGTGTACTATTTACAAGTGTGCTAAAAATTTCGGGGAATTACGACAGTGCGATTTTCGTAAAATCAAATTACAGTCCGCCACAGTTCCTACAATCACTTATTATTTAAAAAACACATGATCCCTCACCCTTGGTAAGTTAATTTTCCCAAATCCATTTTTTATTGCCCTCCTCAAAAAAGGCGCATGCGAAGTGGTTTTCATAGAAGACACTAAGTCATTTGCAGCTAGCGATAAAACAATATTAAATAATTGAAGACCTTGTAAAAGATAACGAATTGGCCAAAGAACAAGATTATGAAGGATGGTTTAAGGTGGCCACTCGATGCACAGAAGATGCGTAACCTCAAAAGCTTACTGTAAATTAACCAACTGTACGACGAATTTTTAAGCGAATAGCAAACCCTATTGGCTTGATTTGGATTGATGGACGAAACTATAACGAAGAAGTATTACTTAAATAATATTAAAAGCAGCTTGCTGAATCAATTACTGTTATGAAAATTAGAAATTTTACGTACTCAATCCGTTATAGATATACCAGAAGACTTCCTGTGATTCGTAGGTAGATTTAGAACTGTGTCTTTATGTTTTTTAAATTTGTTAAATAGAAATTTTAATAATTCAAGTTTATTAAAATTTTTGGCGCTGGGCTAGAGTAAATTTTTTTTACCAACCGACCAAATGGCACAGTAGTTAAAGCTTTGGCGTTTGGATCGGGAGGTACCGGGTTCGAATCCCGATAGGGGCAGAGTGCAAAGGGAATTTATCAACAGATAGCCGGAGGTCCTCAACTGGCTTGCAACGGCGTAACGAAATAACGGAAAAAGCAAACCGCGAAAGAGTTGGGAGAGCCTGGGCCCCAGAACAAATTGCAGGGATAATAAAAAAAATTTACAAGCGATAAATATATCGTTTTTTTATTTAAATTCTGTTTATTATTTTAAACCGTATTTTACCGTCAGAGTACAGATTTTGTTCGAAAACTGAAACTTGAAAGTTGAGAGTTTTGCTTTTGTTTCACTAACCTACTATAGACGCACAAAATTAATATTATTGTTGATTGTTACAAATAATAATTAAATTTCATATTTACATCTATAGTGTGCTGATGAAATAATAGAAAAACTCCCAACTCTCAAGTCGCGGTTTTCCACATTCCATTTTGCTTGTTTCCAGAAAATTTTTAATTGCCAAAAATCGTTATAATGCATCGATAGTTACCAAGAACTGAATAGCGACACAGCTGTTTTGTGTTTGTCTCCTATAATCTATACTAATTTGGTATTAAGAGCGCCGAAAATCGAATCGGCTAGTTTTATAATGCGAAAAAGTAATCTTTGGGATGATAATAATGCATGAGGTAATCCTACGAGATCTTCTGCTGCTTAGTCAATTCCTGCGAGATAATTACGACTGCTTCAATACTAAATTGACTTATTAAGAGTGGATTGGTGTACTTAGTTTTGAAAGCCGACTAAAACGTGCTCTTGTCTCGGAGTACATCGGTTCGTTTTACCAAAAAAACCAAAATGTTATTTTATTGCTGAAACTTCGTTGTTAGTATTTTCTTGTATCCATAAACTAACTCTATCAACATCAGATATTAAAGTTACATATATAATTCTAACGCCGTCCAGGGTTAAAAAAAATGGCAATATATAAACCATAAACATTAAGATAGAAAAGTTGTCTAACACACTGAAAAAAAATCACATATGAAAATCGGGCATAAACCATGTCAATCAAATTATACCTGCATATTATATAAATCATATATGACTCAGACAAAAATATACCTGAATTGACTAATAGGAATTTTCATTAAGTTAATATGTTTATTCCTATGAATTTATTTTATTTCCTATTTTACATTATATGAAATTTAGAAATATAATGTTTACTACATAGAAATAGTTTTAAGAGAAATTTTTGTAACCAGATCATAATTATTGTGTATCGTTTTATAGCATAATATATTTCTATACTAAATTAATTACATTACACTACCCGAAATAATAAAATGTTCAACGATTATTAGTTGTGTAATATAATTCGCTAAGTCAACTTGTGTTTGCTTCATATAGGTAGCTAAAGTTTTAATCTTTAGTTTGTAGCGTGTGACGAGATAATTGAGTTTTTAATTTATTAGATTTTTCAATCTCTTGTTCATTTGAAAAAAGCTACCAAACTGGCTGTGCCTGTGATCCAGAGAAGGAACTTCTTATTTTTTGAAAGGAATTGCTTTTATAAAAATAAGCAAAATGAAACATGGCCTGTATCAGCAGGCACATGGGTCAATCTGACATAAAAGTCTCCTTATTTAGAAATTATTATAGTCAATTCATTTATTTTAACAAGTTAAATTATAAATATTTTATTTACAAGTTAGGCATAAAATATTTGGAAATTTTACAAATTAACTATCCAATGCCAAGCCAATCCCCCCTTTTAAGTAGCAGCTTTATTTTATAGCTAATTTTTAATGTTTGTTTTGATATTTAATATTTTCATCGAAATTATTAATTATTTGTTAAATGGACTTAAAACAGACTAAATAAAATATTTTAAATTGGGATATAAATTGTTGTTGTCGTCTTTTCAAATTTATTTTATGTTCGAAACATGTATAAACTGTGTCGTTTCTGAACATGAGTTTTCTCAGTGCAGGTGTAGTGACTTGTACTAATGTGGAATAGTTGATAGAGACAACTATATTTTTTTCGAAAATAAAGAAAAGACAATAAATTTCACAACCCATTTTAGATGATCCGTAATTTAGAATGATGAATAACAATTTCAACAGCTGATATAATTTTAATTTATTAAACCACGTTACTGCCTTTAGAAGAGCCATTTTCTTTATTATGGATGCCATTTATTAAAGGCATGTCACCAAGCTTGAAGAAGTTTTGTAAAAAACATAAAATGAAATTAGTGGAAAATAGTAACACTAAGCTACACAATCTGAGAACAAAACAGAAAATTTGGAGTAATCCGGCTTTTATAAAATAAATTGGAAAAACTGTAATAAATTTTATATTGAATAATCCAGGAGAAAATTTCCGAAAGGTTCAAAGAATATGACTCAAATTCGAAAAAAGAAGAACTGTCGGCGCTGGCAAAATTCGTCCCATTGATCACAATATCACTACAACATCAACAACAATTTTATCCTAAGCACAGAATTCACAATCATTTTATCTACAATAAACTGAAGACCAAACACAAAATTTTATCAAAAATATTTATTTCTCAACTTAAATTTTAGATCATAAATTTCACAAACTTTACAACACATTTAATTAAATTAATTAAAATCACAATTAAAATGTGGCATCAGCTGTTTAAATCATTCATTCATTTCGTTTATTTTCCAAAATATATTTGCCTCTGTCATCCATTCCACATTAGTGCAGGTCATTACACCTGTTAAACATTTTTATTATTTTAATGTTCATTGTTTCTATTGCTAGTCTATTTTTATTAACCCTTGACGGTATGAGAAATTTGAAAATATTGGGAGTACAAATAAGTTTTGAGGTTTTTGTTTTATAATTTTGAAACTTTATTCAGAGAAATTGGTATTTTATTCAAATCACTGTCCATCGTTAGCTACGACTTTTTCCCATCTTTCAGGCAGCATACAGATTCCTCGTAATTCCTCGTGTTTTGAGGCGATCCAAGAATCGACCCAATTTATGATTTCTCTGTAAGCAGTGAAGTGTTGCTCGGCCAGGCCATGAGTCATCGATCGAAACAAGTGGTAGTCGGAAGCAGCAATGAATTAAAGCGCCTCCAAAGTTTCCTTGTCGAATCTTGCGGCATGTGGCCGAGTGGTGTCGTGCTGAAAGATCACTTTCTCATGTCTTTTGGCATATTATGGGCGTTTGAGCTTCAATGCTCGGCTTAATTGCATTAATTGTTGTTGATAACGTACTACAGTGATGGTTTCGTTAGGCTTGAGTAGCTCATAGTAGATCACTCATAACTGATCCTTACCCCACGCTTACCCCCCGATTTTCTGCGCATTGGGTTGTCGTAGGGGATTCATTTTTCGTCGTCCGTCGCGATTCGATGCAAAAAACCCTTCCGATTTTGTCTTTGGAGCAGTTGTTTGCATGTGAAAAACGGCGTTCGACGCTTCTTGGCTTGAGTTCATACAAAACCCAATTTTCTTGTTTTACCCATAGCTCTAATCATGATCCAGTAACGCCTCCAACTCAGCGACTTTAAACTTTACTGGTCTCCCTTCGCGTTCTTTGTTCGTGGTTTCAAAATCGCCACTTTTAAAACGGCGGAACCAGTACTGACATGTTTTTATTCCCATTGAAATAAAAAATTTAATAAGTATTTAATGAGTACCTCGCTATGTCTAGTTTAATATATCCGCAACGCACTCGCCACTATGACTAATTATCTCTAATATTGGCGATATTTCGATCAGTCTGTTAATTTTGGGATTAACCTAGATCTATGTGGTGAAATATTTAACTATTTCGCTATTATTGATTTATGCTGCGCACGTGACATCGAAATAAACAGCATCATACTTGCTCCCAATCTCAAAACTTAATCAAATTTAGTGAAATGCTTTATGCTCCGCCTACTAGTTCCATACGCGAGTTGAAATATTTTTAGCTTTGTTGTTGTTTTAATACATTCAGTACGATACGATGGTATTTTTTCCGAACTATCTCCCGATATCATGTACGCTGTCTTAAGCTTCAATGTGTCGAAAACTAGAGATATCGTATACATCCTCACCGCATGAAAATTGAAATCGGGAGCTTTTATTTTTAACCAAGATCTGGCCATATTGGTCCCACATAATATAAATAACATTCCGATAAACTTACTCTCATAAAGTGGTTTGTATTGATTTCCTGTTCTTGCACTTTATATTCAATTTATTTATTTTATTTATGTTGTAACTTTAACCTTTTAAGCATGAACGTACCCTTTATTATATTTATCGAAATGTTTAATTTGTGAAAATTATATTCTTCAATTGAGAGTTTTCTCTGAGAAATAAGCGAGCCACAGCTCAAAGAGTAGAATAAATTATTTAAGAATTGCTTATACATATTTAAATTATTTTCTCAAATTGAGAAATTTTCCTCACAATGAGAAATTTAACTTTAGTATTTTCTTGAGACAACAATTTTTTTTATTAATATAAGTATGTTTTTAAAATTATGTACTGGCTTAATCCACAACTGGAAATTAAATATTGAAAAATCTTCTTAAAATATATTCGCATTGGATATTCTTTTTTTATGAATATATAATCAAATTTATATCGCCTTTGTCAAATATTCTTTATTAAATTGAAAAATTTTCTCTTCCCCAAAATCCTGGAAAACACGCATAAAATGTTCAGGTATATAATATACCAAAGAGACTTCTGAAAAGCCGGATCACCATTATTAATAAAATATATACATATACATACTTTGTCAATAAATTTTCTATTCAAATAAAAAATTAAAAACAAAATCAATTTCCTTTTTTATTTGGAAAATATTTCAAAGAGATTTTCGTTTTGTTTCAAATGGGCATACAGTACTTCCAACGCAAAAAATATGTAAACATAAAAAGCTTTTCTGATAATTTTTTATGATGTTTTCGTTTGGTTTCCGACCAAATGTACAAAAAAGGAAAAGTTTATAAATAAAAATAATAATAATAATAATAAAAAAAATTATACCATGAATATATTTATATTTTGGTATTGTTGGAAAAATTCTTTGGCTTTATTTATTTAATCAAAATAAGAGAAAAGTTTATTATAAAAATATAAGATTCTTCATGAAATAGTTTTATAATACTTATAATATAGTTTTGTATATGGCGCCAAAATTTTTTGCAGAGCTTTCATCCCAAATTCAAAGCTCATTTTAACCCACACTTCCTTTCTGTGTACCTATAACAAATAATTTTCCGGAGGTATTTTCAAATTCCCATTTAAATAATTTCATTATGGTAAAATAATAATTCGTTTACGTACGCTTTGTATTTTATTGGGTATATAACAGTGGCCATAAAGAAAAATAATTTTTTTTCCGTCTTTCCGCTTCCACTGGAAAAGTTCCTTTTTCATTTTGTCTTATCTATTTTACATAATTAAACTTATGTATATAAAAATCACGTATAACACTTAAAAAAAAAATTTTTATCACATTTTTTTTTTGTTTCTTGTTGATTTTCCGAACAGAAGATGAACCAACCGAAAAGTAAAATCCATATACAAGAATAATAATTGAATTAAATCTCTTCTGTATATACCCAAAAACGAAAGAGCTTTTTATTCGGATTCGCATAAAAACCTTTACGAAGCGAATTTTTATTGTTACGGGAGGACGATGAAAGAAATATAGACTTGAAATGTGTTTTCATGATTAGAATTTCGAATTAAAGTGAATTTGACTTTGTATATATCGTGTGTACGTTCCAATTTCAAATATATAGATGTACATTACACACATACAAACATATAACGGTAAAATATGGTTGGTTGATTTCAAAGTGCGCTATCATGTGGAAGTATAGAAACTGTGTTGAATTTTTAGTTCTAACCCTTTACTGAGTATCAATCTGCTGTGATTTAACATTTATTATTGACCATATTTTGATGAACTTCTGTTATACAAGGGTTAACCGCATATAGATAAAAACAAAATGGATTTTCTTTTTTTTATCAAATGTTTTTTTTTGTATTATTGTATGAAAAATGGAATGAATTTAGGAAAATTTGATACCGAGTAATTTGGTTAACAATGGAAAAATCATTTATTCGAGTAAAAAGAATAGCTAAAGCGAGTAAGTTTTTGTGTTACGTTACACGCAAATTGGCATTTTCCAATTCTTCATTTTCATGGCTACATAATTCGTGAGAATATATTAATAATATTAATAAGAATTTCAATTTTCGAAAACGTTAAAGGTTCCCACACAATTTATTATTATCTTTGAAAAATTAATTAATATTTATTTACCTAAAAAACATATAATTAATTATGAGTTAAACCTAAAAGTTTCGGTGTATACATAACCAAAAACTCATTTATTAGTTTACTTTATAGCGGAATGGTTTTTAACGGTAAATAATTTCTTTATTAAAAATGAACCCACATTGACCGTTTGTAAGAAATGTCAAAAGTAAAAAAAATTAAAGGTATCGAATTTTCTATTTTTGTAATTCTAAAAGTGGAAATCATTTTGAACATTTTCTAGATCCACGATTAAATACTTCAAGTTATTACCTGCCTCATCACGAGAAAAATCTGGGGATATATCAATCTATTAGTAGTGGGAATTAGAATAAAAATAAAATACACTGTGCAACAAAAAAAGACGGAACAGATTTTTTTTTCGAAAAAATACCCAGATTTGAACGCTTGTAATTTGGTGAAATAACACCTTTCACCACAATTTTGCGTCTAATTAAAGGAAATTGTTGATCGTCCCAACCATCTGTTGTTTATACGAAAAAATTAATAATAAAAAATATATTTCATCAGAAATTGGTGTGTCTTTAGAGCTGTGTGCGGCCGGGCATTATCATGCATAAAAAAAATTCACGTCCAATTTTGGTCCTTTTTATGGAACTCATATGAAGCCCTAGAAAATCTGTCTTGTTATTCCACCAAATACCCGCTCAAACTATTACCATTAAATGGTAAGACTGGCGTCACGTAATTAGGGTTTAATCTTTGCCCTGGTGAACGCCAAACTCGGCCGACTGATGAATACAAAAATTAAACTACGATATTACACTAGTCCCTCCGAGTCCAGTTTATATACTGCAACGCATAATTTCTTCGTTGTGAACGATAATTATCCGTCAGACAGATACGGAACTCGGAACAGGTCGACGTGATCTTAGTCGATAAGCTCTTAACCGATTTATTATCATCTGTTTCGATATCAGGGTTTGTTCTGGTACGTTACTGTTAATTTCTTGAGCACTGCTTGCACTTCTCTCAAAATCTGAATCCATTTCCACTATGTTTTCGATAGCATGTGATATCGAATTCAGCTCTTTCTTCAATTTTTTTATGAAGAGCTGAGCTTCAATTACTTCCTCAACTTCATCGTCACTTCCACTTTCATTCCCAGCTGTCGTGTGATCGTAAATTTCGATTAAATCTTCAACGCTTAATTCTCCATGAGAATTTAAAATTTCAACCTTCAACATTGATTATAACTCATAAGCCGGCTTCGTTTGTCAAATTTATGGTGTCAGGCACAATAGGATTTATGATAACTTCTTCATATTGCAGTATATCTGGCCATATTTTGGCCCAGAATTCTCAACAGCTTTCGCTATATTGCGGGAATCAGTATCCTCTACTAATTGGGTAAACGTTCTTCGTAGATTTTTTGTAGGCGTATTTAATCTAAATCATTTGGATACTCAGGAGAATTATCGAGTAGTAGCAATGCTCGTGTTGCCCATTCAATACTGCTTGATTCAGGGCAAAAAGAGTTACGAAACCAGTCCTTGAAAATCGTTTTAGTTACCTATGCTTTTTTATTACTTCTTCAGAAGACGGGTAATTTGTGTTTATTGCTCGCTTCAGTGCCCGTGAAGTTTTCGAATGATAGACGATCATTGGTTTTACTTCAAAAACGCTAACAAATCGATAAAAAAGCCCATCTTTAGCAGCTTTAAACACTGAAACCTCTTTTTCATCTTTGCTAATAAATATCCGACTTGGCATTCGGTTCCAAAATAAGGCGGTTTCGTCTACATTAAAAACTAGTTGTGGAAAATTTTTAAATTATTATTTTCTTTAATTTTCCAGAAATTTGGAGGTTGTGAACGTTAGAACGGTGCTTAAACCTGTCAAACCATTCACGACTAGCTCTAAATGATTCTTCTGTCCCGCATTCATTTTTATTTTTTCGTAAATATTCCTTGTCTTTGCCATCATTATTAACTGACTAAATGGAATATTTCGTGCATTTTGATCCTCAATCCACATGTTATGTAGAAGTTCCATTTTAATCATGGTAATGTTATCAACGGTAATGTTATCATGGTAATGTGATTTTTGCTCATAAACAAAAGTGTGTTAGATTGTGCAGATTTTTTCTGCTGTATCCATGATTGTCTCAATAGTAGAATGTGCAAGTTTCCTTTTTCATCAAAAAAATATTAAAGTTGTAAAATAAACTTTGTACTTTAAAAAAATAAAAAAATGAATAATTTTACTCTAATTTTTCAATTTATTTGAAACTTTTGAGTAACCCATTTCTTAATTACCACGAATTATTTACAATTTTCTTTTAGTTGCGTATTTTAAAACCTGCCTCCAAAGCAAAATTTCCCAATTTGAGAACATAATTTAAATACATGCAAAGCATAAATATTTAATCTATTATACTCTATGAACTGAAATATTTATTTCGATAAGAAACCTTTATCAACTACTGTTTAATTGTATTGAAAATACATTTATTTAGTCTTACGTAGGCAATTTCAATCGATTCTAGTTTTTACAATGTCATTTATGCATAAAATTTCCACGGAGAAAATTTAATCATATTTCTTTAAAATGAATTAAGAGAGAATAATTGCAGAAAAAGACAATGCGCCAACTACTTCACCAACAGCGTCAAACAACAGAACAAGCGTTGCTTTGGAGTGGCACATAAATATTCGTAAACATGAAAGAAAACGACATCATCCTCTTAAAAAAATTCTTGCCTCAAGAAAATACTAAGGTTTGAATTTCTTTTTAATTTTCTCAATTTGAGAATTTTTTCTCAATTTGAGAAAATATTCTCAAATTGAGAAAATAATTTAAATACTGGCATATACTGTCAGATAGATAATAAACGTGTGCAATTGCCATTTTTATAAAAATCGCGGGAGAGATTCGATAATTTGCTTTCACATTCAATAGGCGACCTTCTTTATTTAAATATTAAATTCCGTGAATCCATTACTAGAATAAATAGCACTAGAAATTTAAAAATTTATTTTATATTTAAGCATTATTTAAGAGTGAAGGACCCTGAACCCAAAACTGAAAAAAAATAATTATCCGACTGTCCGGTATTAACAAAATTTTGAAGTTCCTATTATTCTTATTCCAAGAACAGGTTCTCAAGTTGAGAAAATAATAATAAAATAATTGAGTATTCCATTAAATAAAACAACTAATATTTTTGGCTCATACCATTGCGTTACGCATTCTCAAAGCGGTTGTCTTAATTGTATGAAAATATTTTGCAATTATTTGCCTGAGTAGAAAACTTTTCGATAAAATTAATATTGATAACATTTCTGTTGTGAGAACAATGTGTATCTGGATAATGTTTTGATCACCTGATGGATAATCATTTAACAGGAGCACTAAAGTAATAAAGATCTTTCTTGTTCGTAGGGTTCTCTTAAAACGAAAAATATGTCAAACTGAGAAATTAATTTAAATATAAGCAAATCTTAAGATTCTGTTACATAAAATTTAAGATTTCTGTTATCTATGCACCGTTGGTTATACATACATTTAATAACCATAAATATTTTTACTTAAGGAGATAATTTTTAAATTCAAAAATAGCTTTAACTAACTCTTGAATACATATCGATTTTATTAAAGTTAAATTTTATTTATAATTTATTTTTATTTTTCTTTACAGGTAAATAACGTATTTTGGTTTTAAACAACCATAAAATTATCCTCATATGTATTTGTTCCAGTCAGATAAGTAATTTATCATAATGTATACAATTTTAAAGCAGGTGCATATGAAAAATTGCTAATCATAAAAATATTATTCTGATAACCTAAATTAATTACTTTTACAAATAGAATGTGAACACTTAGATATTCATTCTAAAATACATTCAGCCAAAAAATGTTTAGATAAATCAAAAATAGCACGTCGTATACAATGTATAACGAAATATTGAAAGGATGTGGTTCCTAATCAATTAAAACAATACAAAAACCACATTTATTCGCTTGGTGCTACAACAAAATGAGAATAAACAGTAAACGTATGATATCATCGGACATTATTTAAAAATAGTAATGGACCAAATATAACAAAATATAATTAGACTAGTATTTGATTAAGCAACGATATATGCAATTAATGTTTTATAATATATTGGAGTGGAATGTGTCTAAAATTAATATTTTTATTGGTATTGTAGGAGTAACTTACACCAGTGGCATTATACTGACTTTCCTGAGAAATTCGGGATTGACGAAAAATTTTCATAGCATTTTTGTCTGAATTGTATTTTTCTGGCCAGAAAAGTACAATTTAGATCAAAATACTATAAAAATATTTCTTTCAATTCTCAACTCCCAGAGAAAGCCAGAATAGTGCCATGAAAAATCTTTAAAGTAAGTAGTAATAAAAGGAAAGGGACTACCTTCAGTTTAAACATAGATATTGTTACTTAAACTGTCATAATATGTGTTTTCATATGCCTCCAGAGTCATCAAATGACATTTTTAAAAACTAAACAATTTTATTAAATTTTTTTATTTAATTATTTCTGTAATAAATTTATACTTAATTTTACTACTCACTCATTGACAACACGTGGTGCAGTGCTTGGACCGCGAGATACTGCGTTCGAATTCCACTAGATAGAGGGAGTAGGTACAGTAGCTGCATTTTCTATATTTCGTTCATCTTTATGATAATTTGTAAGACGAGTTACAATTAGAAAAAAACATGAACGGTGGTAGTATAAGCGGTGGTAAAAAACATCCCTTGTTGGAATTTTTGACATAATTAGTTAGCCATGTCAGTAACAAGTTGTTGAATTATTATTTACGAAATTTATGACACACTTGTTCTTAAATCTGATATAGATCGTCCCCGATAGCAAAAGTGTTAACCACACGCACATTCAAAGTATACAAAACAGATTCACTGAAGGTTTTCAAGTTTCCTTGTTGTTTTCAAATTATATTTACTTTCATTATTATATCATTGTTGTTGTTGTTGTTGTTGTTCTTATTTTCCATTCCATTTTTTCCTAACTCCCTATTTATTTTGGTTTTTAAAATTTAATCCGACAACAATTTTAAATAATTTTCCGCATGGAGGAGAGATCGTGTCTTAAAATATATGTATAATACATTTTTACTTAAACGACATAACTTCTTAAATGTGACATTTTTGCTTTTTTGTTGTGTTACATAAAAACACGGTTCAATGAACTTAAAATAAACTGTTATTTTCGATTTTAGTCTAGATTTTATTTTTAGGCTTTGCCAAATAGGAGATATATGTACTCGTATATTAATTTTGGTCTATATAATGCTGAAAAGGAAATTGTATTGTGTGTGTGTATTGTGTTCGGAACAAAAAAATGTCACAGTGAAATGTTATTTCAATTGCCAAATATTTGCGACGATATAAAAGAAAAAAATATTTTTTTTGTGGTTGGCAATTTGCCTTTAGTTGTTTTTATATCTAATGAGTTTTTAAATTTATGTTCCAATATTACTGGTGAATATATTCCAATAGGCGCACCCCTCTCGGCCTCAAGTATTTTATTGTGCCGATGTGTGGTGAGCGGCCCATAAATATTTATATAGGACATTATTTGTCACTTTTTTATATTTTTACTCACGTTCATTATCTGCGATGGATTAATTCTTTGTGCGATACTGGGTTAATTGGTTGAAGATTTACTAATTTGTTTGGCACCATAAAAACTCGAACAATATGTTATAGGAATATAAATCTGTTAGCACACTGTCAATAAATGTAGCGCCATATTTATTGTACGGTTTGTTTTATTTAATTGTTTTGGGCGATTTGAAAATAAAACTGTAGTTCAAAAGTAGAAGTGCTATATGGATTCAAAATATTAATTTATAATTTTAATTCATACAAAATTCTCCTGGGCTCAAGAGCGTAAGCTGTAAATTAATCTAATAAGAGACGGATTAGGATAAAGATAATAGAATAGTTCACAGTACAATATACTGGTTACTGTCTTGATATTGACAGTTGTTATCAACAGTATTTATAGACACATAGGTCAAATCGATTAACTTACTACTACTTGGTATCTTCCCACTCGTGCAAGTTTAAAGGTTAACTTATACTGTGTATTAATCGAAAATTCTATATGTGCCGGTCATTATTTTTGATTTGAAGATATTATCAAAAAAGCATTGATTATTTACATAGTTATTTCGTATTTTTTAGTATAACCAGCGCTCGTTAAAAATTTGGCCCATTTTCTCAAATAACCTTCAGAAGCTTACGGAGACGGTATCGCGTTTTTATTTTTTATTCCTTTTCAAGAAAAAAATACTGCAACACATAATGAAATGGTTGCTTGTTGGTGTTTAGGACCTCCGGAAAATGAAGTTTTAACTTCATTATTTTGAGGAACTCATCTTGTTTTCTGAACCCAAGTCATTTGGGGAGGAAAGTTAACTCTGAATAAAGTTGTGAATAATTATGACACTTTCATTGTGTACTAGAAAGCCAATAAAACTCTAAAGTGAATATCGAAAAATTTAGAAAAACAAAAATGAAATCCATTAACGAAAATTGTGTCTAAACATATATCTTGATTTCTTCTGTAGCATACCTTTTGAAATTTGTTTATCAGAGTGAAGTTTATGCCAAAATAACAAAATATAGACTGCGTCCTATAAGCACCACTTAGAATTGAAAAAACATTCAAATATTGAACTTTCATAATAATATCTGAAATTCTTTAATTAACACAAATATTTCTACACTATAAGTAGCAAACATTTAATTTTTGTGAAAAGTTTTGAGTGAATTTTATAAAAAGGAATTTTTTACAACAAAACACACTACGAATTGCACAGAGATGATCGAAATGGTTCTAAACTAGTATTTGATCTTACATCTTATTTATCTACCTGCAATAAGTTATGCGAGAGAGAACATTATTGAGTGTAATATGAAGATTCTTAAACATTTGAAATGATTTCTCTCGGCCCTACGGATTGCACAGAGGTAATGGAATTGGTTCTGAACTAGTATGTAAGAAACCAATCTTATTTATCCACATGCTCGGAAATCTCTAAGATTTTTGCTATTTGAGAGAGAACATCATTGAGTGTAATACGAAAATTCTTAAACATTTGAAATTATTTAACTCGGCCCCATTGGATCGAGTGTATGGAATTAATTCTGAACTAGTATTTGATGTGAGAAATCATTCTTATTTATCCACATGCTCGGAAATCTCAAATTTTTGTTATTGAGTGAAATTCGAAAATTCTTAAACATTTGAAATTATTTATCTCGGTAAAAATGGTAATACATTTTTATCATTGTTTACTTGAGTTTTATAAAATGAGTTTAAAAATTTTGTAAAACATTTCATTTTATAAAGTTCACTCAAAACTTTTCACAAAAATAAAATGTTTGTTACATAGTGTAAACATATTTGTGTTTATTCAAAAATTTCAGATATTATTATGAAAGTCCAATGTTTGAGTGTTTATTTTAATTCTAAGTATGTACTTATAAGACACAATGTATATTTTGTTATTTTGACATAACTTCACTCCGATAATTTGTTTTGCTTTTTAGCTTCAAGCTGCCTTAAGGCGCCTTTATTGTTGGTGTTTGTACGTTCATTCGGACAATTTTTTCGACCAGTGACCTCTACAGCCCAAGTGGATGATTTTTTTTTTTTACAATGCAATCTGTTTAGGGGCTCAAGTGGCACATCCTGCTCTTTCGTGGTTATGCTTTTTTATCCTTACTTTACGCCTACTCAGCCAACTCGAGGACGTACGGCTATAGGATCCATCTGCACATCGCAAGCTCCTTGCCAGCCTATACTGCCATGGAAGATGGGTCGGCCCTGCTACTGCACCAGTGCTACTTTTCATTTGCAAAAATTTAAGCGGAAATTACGAATTTTCATAAGAAATAAAAATATTCTAAATTCTATTTGTTTGAAAATTAATTTTTGTTTTGTATGTGAAAAACACAATGGTGAAACTAACCTATGACTATCGTGACAGTTTATTATCCCAATCACTATCGCAACATTTAATGTGCCGAGTGCAAAATCCGTATCAGATCGTTCTTACCTTTGTGAAGATAGCCCAAATTTCTATCCCCGATAATCGAAAAAGTTGCTTATGGCAATACTATACAAAATTATATATACTATTGCGACACTTTTTTTTAACAATTATAGCAATAAATCTAAATTCGGGTATAAATATTTCCGAATAACAGCTAAATAATAAATAAAAATTTTATGAGTTGAATAAAAACAACTAAAAGTTCTGATAAAATGTGTAAATAATTCTCCTTCACCAGAAAAAGCCGATACCATAAAATATATCGTAAAATTTAAGTAAATATTTTCGAAGGTGAGAGTAAAAATGTGGAGATTGTTTGGGCTGAGTGTAAAAAAATGTCATGATAGCAATAATTAGTGTTGCCATCGCATTTTCTGGGATGAAACTTAGGCTATCTTCACATACATAAAATTTTTCTGTTTTCATAATAGACACATTTTTACTCTCAGCCCCGAAAAATGTTTGTGTCGTGATAGGTTTAGCTGTCATGACAGTAAATATTTTCGGGGCTGATAGTCAAAAATGTCATGAAATGTGGAGATTTTTTAGGATGAGAGTCGAAAATGTCATGATAGCAATAATTAGTGTTGCCATCGCATTTTTCGAGGATGGAATTTGGGATATTTTCACACACATATCGTTCTTTAATTTTTTCACTGCGGTAATTGGTTCATTGCATCTCCCACAGTAATTCATCAACGACATCAATCCGCATACATTTTTTGAATGGCCTTTGGCGCTGATTCGTATGATTTTGGCCTTAAAGTTGTGTTCAGTCTCCATTTCTCTTGCATCAAATCGCCATAGAATCTTGTGGAAATATCTGGCGGTGAATACCCCGATGTCGCCTATAAGTGTTGGTCATAGAGTAGGTAGATTGTGTAGTAGGCCCTACTATTAGGGCTTCATTTGATGATGCTGTTTTTATCATTTTCGCCGATCCATAAAATACTGTTCTCATTTTACCATCGTTAAGTACTGCGTGATGCGATAGATAATGACCCTGGACTCCGACTTTTTAGTGGTCTTTGTCTGGCCCTTGTGGATGATTGTTTGGTTTGGTTTTGTGTATCCAGCCATAAATCCTATACTGTGCTACGATGAATGAATTGTACTGTGAATTATAATCTTCGATGTTAGTATTTGTTATGGTTGACGGAACCTTTAATTATGCATTATTCGTAATAGCTTCGGATCTACACCCCAATTTAGTGTCAGCGCGCAGCTTCCCTTGTTTACTTTTAATTGGATGCCGTGTGGACTTTTACACTGTCCTAGCTCCTTGTAGCTGTCAGAGTTCATGCACCCAATGCGAGATCCTTCAAATAAAGGTTGATAACTGCCTTGAATTTGTGCAGTTCAACGAAAATTCCAAACCATTCGACGAATTCCACTTCTTGGATATTCGAGAAATAAATTCGCACATGGCTTTCTCAGTTTGTGGTTTCGGTAGCTTCACCGTAAATGTATGTCTATTGACCGTTCCTCTTGTTAATCTTCCTGGCGTAACGAATAGTGGGGGTTCCTCCTTTAGTTACCACCATGCATTAATCTGTAGTTCTCGAAGACTTCTACAACATCTCGGCGGTGTTGTAGCCTGCGATTTCGTATGTTTCGGATGGCACGCCGCTGAACCCTTTCCAGTTACTGGAGGGCATTACCATAAGCCCCACTAACACCAATACATGGTCTAATGAAGGTTTTACATATCTCGAGAACCTGGTACGACTTAAAGAACCTTCTGCATCTATTAAGAAACCGAAGTTTTCGTGAAGCTGACATGGCCAATGCAACAATGTGTTCATTCCAGTGTAAATTGTTGCTAATTTGGTCACCCGAACACCAAGTCGATGAATTGGGTCACAAAAAAGTATTCGTTGTGACTTCGTAATACGCGAGTATGGGCATTTTTGTGTTTTTTTCTGGTTAAACTTTCCCAGATTTCTAACTCCCCATTCAAATATTGTACTCAAATCAAAATTAAGCGAAGTGAAAACTTTTAGCCGTTTACCGTTTAGTTCTGAAGGAGTACAAAACTGATCCCAGAGGGACTCCAACATTTGGGGCGTGTGTCGTTCGTGATCTCCCGTTTAGAACGAACATCGTTGATTTTCCGGTCTTTCAAGAATCTTTTTATGCATTTGATGATCATCACATCCAAATCGCATGTCACAAATTTACAAATGACATTCTCATGCCAAGCCTTTTCAAAAGCATTGAATATGCTCAAAGCGATTGCATAAGCCAGCTGTTCTAGCGCCAGATTCAATTTGTTTGCAACACACATTATACTTCACTATAGATGTTGGTTAATGTATTTCTCAAAAACGGCTACGCATGACAATTGACATTGGCCGGTACTTTGATGGGTCAGTTTTATGACAACCACGTTTCCGTACTAGTTGTACCATCAAACTGTTCCTGGCGTTCGTACTTACCATACTTATTGGAAAGGAGATTTTTTTTGTTAATATTGAAGCTAAGTCACTGACAAGCTCTTTTAATATTCGAACTAGAACTCCGTTAGGTCCGATGGCCTTATTTACATCCATTGTTTCATGCTTCAGAAGACAATTTTCTCTGAAATACTAAATGCGTCCATTTTGGAACCACAATATGTATCTGGTAAAACTTGCGATCGAAGATCGGTAGATTTGATCTCAGCCCATTAGTAAACGGTGCAAAAGTTTAATACAGGGGGGCTGAGACCAAGTGTTACCAAATGAAAACGCTTTAATTTTGATTATTTTTTATTGAAATTTCGTGGAATATGTTGAAAACATATTACATTTTATGAAAAACATGTTACTGCTCGATATGACCTCCTTTGGCTCTGATTATTTAATTCAGTCTTCCATAGGAAGCATTGCATGTTGACCGAACGTGATGAGATTCCAAAAACTGTCTTTTCTGATGAGAAAATTTTCACCATTCAACAGTATGTGAATAAACAAAATGATCTTGTTTGGTTAGAGCACAAGTCCAACGATAATTTGGACACAAGAGTTGCCATGCGTAAGCAATCACCAGCTTATGTTATGGTTTGGGCTGCAGTGACTGCAGATGGACGCACTCCTCTGGTTTTCATTGAACATGGAGTCAATGTAAACCAAGAGGTGTACCGCCAAAAGATCCTAAACGATGCTTTGCTACCTTGGGCACGTAAACACTTTGGTACGAACCGTTGGACATTCTAACAGGACTCGGCATCGTCACACAAAGCTTGAGCGACACAGCAATTTTTACAAAATTGCGTTCCGCGGCTGATTTCGTTGAAAGAATGGCCACCATATTCACCAGACTTGAATCCCATGGTTTTCTCCATATGGTCCATTTTGGAGAGTAAGGTGTCCACTAAAAAATACGAAAGTGTTGATGCATTGAAGTCAGCTCTTGTTCGAGAATGGAATAAAATTCCGCAAACCCACGTTCGGTCAGCATTGCATGCTTTCTATGGAAGACTTAATCAAATAATCAGAGCCAAAGGAGGTCATATCGAGCAGTAACATGTTTTTCATAAAATGTAATATGTTTTCAACATATTCCTCGAAATTTCAATAAAAAATAATCAAAATTAAAAAAATTACAGCGTTTTCGTTTGGTAACACTTGGTCTCAGCCACCCTGTAGTTTTATGCCAGACGAAAACATATCAGTCAAAACGAAACTAACTAGGGCACGACTAGCATGAGGCATTGTGCACTATCTGATTTTTCAGTCGGAACTATCCGAATCAGTAGAAACAACCTGGAAACAACAATTCACAGTGCACAAACTGTTCTAAGTTAAGTGTACTTTCTAAAATTTCAACCATTAGAGTTGGAACCATGCCAGAATCAAACCAACTATGGCACAAATAGCATAATTTATTGTGAATCATTTTTCGGGAGCGTTGCACAAATAGCATGATCCGATCCAAGTAATTGTGCACTATCTTAAATTTCGCCCGGAACAATTCATTGCTAGCTGGAATCATATCAGAACCAAAGTTTCACCAGTCGGAATCTTTTGTCGCAGAATGTATTTTGGATGGTTGGGCAAAATATGAACTTCGGGAACCACGCCAGCTGGAACCACTACAATGTGCGACAGCATCAGCCGGAACTATATGAGGTCAATGGGAACCATCCCTATCCATTGTACAATCAGCTCGACCCGTTCTAGTTGCTCATTGCGCACTATCTAACCTTTTTGCTGGAACCAATATGACACCAACTGGAACGAGAGTTTTAATAACCGGAACCATTTGTAGCCCGTACATAAAGAGCCCGGACTGGTGGCGTTTGTACAATGCATTTTGGATGATTGATTGCACAATGAGCATAATTCGTTCGAGGTCATCACTGTACCCTATCTACTCTATCAGCGGGAATCAATGGCAGTCAATAGGGACTGAAAAATCAGGTAGTACACGAACACGCACGATGCATTGTGCTAAAAAACAATCATTACGTATATTTTGAAAACATATATTTTGAAAAATTGATTAATTCAGAAGTACCCCACTTCAAAGTAGTACACTCCTCTACTAAACAACTTATTGCTCTTGATAAATATGCAAACCCTTATTTAGGAAATATTACCGAATTTTCTTTTCAACTTCCCTAGTAATTTCTGTTATCGAAATTACCTATTTTGGATTTTGGAACATAGTGAAAAGCACCGGTTGTCAACATGTTATGCCATATATAAAACAAGCAAACTTTTCTATTATCGAGAGAAAAATACAAAACTCGTCCTTGATTATTCCCGATGGTGTCATTACATCGGTACCCATTCATTTTCCATATCTTGTAATTTCCATTACATGTTTCATGTACAACCAGTTTGTTGAATTCGCTCTGTTATCTTTTAACCATGTTTTTCACGCGTTTTTATTCAAATTTTTTGGGAAATTAAAATTTATTTACAGGTACATAGCTGTTCTGTCATATATCAGGGGTAAAAGTCTGTTGTTACAAAAAATTTACATTTATTTAAATTTCATATACGAAATAAGAAGGAGGGGGATTCACTAGAATTTAGATTGTGATAAATTAGATCAAATTTAAACCAATAGCGGCGCGCACTTCGTGTGGTTAATTGGAATTTATTACAAAATCTCTTATGCTTCTCACCAGGATCAAACTGCAATAAAGTTTAAAGATGTGTATCAAATGTTTTTTATATAAAACAAAAGAGAACGTATATATTTCTCCGGTTTCAATAACATGAAAACCCTTTTTTACTGGTGCGGATTTTACTGAAAATAAAATATTTTCCATGCTTTTATCATTTCACAATACTTTAATCCATAATTTAAAAAAATAACATTTTTATCCTTTTTATTTTTTTATTTTTGAACTCCCCAATTCAAAAAAGGGATATTCACGTTGAAAATAGGAAAAAAAATAAAAAGTGAAATGTTCGTGAACAACATAAAATAAAATGTTTTCCCGGTGTAAAGGTATTTTATTTTTCTATTCATGTAAATTTAAAATTTTCTAATTTAAGTTTATGAAGGGGAATTAATTTATGGATCACAACAAAAAAAAGTGAGGAAAAACGTGTATCAGATGATATAAATGGGAATAACTCAAAAATAAATTCGGGGTGGATCGAGAGACGAGGGTGATTTCTAAGTTCAATACAATTTATAATATTCTAACGGAAAAACAACTGTGTTAAAAAAAATATGTAACCGAAACATAATGTACCGGGTGGAAAAATTAATCTATGATTAAATTGTTATTATGAGTTTATTTTGTCAATCTAATTGTCTTCTTAAGATGATGGTCCATTAAGTATGAATTTTGTGTTTTGGGTAGATTAGACTCTATTATTTCGCGCAATTAATTTTGATTTATATAAATTCGCACAAAAATGGTTAATTTTTAAAATTAGTTTGGTTTTAAATTTTAAGAAGGCCATGACTCTGATGTTACTTTGTATAGGAAACGTAATTTTAAAAGTCCTTGTTAAATCAATCTCGATCAATCCATTTCAGGGATTTTAACAGGTGTTTCTAGTAATGTAAATGTCCGTTGCTCGAACAATATTTTCAACCATTTTAAAGGGAATCTGCAGATGTTGAATCAAAAGGGTCTAATAAGACCATTCCACGATATTAAGAAGAAATAGAACAAAAGGAATCACATTAATAGAATCACAAATAGAAATATGATTCCTGAAAACGATAAAAATTAAAAAAATCTTGAAAGAATGGCAACATTTCGAAAAAAATACTGAGAATAAACTCGGAAGTTTTAAATAAAATTCCTTTTCTTTTACGTGTATTTTTTTTTCGTATTTGTATTGAAAGACTGAAATAAGTATCCCGAAAAATAAACTCTGAAATTAAAAAGTTAACTTATTCCAGCTGTAGAAAGGCATCGCGTAAAAGGATTTCTCGAACTTCGACGAAAAAGCAAATGGTAAATCTGCAATAATCTGGATGTCGAACATATTCAGGATTATTACAAAAAAAGTAACAAATATTTATTTTTGATTTTTTCACTCAAATTATTTACTCATAATTCTTCACTTAATTTTCTCAAAATCGTAATGAAAAATATTTTACAATAATTTTTCTTTGAAATTCGGTGTTTATCGTAGGGTTGTGGTTATAAAATACTCCTAGAGGTGTAGAATTTTTGTCAACATAACAAAGTATAGCCCGCATCCCATGAACAAAATTATTACAAAATTGCCATGCTGCCATATTGAATGAAATAACAAAATTTATAATTCATATATGTATAAATATAACTGAAAATAACAAGAAATTTGAATGAATTAACAAAAAATATGAGTGAAATTTTTATCATATGAGTTTACTCATATGAGTTTACTGGGATAGTTTATTTATGCTGAAGATTCTATGAAATTTTGAGTAGTTTCACTGAAAACAATTGTAAAATTCAACTATTGTTAATATAATGTGTGTGAAGTTCTACAAATTATCAACATATACTCATAATTAATAAAATTGTTAGAGGAATTCAACAAATCAACAAAAAATATTAGTGAAATAATCAAGAATGAGTGAAATTACAAAAAAAATTGAGTGAAATTCTTAGCATAGCAATTTACTCAGTTCTTAAAGTTTTTCCAATATAGCTCAATATAGCAATGTTTTTTCAATAGTGGGCGAGGACCAATCCTACATCACGACCACATCAAAAGAACTGGACAGCAACCCTCAGAATACTCGAAATATGAAAGAACTAATGAGTGAAATTCTTTATTTATCATATGAACTTTCTCAACTCTCCGAGTTATCTCAACATAGGCACTAGTATATCTGAATTGTAGATGGGCCTATCCAAATACGTTGTTATAATTCAAGTACTTACGGCTTGCAGTCCAGTTCATTTTATATGAATTTAAAGTACTTAATTAGATAGTCCTAAGTGTCTACATGTAGTAAATGTATTTCGCACTAATTTTTAATTGTTCCTCTCATATTTTTGGTTATTTCACTTATCTTGGTTTGTCACTCTGTAATGTCAGCATTGTTTTATGTGACGCAGTGTATATTTTGTTATATTGACAATGCACACCGATCTTCTTAATTGAAATTCTAGTGTATAGATTTTGGCGATCTAGACCGAATCATCGAGTGATGATACGAAAAGAACTGTTAGCTCCATAATCAACTCTGCTTATGATGGCACTGAATTTATCAATACCACAATGAAGATTCTGAACTGTAGGCTAGCTCTCGTGCTGATCAATTCTCGATTGCAAAGTTGCAATGGAGAATTGATCAGCACGAGAGCTTTGCTTCGTTGAACTCCTAATGAATAATATAATTCAGCATGGATGGATCCAGTTGGATTTTGAACGATCCAGGTCTATAGTTCCGAATCATTATAAGCAGGCTGAAATCGAACGGAAAGAGCAGCTCACTAATGAAATTTTTACTCAACTCCAAAATTAACCAGGGGCATGATGTTGTATTCCATCACAATTTTCTACCTTCAACTTATTTTATGTCTCACTTTTTTAGAGTTAAATGATGTACTATTTCATCTTTCCAATTATTATTTTTCTATTGTGGTCTCAGCAAGCTCAAATAAAATATCATCCAATTTCTACTTCGATTTGTTTATTTATATATCACTAGAAATTTTTGTTGGTGATACGTTTGTTGAAATGTGAAAAAAGAACAGAGAATATATTTCTACTGAAAGGTTGTAATCGCGATATTTTCTGTGTAATTGTGAGGCGAAAATTAAGTTGAAAATTTTGATGGTACAACATACCGCCCCTAATAAATGAAAAATAAGCGATTCTCGTAAAATTTCAACGCAGAAAGCAACGTTCAAATACTGCCATATTTTAAAACACTGAATATAATTTTTTGAAACACAGCAGAACATCAGAGAAATATAGTTGGCGAGATGTTAAAAATTAGCTTCCTTTTGTCGTACCAGATGATGAGGATGCTGTGAAAATGTGTAGAGTTACACAGAGACATCTATATTTTAATACGAAAACTACCAATTTCATTAGCAAAACTGCGTACCGAAAAATAAAATTCGGCGGTGAAATTTTCATTTTCGTTTCTGGTTTTGTAATTTTTATAAGTAAAATTTCATTTCACTTCAGCTGATGAAATTTTTGTAATTTTTTTAGAGGTAATATAAAATTATTTTGTGCACAAAGTTGTCGTTGTATCGTTTTCGTATGTATAAGTTGTTGTTCATTATTTGGAATAATTAACTGCTCGTTGATAAATAATTGTTTTTACGGCCGAATGTCCGTTTGAGGAATAATTACATTGTGCGCTGTTTGTTGTAGTGAAACAAACAGGCCGCTACAGAAGCTATTCCTTGAGACCTGACCTATCAAACGATATGTGAATCATTTCAACCAGAACTTGGTCTGTGAATTTTTTCAGTAAAATTCTCACCAGTTCTTTTTTATTTTGAGTGAACTCATACGGCGAATAAAAATTACATCACAGAGATTACACCAAAATGCCATTATATAGACCTAAGTTCTAATAATTTTACCTATAAAACGTAACGGTGTTTTAAGTAAAACTCTCATGGGTATTTTTAAAAATATGAGTTTGAGCTATCAAATGAAACATGTTTCGTTCCTTTTTTGAGCAAACAATCCCCCCCCCCCCTTTAGCCTCGTTTTAGAGTAAATCTCATTATGGCCAATAACAAGACAAGAGAGAGATTGCACCAAAATGCAATCATATAGAAGTAATTACATAGGGTCTGAATTATCAAACGGCACAAGAACGGTTTCAATATGAACTTGCTCAGTACGATTTTTCTAGTAAAAGTCCCATTTCGTAGTAAATCTCCTTATGGCCAACGACAGGAAATAATAGAGATTTCACCAAAATGCCCACATATATAACAGACCTGTACTAGTTTCAACTATCAAACGGAGTATGTTTCGTTGCAATGTGGACTTGCTCAGTCAGATGTTTTTCAGTAAAACTCTTATCGGCTTCTTTTGCATTTGAGTGAATTCCATTTAGGTTATCACAGAGATTGCACCAAAATGCCACCATATAAGAATAACTCATAAGGGTTTTACGTATCAAACAGTGAGTGCTTCGTTTCATTACAGACTTGCTTAGTACAATTTTTTTGAACAAACCTATTAACGGATCTTTCCCATTTTTGAGTGCATTCTTTTGAATTAACAAGACATTTCAGAGATTGCACCAAAATGCAATCATTTCGAAGTAATTCCTTAATGCTTGACCTATAAAACGGTGTGAATCATTTCAATATTATCTTGCACAGCACCATTTTTTTTAGTAAAGCTCTCATCGACTCCTAATTTTTGAGTGAATGTCATTTAGGCCAATAACAAGACTTCACCGAGATTGCACCAAAATTCAAACATATACAGAAAACTCCTAAGTTTGTGATCTTTTAAACGAAGTTTCTTTTCAAAGTGGTCATGTCCAGTACAATTTTTTGAGAAAAAACTCCTGATTTTTGAGTAAGTTGCGTCTTGTAAAATTAACAAAGCGAAGCCATGGATATTAATTTTTTTCAATTTTATTTTTTTCAGCTCCTTTGATAATTTGGTTGGTGTTTAAAATCTCCAAATTTAAAACACAAAAGAGCTTTTTTAACTCATTTTTTATTGCCTAATCCAAAACTGGCGTTAATGGATATCTAACCCATATATGGACCCATTCTCGGAATGAGATACCAATTACATCGTCCTACAACTTTGCACTAGCAAAGGTTAAGACCAGAACTACTGGAAAATCATAGTGAGACCGATGACCAATACCCAAAATCTCAACTTCCTTCCATTAAGATATAAAGTGTTCTCAAAGTAGCTGTATATGGGCCATTCTCGCAATAACGAAGCATGTTTCGTTATAATAGGGACTTGCTCAGTACGATTTTTTGAGTCAAACTCAATCTTTTGACGCTTCTTTTGATTTTTCCATTGCGAATTCCATTTTGGCCACTAACAAGACATCTCAGGCTTGCCAACCGTTTCAGTATTGACTTGCTTATAGACATTATGATCAATAAAATAGCATCTCAGAGATTCCACCGTAGAAATACACAGTTTGATCTACCAAACGGAACATAATTCGTTCCAATATGAACTTGCTCTGTATTTTTTTTAAGTAACCCCAGGCTCATTTTGGAGTGCATCTTATTATGGCCAATAACAAGGCCTTACAAAATGCAATCATATAGAAATAATTCCATAGGGTTTGAATTATCAAATGGCGGATGAATCGTTTCAATATGAACTTGCTCAGATTTTTTTTAGTAAAACTCTCATTGGCTCTGTTTTATTTCGGAGTACGATTGTCCTACGGTTTTTTTCGGCTGACAGTTTATATGTGACAGAAAATATAGTTTTCGTATTGCCAGTGCGTCTTTTGGGGTGGCATTTGGTATTTCATTTTATATTTTAATTACTATTAACATTAAACTTGAATTATGTTTAAATGTACAATATTCAAGTGAGATTGAACAGTATTGTCATACGAGTATAGGCCCAATAGGATAAAAAACATGGCGCCTTCGGTTTCTTTCTAACATTGATTAGTTGCCTCGCTCATCTTTATGTTTAACCAATGCATCTAGAGTACCAGGCAGTATTCCTTGATACGTCATTAAATTTATGTCAACAGTTTCTTTTCCGAACTATAGAGGGCAGTAATGTTTGTAAAAGTTCTTGACATTTCGAGGTTTAACGAAATGTTTTATGCATATTTTAATAATAATATAATAAATTAATTCTTACCAATAGCTCGAAATATCATTTTTAATTGATATTATTGTAGAACTTACTGCTCTTCATCACGATTTACGTTTCACGTAAAAAAATTATACAAAAAAATCATATTTATTTGATTATACTGCCATCTATGGTCAAAGGTTGGAACCGTCGACATAAAATGACGTCATAAAGCAAAATTGTTAAAGCATTGAGACCATTAGTGTCTACTAGGTACACTGGTTTAACAGCGTAAGTTGGAAAATATACCTGGGTATTTCTTACCTGAAGTTGGCCCGAAATTTCCATCTCGAAAAGGTTTTTTTCATAAGTTCATAAAGTGTGTGTCTTTGTTTAATCACGTAAAAATAATTCCATTTTATTAATAAATTAAAGAAAAATATAAACAGCCCGCGAAAATTATAAAATTGTATTACTATTTGCAGTAAAAAAGCGTCACAATCTATTAATAAATTAAATCTACTTTCTTGATCATCCCGAAAAGCACTTTCTATCCATTTTTCAGCTGAAAATATGGTCAACACCCAATTTCCTAGTGGCGAACTCAGAGATGACTCCCTGCCTTGGCATACGGAGTTAGGTGTGCCAATGTGCATAGAACTTATATTCAGGCACCCATTCGAAAATCATGAGGATTGATGGTGAATATTGTTCACCCCGGAAATCACTTTCTATCCATTCTTTAGTTGAAAATATGTTCCTTACCAAATTTCCTAGTGGCGCACTCAAAGATGACCCCCTGCCTCGGCATATAGAGTTAGGTGTGCCAATGTGCATAGAACTTATATTCAGGCGCCCGTTCGAAAATATCGAGGATTGATGGTGAGTTCTGAGTTCGCCATTAGAAAATTTGGTAATGAACATAATTTTCAACTGAAGAATGTGTAGAAAGTGGTTTTCGGGATGATCAATAATGTAGATTTAATTTATTAGTAGATTGTGAAGCTTTTATTCTGCAAACAGTAATATAATTCTATAATTTCATCGAGCTGTTTGATTTAACAATAAAATGTTCGAGGTGGAATTATTTTTTTGTTATTTAGCAAAGACACACACTTTATGAAAAAACCTTTTCGGGATGGAAATTTCTGGCCAACTTCTTGTACATCTTGTACATCGATTATTTCCAGACAATCGCTTTTTATAACAAACGTTATTTTTATGAATTTTCACTCAAAATCCTTGTAACGTTTTTTTAATAGTAGGATTGTTTAGTAATAATAAATTTTTTCCTCGTTTTGTATAAATTCCACTGCCATGAGTATATACCTATAAATTGAATTGGGTAAGTGTTGATTTTCGATCGCAAGCAGACAACCAATTCAAAGAAATTTCCTATTTAACGGTTGACAAAGAAGAGAAAGGTAGAATCATATTAAGACAAAATCAAAAGGTCAAAGTGAAGCTTCATATTTGAATATTATAGGCATCCAGTATATGTTGCTTTGGGGATTTTAAAATAGATCCTCATTGAGAAAATTTCTCAGTTTACCCATGCCTTCTCAGAATTTTACTTTTCAAATAAAAAAAAAATATTTTTTCTAAAATTAACTACGGAAGCTTGAATCAATATCCCATCAATTTGGATTTTTTTGCGCACAAGTTGAGTTTAAAAGAAAAGAATCAAGTCCAACAACAAAACCATATGTAAATACCCTAAAAATAACAACTAAATATATGAACTGGTGGCGTAAAGTAGTCGTATATACTTAACAAATTTATTGAAGGGGTTGATAAAATTGATTTTATACTAAAGAAATTACAATAAGGACACTTCTCGATTATATGTTTCCTCGTCTCCATGAACATTTCAATTTGTGTTACACAAAAACAATATTATTGATATGTGGAATAAAAAGGGTTAGTAGTGGCTGATATATTCCATGATTATATTATATATCAATTTAGATTCTAACTTTACACTCGGTCTTTTGTATATACGATATTATGTTGTGTATATGAGGGAATCCAGCATGTATAAAATTGTAATCCTTTTTCGTATATATTGTCATAGACGACAAAACCCGTATTAATTTCTGTATTGCTATATAGATAACAATCTCCTGTATTTTGTAAAAAAAAAATAACAAACTGTTTATAATCATTGTTGTTTATTAGGAAAAAGATCGATCAATGTCATATAGAGAAATTTTTTGCTTGTTTGAATCGATATCCTGTAATAATAATTATATATATCTAGATGTTATGAAGCGCGCATTACACCTACATACCTACGCACGCACGCACCCCCGTCACATCCTACAAATTTTTTATTTCCAATTTAGTTCATAAATTTATTTTTGACCGGAAATAATCACTTCGTCTATAATTTTCTATTTGATAACCAATTTTCATCGTTTTTCGTCTCCACCACGTTATATATTGATGGAAACGTTTTTTTTTTGTTTCGAGGGGGTTAAGACATATTTGTGATATTTATATAATTGGATTTTCTCCAATCTTGGCAATCTTTTTTTATCCAGTGTCCCAATTTTTTGCAATTTTTTTGGCAATCCATAAATAATTTTATTTCGAATTTCACGAAATATGGGGAATATAATAAAAAATGGGATATTTCTATTTTCTTTTTTGCTTTATAATTATTTTTAGATATGTTTTTTTTTATGTGAGTGTCAGGAAAATTCATTTTCCATTTTATTTTTAGATTATATAGAAGAAGAAAAATAAGATTAAATTCATCAATCATTATAATTTGTCACATTTTTTTAATTATGGATATACGACGTGATGTGCGTTAAAAGGTGTTTGCTGAGCGTACAGCCGAAGCGCGCCCTTATATAATGGCATATTTTTGAATGGTGCTGACAGACGAATTGATATTTAATTTAAAGTCATTTATTAACCTTGCACATCAACATTCATAAAAAAATATTTGGCTTTGTTGCCCAACACACACGATTTCCCAATCCGTGGCACCAAATTTATTTATATCAAGATCAAAATAATATTTCCGCTTGAAAACATTTTATGTTTACAACTAATATAACAACGACTAATCAGCATTAGTGTATATACATATATCGTACATATATGTAATATAATACATGTACGAGTATATATGTACTTGGTGTAAAAAATTTCCACTAAATTTTTCATTTGCCATACATTTTTTTATTTCCAGCTGTATATTGTATTTTTTTCGAACTTGATTTATGAAAATGATAATATTTTTTTCCCTCCTCGGATTAAAGCTTGAAATATAAAATAAAATCGAGTTATTGTAATCAAAGGGAGGAGGTGTTATATGTGTTTTGAATCGAATAATATTGATATCCGATTATAAAAATTGTAAATGTAATCAGCACATGACTGTATAAGTACGTTATATACTAGAGACAACCTAGCTGAATTGATGTAATGCAGGAATGTTAAAAAAATGTATCGAATTTTCTAAATCAAGATAAATTCATTCATTTAATTTAAATAAATTTTGGGAAAAATCACATTTAAAAAAAAATAAAACCTTTCTTTTAAGTAGGGGGACGATACACAACATTATACCGCAAGTGCAAAAAAGGTGCAAATACGGACCGGTTTCATGATTTAACTCAACGGTTTTACAAACTTAGCTAACCATTTATGATAAATTATATAAATTTATAAAGGGAGTGGGTGATTAAATGAATGGGGTGTGAAAAATATCCTCTTATCATTTTCCGGGTGTTTTTATTTAATTTATTTTGTATAAACCGATTTTTGTAATTATAATTGTTGTATTGTATTTTTACACCAACAGCAGAGGTATGAGTTACAATATAGGACATTTTACCTTTATTAATTTTACGATAAAATTCGAATAAAATATACGGAAAATCCTTTCCGAACGTAAAACATGAGATTTTGAAAGATAATTTTTCATTTAAATTAAAGATAAAATACCGGATTGGGTTTAAAATTTGCCACCTCATGGAAGTGTATTTTTAATGTATCTCTGGGTTTAGAGAAAACTCAGATTATTAATTGTTAAAATTTAAGAATTTTTTTACTTGCTGTTTTTGTTTTTGTGGAGTGTTGATGAGGATGACTTGATTTATATTTTACTGGGTGGTTTTCTGTTATGCAACAAATAATAAGATTTTGTGGTTTTAAAATATTGGTTTTATGATTAAGTGATAAAATTTGATTAGTCTTGTTTGTGGTTAAATTCAATTTCGTGTTCAAATGACATCTTGGAAATGTAAATGGCACTGTAAATTTGGGTTTTCAACAGAATCTGTTATAATATTAGCTCAATATGAACAAATTTTTAGATAAAAAATATTTAGTACCTTTACTCTACCGGTTGATTTAAAAACTATTTTTTATTATATGTATAAGAAAAATTTTTATATTGCTTTCGCGAAAATTTTTCTGCGCATTGGCGATTATAATAATTGCATTGTCGCTATTGTTACAATCATCTGAAAAGCATAACTTTATTGTTTGAGCAAAGAAGGATGATTAAATGTTTAGAAATCACTATTAGTAAATTAAATAATTGCACGACTAGAAGATACTTGTTAAGGTTTTAATCTAAAACCTGAGGATCATACATACCCCGGGAAAATCATTTAAATTTTCCGGAACACTCGTATTCAATCTACATATTAATAAAAATAAGAGAAACAGAAGAGAAGAGCCATGAGGTAATTAAAACTTAAGTCCGATTTACCCAACTCAGAAAAACCATTTATAGAGAAATTTGCTTTCAAAACTGCATTTAAAGATTTGTAAACCCCATTAAAAATCTTTCTTTGTTGTCATATAATACTGCAAAACTGCTCGCTGACTATTTTAAAATTTAGCTCAATGCTTAATCCTGCTTTTTCAACTTTTCTCCTGACACTGTTTCGATCGCCCCGCGCAATGCTGGTGCTTTTCAAGTAAAAAACATTGTTATGTATTTGCCCTGTTAAATCCTGTTTGTATCACTTGATTGTGAATACCGTTATAAAACTTGAAGGTTACAACACCAATTTTCACAATTTGCACCAGCTCCGGAATATTCCTGAGAATACCAGAAATAATTTCTTACTCACACCATTTGAATATTCCCACAATAATTTTCCTAATATGGACTAGCCACAAAAACACAATATATAATTTCCACAAATATTTATTAATTCACTATTTACACTTTTATTTTCACTTAACATCACTTCTTATTTTCCTGCTAGTCTCTTTCGCTATCCTTGGCGCACCGCATCTTCCAAATGGCTCCACCGTTGTGTTCGTTGCACTCGTATTTATATATCGATCGAATATTCTACACTCGCATGCGTTTATCCAAGCGTAATATTCTCGGTTTTGTTCCACACTACTATACTCTGCTAATTCTCGTTGTATAAATATCTCACCTACGCTGAATTTAAATTAATTAAACCAATAGGCGAGATCGTAACAATATATTTATATATAACAAATAAACTTTAACATGTCTGTGAAGTTAGCCCGAAAAATATCCCGAAGAAATGCGATGGCAACACTATAAAACTTTAGAGGTAACTTTAACCAGCGCCGAGACGAACAATCGATGAACTAAACTGCAGATAATATTTTTTATTTTTCCTGGTTTAAGCCATTTCCAACGGCATACCATATGGAAATAAAAATGTATTTGCTTCCAGCGCCATAGTGGTAGATTTAAGTACTAAAGCGAAAAATTTCTTTATGTGGTTTATGTGGTCTGTACAGCTTGTACCAGGTTTAAAGCCAGCATGTCCGTTTCTGATATGCTGGTAGACCCTTGGTGATATCCGCTCAAGAATGATCATTGCTAATATTTTCATTGCACTGTTGAGGAGGGAGATCTCTTCAGTTCTTGCATTCTCTAAGGTCATCTTTCTTCGGAATTGTTATAGTCAAGCACTCTTTCCATTTCTGTGGAATTCTACCAGTATTCCATGCTTCTGCTAGTAGTGGAGCTAGAGTTTCTGCCGTTACAGATACGTCGCCATTTAGTAATTCTGGTGGAATTTTATCTATGCCGCCTGCTTTGATGTTCTTTAGTTTCTGATACCCTTTTTATTGTATCCTAAATATCCGATAAATCGTAGAGATTATTTATTTAACAAATCGGATAATATTTTATCTAAAAAGGCTTTTTACCGAGTTTTATATACTGTACTGAAAATATATAATTTGGGAATCTACCACGAAAAAATAATAAATTAGCGTACTCGTATTATTAATTTTACAAAGATAAAAATAATTACGAATTAATTTATTAATTACCATTTTCCATAGCGTCCGCCGTATTTTCTGTCAAAATTTTTCTAATATGCATTTTATCTGAACTGTGAAAAATAGTGGATCGAAAAATGACGACCTGAGAATGGTCATCAAAAAAAATCAAAACAAAAAATAAAAAAAAATACCGGATCGATCAGAAAAATAAAAAAACGAAAAGGGTTTCCTTTTTATCTCTCTTATCTCTCCCATGTAATAAAAAATAGGCCATGAATTAAATTCCCGTTCTGTTGGTGGATAGGTGATTATAGTTTCGTTATATGGCCTGTTTTTTTATTGTATCCGACATATCCGATAAATCAGAGAGATTATTTATTTGACAAATCAGATAATATTTTATCTGAAAAGGCTTTTTACCGAGTTTTACTGAAAATATGTAAAAAATAAATTAGCGCGTTATTAATTTTACAAAGTTACAAATAATTACAAATTAATTTATTAATTACCATTTTCTGTCTACATATTTATAATGTTTTTTCTCTGAACTATCTGAAAAAAAATCAGATCTAAAAATAACGATCTACGAATTTTCAGAGAAAATAAAAAACTAAAAAAAATGTATCGCATCGATTCGAAAGGCTTTCCTTTTTACTCTCTAATCTCTCCGATGTATTCATTGTGTCCGAGATATCCGACAAATCAGAGAGATTATTTATTTGACAAATCGTATAATATTTTATCTGAAAAGACTTTTTACCAAGTTTTATACAACGTACTAAAAATATGTAATTTGGGTATCTATCACTAAAAAATAATAAATTAGCATATTATTAATTTTGCAAAGATAAAAATAATTACAAAATAATTACAAATTTATTAATTTTCATTTTCCATAGCGTCCACCATGTTTTCTGTCAAAATATTTCAAATATAATTTTTCTATGAACTACCTGAAAAAAAAATCAGATCGAAGAATGACGATCTCAGAATAATAGTCTGAGAAAATAAAAAAAAAAGAAAAAAAAATTACCAGATCGATCCGATAAAATAAAAAAAGTGGAAAAGGTTTTTTTTATCTTTCTGATCTCCGATATAATAAAAAAACAGGCCAATAGTTGCCATCATGGAGTTTATCATTTTGTTCGTGTGTTTCTATTTGTTGCTGTGCGTGCTTCCATGACAAAGCTGTAACTTTATCATCTGTAACCCATGGTTGTCTGGCGTAGTTTTGATAACCAAGCACATTGGTAGCCGCCTTAACGTAGGCTATTTGGTCCAATTTCTGATCGATAGCGCTTTCGTTACTTGAAAGATTGAGTGGGAGCGTTTCTTTGAAGGTTTCTTTGGTGTTTTTCAATCTCAATGTTAAATTTTCTCCCATTAATCTTTGGGTGGTTTGCTGCTGCTGCTGCTGGTTTGATTTGGAATTTTGCTATGAGTAGAGCTGAGATCGTTGTGCACATCTGTCTGCTCCTCTCATTGGTCTGACATGTAAGGATGAAGTTGATGTTGGTCCAGATGTATTTGTGAATATTCTTGTGTGGGAATTTGCTATTTCCTATGAATAGCTGATTTGTGAACACATTAATCAATTAGTCTGTAGTTGTGTCATCTGCTTCTTCCGTAGGTGCATTAACTAAACAACAACACCTAATTGCTAAATTTTAACAAGCGATTCTTGTGAAACATAATAACTTTGCTAACTTCTTAATGCTCTTAGGAAATAACAGACTAGTTTGGTAATATTCAGGATTAAGTGGCCGACATATTCATACATAGTTTTAGAATAGCGGCATCACTAGTTTCATTAAAGATGTTTGTTCATACATTTTGATGATATCTCCTTTATGCCTAATTTGTATGCCTAACAATTTTTATGCCTTGCTTACTGAACACTTGTTTTGAAAATTTGTAAAATATTGAACTTCAAACCGCCTGATCGAGTTTAATATTAAAATTAACTAATTAATTTTTAAAATAATTGTCTCGGAAAATTATTAAAATTAATCAGTGTTTTTTCGTGATTTGTGGTTAAAATTTATTAATAATCAGCTTAAAAACAACCAATTAAATCTTTTAATTTGCTGTTCTACTCGTTCCTTTCCGGCAATGCGAGTGTTATGTACATAAGAAATTCTATCAATATTTATCATCTCTAAATCTAATTCAGTTTAATTTTAAAACTTCTTCCGTTTCTAAATCATGCATATAGGTAAATTACGTTGGGGGCAATGCAATCAAATCGCATTAACATGTTATAAAGGAACTGGAAAGTAATTTTTTCCAACTTATCCAACTTTTCTTTTATTTTAACCTACAACAAACTTCCGCAATGAAGACAAGAATATCGACCGGCAAAACTTAATAACATCGTAAATAGATAATTTAATTTCCACATCTCTTAAGTACATATATACTGGGATATCTGTGGTATAATCAAAAAGAATGCGGAATGCAATTTATTTTCATGATCAAAACAGTTCTTATATGCAGTATTGTTTTTGTTGTTGCCTTTGTCGTCGTCTCCCAGTTTAAAATGATATGCTCATAACAACATAAAAATACCGGAAGTATGTAATCAATAAGAATAAAAATAATAAATACATATTATGTAGTGTAACGTGGTGCATTTGTCTAAGCCAGACCATCGTCCAGATTTATTAAGTAATTAGGTTTTATCTTGATTATACATATATAATTTTCATTCGTCTTGCAAGAAATTTTAAGGTCTATGAACTCATGACCTCTATAAACTTCATCTATTCGAAATGAATGTATAAATCTCGAATTGAGAAATATATACGGATATCGAAAATTGTCTTTCGTCTGCAACTGCGGGACAACTGAATTTAATACTTTTCTAAATCTGATCTGTTGTATATTCCTTCACAATTTTCCCGTAGACATAATTAGAATAAATATAACAATAAAAAATTTATCATCAAACATTTGTCGTCGTTTCAAATTTTTCATTGGAGGGTTAACTTACAACCGTTGGCTCATTGGGTCCCAAAAAAGTGAATTTTCTTTTTTTTCTTTCTCGAATGAAATGAATGGACCCACGTTGAATGACTGCTCACGTTGAATCATTTATAACATTTTTCATGGCATTTATGGGTAATTCAAATAGAGCTGTTATGGGTAATTCAAATAAATCGTTAGAGAATTATGGGTAATTCAAATAAAGGGTTATCCAATTCGAGGTTGATAAAGTAAACTTAAAAAAAACACACAAAATATTCGGAATGTATTGTAATTTTTATTTCATTTTACAGATTGATCCTTGCCGTTTTTAGTTAAACAAGATATCATTCAAATGTCCTCCACGGGACTTCTTACAGGCCTTGATTCTTTTGAGGTAATTTTCAATGACTTTTCGGCACATTTCGGGCGGTATCTCGGCCATTACCTTACGAATATTAGTTTTCAATTCGTCAAGAGTTTGAGGATTGTTTGCGTAAACACGATCTTTCGCGTAGCCCCACAAAAAGAAATCCAAAGGCGTTAAATCACAGGATCTTGGAGGCCAATTGACATCAGCCAATCGCGAAATCAAACGTCCAGGAAATTTCTCTTGCAAAAGATCTCGATTTGCTCGTGTTACGTGACTGGTTGCTCCATCCTGCTGGAACCACATATCGTCAAGATCATAAACTTCGATTTTCGTAAAAAAATAATCGGTTAACATGCGGCCATAGCGCTCAGAATTGACGGTAACGGTTCGTCCATGGTTGTTCTCAAAAAAATACGGCCCAATCACACCACCAGACCACAATGCGCACCAAACAGTGACTTTTTCCGGGTGTAATGGCTTCTCTACAATCAATTGTGGATTTTCTGAGCCCCAAATTCTACAGTTTTGCTTATTAACGTATCCACCAAGCGAAAAATGAGCTTCATCACTGAAGAAAATTTTGTTCGAAAAATCAGCATCGACGGCCTGTTTTTCCAACACCCAATTTGCGTTGTTAAATGCTCCATATTCTTAAATGGCAGAATGTCAACTAAATAAATGACAGCGTACTTGACGTTTATCTTTGACAGATGTCGGTATACAGATTTCTACTTTATCAACTTCGAATTGGATAACCCTGTAAATCGTTCCATTTGTTCATTACTTTTGGGCACACTCAATGTGATTAACGAAATCTGAATTTGCTTACAACACGTACTTCTTTCTGCAATTACTCTTCCGGGTTTTAATCGTCTCGGCAGAGGTGGTTTTGTCTTAATGGGTTATAGCCACACGAATTTTGCATAAGCTTGTTCAATTTAAAAATTAACTTAATAAACACTTGTATTCTGGGATCTGATGGAGCAATCATTCTTGTTTCTCAGAATCCCTTAATAGTCAGCTCAATGCTATTCATGAAAGATTGTTACTTTTTGCTATAAAGTTGGGAAGATTTCTGGCTATACACGCATAAATCTAAATTATTAATTCTCTGTGTAGAGCTCGGTCTCTCTTGGACTGGCAACATTCAGAGAAAAGCTTAGCTATTTCTGGTCAACTCTAATTTTGTATTTATCGGTTGGACATCCATTAGTGGTTTAAATCTCAAGAAATTTGGAAGTATTCCAACATCCACAAAAAACTGATATTATACAAGTTTGGTGTCATCTGTTTTTTTTTATAGGATTGGCTTGAATTGGATTTCGATACCGGGCGCTCTTCGTAGTGTTTGATATTATTTTTAACAATAGGTAGATCCAACTCTAGCGTTTCTTCTTGGGTGAATAGCATGATAGCATTAATAGTCACGTATTTTAATAAATAAAATTTCTGTTAAATGAGTTTCCGATACAAGACTGCATATCTATTTTTCCTAATTTTTTTAAAATTTCCAGCTCTGGAAGCTGCTGTGGTTATCCATTCGCGTTCCAAATGATAAACTAAGTGTCCTGTCCATTTGATTAGTATATCATTGATGTAAGCTCATACATAGCTTCTTGTCGTTGTATTCGCTTATAATGGGTTGGGGAAATAGAAATCCATTATTTTTCTGCTAGATGGCTTTAGTGACATATATCTCGTGATGTATTTGTCGCAGTAGGCCATAATTATACTCGTTGGAAAGGGGGAGTCATAAACTACCATAAAAAAAATCTTTTTTCATTGTTTTGATTGATCGATTCAGTTGTGAGTTATAGCGTATCAAGGAAGGAGATAAACAAAGAGAAAATTCGCTTTGTTTTACAATTTTGCTTCGGTAAAGGCGAAAACGCAAGTCAGACGGTTGAAATTGTGAAGGGTGTCTATGGTCCCTATACTGTCTCAGCCAATCACGCACTATTTTGGTTTCGACGATTCCGTTCCGGTATTTCGATAACAAAGATGCACCACGCAAATGTCGATAAAATCCTGGAAATTATCGAAGTAGAGCTGTATGCGAGCTGTCGTCGCATCGCCCACCATAATGTATTTCTTTTCCCCCAACCTTATATATAGCTTCTAGACCACGTTCTTGTTTTTTTAGGCATACATTTTTGGTTTCTATACATCAGAATATCGCCTCGAGTAGATTTTCTTTATTATGCGAGTAGGGCCTCCGTTTTGCTCGTATAGACTGTGGTTACAGCATCACTCTACTTGTAGTTAAATTCCTTTCTCTTATAACGTTAGAGTTTTGAGTTGAATGGCACGTTTTATTTTTTAATAGTTGTAGTCGCTATTTTCTCGATAGTTGGCCGTGTGTTGTTCTTTAAAGTTTATACATCTTGCAGCTTCGTTTCGGCTAACTCCGTAGTATTTAACTTTGTGTCTACCGGCACGTTTTACACTGCCGTCCGCAATTCGTTGGGTGTGGTTAAAGCCTTGGCATTTCTTCCATTGAGGTATTAATCTCGAGTTCTTTTTCAGTGATTCTATTTTAACTCCATATTGAGTTTTGCTTTGACATCAAAAATATTTCTAATTTTTCCGCTTATGTTGAGCATGGACATAAATAGTGGGAGCCTTTTTTTACAAAAGCTGACTGCGTCGTCAGTTTGCATTTCTTTCATCTTGAGGTCTTCTATTAACCTTCCCTTCTTGCAGGTAGGATGATGACCTCTGGCCATAACCTTAATTTCTCGATTATTTTTATCTTTGTAGATATGCCACTCTTTAGCACTTTATAGTACTCTTTGAATATTCGCAATTCTGTAATGCCAGTCGCATTAATTAGCGGTGGTGTCTTCGCTTTCATTGCATCATTACGTAGTTCTGGTGTTGTTGAGGTACTGGTACAGGTATTGGTCCGGTAGTTTCATTATCTTTTACTTGTGGTGAATGCTACCCGAATTCCGACGAGTATTCTGCTTTTCGTTTTTTTTCTTCTGTTTATGCATCCAATCAATTTTTCTTGCAACTTCCTCATGAAACTCGACCTTAATACCAGTAATTGTGCTGTTTTCATTAAAACTAGTCAGCAGAGTTTCCAAAACTTCAGTCTGACCTTCTTCAGCTTCTCATTTTCTTTTTAACTCAGTGATTTCATTATTAAAATTTGATCATTCTGTAAGTCTACTGTGCAGTTCTACTACTGCCTTCCACGTTCATAAACCTTTCTTGTCATCCATCCCCACACATTTTAAATAATATATATGTAGATAAGGTGAATAATTTATAGATCAGCTGGCCATGTCAAAACTTCAATATGCTCCGCTTGGAACCATCTTTAAATTATACGAAACGTATGGACAAGCGCATTATCCTGTTGAAAAAGCCATTGCATCGGTCCAAAAATGGAATCGACCTTCGGACGAGCACTTTCCAATATGCTTTTGTACGACTGCTTTCATTGTACCCTTTATAAATTGTAATTCAATGTTCGCATAATAAGTGATTGCACCCCATATCATAACACCCCCGATTTTGCTGTGTCGCTTCAACAATGAACCGTTGAATTCGCCCGGGCCATCAAAATTAAATTTCTTTTCATTCGTAAAAATTAGTTTTTGCCACTTTTCAGACCAACTCATTACTTCTTTTGCAAATATTAAACAACGTTCTCGATGCTTGACATTTAACAGTGGCTTTTTAATCATTTTTCACCTACTTAGGTAAGAGCATTGTTTGATGACTCTTCGGTCCATCGAAACGCTGGCGGATCAACCTACATTAGCGGAGGCTTCATTAAGGAACAACCGATTTTCCCGTTCCGCTGTCGTTCTAAAAGTCGTCTTCCCTTTCATGCGTCCTCCATAATTTTCTTTATCTTTTATATAAGAATTGATGACGTTGCAACTTCGACCTATTTTATTTTCAATACTTCAATCTTAATATCCTTCTTGCAAACCATCGATTTTTGATTTTTCCGCCACGATTTTGAGTTCAAAATAGTCTCTCAAAATACCAAATTTTGTTCTTAAACCACGTAACCATTGCACTCTTTGATTTGACAGTTGAAAAAAACCGTTAAAGTTTTACCGTTTTTAAAGAAAATGAAAAATTTCGGTGAACCTATCCATATGAATAGGCCTTTACTTCATTCTAGCCCAAGGTCATTATAAAGAACCATGAAACTCGTACCTTTTGTTTGTATAGGATATCTATATTGTTGCACGAAAATTTCGTCAAAATTTATACTAATTGTGTATTTGACTTTTTGTAGCGAATCCTATGAAAGACTACAATGAGTTGTTCGAGATAAATTTAAGTCTGCATATGATTGGAAAGAAAACGGTACTACGATGAATTATAACAAGTGAAAAAATTGTGGAAGGAAATTTTAGCAATAATCGTCAACAAACGGTAGACCCCAGCTTGCCCGGTTTTTAAAAATCCCGTTTTTTTATAAATCCCGGTTTTCAAAATCCCAGTTTTCAAAATCCAGGTTTTTAAAATCCTGGTTTTCAAAATCCCAGTTTTCAAAAGCCCCGTTTTGTATAAAAAAATCCCGATTTTTATGAAATCAATGTTTGAATTTTTAAAATTTGATATGTGAGAAAATGGGATTGTTAAATGATTTTTGACAAAATTCAAAAATGAGTTTGCTTTAAAGTTTTTTTGCTAGAAAATGGCTAATAGCCAAAAACGTTGAAATTCCATACGTCCGATGGAAATGGGATTCTAAAATGATTTGTCGATAAAGCGGCCAATAGAGATGGAACTAGGCCATTTCTAAACCGATTATGTTGAAATTCTAACTTGCGAATTCTGAAATAATTTTTTGATAAAGTTCTGAAATTTGGCCATCGCTATAGAACAAGGCCATTTTTAACCGATTTAGTTGAAATTCGACATGTGGGTCCTTTGAAATGGGATTCAAAAAATGCGTTTTTGATAAAGTTCTGGAATAAGGCAGATAAGAATGAAACCTAGAAGAATGAATTTCTTAACCGATTATTGAACATGCGGGATCTAAATGGGATTTTAAAATTATGTTTGGTAAAGTTCTGGAATATTGTATGTTGAAATTCATCATGTGCGATGGGAATGGGGTTTTTAAATGATTTTTTGATAAAGCTGTGGAATATGGTCAATAGAGATGGAATTTGGCCATTTGTTAACCGATTATGTTTAAATTTGACACGATCTAAATGGGATTATTAAATGATTCTTTGACAAAGCTCTGCGTATCTGGACAAAAAGGGCGATATACTTTATTTCAGAACTTAGCCAACAAATCATATTAGAATCTTATTTCCATTACACATGTCGAATTTTATCATAATCTGTCAAGAAATAGCCAAGTTCTATCGCTAATGGTCAAATTCGAGAGCTGTAGCAAAAAATCATTTTAGAATCCCATTTAGACCTTACTTGTAGACTTTTAACATAATCAGTAAAGAAATGGTCAAGTTCTCTATCCCTATCGACCGTATTCTAGAACTGTATCAAAAAAAACAGTTTTGAATTCGAATCATTCACTTAGAATAAAACTAGTAAAACTGCTGCTTTATTCCTGGCATGTTTTTCAACCCCACTCTCCTGGAATTTTTTTCTAAAGGTCCTTAGAAGGCTAAACGGAGAAAGATGGGCGATGCAACTTCCCGCGTGCCCACGAAAGTTATTGAAGCCTCTACAATTCGGTATGATATCAAAGGGCTGTGTATGATATCAAAGGACGCAATCTCGAAGGGCAAAATTACGAAGGGCCGAATGTCTCGAAGAGCCGCAATTGTTTTTTTTCAAATATTAATGAATTTACTTGATAAAACTTTCCTTTACCAAAATGTATCGATTACGGAAAGAATCATGGAAGCGCAGTGACGCGACTTATATAATCCGATCCTATACTCCAGCTCCTATCGATTTTTAAATTCCTCTAAACTGATTTCTTTTTTCTAACTAGGAAGCAAAGCGACGGAAGCGCCGAGACCCGATTTATTTATCCCGATCCTTTACTTTTCTACTGTGTGCGGGTTTTACTGTTTTAGTTTTGTTATAGCGGTTTTTTATTTTTCAAGAAATTAGAATTGCAATTTCAACTTTCGAAAACCATCAAAAACAGGAATATGACTAATTCTTGAGCTAGAATATATGACACTGTTGTTGTAAATTGACGAAAAAATGGGAGTTCACTTTTTTCCGACTACGATAAAATAGCACCGACTCAACGAAACCGATTCCAGCCTGTGACTTCGCAGCCTTGGTTTTTCTAGCAAATTATTGGGCAAGATATCAGCAAGATATCAGAAGAAAATAAAACCGGGGTTTTGAAAACCGGGATTTTGAAAACCGGGATTTTGAAACCGGGATTTTCAAAACCGGGATTTCGTAGTACGCTGGGGTGTCGGTTAGTTCAGCATATTGGTCACCCTATGCTTTTACTCTATATACAGGTGGAACAAACTAAAAGACTGTGTGCTATAATTTTTCTTTATAAAATATTAAACCCTACAGATATGAATATCAAATTTTTCTGTACCATTTTTTAAAGTACTATAAATCCCAGTTCATGTTCCCCTATATAGCTTGGATCGTTGAATAAAACACCGTAATTCCATTTCGTTTGATATCTGTATACACTTTTCCCGACTTAAGGTTAAGTCAAAACCCAAAATTTAAGGAAAAAAGGCGAAACATAAACCACATATTATTCTCGTATGTGATATTAGAAAATAATCTATTGTTACCGTTTCAACCACATCCAACACAAAAAAGTGTCATAGAACATTAGAAAAGGTATAAATTGATTGCATATGTATCTATAGAGAGTGTGGCGGTGTTTTGTATACGTCTAATAAATAATAGAATTTAGTAACAATAAACGTATATAGAGAGAACATATTCAAATATTTAAAGGGTGGTAAAATTTTTTTGGGTCGTGTACAAAAAAAAAAAAAATTATAAATAAATAAGTAAATGTGATTAGGGTTGAAAACACAAAAAATCATTGACATGAATAAATTAAGATAAAGTTATCAATTTGATTTAAGTAAAATTGGAAATTCCCAAAAAGCAAACTTCAAACAGTTTATGGTATTTGTATAATAGTGGAGGAGAACCTAAACTTGACCGATATTAATAGAATATGTATTACAGTTTATTTAATCGCCCGTGAAACTTACAATTAACCTAAACAAATATTTCAAAACTCACCCTAACCAGAAACATGAAAATAGAAAAATCACTTTGAATTTCTCTATTTCAAAATTATTTACCTGCTTTACGTTTGGAAATTGAATTTTTTTTTTTCTATTCATGATAAATCAAGTGCGACAAAAATGCTTTTGAAAAATGAAAAAAGCATCACAAAATTCAAATCAATTAAATCTAATATTTGATTTTTGAACTTGGGGAAAATATACAAATTTTCCGTTCCGCAATCCCAACAGTACTCGTATAATATTTTAACGATATATAATTTTATAAGATGATTACTTATCTTTTGAATTGAAAACGATTGCTGCGAGATAAGATGAGATATTTTTTTTATCTTGCTTTTTTACTTTTTGTTGTGATCCTTCTTCAGAAATGATTAGAGAAATATATTTTATTTGATTAGAACCAAATTATACAAATAAAATATTTATAACTAATTGGAAATATACGCGCATCTTAACAAATTTGTTGATTCTGCTCCGAAATCAAGATTATGTTTTTTTCGTTGTACCTATGTATGTAGATTGTATGTGTATATGTCTCACTGGCACTTAAGACAATCTTTTTGGCAGAGCATAAATTATATTGCTCGAAAAAGTCGTTAAAAAGGTTTTATTTTATTTTTATTTCCGTGTATAATGAAAATTTTAATGGATGTTTTGTGTATCAAATCGATCGAGATGTGCGGGAGGCATCCCCTTTCCGCGCGTGTAACGAAAGAACACAATTTGGTGTAAATTCGATAAAAACAAAGTAATATTCGTTTTATCGATTAATTAAGTGTCTGTCATTATAGAATATTTAATTAGTAATTTAATTATGAAATTTGTGGAAAGATAATTAAACATAATTATGCGTGTTGTTAATTCTAAATGGGATGGTATTTATAAAATCAATATTGATGTGTTAAGCACCCTGTTTTTTTGGGGTATTTTTACACGATTAACAGAATATGTAACAGTGTTTGGAAATGTTTGGTTCACTAAGAAATACTAACACGATCACCAAAAAATATTGTATTGAGTGCCTGAGATGATTTTAGGCAGGGAAGTAATAGTAAAATGTTATGGGCGTTGTATATCTTTAAGATGATAAACACCAATTATTTAATAAACACATTTTAATAAATACTCGTTTTTCTCTTTCGCAAAAAATTAGATTTTTGAATATTTTAATTAAAAAATTTGTTCAAAGAGTTTAAAAAATAACTCGATCGATTTCGACTTGTTAGGTAATTATCCGGAGTATCTACTCGTTGAATGCGAGTTGAACATGAATTTGTGAAATGAATTTAGATGGTTTTTTATACTTTTACACATTTTTTAGGATTTGGAACCCCATAAGTCATTTTTCTTAAACTAATTGTATTAAATAATGATTTATTAGAATAAAATCACAGAGTGATTTTAGAATAAAATCACAGAGTGATTTTAGAATAAAATCACAGAGAGTGGTTTTAGAATAAAATCACAGAGTGATCACACATAGAGTTATTTCGTGCCTTTACGATTACCAAAAAAATGTTATGACCATTTTGGGTAATTTAAAAAAATATTCTAAAATTTTCATATCTCAGTTACCGTGTCATTTAGAACTCATCAGTTCAAATGGGATGAAATCTTCCAAATGACTACCCAACCCCCCCCCCCCCCCCCCCCAAACCCCCAATTTCAATTTTTGAATAATATACTGATATCTACCACGTATTTTCATTTATATAAAAAATTGGCTTGTCATAATAAATGTTTACTATTAAAAATATATTTTTATTCGTGTTTTATTAGAGTTTTAGTGAAACAAGGCTCTTGTCGTGAGCTAAAATGTCATCAACAATAAAATGGCATTTTTGCGACAAACGTCGATTGATAGCGACATTCATAATACCAATTTTAGCAGTCATCGGAAAATCGACATCGACACGACAACCATAATAGGAGTGAAAGTAATTTTTTTATTTAATTCATTACATTGTAGATTATTTCCTAACTGCATTTACGAGGCAGAAAAATAGCATCACCAATTTTCATATTTCAAAATAGTTTTAATATAAAACCATATAAAAATAATAGTTTACTAAATATATCTATATTTCAATATTCTTGGTCGTCTTTAAATTAATATTTTGTGGCATATCCTTTGTTACTGATAACTGCTTGACAGCGGTTCCTCATAGAACGCACAAGTGATTGGCACCGCTCTATAGGTATTGAACGCCATGCTTGTCCAGCCACCTCCCAAAGCTGATTTTTGTTAGCAGGTTTGCTTTCGAAGCAGCTGCTTTAACATCAGCCCATAAATTCTCAATTGGGTTGAGATCAGGTGACTGCGCAGGCCACCTCATAACCCAAATTTTATTTTCCATTTTTTCGCCACTTTGCTAGTGTGTTTCGGATCATTGTCCTGTTGAAACATGAAGCGCAGTGGCATTTACTCTTGTACATAAGGCAACATTATAGTTTGTATGGTACTGACATAAGCGTTTGCTTCCATATTTTCTTTAATCCAAAATATTGGTCGGTAATATGAGAATCAGGCCCATATCATTATATTGCATCCACCATGTTTCACGGTTGCTGGGAGGAAATTCAGTATTAGGTGGTCGTCTGATGTATGTTCTTGATCCAGAGTTACCGTATAACACAATTTTACTCTCATCCGACCACAAGATATTGTACTATTTTTCGATTGGCCATTCCTTGTTTTAATGACCGTTACTTGTGCAAAAGGATCACTTTTAGAGTATCGTACTATTCGGCTTACCCATTTGGGGGATAACACATGTTTTCGGCCTCAAGTTTCGGGCTTTTCTTTCTACGCTTTAGCATTCGAAATCATTTTCGTAGAACACCCGATGATATTTTGAATAACGGCATATGTTTTTCCTCGATCAAACAGTCTTAAGTATTCGATTGCGCTACTCCGTACTACAATGCTTACTACGGCCCACTATTTTGCCAATAACAATTTTTTTTGCATTAATAACAAAAATTAATGAAAAACAAGTGATAATACTTACTGATTTACCAAAAAATATTTTTCAAAAACACTAATTCAATAATTTAAATAAAAAATTTCACTCACTGCTATTATTATGGCCGACTTAAATATTGGTTTTCTTCCTTTATATTTTTCCATTTACTCTGGTAACCAAAAAAAGTATAAAATGAAATACGATACATAAATTATGCGTAATAACAAATGTTTAGTGAAAACCAAAAACAGATTCAAGGCGGCCGCACGAAATTTGTCTCGAGCTCGACAAAGTTGAAAATGTGTGATATATAATGCAAATTGTTGTTGTAAATTTTTGTTGTAATTACCTTGTGGTGTCGAAGTAGGAAGAACAATTTCTAAATAATAACGAACTGTTGAAATGTACAGCTTTTGTTGTCGGAGGTCCCCCGGTGGTGAAAAAACTTCACGGCTGGTTAGGATCAATGAATTAATCACTCATTATCCGAAATGAAAATATGATTATGAAACCTCATTTAAGGCGGCCTAATTCCTTGATGGGATATAGTGCCAGAGAGAGAGAGAGAGAGAGAGAAAGAGATTTTTACTCACTTGACATTTTACGATTTAATATGTTCTAAATAATTGCAATTACTAAAATTAATTTTTAAATATATGATATCGGTATAATACCGGAATACCGGTATTGCTGAGGTAAAATACCGAAACACCGGTATTTAACATTTGTAGAATTAGTAGAGTATCGCAGAAATCTTATTTCAAATTTCCATTTAAATTGAAACTATCTTAGTAAAGTTAAATTTCCAATTTTGATTCGCCCCAAATTTTTCAAAGTAAGAGGAAAACGAACAGGTTTGCCCCTTACATAGAGTAAGAGAATCAAAAGACGGTAATGAAATCGCATACTTGAACTATGAAGATCTATTGCTGAGAATGAGCGCCGAGAAATTTACAGAGGATTTTTGCTGAGAATCCGATTTATTCCGCCCATGGTACTTTGCTCTCTGTTAAGGGTAATTACTCTCACTTTCTAAAAATTTATAACTCGACGAAAATTTTTCTTGAAGTTTTGTATTCTATTAAGTAAAACCATATGTGTATCTAGTTAAGTTAAAATTTACAACTCTGAAGGAACCGGGAATATAGAAACACTGTCTTCACAAGCATTACATTTAATGATCGAGCTGGCCAGTAAAATGGATTCCTAAATGAGGAGAGGTAGAAGACGTATGAGCAGAACTAGTGAAAGATTTTTAATTTTTTGGGGCCAAACAATTTCTAAAAAAGGGAAGTAAGCGTCAGATAGATTTTTTTTTTGAATTAATGGTTAATGGAAACTTTGGCATTGGCGGTTTTGATTACTATATCAAGAAATATTGGTTGCAATAAGACATCGTTGAAACAGGGCTTGAAAGTACCATGTGTACAAGTATAAAATGCGGATTTTTTTTTTATTAAAAACATGTTCATTTCGGAAGGATGATAAAAAGTGCTTTATCCAAAGTATGTACCACCGCTTGTTATACATTTTTTCATGTTTCGGACATATCCCACGCCAGAAAAAATCTCCCCTTTATGCTGCGAACCATTCATCAAGTCATTTTTTCATATCTTCGTACGCATCAAAGCGCTGCTTAGGAAGTGCGTGACGCATCGATGCCAACAAGTGGTAATCGGAATGAACCAGGTGTGATGATATAAGCCGCATCTGGTAGAGTTTCGCAGCTGAGTGGTTCCAACGTGTCGCGAACCGGTTTTGCCGTATTTGGTGGAGCATTGTCATGAAGAAAAATGACCGTGTTACTTCTTTCGGTATAGCAGGAAACGGTTCAATTATTGTAGGTAACGTTTAGTACCGTAACCGTTTCCCAACGTGTTCCCCCCCCCCCTCCCGTCATAAAGAGCCACGCCTCTCTGGTCCCACCAAACACAGAGCATAGTCTTTCTGCCAAAGTGATTCGGTTCATTTATGATTTTTTGCGCTTGCAATTCTCAAAATTCTCGTTCCACTTTTCATCCTCTGTAACTACCCGATGCAAAAAACGACTTCCTTTTGTACCGAGCGAGCAAAATGTTACATGTGTTTTTGACTTTTAAATTTGCTTGTTGGTCAACTCATATGGTATCCATCTACTGTTATTCTGAATTTTTCCCATCTCTCGTAGCCGATTGGAAACGGCCTCTTGTACTGCCTCAACATTGCTTGAATGTCACATCATCGTATTTTTTTGGACGTTTTCAACGATCTTTTTCTGCAACATCGTAGTCACCACTTTTGAAACGCCGAAACCATCGTTCATGCGTGTCTTGTGATGAAGCATGTGCACCATAAGCTTCTCGAAGTAATCGGTATGATGTAGCAGCAATTTTCTTCAAATGAAAACAAAAAATTAATGCAGTCCGCGAATACTCTTTGTTCGGTATGAATTTCGACATATTGAACACAACAATGCAACTGCATTGGTGCATCATCTGTTGTTTGAAATTTGCATTTCATACTTGTACTTCTGGTAGCGGTGATTTAACTTCTCACATTAGCTTCTTAATTTTGAATTTCTTACCCTCTTTTCAAATTTAGAGCATACAGCCCGTAGTCCAATATATTTAATTGCTACAATCAGAAGTTTTAGTCTGACCCTGTGTTCTGAGAATGTCATGGCATAAGGCATAATGATAGATTTCCATTAGAATATTTAACTATAGCCATAGTAGCAACTATTGTAACTTGCTTCAATTACATTTAGAGGAAGCATCCATTCAAGTTCTTTGATTGATTTGTTAACTAATTAAACCAGTCTCGTCAAGGCCAAATGAAAAGCAAAATTTGATAATCATTCGATTATAAGTCGTTTTGACAAGGTAAAATCTATAGCTAGAAAGACTGTATTTAGCATCAAATCTGCAACCACTCTGGGTATACAATACCAACAATCTAGAAATTGCACCCTATGAAGGAATGGGAAAACAAAAACTTACAAGGAAGCATAGTTTTGGTGGAACGACACATAAACAATCACATACCCTAACACGGGATGGGGTGACCGCAATCATCGCCAAACTATCCGACAGGTTGTTAATTTTGGTCGCTTACGGTCAGTAAAACATTAGTTTGAACGAAATTCAAAAATATTGGGTGTAATCACAGCAATAATACACACCGGTGTGAAGTTCTTGGACAAAAATTTATGCGAGTGTTCTTTGTGAAGTTTTTGGACAACAATTTATGGAAGTGTGCAATGTTAACAGGGTATTTATTTTATATTAAAATCATTCGAAAAAAATTATAATAAATAATGAAAAAATAAAAGAAATTGTTTCACATTAAAAAATCTAAAATGCTCATTATTATAAGTTTTTAAGTAAATCACATACCATACTGTATAAAATGATAAACCAAATAGTAAAAATGTCAGATATTGGCTCGCATAGTTACTATATACTTTCGAAACTTTTGTCCAAGAACTTCACATCGGTATAATACACAGATGTTTCATTGGAACATATTTCCTGTCCAAAGTAAAAATCGGTAAACCCCAGTGAAACCCGCATCGTTCACTAAACAACAGTGAATAATCTGTGTATTCTTATCTGTGGTCTAACAAGGTTGGTGATAAACTTCACGGTAGTTTCCGTCATAGGAGTTTCCGTCTTTTTGCGAGCGATCATGGCCATGAACTAGGAGAATGAAAGAAAACTTGTTATAGTATCCGGGCGCCAATGGACAAAATGTATAATTCTTGACTTATGCTGAATTGAATAGAACCACCCTATAGATCTTTAGAATTTTGAATTTAGTTGGTACAGTGAAAATTGGATACATTATTTTATTTATAAAATGCTCTTTTTGGAACGTAGTCTACTCATTTTAAAAGTCCTTTAAAAGTCCTGAATGATTATCCCAGACTCGGATTCTTCTTAAGAATCTCCAAGAGCTCAATTTCTAAAAATAAAACCTTCATGGGCAAAGCCATCGACAGGATGCCATAGTAGAAATCTACAATGATTCGTTACTGTAGTTTCTGGAGATCCGGAAACTAATTGCAGTAATTTAGATGGCTATTGTGCAATTTGTAATAAAATAGTTTGCAATATTTTTTGATTTAAGTACAAAAAGTCTTTTTTTAGATTGTGGTGTTTTCCCTGGTGGGGTTAATAGGAAAATTACATTTTTTATTGGATATTTTCTGTTGTTGTATTCTACAGCTTGCGATGCCATGAATATTTGTGAGCAATCTTTTTCTGATTTCATTTATTTAATTTATGTTGTGAATATAGGCGGGTAGATACCATAATTCACCACACAGGCGCCTGTTTTAGTTATCGGATGAGGATCCAATGAGATCCCTAATTACTACTCATTATATACAGCGTTCACAGTAAAGTTGTACTCTAGTACTTTTATTAAATTTTAAAATTCTAACATTAACATATAGGGCTACACAGCTGCCGTACTCCTGAACATAACACAACCGCCGATTTATTTTAGCATACGCTACAAAACATTCCCTGTTATCATTGTATTCTAATTCATCTGACACTCCGTGTAATTGATGGTTTTGCTTTGCAACCTATAAGAGACCTGAACACAAATCAAAAAGCAAGTGTTGATAATAATCAAATCGACACATAAAAATAACGACAACTGGCAACCTGGAAAATTACTCTAATCATTTTCATAAATTTACTTTGTATACGTGAATCTTGCTTTTATTCTTGTAAATTGTATATAATGCTCTTAACAGTTTGAACCGTTAAACTCAATTTATATAATACAAATTGTATATACACCAAAGACGAGCTAAAGAAATGCGAAAAAGAATATTCCCATTAAGCACCTGTTACATAATCTATATGTTGCTAGGAGGCAGTATTCTGTGTTACAGACACCATAGATACCATAGAAGATAAACAAATAAATTTTCATGAGAACATGAAAAATATTTCAACACATTATTCTCGTAAACTAATTCCTTTCTAATTTTTTTGTGTCTTTTCAGGTACGTAATTAAATTGTGACAACAGGTGTTCAGCGAGTTTTATTCATTAATCAGCAGAAGGATTCGTATAAAACTAAATCAAAAAACATCGTTTCTTTATAATTTAAAATCCAATAAAATTATTAAACATGGTTTGTATATTATATAAAGATATATAGATATTAAGACAGTCACCCCCACCTAAATATAAAACTATCGATGGAACAAAGTAAATAAATATCATGGGTAATAAAATTGTTTTCCCTTCAGTACCAGACTATCGCACCATAAACCAGTCCAGGGTACAAAACAATAAAAATGTTTCTTTATTGTGTAGTTCACGTTCATTGTCTTACGTTATGTAATTAAGATTATCCACCAACACTACGAAACGCTATTTTTGTTGCGGACATAACAATAAACTATATTCTATACGAAATTTATAACAATAGATGGTCGCTGGATTAATATTTAGTCTGTGTTTGTCTCATTTATGATGGGATTAACTGTGTGTGTGTGTGTGTCTTCATATTTGCTTGAAATTGAAAAATGCACTTTAATGACTTTTTTATAGTTTTTGGATAAAACGGATCGTTAGTCGTATTACTTGGGGCATTGGCTAATAATAGAGAGTACAAATATAGACGAGAACAAATATAAAATACAATTAGTTTTACTGCATTGTATTGGGTATCAGCCAAATAAGTGATTTATTAGTGTTAAATAGTTTTAAATGATAAATTGTCTGTGTTTGATTTAATTTGATTTTAGTTTGATCAAAAATATAGTTTTGTAGTTAAATGACTAGGCTAGACTAGATATAGACAGCAAATTATTTATGAAGTCGAGATAAATATATAGGGATCAGTGTCATTTTAGGAGGGGACTAACTTAAATAAAAAATAAAAAAATACCTTAAAGCCTTAAATAAATAAATTGAAGGGTGAATATGTTGTGGCCAACATCCAACTTTCTTTTACACTTGATTTCTAAAGCGAAAAATTAAATTAACCGGACTTTTGGTAAAACTCTTGTAAATTAAAAACATTTCCCCTGTAATTTCAGAAAACCAGCAAGGTCATCATTGCCCATTTTTGTAAATGCTAAACTTTTTAACCAAAAACGAATTATAAACCAGTAAGTAAACGTAAAGTGTACAGTCTACATGAACCTACTGTCTATTGTGTCAGCAAAGTCAAGTCAGGTCCACAGCAAGGACGTAGATTTTCGGTGGAATATCTGTAGAATACTCATCCAGCGACTAATCGCAATATCGCCTATAAATCTCAAATATTGTCGCACGAATAACTTTGACTTCACGCACGAAAAACTATGAAATTTATCTCTTTTTTTCTTGCGCTTATCTTTTCTAAATAGGTTCGAGGTGTCCTAAAGATAATCGGTCGATTATCGCTAGTACTACCTAGAACAAAACTTTCGTAAAACTGAAGGATGCCCTGCAGTTACTCGCCCGTGTATCGCATATAATTCTCAAATGTTGTCGCTAGATTAACTTTAATTCGCCATAAGTTTAAAATTGGGTTATTTTGAAAAATAGCCAGGAAATTTTTGGTCATTCTGGATAATCGCCAGATAGATAGTGTTATTTACATCAAGGTGAGGTTACCAAGACGTTGGCAGTTTGGCTTTGAACTATAATAAAACATTAAATTGTTTAAATTAAAAAATTGGTCGCATCATCAGACTGCAGCGACCAAACTACAAAAAGATTGAAAATACTTTGAACTTACATACAAAGTACAATCATAATGCGTTAGCGAATTTTAATGCTTACAATTTCTAAACTTATATCGCAGAGCGTTAACTTTTAAAACTCATTGCGAATAGCATTTCGCATTTACGCTTTCGGTAGACATAGAGTTCAATTTCAATTGAATTGCGTACATTTTTTGAATATCTGCCGCAATGCGGTTATTTATAAAACACATTGCGAATAGCGTATCGCATTTATGCTTTCGGGAGACATGTCGCGAATGAAAAGTGATTGCAAAAATCTTGCTGGGGTAGCCCCCTATGAATATGGTTTGAAGAGCAAATTACCTTAACCCATAAACAGAGCTTAACCGTAATCCAAATTTTGTCATCATAGCTCTCATTGTAGCTGCCACTTCTCATACACAGATTTTCATCAAATTTCGCAAGAGTCTCCTAATTAATCTTAAAGGTTAAGTATGAAGTTAATCTGCCTGAACGGTAGAAAAGCCGAATTTTGGTAAAGCAGTCTTTTTACCAAAACTCGTCATTCTCGAAATTTAGTTTAATCCAATTTAAACGGATTTTTATTCAAAACTATTCAAATTTTTGTATAAGATGTTGGCCCGAAATTTCCATCCCGAAAAGCGTTTTTTCTCATAAAGTGTGTGTCTTTGCTAAATCACATAAAAATAATTCCATCCCAAAAATTTTATTGTTAAATTAAAGAAAAAAAATAAACAGTCCGAGAAAACTATACAATTATATTACTGTTTACAGCAAAAAAGCTTCACAATCTATTAATAAATTGAATCTACTTTATTGATCATCCCGGAAACCACTTTTTACACATTCTTCATTTGGAAATATGTTCATTACGAAATTTCATTGTGGCGAACGAAGAGATGACCCCTTCCCTTGGCATATGGAGTAAGGTGTACCAATGTGCATAGAAGTTATATTCAGGCGCCCGTTTGAGAATCACGAGGATTGACGATGAATATTGATCATCCAAAAAACCTCTTTCTATACATTCTTCAGTTGAAAATATGTTCATTACCAAATTTTTTAGTGGCGAACTCAGAGACGGATTGTAGCAAACATTTTTAGTTATCAATTTATGGAAAAGTATTGCTCGACAAAAATTTCAAATATATCACAAAAAACTGTATACCTAGCACGCTCCTACCAGGGCTACGCGCTCGAAGAGCAGAATGACTTTCAGGGCTGTCTCCCTCTTATTATTTTTTTTTTGTAAAGTAATGCAACCAAAACCGATCTCGATTGTCATCCGCGCGAACCAAAGCGGACTCACCTGGTCTGAACGTACTTACCGATTTCGCTGTTCCCTTCTTCTGTTCGTCGGCCGTTTCCTCCTCGTTCTTGTCCTTTGACTACGCTCCGACGCATTTCTTTTCTTTCTTGTTTCCTCGGTATTCTCGTTGAGGGTGTAGCACACGGTATTGCTCTCTGTAGACGCTCAACTCATACGCTACTTCTCTCTGCGATTTATGTCAGTCCCCGATATTTTTTATTTGTTTTAATTTTGCACCAACCTGCGATGCTTTTCATTTTCACATTGGCCGCGATATTTGTCCTCCTTGTTTTTTTTTTTAATTTTTGCACAAGTGTGCTGTTTTCATTTTTCTTCTTTTTACTTAATCCAAACAGCGATATTTTCTTTTACTTTTATTTTATATTTATTTTTATTTACAAATTTTTTATCAACCGACCGATATCCCTTTTTAATCCTCTCCTTTATTCGAATTTTCCGATCCCCGGTGTGATTCACCAAATAATCCTCGATCGTCCTCGTTCTTTTTATGTTTCTGAATTTTATTCGCGTCGTACAGTTTCAACCTCCAAAACTTGACCACTGGAAACAAATTTGACCTCACAAACACCATTCTCATTTTTTGCTTTTCTTTATTTTTTTTTATCAATACGAAAAGGCTTTTTCCAATGTCATTTTACTCTAGAATTGCATTTAGCTCTCATCTGCTGTATTTCTCATTGTATGATTTTTAGTACTATTACTGTTTCACTCATTGCAAAACCAAAAACTGACACCAAATTTTACATGAGTAAAAAATAATAGCTTGACAGGAGCATTCTGTTTTGATTCTCTTCTGTGTAGTGTCTCCTTTCAGCAAAGTTTCTTAAACCCCAATAAACCCTCCATGGTAATGCACTATATACGGGCTCACACGATCCGTCGCCATAGTGTAGGACAGAAACATTCGACCTCAACATGACGTCGATTGCAGCAAATGGTCATTAGTTGCACTAGTCTGAGCACATAGCCGCCACACCCACGCGGAAATATGGGACAATAATTGCCAACAACAATATGGGACAATAATTGCCCCAACAATATGGGACAATAATTGCCCCAACAATGGCGATAGCGCTCCACGAGGGAGCCGGATAGTGGCAACAAACACAACAATAATAGATACAACAGCATAAGGAGCCACAACACCAGCGACTAATTGTATACTAATTGATAAACAAGATTTCATTTTGGTGCGTTTTAATTTTTTATTGTAAGATTAAAGTAAATAGGAAAATAAAAAACCTGTGTAACACGGGTTGCAAATATTTATTTACCAAGAAAAGTTTATCAGTATGAATTTCAATCTTAAAATTTATTGTACAATAAATTTAAAATTAGTTTTGGTTGTAGAAACGTATACAAGTTTATTGTTGAATTACAATTAATTTAAATAAAATTAGTATGCCTTTATTAATACTTAGTGATTTTAATAAATGATTTTATAAAAAAATCATTTTCCTAACGTTTTACTAAACTTTTTTTTATCGATTATGGCTCTCAAATTTGTGAGTCGCGATCAAAAATGTCACAAAAAAATGGCGGTTTTACGACAAACGTCGATCGATATCGACATTCACAATACCAAATTCAGCTGTCGATGAGAAATCTACATCGACACGACAACCACAATAAGGGTGTATGTTAATCACTCCAATAATGTAGCAAATTACAATAAAGTAAATAAATCTGATTGAACTTCACAACCAAGTTTGAAGCCCCAATTGTTCAAATTTTAAATTACGACACGCGTGTTATGTGGTAATCTTGTGCCCTATTCAAGTCGTGATTCAGAATAAAAATTTTTATTCCGAGATGACTCTTTTATCTTCTCAAGAAAAGACAACCAATAAAAAGAAAAAGAATGCGAGAGTTGTGTTTACGAACATCGTCGAAACCAAATTTTTCGTATAGATCAGAGGTGTCCATAAGGTCGATCGCAATCGGCTGCTCGATTTTTTTATATTTCGAGTAATTTAATTGACTGAGAATACCTTTGAGTGCACCTATATAATTCATTGAAAATCAAAAAGTAGATCGCGAAAAAATTGTGTTTGGAAAAGTAGAATCCTCAGAAAATTAGTGGACACGCCTTGTATAGATTATCTAATTTTGGTAAAAACACTTTAAAGGAAGTTCTTCCACAAGCTTTAACGTCGCTTCTCAAACTGGAATTCCGATATGAACATATTATCATATTTCACTGCGGAGACCGTACGAAACCCGGAGTGAAGTATTTAACATTTATCAAACGTGTGGCTATACAAATTAACAGTACATAAAAATGTAGCTACACAATCTAACAAAAAGTGTAGTCGTACACAGACAAATGTGGCAAGGTTGAAATTATAATTTATATCCCACTTTTTAAACCTAAAAACAAACGGTAGGGATAAATAAGTAGCTTTAGCTAAATAATTTAGAGTGTCACTTTATTAATTAATTTTTCCAATTTAAATCTATGTGAATTAATTCATAAAGAATTTAAAAAATATCGAAAATAATCAAATAAATCTTTACGATTGTGGAATTAAGATTTTAAAATATTACTCGTATTAAACCCAAAAAAACTTGTAAAAAAAGTTTACAATCGAAAACGTGGATTATTTGATGACCATTAACACATAATTCTAGAGATGTCTAGAAAATATGAGAATCCTGACATTTCATCCTTGGTTTCATGATTTATTTCAAATATGCGGCATATCGATGTGACCCTCGGGGAATTTGCTATCAATTTTACAATAGCTGAGAATACCGGAAAGTGTACGTTAAATCGTGTTGGTGTTTGATGGCCATTAACACATAATTGATAGTAAATTTCCCGAGGGTCGCATCGATATGCCGCATATCACAAACAAATCATGAAACCAAGCCTAAAATGCCAGAATACTCATATTTTTCTAAACATCTCTAGAATTATGTGTTAATGGCCATCAAACTATCCACGTTTTCGATCGAAACTTTTTTACTTAAAGTTTTTTTTGGGTTTGACTCTTAATTTTATTTAAATTTAGTAATAAGTAATATTTTAAAATCTTCATTCCAAAACCGTAAAGATTTATTTGGTTATTTTCGATATTTTTAAAATTCTTTATGAATTAATTTACATAGATTTAAATTGGAAAAATTAATTAATTAAATGACATTCTAAATTATTTAGCTAAAGTAACTTATCCCTACCGTTTGTTTTTAGGTTTAAAAACTTGGATAAATTAAAAAAATACTACATTTTATGTTAAATTGTGTAGCTACATTTTTATTTTTTGTTAATTTGTGTAGCTACACTTTTGATAAATGTTAAATACTTCACTCCAGTCGTACGAACAATTTTCCGTGATCAATTCGCACATTTGCGGCTGTATGTCCTTGATAACTTCACGAATTCCATCTTTAAGATCTTGAACCGATTGTGGAGCATTGGCATATCTTATCTTTCACGTGGCTCCAAAGAAAAAATTGTAAGGGTGTTAAATCACAAGTTTTCGGTGGCCAATTGTGATCACCACTTCGAGAAATAACACGGGCAGGAAACTTTTCTTGCAAAATTGCGATTGTTTCGTTGCTTGTGGGGCACGTAGCGCCCTTTTGCTGAAAATAAACGTCGTCCACATCAATATCTTCCAATTCTGGCCATAAAAATCATTAATCATAGCTCGGTAGCGCAATTCATTCACCGTAACAGCTGCACCAGCCTCATTTTCGAATAAGTAAGGTCCGATCACACCGCCAGCCCAAAAACTGCACCAAACAGTGACACGTGGAGGATGGAGAGGCTTTTCAACAATCATTCTTGGATTTTCTGAGCCCCAAATGCGACAATTCTGCTTATTAACGTAGACTTCGAGGTGAAAATGGGTCCCATCACTGAATGTGATTTTTCGATGAAAATCCGGATCATTTTGATGCATTTGGAGGACCCAATCAGCGAAGATACGACGTTTATGGTGATCGACCGGCTTGAGTTCTTGTGTTAACTGAACTTTAAAAGCCTTAAAATGTAAGTCTTTATGCAAAATACGGTGTAATGTCGTTTGTGGAATGTCCAATTCCAAAGATCGACGAGGAATCGACAAACCTGGGTTTTCGTCAACAATACGGGCTACAGCAGCAATATTCCCAGTTGTTCTTGAGTGACGTACAGGGTTTCGATTCTTCACATCACTAGTTTGTCTCAACAGCTTGTAAACTGCTGAAACCATTAGAAATTTATCTTACAATAAAAATTTAAAACGCAGTAAGATGAATGCTTGTTTATAACGTCATGTCAGAATAAATGTCAATTTGCTGATGGCACACGTAAAAAAAATACCTGATTTTTCCTCATTTCTTCTCCGTTTACCTATGATACAAGTTTTAATTGCGACTTAAACAAATTTTCTGTGCAATCACACAACTCAAACATAAATTAAATAAAAAATATTTCAAGGACATTTTTGACTCATTTTAGTTTAAATTTTATTTAAGAGAGAGCAGGACAAAACAAAATAAAACTAGTTTGCCTTGAAAAAAATACCAAAATACAAAAAACCCTGTGTGGAATGGCACAATTAGTATATTTCAGGTCGTTAAATTGTTTGTTTTATGGATGAATTTATTTTTAATTTTTATAGTACAGCGACACCAGTAAATAATAGCTGCAGTTTCAGTAGAATTTTTCCATTCGGCGCCGGAAAGTGCTCGAAAAATAAAACACGGCTATAAGTGCCATATGAGTGTTAATGACAAGGTTTTGAAGAATACCACAAATTTACCCAGATGACCTTAGTACTTCCCACTGTCGTTGTAGCGCTGATGTTACATACATATATTCTCATTTTAAGATGTGCCATATGGTTTAAAGGCCTTTGACAAAGCAAAATGTTTGTTATCAGCAATTTATTTCACAAATCCATCGTTTTGGCGCTGCTAGCAAATTGTTCGCTTGTTATAGAAACATACATATATGGTTTTGGAGGAAGAAAAGTTTTATTATCTGGAATTTAATTCGCTAATTCATCGTTTTGGCACTGGTGTGTGCACAGCTGTATTCATAACGAAACATGTTTAAAGCAGTATTTTAAAATTTGAATGAGTGGGGGGGGGGGGGGGTAGGGTACTTAAACCGAAATTTTGTTCAATGTTTTTTGAGATTATTTTAAGATTCTAAATCTCTTTCAAAAGTTCACATCATTCACAATTTTGTACTTTCTTATCATATTAAACTCTAATGGTTGCTTACAAAATATTATATTATTTCCGTTTTCCAACAAACATAAAATACTCGTAATTGTCAGTTGGTCTACAAGCAAAACACTCCTACAAACCCTTGTTAAACTAAACAAAATAAATTACTATTTTTAACCTTAATGGCCAATAAAGTGTGAATCAATGCCTGATATCTAAAGTAAACACAAAAAACAATCCAGTCATTCTAGGATCCCTTATACAAGTATATTGATGGCCCACAACCACAAAAACATTGAATTCCAATAAAATACAAAATAAAAAACGATTATTGGGAAAAACTTTAAATCGGGTTTAAGAACGATTTTCGTTTGCATTTTTAAATAAAAATTACATAAATAAACTACATAATACGAGTATGTAGTTATATAACAAATAGCGCTATAAAGGGGGTCAGAAGGGTGGAATATATTCATTTTTTGTTCCGGATTCAACCCACATTTACTTTCCTCTATACATTCTTGTTGGTTTATTTATCTGGATGTCAAATCGTATTTGAATTATAATACGTCCTGCCATATTATAAATATATGTCGTTTGACACTTTGGCAGAGACATTGGTTGGCCTGAGATTGTTTTGTTACACAAATTTAAATTGCATATTGATTGAAAAAGTTTTTTGTTCTGTCCTGTCTGGATGTGTGATAAACTGCAATTACATATTTACCATTTATATTTAAACATGAGATTTTCATTTTATATTATATCTGACATGCAATTTTAATTCCTTATATGGGCGTTTAGTCACGAAATAATTTAGTATTTGTATGTAGTAGGATGTTCTTATACGTCATAAATATTAAATCTCAAATATGTTACAACAACGAACGGCGCATTCGAAATCTTATCAATAATTCATCGTTTTAATAAAAATTCAGTATTCAATTATATCAGTCACACAAAATCATGTATTTGCCCCGTCGTATGGCATGAATATGCGGAAAGGACATCAAAATTGAATAAAGAACATCAGAATCCCATGGGGGGAGTTTCATTCGAAAAGAACAGAAAATCGACTAAACTAAATAAATTTCATTGGCAATATATTTAAGACAACAATAAACAAGTGTCTGTATTCACACCAAATCTATATAAAATATGTTTATGTGTTATCAACAAACGTGCGTTTTACTCTCGTATGTAGCATAAAAAATTTCCACCGTTTTTTATGATTACAAAAAAAAAAATCCCCACCGCATAAAATGAAAGGACATAGGCGTAAGAAAACAACATCTATATGTAATATACGCAGTCTGTCAGTTCAAATTCGATTATAATCATTTTGTTGTATATATGAACAACAAATTTGAATGTTTCAACCCGCAAATAATAGAAATTTTATGTGTATGTAGTTTTCATCATTTTCCTAACGTGTTTTCCTACAAAAATGTAATAAAATTTTTCTCGCCTCATTCAATACAATCGTTATTAGTTTTTCAACTGCCAAAATAAATTTTTTTTTTATTTTGTATAACCACCTCGCGTCTCAACGTTTTATTTTCAGCATTTTCTTGAGCTCCGTATTTCGACGAAACCCCACAAATTTGCAGCAAATCGCATATGATATTGGGTAAATATACTTTATGTGTAAAGACTCGGTATAAAGGGGGATGAGGATACGCATCTATACATATTTTTCATATTTTCCATAAATTTCCCATTTTTCTCCATACAAAAATAGCTTAAAGGAAATTTATGGGTTTTATTGAGAGATGAAAATATGTATCCGAATATTGTTTGTGATTTGATTTTCTGCTTTCACCATATTGTACATAGAACGTATCCGCATCTAACTTAGCTATCACAATTTATGGGTACAGGCGAGTTCACGAGACGATGGTAGATGATTTCAAACATAAATGAACACTGAATTATGTGGTTTTATATAAAAACGAGTTAAAGGCTTATATATGCCATGATAATAATCTAGCTGCCATATTTTATTAAGATTGGTGAAACGTGTCCAACCCTGTGGTAATATATTTCAACACATTCGTATGTGTGATAATAAACAGTGTGTATGATGTACATCAAGATGATATCAGCTGCACAATTTTATAAAATTGATCTAATTGTTAGCTAAGATTTGTCATAATTACTATATCGTTTAGATTGATATAGATTACTGACAGTGATTAATTAATTTTACTAATTGGAGAAGTTAAAAAAATTCGTCATTATTCGTCACTGTAACGTGTACTGAAACATAAGTGATGGGATATTTGAAATATTTTACTTTTAAAAAGCTAAGGACCTGACATTTTCTAAAATTTCAGAAAACCGCAAAAAAAAGAAAAATTTCAGAAAAACATCATAAACTAATTAAATGACTAATTTTCAAGTCAACTTAATCACATTTACTTCGCATATCGAGACTATAGGTACTAAGCACTATAAAAATGTAATGCGTGAAGCAGCAAATAAAAAGCCTTTTCGCTTTTCGAAATAATATTTTTTCCAAAATATTCATCTTCTACATATGTTTAATTCACCACTACAAATTTTATCAGGGATTGCAAATTTTTCTATTTACTTTACTTTTATTGGGTACAAAAGTTTCCGTCATTCCTGTTTTGACGATTTTCTATAACTCCGGATTGTTTTTTTGCGCGTGTTTATTTTAGTTTCTAAAAATATTAAAATTTATTAGCTTTCACAAAGGTTGTACACCTTTCTCTTTCACGTTTCACTTGTCCAGTACTCGGTCCTACAGTCCATTCAATATCGGCCAGATTAGCTTAGGAAATTACGATTTTTAACAAAAAACTGTTTTTCGACCAAAATTCCGTCCCTGTGCAGCCCAATCCATACCGATTGATTGGTCGGGATAAAATTCCATACTTATGCTGTGACGGTTGTGGTATATAGTATGATTGGAGATAGCTGAACTCGCGTATCGATACTCGATTCAGGTGGTCAACAAAACGCTAGTATCCAATCCGCTTCCTGCTGTTCTGCAATCATTTAATTTCCATTTAATTACCTCATCATTTCCCTTTCCAATTGACTTACACTGTTGAAGGTACAGGGTAAATCGTATTGCACCTTATCTTAGGCTAAGGTGGCGATTTTCGTTTGTATCGGGGGCGTTAATAACTTGTTGTTTTTATTCCATTGGGAGTACGTGACAGAACCACGGCCACAATATTCTTACCAAATTAGTACCAAATTTCCTAGTGGAGAACACAGAGATGACCTCCTGCCTTGGCATATATAGTTGGTGTGCCAATGTGAATAAAACTTATATTCAGGCGCCCGTTCGAAAATCACGAGGGTTGATGGTAAATACTGACCATCCCGAAAACCACTTCCTACACATTCTTTCAGTTGATAACTTGTTCATTACCAAATTTTCTAGTGGCGAACTCAGAGGTGACCGCTTATCTAGACATATAGAGTTAGTTGTGCCAATGCGCATAGAACTTATATTCAGGCGCCCGTTCGAAAATCACGAGGGTTGATGGTGAATATTGATCATCCCAAAAACCACTTCCTATACATTCTTCAGTTGAAAATATTTTGATTACCAAATTTCCTAGTGGCGAACGCAGAGATGACCCCCTGCCTTGGCATATGGAGTTAGGTGTGCCAATGTGCATAGAACTTATATTCAGGCGCCCGTTCGAAAATCACGAGGGTTGGTGGTAAATATTGACCATCTCGTAAACCACTTCCTATACATTTTTCAGTTGAAAATTTGTTCAGTATCAAAGTTCCTAGAGGCGAACTCATAGGTGACCCCCTATCTAGACATATACAGTTAGTTGTGCCAATGCACATAGAACTAATATTCAGGCGCCCGTTTGAAAATCACAAGGATTGATGGTAAATATTGATCATCCCGAAATTCCCTTTCTATCCATTCTTCAGTTGAAAATATGTTCATTACCAAATTTCATAGTGGCGAACTCAGAGATGACCCCTGTCTTGGCATATGGAATTAGGTGTGCCAATGTGCATAAAACGTGCAGAAAACCGAGGATTGACGGTGAGTATTGAGCTCGCCACTAAGAAATTTGAGCATATTTTCAACAGAAGAATGGATATCAAGTGATTTTCGGGGTAATCAGTATTCACCATCAATCCTCGTGATTTTCGAACAGGCGTCTGAATGTTAGTTCTGTGCACATTGACACATCTAACTCCATATGGCAAGGGATGGGGTCATCTCTGTGTTCTCCACAATGAAATTTGGTAAGGAACATATTTTCAACTGAAGAATGTATAGGAAGTTGTTTTCGGGATGATCAAACAATTGGTTTACGCTTGGTTGGTTCACGTTTTTTTTTACTGGAAAGATTAATATAATTTTATAATTTTCTCGGGCTGTTTATTTCTTTTCTTTAATTTAACAATAAAATGAGGGGTGTAATTGGGGTGTAATTATTTTTAAATGATTTAGCAAAGACACACACTTTATGAAAAAAAACCTTTTCGAGATGGAAATTTCGGGTTATTTTCTTATACATCTACTATCATTCAAAAGCAAGCCTTTCTCTCGAACTTTCTTCACCAATTTCACTACAGCGCTGATGCTTAGCTCTCTTTCACGGCCCATATTTCTTTTCAAAATTCGCGCGGTTTCGGCTACACAACACCGACTTTTAAAATATACTTTTAATAGCTGTGTTTTTTTATTAGCGCCCGATAGCTGTATCCGGAGCAGCCAATTTTCTATGTCAAAACTTATATTTAGCGCGCTATTATTGCATATAATTAATTTATTTAACTCTAAACTAAAATTTTTCATTCAACTTTTTAATTAAAAATCGATAAAAAAATATCTTGGCTCACTTATTTATCGGGAGCCGCTATCGGGAGCACTATCTATTTCAGGGTGAAACTTTAAATTTCCCTTGTTTTATACAATCCTTAAATCAAATAAAACTTCAAATTTTGACGTATGTCAATTTTTTTTGTTTTGTATTGTTTAGAAAAATATATGTACGAAATTCTTTTTAGTAAAAAATAATTTTGTGTTTTAAAAAAAATTTATAAAAAAAAAATAAATTTATAATATAATTTAGTTTTTATTAAAATTAAAGTACGCTACGTGATCAAATTATTTAGCCGCATACGTACGATGTATTGTTGAGACGGGGTCAGACCGATAACCATCGATTTTTGGAAATTGTACAATTATCATATCTAGAAAGTCGGGACGTGATCTAAACGCTATCGATGTGCTATCACAATCCACAATTTTCAATTTTGGACGAATGTACGAGCGCCGTTTCGGTCGATGTCGAAGGACGCATGTAACAACAATGCCGAAAATCAGGAATCACATTATTCACCGTATCCCATCGTAAATCACTATGGAAACACCATGATTACTTTCTACAGTTCGAAGGACGTGGCGGTTATGAATTTGGGCCAATCAGTGGTGCAAAAGACGAGCGTGGGAAAATTTTCCGGTGGAAGAAGAACAATTTTAATTGCCTAATTTAATTTAAATTTATATCACTGTAAAATTTTAATCGTTAAAATTTTTTTAATTTTTGTACAGTTCTTGTATTAGCGGATAGTCGTTCAATTTCATAACATGTATCTAAGGATTTAAAATACATAATAAAATCGTGAAAAATAAGGAAAACTTTAATAAATTATGTTTATAAATCAAAAATATTTTGTATATTGATAAGAAAATTTATTAAATTAAAAAACACGATTTCAACTGTTCATTAGTTTTTCTTGAACCGCGTCTAAATCGTGGTAAGTAATCGTGGGACGGGATTGCGAATCGCGGTAACACACTATTTATTAGTTCATGTGAGCATCTTCGTGGAAAAATAGTAGTTGCTCTCCGAAAAATTCATTGGCACATAGACGACATGGAACCTGATTAATTTCATCTTGTTCATCCAGAAAATATTCGGCTTAGGTTGAGGTTTGGGAACCTTCGTCTTTTATAAAATACTTATCGGAGCATTTGAGTTTTTCATTTGGTGGATCTTCATCTTCTTCAAGGCGGTCTTCGACTTCGTCATCCGGTTCGGACGTTAAATGTGGAGATTCAACATCTAACTGTTTAGTTTGTGGTAAATCATATTCTAGATAGATAGGTTCTATTCAGGAGATGGACTGTCACATAAATTTGTTGTCATTGGTTATTCAGTGTGCTGTCTCTAAAGCAGACTTATTGAAGGCATTTTGCTCAATGTGATATCATCCTCCGTCTGTGATTTATCTTAACTGGATCGAATAATCGCTTATCTCCTCCGGGCATAAATTGTTCAATATTTGAAACAAATATTGTTGGGATTCATACAGTAACGAGCCGCAGTGTTTTTTTTGGTCTCGAATTAAGTGGCGGATCTTGTCTGCCCATTTCTGAGCTCTAGAAAAGAATAGTACATTGGATTAAAATCCTCTACCTACCTTCAGGATCGAAATAATTCAATGGTACTTACTAATCCCCATTCTATGGAAATTCGAAATAATGGACCATACGGTTTTTAAGTTGCGAATTATAGCATGAATAGCACAACACCGTCTCGACATTTTCACACCCATAAATCCATTATCACTATCGCTGTCATCTATATTTATGTTACTATCACCTGTGGTTGATTACAGCATTCTGAAATTAAAAAGATCGTTATAGAGCGATTCCTTACTTAGATGGTTCCAGCCAAATACGTACTTATTCATGTCGCATGGCTTATAACTAATATTGTATTCCGTAAATATTGTCCTAATTTTAACGGGCCGTCCAGCTTTTTGTAAATCATAAAATAAAATTTCTTTTTGAACGGGTGTCCTCATAGTATAAATTCATTTGGTGTATTATCCCAGCACGGATTATCGTAATCAAATAAAATTTCCGAGTTATTCGATTCCAGCGTATTTAGAAAAGCTCCATTCCAACTATTCATATCGCTTAAATTCGATTATATATCGGCAAATACGGGATCCAAGAAAGATACCGTATCTAGTTTACCATTTATCATTCCTTTACATTTTGTTACGGTTGAACTGTGTAGACGACGCTTTTTTGCTTTAGCTATAGCCCTTGCTTTTGGATCCTGCACATCATTACTACCCTCAGCAATTAAACTATCCGTTTCGGACATTTAATGAAATTCACGATAAAATCTAACTCATTTACAACTGTGGGCAACGATGTTTTGAATATTAATGACGTTCGAGAGGCTTTCGTTGGAGTTATATTACATTGATATTTATAAGTATCACACAGGCACAGCACTCAAATTTTAAACTTAAAAACTTATTCACTATATTTACTATTGTGAACAATTAAATATTAATAAAACATTGTTAAATTATTTATTTCGCAATTTGTTTGTTTTAAAATGTTTGCGATTTTTTTTCAAACAAAAATACAAAAGTAGAAATGTCATTCGACTGCATGAAGTTTACAATTTAATTTTTTTGATTAGTAGCGACACCAGTGAATAATAGCTGCAGCAGTTTCAGTAGAAAATTTTCCTTCGACGCCGGATAGTGCTCCAATATTAAAACACAGCAAATATTTCGAAACACTCCTCAAGCGGTAACATGTTCGTTTCATGACTCGGAATATCAGACTAACAAGTTTTCAAAATTTCAAGCAAATCTTTACAAAAGTATTGCCATAGCTTATGCTGTAAAAACAAACCAATAGATGGCCCATCTTGTGTTATCATTCTTTTTCTCTTAGAACAATTGAACACATAATACTTTCGAGACTTACAAAACTGACAGAAAAATCGACTTTGGCGTTTATGTTTTTTTACGAAGCTATAGGTCTTGACAACAACGAAGGTGAACTCGTATTCACCAATTGAGAATCAAAAATTAGAAAAAGGTCGCGTCTATACGCATGGGAGTCAATAATTCTTCGAATGCAGTGAAATCACGTTTAATATTTTTTCCTATTTTGAAGGACAGTAATTCCTAAGACATGTCCAATTGAATCCTTGCGGTAAGCTCACCATTACGGAAGCCGAGACATTCAACATCATATATAATGTTCTTTTATCAGTTGTTTCAGCATGTCGGAGCTTTTTTCATATTAACTGGCCATAATTATCGGTATTAATTTCTACCTAGGTACATTTTTTTTATTTCAATAACAAAAACCTTTAGATTGGCATTTTATGAAACCCATGCGCCAACACTATAAATTTATCTTTTTTACTGTTTTAATTAACCTGCTAGTCTGATCAATTATTTGGTTTAGCTGCCCAATTATCAGCATTTCGAGGTTAATCAAATGACATTAATTATTTTTTGTTTCCTGACTTGAGCTAGCGCTGACCAATTACTGGAGCCAACTGACCAATTGTGACCAGTTAATCTCAACTTTTGTTTTACGAAATTCGCTTCATAAAACTCCTTTACTTTGCTTGGGATTATTATTATTACTTTGTGCCCATTGATAATCAGTTTTTGCTTAATTTAACTGAACGTTCTTTCGTTCGTTTTAAGTGGGTTCTTCTGCTACCTGAAAGCTTCGTTTTTCATTTTTGTTTTTATAACTGTGCAATTTAACTGCGTACAGTGTTAATTTGATTTGTCTGTAACAATTTGTTCAAATATTTTGTTCTAAACATGATATTAAGAGCAATAATTAATTTTGCTAGTTTTTCCAAATTACCGAAAATTCTGATGATAACACTCGACTTAACTTCATCAAAAAATTGTAATTTTGGGATATTGCGATAATGAGTCACTTGACATGAAAAACATTAGTCTTTATACGCTAATTAGTCCACGGCCTTATTTAAATATTTAATCCGTTCTGCTGTGATTAAAATTGATTTGTAATAAACTGTGCAAATTGCCCTTAATACTTGAAATTATATTTTTATTGAACCCTCTAAAGTGGTTTTCTACTGCTATTTCGTTTACATAAATTTATTATCAACTTCAAAGTGTTAATATTATTTGATGTTTAATAAAATAATCCAATATATTGTAAAATTAGAAAGGTGATGGTGTGACATTGCTGCTCTTTAATGTAACGAGCGCGCCCATACAGCAAAAAATAATAAAATAAAATTTATTTTATAAAATCAACAAAATAGGAAAATCAAATCACTGTCATGTTTTTTCGCATCGAAAATTCAACAGGGATTTCTCTCAATTTTCTATTTTTCTAGTATTCAATTTGTTTATATAGTATGTGTGTGGGTGTGTGTATGCCTATGTGTATTCGACGTACACATTATTGCAGTATGTTGAAATCCCAAATGTGCAGAACAGCCATGCATAACAGATATCGGAAAAATGCAAATGGAAAAATACAAAATTTAATTAACTTTTGTATAGTGACAGTGTTTGGTCTGTCATTTATACTCGTATATATAGTTGAGGCCATTTAGGCGCCAATTTAGTATAAAATTAACGCACTGCTTATCAAAACGAACTAAATATACATAATAATCTAAAAAATCTAACCTCGTATATTTATTTACCGACTAACTTCTAAATCTGACTTTATTATTTTGAGTGAAAATTTTATTCATCTCCCGCACAAAAAAACAAAAACGAAAAATCGTGGAATATTAATGTTCCAATTCCAGTAATCCAATTATTTATATCCATGGCTTGGATTTTTGTTGTTGTTGTGTCTTGTTGTATTTTATAGTAAATGATGCTATTTGGTTTGTTGACATTTTATTTGTTTGTTTCGCTTGACGCGAATTTATTTTACTCACAGTGATTGCAGATAAAACATGTCTAAAATATATAGTGGTTTTAACCATGTTTCTCGGTGTTTGTTGTTGTTGTTGTCAAAAGTGATTCATTTGATTGTATTATGATGATGGATTCGAGATTTAATAGTGGTAATAAGTCAATTGATCTTTTGTTTTGTTTTGTTCTGATTGAAAAAGGTGTTTAGAGAAAAATTATTCGAGCTCCTTTACGTAAGCTGTTCAGGCTTATGATGTTATTTCTCATAAAGTAGCCTCCCCTAAAAACCGATGTGTTTGGAAAATTTTTTGTGGCAATTATTTTAATTTAGAAAAATCAATGAAATAAGTTTAACACTATTAAAAGCACGGGACTGGCTTGGTGTGCCATCAAAATTAAGAATGAACACAGTTTTAGCGAAATAACATAAAACATAAGATTAAACTTCGTCAAAAATTCAAGTTCAAGGAACCCAATTGGACCAAATATTCTCTAATGGGATATGTTGCACGATTCTCTCTCGGACATTATCGTTCCGCTTTCCATTAAAATTTTGGTATACACTAATTACTCTCGATGCTCTGCGTTGGAGTTCCTCTTTGTACTTAGTCTTCCGAAGTCCCTTAGTCAGCTACTGTCACTGTGGATTGGGATATTAAATGATACTGTCCCTGGACGGTAATGACTGATCGTTTTACTTATTTATTTATACTGTTTTGGTCAATTAGTTGATAGGCTGTTTTGGTCCGACTAGAAAATTTACCACTCTCGTATAAATTTTATTATTTACGAAAATGCACAATTTAGTCTAGTGGTGGTATCGTCGGATATCTTGTTCGGAGGTATTTTTGTCCAGAATATTAGACGAGACATGCCGTAATGATTAAAAACAGAGGATCTACAGATTCCGAATCGTTAAATTAAAGGTTGTGTTCCTTTTGGTTCATCTACTCACTGCCTGGTGTGGTTGTGGATGTGGAGATGGTATTTCAACAATTTCAATTCTCAATCAATACAACTTTATTTCATAAAACCAGCATGTTGGCGCTGTTGGCAACTTATTCGCTTGTTATAGACTATCTACTCATATGTCATTGAAAAGATCTTAAAGAATTCCACAAAATTAGCTGAATCATCTTAGTACTCAAAACTACCGTTGTGGCGCTTTAAGTAGTCACGTTTTCTCATTACTATAATCATATGTCATATCGTTTGAAAATTGGTTAAAGGAACCTTCATGAACCTAGCTCGAATTCCGACCAGAAATTTTAATTTTATACTTATGGCCATACCGACTATCCAGATAATTTCAGATAGAATTTTTCTAAAAATCTCAAAAACCAAATTTTCGTGCTGAAAATTCAGGCTAGGTTCGTGGAGGTCAATCATGTAGTGATAATTGAGTTTCGCATAATCTTTTTCAACTGACTTTAGGTCTGTCCAGTATCAGATGTCTGTTAATTTGGCCCGAAAACCCTTTCCCGTAAAGCCTTTTTAATGTGGTGTGTTTCCATGATAAATTCAAATCTCAGCCCGAAAAAAATTAAAAAAATTATGAAAATGTGAGTTACATCCCGATTTTTTTTAGACAGAAAAAATATTTATCAACAAAAAAATTAGTTTTAAACATAAAACTTTATTCCATCCCGAAAAAATAATGTATTTTTTAAAATTACGCAATCCTTTTTGTAAGATTTCAATAATATAATGTACTAAGTATAATAATTTAATATAAATACATATCTTCACTAGTTAGACATCATGGCAAATACTGGTAGAAATAATTTATTGAATCATTCTACCATCCGAGTATTATGTATTACTATGAATTTCAGTAAATTTCCTGTAAAGCCCTGACTTCAGAATTGTAGTGGGACTACAAATGTTTAATGGTTTCAGGTTTCTGAATCACTAGATAACACTAAAAATGGTACAAGGGCCGTCCAGGGACCGTAAGCGCCGTCTTATGTCGGGATTGTGGGTCGAACTGGATCTGCCAAAAGGTGTCTCGCAAATCGATGGCTGAAATGTAGCATGTTTGATCCAGGCGACTCAGAAACCCGTTGGTGAGAGGCTTCACCTCGCGGGCATCCAAACAAAACCGTGCCTTGCCATTCGCCTTATGTATATACCAGAGTAATTGGGGAGCACCACGAGCTATTACTTTCCTCAATAACGTATAATGCCAGCATCCTGTCCAACTCATCGTAAATCACCTGCTGCTTCGCTGGGGACATACCGTAAAATCGCTGTTTCACGGGTTTGGCGTCACCCACATCAATCATGTGCGAAAGCATCGTTCTTTTTCCAAGACCCAATTTTGCGCTTGAGGGAAAACCTTCGATTATCTCATCCAATCTCAATCGGGTGGCAGGCGAAAGCACGTTATATTTGGGAGAGTCGGACTGTTCGGACAGTTCGTTTACAAGACTGATAGAGGTGGTGCTTTGGTGTGATCCTGAACCGATTCCAGAAATCTATCCCTAGGTAGAGTTCCTGTTCCAACGTGGGCACGATGTAGAGAGTCAATGTATTGGTTTCGCTATTGAATTCACCTAAAGCATGTATATGCTCCAATACCCGTTGAGGTTGTCCACTGGGGTCAAATATGGGGTAGAAAGAGTGGAATTTAGTAACTGAATCTGACAAAAAAAATTCGGAGCCTCGACCCAGCACACTTACACTGGCCACGCTATCCAATACCCCTTTATATGTTATATTATTTACAATGAGGGTGGCGTAAAACCTTTTATCGAACGAGTCTGCGCTTATTAGGGAGGAAACTACACTGGCCCGGATGATTTTTCGATTTTCCCAATACTTCCGGGATCTGATCCTCTCGGCAGTAGTAACTAGAGCAACTTTGCACTCTGACGCTATTCTCTCGTATATGGGGCAAACAAGCCCTCGTATTTGAATCCACCAGTTTAGCTCTGTGCGACAAATTTGGCGGAGTATCAGATCTGGTTAAAATATAAGGGGTTGAGGAACCTTAAATGCTGTTAGGTTGATCTGGGGACATGATTCGTGGATTGGCGGTTCTTTTGACCGGACTTACCGCGGAATAGAAATTGTGGGAGGTTAGAGGTTCTACGACCCCATCCGATCGGATCGCGGATCGGTATTGGTGGCTGTCTCTTTTTGGATTCTGGGAAGGGTTGATTTCGGTGGCCGCTGATTCTTAGATCTCCATGGACCCCGTGATGCGTTTCCGCACATCTCCAACATCTTGGTGTTATGGTACCTTTTAAACCAGAGCGATAACAAAAGGGACCATTTGGTAGGATTGGACACTCGACGAAGATGTGACCAATGTCGCAACAATTGTAGCAGATGGAATTGTTAATATTAGACGTATTCGGACGATTTGTATTCAGAGGTTCGTTTGCTACTCGAGTGGAGACTTTATAGGAGTCATTAGGTGCTTGCCGAGACAGATTCGTACAGCTCGGATCGCGGCATAGATGATCCAGATGGACCGTTAACCTGCGGGTTGACATCGAAGGCACAATTTTGTATCTCGTTGTAGAAGGCCGCAAAACGGAGGACTTCTCGTTGAAGTGAGGGCCACTTGGGAATCGAACGCGCTTAAATGTATCTTCCCAGGCAGAACAAGCACGAATAAGGTCGTTACGGGTGGCAAAGCGTTGACCGGTTAACTGGAATTGCAAAGCCGGTTTCATATTAGACTTGAGCAATTGGATGAACTCCTCGTCTCGGTAAAATATTAAGGACAAAGCCGTAACTACTATGGCTGTAAATCTGAAAATTTGCAAGTGGACGAACATATGTATATAAATAACATATGACACGTTAAAAACACCCAGTCGCAACTTTTTTACTGGTCACCACCAGGAATCGAACCCGGGACCCCCGAATAACAGAGCAAGCACTCTACTTACTAAGCTAACGAGGGCGACAAAGGAGTTCGGCACTGTAATGTCAACGCCCAAACGTAATAGTAGAAGTCGACAAAATGCGCGTTAGGCTGTGTTTTCGAGCTTCAATAGATCTGCGAATTTCATACTCGGTTCTTCGATCCTTGTATCTTTCTATAAATTGTGCCTTTAGTTCCTGCCATGATGCTAAGGGATTATAACGGCGATATGACCAATATCATTGTAGGGCTATGTCTTTAAGCACGGTGTTAATCTCGACTATGAGGTGGTCTTCGCGTATTTTCGTCGGAACCGCCACGGTTTCGAGTTGAAAGAAAAACATATTGACTGTTATTCCAGATATCGAACCACTATACTAGATAATTGTCTTCGGCCGTCAAAGTTTGAATTGTGAAGCGAACATTCTTGATTTCCGCCTAAAGCTAGGATTTGTCCATAACCAGGTGATTGGAAAGTGCTGTTATTTTAAGGAGCCATTTCGGGGTTCCAGTGTGTCTTAAGAAGGTGGATGACTGGTATGGGCTTGTATACCGGGTCGTTTGAAACCAGATCTGCAGGTACTGGCGGTATGAGATTGTCTGGATTCTCGCTAATTAGGTTCGGTCCTTGACGTGGCACGTGAGATGATAAGGGATGAAGCCTTATGGTTGAAGCCGTAAGAATGTTCTCAGCCTTTCCGTATGGACTCTGAGTACCTTCAGGAATGGACGTTTGCGAATTGTTTTGTCCGTGACTCAATAGCATAACTTGGTCAGATACTAGCTTAATTTAGGCCATCATGGCAGCCAATAGGGAATAGAGTGCAGATAAATGGAACTCAGCAATGAGTTGTGTCGTGGCTCCTGATTTTACCACACTTGGGTTGGTTCCGACGACATTATCGTTATATTGGACTCGTTTAGATTGGCATTTGTGCTCACCGTTCCAATTGCAATTTTCTCTACTGAGCCGATCGAGTCATCTAACTCAGTGGAATCATTTAAGTAACTCTCCATAAACTCCAACAAGCCTAAACATGTTTTTAGTAACCGTAGGGCAAAGCCTTGGTGGGGGATTAGGAAACGCGTTGCAACTGTCCGCGCACGTGAAATAGAAGCGACCAGATTTGTTTTGTTCGAGTAGTTCTTTCAATTTCGGGAATAGAGTTTACTTTGGGAATTTCTTCTTGTAACAGAATTAGTTTATTGCGACAACACTCAATTTCGGCGTTTGGGTTTTTGCTTTAATACGCAAATCAATTAATATTCAACGTTTTTACCGATTAGGCTGTACAGAGGCCATTTTTTTATTGAAAATGATTTTTTTGACCCGCTAGTTTTTCACGGTTTAATCTTTGCAATCTGATCTAGGCTCAACTCTTTCGCTGTTTGTTTTTTTACGTCTTACCTTTCGCATTGCCTGCCAAATCGAGGGCGTATGACTTTAAGTCCGAAATACATAAAACCACCTGCATTGCATACCTTCATGCCAGCCTATAGTACTGACACAGAAGATGGGTTGGCCCTTGCTTGAGAGCATCATGCCCCTATAGGGACTCCAACCCGGTATCTCCAAATGCCAAAGTTTTAACCACTGTGCCGTTTGGCCAGTATTTTTGCTTTCATTTTTGAAAACTGACCTGCACGAACGGATGCTAAAAACAAAAGTATGTATTTAGAATCGGGTTTCTTTTATATGATATACTTTTCAAAATATTATTATAACTTTTCAAAAACGGATAAAAGTTTGCTTTATCGGAAATAAAATACCGACAACTTAACTTATCAAAAACCAATAAACTTAAAAGATACAACTTCCAAATTAACAAAAATTCATAATACTCGGTTGGTAGAATGATTCAATAACAGTATTCCCCATGATATCGTAATGAGATTTTGTTGTCGTGCTATCTAATGATTCAGAAGCCTGAAACCACTACCCGTTTGGTGTAGGCTATTCTGAGATCGGCGTCACTATATTTTAAATTAACAGATTTTTCGGGGCTGAGAAGGCTTCTGGCTAAGTTATTAGGTCGAAAAGTACGAAGTTGCTTCAGTTAAATTTATGATATTCTTCAAGACCTTTCCAATTATGTGACACTTGCATGTACAATTCTATAATAAATTAATATTTAGCTAACAGCACCAAAACGATGGATTTGTGAACTTAACCGCTATAAAAAATTATTTATATTGCCTCATGTATATGAATCTAGCTCGATACTCGGCACAAAAAACGCGATGGCTACACTAAACTCACTATCATGAGAGTTCGCTATTCCGGGCCGAAAAAATGTCATTACCGCGACAGTAAACAGTGTCGATACCCTAGTATGACATTTATAATATTTAACTCGAAATTTTAAAAATTACTTTGAGGTATTTTTAAGTTATCCTTCAATTGCTTCATTCTATCAAGCAATTGAAGGATAACTTAAAGTTAAAACAAAGTAATTTTTAAAATTTCGGGTTGAATGTTCTAAACGTCATGATATAGTATCGTGACATTGTTTACTGTCGCGATAGTATCATTTTTTCGTGCTGTGATATTAAACTCTCATAAATGAACTGTCACGATAGTGATATTTTAGTGTTGTCATCGCGTTTTACGGGTTGAGTAGGCGAGTCACGAGGCACAGAGAAATATAACTTATACAGAGAAAAAGCTGCGAACAAAATTCTACACAGTTTTCAACTGGGGTTACAATCTTGATTTGGGGTTACAAAGTACATAAATTTAAAAAACCAAAAATGAAAGCATTTTACTCTCCCGAATTTATTCTCATCGTTTTCATTGCGTTGTTTTGTTTATATTTTTATTTAAAATGTAAAAACTAAAAACAGAAAGAATACAATTTTGTTTGTGTTGTGTTCTGCATTTTTATTAAATAAAAAAAAAACAGAACACATGCCGTGTAATGTACAAAATAAAAATTTTCTAAGTGAAATTTTGTTGCTTCACTTTATTGGCTGTATAATATTATATTATAATAATTAAGATTTAGTAGATATGTGCACAGTAATTTCAATGAAATTTTGGGCGATAGACGATTGACACCTTATCAATTGATTTTGTGAATTTATATATAGAGTAAATAGATAATTAATCGCCAATTTATTTATTTATTTTTATTTATTTAATTTGGATTTTTGATGATCGATACTTTAACATAAAATGAATTTAACCCATTCCCGCACACTTTTATATCGATGACCGTGCTCAGAACCACACTTTTTTTCTATTGATCATGACTGCCATATGAAATTGAGCATTCTTTATATGTTTGGAAGTGAAAATTATCACATTTTCTCACAGTTTTTCCATGAAAACTCTCGACGGCTATAGCCGTCAAATTTTTGTTGATATATATGGAAATGACGGCTATAGCCGTCCTGCATATTTTAAAAAGTGTTTAGGTAAACTGTAATTTTCGTATTATGTTTTTTATTGGTCCGTGATAAATTTCTCTATTTCTAACTCGTTCAATTCTTAACCGATTGTGATGGGATAGGGTATGCTGGATGCATTTAAGAATCCCATTTCAATCCAACATACCCAATCCCATTATAATCGGTTAAGAAACTACTGAGTTCCGTCCCAGATGGCTATATTCCAGAACTTCTTCCAAAAACTGTTTATGAATCTCATTTCCATCTAAAAAACAAAATTCCTTCATAATCGGTTAAGAGATAAACGAGTTCTGTCCTAATTGGCCATATTCCAGAACAAGTGCAAAATCTATAGTCGATTAAATTTAAAAAATGTCCATTCAGATTTAACGGTCAATCGGGTTTAACAGACACCCCAATTAGTTCGTCAAATCGAGCGTTTACTGTATTCACAATGACATGAAGAGGTAAAATATTCCCATGTTTCATTTTCGTCTTATTGTGCGCATTACGTCACTGTAGATAACAAAACGGAAAATTTCTTAAACTTGTCGATATTTCGATTAATTGTTTAAATAAATCTGCAATAAGCGTACTTTTTTAAAACAACTTTCTTAATTTTGATAATTACAGTTATTCTGTTTTTATTGGTGAGCACAACCAATAAAAACAGAATAATTGAAATTTATCACGGACCAATAAAAAACATAATACGATAATTGTGTCGTTAAAATGCAAAGTTCGCTAATTACATCATAAGCGGTTCTTCAGAAATTGCAAAAAACTTACTATTCTTTATATAAGCAATTAGTTAACATTTTTTAAGTGTTAACTTATTTCAATGTATGAGAGATTAATGAAGAAGAATTTTTTTAAATTATTCTCTAAGTAGTTTAATTGGGACAAAATTTTTAATTTTGAAAATAGCAAGCTTTGAACAAAAATCAAAATTATAGCGAGTTTTGCATGTCACTCTGAAAAAATAGAGAGCTTTGAAAATAAAAACTGCCATTAACTTTTCTAAATAAATTTTATTTAAAATTAAAGCGTATTTATTCTTTACGTAATTATCACCTTCGTGGCAAAAAAGTATCACATTTCTTCCTGAGATATAAAAAAATAATAAAATAAACAAGAAAATATACAACAAAACCAATTGAATTCGATCACCAATGTGTTCGTCATGTTCTTCGCAAATTGGATCATCTTCAATATTTTGTGTGGAGCTGTTATTGTTAATAACATGTTTATAAAAAATGAGATCGTCCATTTGAGTCCAATTTTCACCGAAGTGCTGTTTTAATAAATTTTAGACATCGGTTATTTTTGCAACAGATGGGACCGGGGGTCCAGAGGTAATACTATTGCTGGATTTATTTGTGCAATTTCTTTACCTTTTATGGCTATAGATCGACCAGCCCCAAGATCTGATTTATAATTTGCTTCGCCGCGCACTAAGATCTTGCTATTTAATTTCCTTAAAATAAATCATTTGGTTTCCTTGAACCGGAAATGCAATTTCCCTGAGTTTTCTAGTCTTTGACCGGACAATCACCGTTTCCAAGGCTAATAACTGTTCCATGGGATCTATATATTTGGTGATAATTACCTATTATTCTAAAACACGTCCTATACCTAAACACTTTTTAAAATATACAGGACGGCTATAGCCGTCATTTGCATATATATCAACAAAAATTTGACGGCTATAGCCGTCATTTGCGGGAATGGGTTAACGATAATTTCACTGAGATTTTGGGCTGATAGGCGATTGATGCCTTATGAATTTAGTTTGAATATTTATACAAAATATGGTATTTTTTATTACCATGTCCATTATCTAAGAAATTCAAATAAATTCAATGAGCTTTTGGTCTGGTAAATGTATCGGTGGTTAATCAATTGAAGACAGATGAACTGACTTACAAATGAGTACTTATATTAAAAATTCTTGTTTTTTAATTTTTATAATCCATTTATCTAAATAATTTTGTAACAATAACATAATTTATTTATGTAAATATAATATTAATAACATGTTTTAGGCGAATTCATATTTTAAATTATAATTATTCACTCGATAAGATAATAAAATGATAAACATTAAAGTTTAAGCCAATCAATCTGAAAAATGTTTGTAATCGATGATAGGTAAGAAGTAAAACGAAATTTTGGAAATTGAGTTAATGACAAAAATGAAAACCAACTTTTCACTATACCACATAAACACGAAACTATTTTTTAATTATTTTTATTTGCAAATTTTTTTTCGTAAAGCCATTTTGTGTGTTTTCGTAAAAGTACTAGCATTAAGAAGTCTAATAATTTATAATTATGTTTTGAACAGGGATTAGTTTCCGAAAACCAATAACTAGATTTTGAATGGCAATTCGTGAACTTTATGCATCGATCTACGATTACTTTTTTCAGATTTTTCTCATGTGGCCGTTCATTAAAAATTTCTTGAAATATTTTTATATGCGGTTTACATAATTCAAACAATAATTCTGTTGGTGCACGTAATGAACCAAAACTATGATTATTTATATAATTCTTCATGAAAATAAAATACTCCGAATTTATTATAATAAATTCGGAGTATTTTATTTTCATGAAGAATTATATAAATTTACCGCATTATAATGCGGTCACTGTCCTGTTTCACCCATTCCTTCTCGCATAATTGACAATAATTCCTTTTCAAACATTTAAATAAAGCATATCCGAGGTAATATCTTACTGCGCAATCGTCAAAGATAAAATGTTCATTATCGTTTACTAAGACCTGGTCCAAAATTTCAAAATCAAAATCTAGTTGAATTGTTGTGCTCAAATCATCGCGGATCATTTTGACATTTTTGTTATGATCATTGTTCAGGATTTGGTCGCTATTTAATTGCACCTCCGGACTGTTGAAAATTATAAAATTTTGAATTAGTAACTCGTCATCGTCTTCATCACAATTGGTTATTGCAGAGTTTTTTAAAAATTTTATTGACATTATCTGACCAAGTATATCGTTAAACTCCTTTACAGTAGGGTTAGGCCGATTACCTACACCACCTCTTTGCCTAATTAAACCGAACAAATTCTCAATCGGATCTTGATTTAATCTGGATGTAAGAAGGAAAAATATTTGATCGTTTTGTGAAACTAAGCTATCAAATATTTGCAAAACGCCGTTAATGGTTTGAGTAAGCCCTTTAAAACAATACATAGTTTTCTTCTGTACTGGTGGAACTGATTTGACATATGATAACATTTCCAGCAGATTTTTAAAAACTAAGCTGTTAGCCTGAATTGCATTTTTATTTTTATTTTTGTCGTTTAAAATTCGTCTATTTAAGTTGTCAAATAATCTGTCAATTTTTTCAATAAAATTTGCTGTTGAAAGTGAAATATCTTGAATCTTTGGAGAGAATTGGTTAACATGACTCATCGTCCGAATAGCACTGGCAACAGTCCAGCTAAAAATTTCAGTTGCGAAACTTACTCGCATTTTCTCAAATTTTTTTGGATTGATATGTTGTGGTGTTAATTTTGGGCATAATCTTGTTGTGTTTGTTGAATCAGTAAAGTATAATTCACTTATTACTCTCCAACTTACAATTCCATCATCGATCTGAAAATCGGTTGTCATTAAGTTATTACGAACGGATTTTATTAAATGAGGAACATCATACAAAGCAAATATCTTTTTTCCATTTAAATAAAAGAATGGATTTTCAGGCTGAGCTCCCAACATTTTAATAGCTAACCGATTATTTGGACCCTGGTCACAAATAATACAGTTCACATTAAATCCTATGTCAAAGAGTATTGTAATATTTTTTTTAATTATCTCTACTAAATCCTCCCCTTCAATATTTGTAGCATTTGCAAAATATGACATAACATATTTATAGTTCATAAATAATCCTCTGATCATAAAAACACAAATATTTTTAGCCAATTCTTTAGATCGAGCATCACCCGAATCTGCAAATCCATCTATCTCATCGTTAACCGAGTCATACTCTAGTGATTGTCGAATCATTACTTCATCGAACACTAATACAATATGCCTTTCTATTGGGGATAATTCCTTTATTTTTTCTTTCAAATTATAAATAATTTGTGCATTAAAACCAGGCTTCAAATTTTTTATTAATTTCCAATTTATTATGCTCTGCTTTGACGGCATATTAAAACCCAGAACATCACGCATATAATTATAAGTTGCTGGTGATTTAAAATATAATTTTTGTGAAATTAACTTTTGTTTTAATGGCCAACCGGCATATTTTGGTTTTTCTAGAACCAATAATTTTCCAAATTCTTTGCTGTCCTCATTGATTTCCAGTGTGTCAATTAAATTTTCTAACACGTTTTGAGATTTTAAATTAGCATTTTCTTTGCGTAATTTCAGATTTTTTTTTTAAATTCTAATTAAATTCGTACGAAATACAACTCTTTTTTTAAAAAATTCCGCCTTTCTTCTAGCTTTTATATACATTTTCTGATACATTTTCAAGGTTAGGAAACTTTTACGGCAGCTGTAGCAAGTTGATGGACACAAATCTTCACTACAAATTTTTGAAGAGCTAGGAGTGTCTGGCATGTTATCAAATTGCAAGTCGTCACTTGAATTTGCTAACTGCATGCTTCGAAATCTATTTGAATACGTCTTAATATTTTGATATTTCGTGGGAATCTGTCGATCAAAATCTTCAAAAGGCGCTTGTAAACATAGCTCAGGAACAGCATTTTTTTTTTAATTTGACCTTTCCCTTATATTCATCAGAAAAATGATTATCGCAAATACGCAATTTTTTTTTATTTGGGATTTCTATTCCACACTTCGATATCCAAATATGAAATAAGAGGCTATCACGTTTAGGAAATTTATAAAATTTACGATTGGGCAAGGACCGTTTGCTTGCTAAACATGTTGGGATTGCGCAAACAATTCCGGATACTCGTTTGTCACCAATATATTCGTCCATATTATGTAAATATAAAATTTGTATATGTATTACTATTATTTGATACAACTTGATAGTTGATATAGCTGTTATTGTTAATAATAATATAACGATTATTAATACAATACGTATAATAAAATATAAAAATTTATATAATGCTCACCAATTATGTAATATGGAAGGATGGAAAATATGAATGTGAATTATTTTTTTTGTCTGCTTTCTTTGATTTTTAGAGTTCAAAATCTACACGGAGAAAACACACACTATATAAAAGAATATTAGTACAAGTCCAAAAAAATAATAACGAAATAGAGTAAAAATCCTACAATGTAATCATATATCGCGATTTTTTCCTCGTTGGATTTTGTAATGGACAAACGAAACGAAACGAGTAGAAATAAAAAACTTGTTTAGTTTTGTAATTTCTTTTGTATCCTCCGAAGTACTCGAGTAGTTTAATTTTTCCCAAAATAAATTTCAAAACAGAAAACATTTTGTTTTTTTTAAAGAGAAATATTTAAAAATAAAAATAAGAAAACAATAATGAGAGCCTAATATTTTATAAATTCTCGCGAGAGTTTGTTGTTTTTGTAAAATGAGGAAATCAAAAAAATGAAATAAAGTTATTTTTAGCTTTACTTCTGTATAAGGTTATATTTTTCTGTGCACGAGGTCTTGTTATTTACCTCACTTCACGAGCATTGCTTATGTCAATTGCTCGTGACTCACCTGTGAGGTGAGATTCAAACGACTATCCAGATAATATCAGATAGAATTTTTCTGAAAAGCTCTCAGTTTGTAGTTAAATTTTTCCGAAAATCTCAAAAATTAAAATTTTTTGCTTAAAATTCGTGAAGGTCAGTATGGAGTGATAATTGAGTTTCCTCAGTCTTTTTCAACTGACTCCAAGTATGTCTCGACGCTAGGTCTGTCCAGCGCCGGCGTGGTCGTTTTATGTACGAATATGTTTGAGTTAAAATTATAACATTCTTCAACACACAGTAAACAGTGTCGATACCCTTTCATGTGGATCCACTCGAAACGCGATATTTCAAAACGCGATATGGTACAAAACGCGATATGGTACAAAACGCGATATTTCGAAACGCGATATGGTACAAAACGCGATACGGTACAAAACGCGATATTTCAAAACGAGATATGGTACAGAATATGCGTTGCGAAGCGGCGGGAGCGCAGCGACCCACCTGATAACAATCCTATATACTATCGTTCCTATCGATTTTTAAATTCCTATAAACTGAAATTAAATTTCCCCTTCACCCGCCTGATATAACCCGATCCTAAACTCCCGTTTTGTACCATATCCCGTTTTGTACTATATCGCGTTTTGAAATATCGCGTTTTGAAATATCGCGTTTTGTACCATATCGCGTTTTGTACTGTATCGCGTTTTGAAATATCGCATTTTGAAGTATCGCGTTTTGTACCGTATCGCGTTTTGTACTGTATCGCGTTTTGAAATATCGCATTTTGAAATATCGCGTTTTGCACCATATCGCGTTTTGTACCGTATCGCGTTTTGAAATATCGCGCTTTGAAATATCGCGTTTTGAAATATCGCGTTTCAAATGGGACCCCCTTTCATGACATAATATTCAACCCGAAATTTTATCATTAATGATTTTTTAAATTATCCTTTAATTACTTCGTAGCCCAAACAGATCTGAACTCAACATATATATGAAGCTATCCCAAGACTCAACCAGAAAAAAAACACGAGGGTCTAATAACCCAGTCGGAAAAATGTTACTATCGCGACCGTAAACAGTGTCACGATACTCTATCATGACATTTATAACATTCAACCCGTAATTTTAAAAATTACCCCTTTAATTGCTTCATTTCATCTAGCAATTGAAGGATAACTTATAGTTAAATCAAGGTAATATTTAAAATATCGGGTTGAATGTTGAACGATAATGATAATTTTGTTTTGCCTTCGCATTTTTGTTGGTTGAGCCTCGAGATAGCTTCATACATATGCTGAGATCAGATTTGTCTAGGGTATCAAACAATTAGAGCATAATTGTATGTATTTTTACATGAAAGTACATAATGTTAAAGTTTCTGGTTGAATATTATAAATGTTATGATTGGGTATCGACACTATTTACTGTCGCGATAGTGACATTTTTTCGGGTTGGGATAGCGAACTCTCCCGATACTGATGGTTAAATGTTACTATCGCGTTTTTCGGGCTGAATTGGGCCTTCTACATATACATGAAGCAATATACATAATTTTGTTAATGGTTTAGTTGACAAATCCACTGATTGGCGCTGTTAGCTAAATTCGTTTAGTGCGTTGGAGGGAGACACATTTTATTTTATTTCAATATATTCAGGTGGCTTATTGGTTTGCCCGATTATAGATAATTAATCCAGCATTTTCGGGCTAAGTAGTGACAAATTATTCATTCAGTACAGAATATGGAATATTATATGTGACAACTAAGTCAGTAATGATTCTGATGGTTCCAGTTGACTCCATATGGTACCGACTGATTTTGGATATTAGTTAATATTTAGATAATAATCATCATGTTCAATATGTCATGATCGATTTAGTTTAGCACGGTTCTGACTGAAATTCTATGGAAATGGCAACCGAAGCGAAAACCTATCTTATTTTTGACTCTCTTTTTAGATTTTTTGTTGATTTCTATGTTGCACACGAAAAGTGTTTTTGGCAAATATTCCGCATCAACCTCCTCAAATTAGTTAGTTAAATCCCCTTTAGGAATTAAATAATTTTAACACCTTAATTAATTTTTGTGTTCTGGCGACATCGACACTTTATAATTAAACATTTACTAGAGGTGGGTGGTATAAAAACGATTTAGATTTTGAAATTTTGAACGCCAATAGCTCATAAGAGTAATATTTATTGTTTGATCAATTTTCAATGTTTTCCTGTATAAAAACACTAACAAAAAATATATGCGTGACATTACGGAATTAGTCAAATTATATTTGACATTTATACAGGTTTTTAGCATGTGTAATTAATTAAATAATTTTAAATATTCAATGAAAATTTTCCCCAAACGAATTTGTTTGTATCCGCTAAAGTAGGTGGTTGGGTGGTTTTGTTATTTTTATTGCCTTATATCGTTTGCTATTATTATTTTGTTTGTGTGTGAGTTATGCTCGGTGTACACAGGACTGAGTATCATTTAGGTTAATAAACGTGTACATACCTTTGATTTCCCTTTATTATAACCTACAAAATATTAGTGTCATTATTTTAATTTATACTCATTTATATTGAGTTCAAATTTAAATTGAAAATCATAATTTGATTTTTAGGGGTGAAAAGGTAATTACTAAAATATTAATATCGTATCCTGCCGTGTGCTTTTCAAATTCAAAAAAATAAAAAATTATAACGATAAATTTTGAGCCGGGCCAAATTTAGGTTAACCCAAACCAAAATTGCGCCATTTTTTCGATTTGTACTCGTATACGTAAACGACAAAGTTGGTTGATTTTATTTTTATTGGAAATTTATTGCTGGCTGTATATAGGAAATTCCCTAAATTTGTTATAAAATTTACCAAACACTGGATTTTCCATCTTTTAAAAATATACAATAAAAGTCATAAAGTTATTCTTTTATAAATAAAGAAGAACATCATAAAAATTATTATTTTTATATTAAGGGAGATTTTGGGAGAGACCAAGGGTTATAAAAATTCATTAATTTTATTACAATTTGCAATTTATATTTGTTTCTATTGTTTTGAAATGCATTTTGATATTCATCCCCCTTTGTTTTTTGATGCAATATCATAAATAATACTTCACGCCTATATAAATATTTTCAATATTCACTCAATCAAAATTCAATGCAATATAAGTAAGAGTTCTTCCCTCGCTTTTAATTATATTGACTTTATGTATGAAACCCAAAACTATGTACATAAGTGTATTATGTATAAACTAAAGTATAGTGCCACTATTAATAAAAATCTCATATTGTTTGATTTAATAATTGTAAGAGAAAAGTGGTCCAAAAGTATGAGCGGTGGGTGGGTTCTTTTGATTTCTTATCAATTTTGACAATCACTCGATTGTGAAATTGTATAATGCAGGCGGCATAGATTTATGAATGCAATTAAATTATCGGCTGTAAAATAGAAAAATATTCAACAAACCATAAAAATGTGACTAAAATTTATCATTTTTATCTTAATATAATCTCAATAAATTGTTTCCGTTTTTATATATTTATTCTGGAATCTGCAATCGAAAAACACAACAATAACAAAAAATCACATTAAACATGAAAATATGTACGTATGATGCTGCACACAGTATATAGAGTATGGATATCAAATTTATTAAATCGGGAATTTATCTCACATATATGCGGCTATTATTTGTTCATATCACAGTCAAACTAAATGAGTGCGGAGTTTGTTTGTTGAATACTTAAAATGTTTCGATTCGAGTAACTATTAAAAGTTTGTATAAACATAGAGTTAAATTTTTTTTTTTTGGGGGGTGACAGTTTTTGTTTTGATAATCGAGCACGATATAGGCGTGCTGATCTTTGGTTTAGTTTAATTTATAACATTTTCTCTGCATATTAATTTTAATCTGAATGTATAGATAGGTTCGTGATTTTATGTCATATTCATAAAATCGATAATACGCCTAATGAGACTAAAATTTCGATGACGATAGTGACATATTGTTTATCACCACACGGGAAAAATGAAACTAATCTGAAGTTAAATTTATTTTTAAATTAATTTTAATTTTTTTTTTCCTTCAAAGTGTTTATTCTCTAATTTTCTAAAATCATTTCGTTATAGGTAAGAAAACTTATTTTGTTTAAAGAAACCCGCTTCTTGCGGGTACAAATGTACGCGCGTTTCTTGATTCAAGAGTAGTATTTCCTCTTATCTATCAGTAAACATACATCTTGGAAGGCAACTTAAATATATCAGACTAAGAATTTATTTCTTTAAACGAGAAATTTAAATAAATACTGGTAAATAAATGCCCAGAAATTTAACAAAAAAATTTAAATTTTTTCAGTTAATTGAAGTAAGGTCTAAGAAATAATTGCTAAGAAGTAAATAATTTTAACAGTTTAATAAATGTTGCTCAAATGAATCGCGAGAGTTGAAATATTTTTCTTGGGAAGTATAGTAGTTTCTTGAATATAGAAAAACTAAACATTCATCTTCCACTAAAAAACAACATGATTCTAGTTCAATTTCACATTCTACGTCTACGTGTCGTTTCGTATCGTTCCGTCGACAAATCGGTTTGTTGAGCGGAAATCCCATACACTTGATTTTTATGACAAATGAATGCGAAAGCATGGTTTTCAGTTGAATAAGCATGTGGTTATGGAGTACATAAATATCAAGGTATTTGATCCTTCAGTGGCACTATTCTGGCTTTCTCTATGAATAGGAAATTGGGGGAGAAAATCATAGCATTTTTTTTCAAAATTGTATTTCTCTGGCCTGTTTGGTTTAAATATTTTCGAAACAAAGTTGAATTGGAAATTTTTTTCCTATTTTTAAGTAAAAAGTTGAATGAGTTAGTTTAGAGTTAAATAAATTAATAACCTGCAAAAGTAGCGCGCTAAATATAAGTTTTAACCTAGAAAATTGGGTGCTCCGAATAAATTTGTCGGGCGCCAATAAAAAAAGACGGCTACTATTCGATTATTGGCCTGCTGTTTGCTAAGTTGTTTCGTCGTCTTGTTTTTTATGGAAAAAATTGAGATAGAAGAACCGCAATATTCGAGCATGAAATTAAAAACTAAGTATCTTTTATCTGGTCGCTCTGAAAAAACAAACTCAAAAGGCTTTTTTACTTAGCTCGCTTTCGTGTTTGTTTGTCTGTCCGCGGTGTTTTGCAATGAAAATTTAATCAATTTCTGGACTTGGTAGAGCGCTTAAGCTTTGAGTACAGCTTAAATCTCATTGACAATGCAATATTCAATCACTTATAGCGTGCTGTTAGTAGAATTTGACGCCATTTTAAATAAATGAATTTTCCATTATCTGTGTAATATCAGGTTCGTCGCTTTTTCATCTTATGGGTAGGGATTGATGTCTTTCCTTTTTAACTAACACTAGGCTACACTCAATTTATACAGACTGTACAACGTGGTTCTGAAATGTCTTTTTAGTTTTATAATTATTTAAATTTCTGTCGACTCGCCCCGATGTAATAAAGTATCACTTACTATTAGAAGACATCTCCAGAGATCTTAGCAGATCACGTTGCATTTTGACCGTTTTATAATTTCCATGATATCAGAGAAGTAATAAAAAGCCTTTTCCGGTTTTTATTTTATCGGAGCAAGCAATTTTTTTTTTGTTTCTTTATTTTCTCCTATCACTCATATATTGATTTTTCGATTCCTGTGTCTTTAAGGTACTCATTATCTTTTTCAAAAGAAAATATTTTGACGTTGATAGTCGAAGCTATGGAGAATGGTAATTAATAAATTTTAATGTTTGATAAAAATTAATTTATTCAATAGTTACATAATCATGGAAATTCCTTTTTAATAAATTATATATACGGTTTATAAATTACTAATAATATAATTAGTAATTTACAAACCGTTTATATAATTTATTAACAAAGTAGTTAGATAATGACTGCTGCGTGGCACCCTAGTCGTTTCTGTGACCAACTAATCCTTTCCTTATATTACCTTCAATGTGAGGAACATCACGAAATGAAACATCACGAACGTTTGTTGGCAATCTTAAAGTTCGGGATTTTTTTTCTCGTTAAAAATACTTTTGTTTGACTCAAAAAAAATCATAAAAAAACAAAAATAATAAAAAACAGACCCCATTAGCAGACGAAATTTCCTACATTTTATAAGTAAAATCGCAAATACTTATGATTCGTGAATAAAACTATTTTGCTAGAAATAAGTTCTGAATCGGAAATTCACAAAAGTAAATTCAAACACTTATTTCGAAACGGTAAAGAGAAGATTAACAAGATAATACAAACATGCTCACTTAGTTGTTCACATGAATGATCTTTGGAAGACAAAAACCATGATTCGTCAACAATATAGCCAATCGGATTCTTCTCGTTTCCTTCAAAATGTCTCATTTTTTGCGAAAATTACAAATAATAGTTTTATCGTTCTACAATCCATATAGAGGTCGTTTTACTTTGAATTAACCAAAATATCAGAGACGTATTCAGGTTTTCTTAATTTAAGTTGTTTAATTCGCCGCAAATTGTCGATTGATTGAACAGCCTACGTTCAAATATTTGAGATGAAGTTTTGGCCATGCCATACAGAACTCGGGAAGTACTGGCCATGCTGGATAGAACTCAGCTATTTCTTAACCACTAATAATTAAATTGGTTCGTAGGTTTATATTAATATTAAAAACTGGGAGTGATCTACTGTCTATGTTTGAAAACAAAAAATATGTTCACGCTATCTACAATTGACCTGTTTTTCTTATTATGTCGGAGAGATGAGATAGATAAAAATGCTTTTTCCGTTTTATTTTATCGATCCGATACATTTTTTTTCGTTTTTTATTTTCTCTGACCATCCTCAGATCGTCATTTTTCTATATGACTTTTTTTCAGATAGTTTAGAGAAAAAACATATTTGAAATATTTTGACAGAAAATATGGCGAACGCTATGGAAAATGGTAATTAATAAATTAATTTGTAATGATTTTTATCGTATGTTTATTAAATTAATTGTAAAATTAATAGCAAGCTAATTTATTATTTTTTCAAGGTGATACCCATAAATTACATATTTTCGGTATGAAACTCGGTAAAAAGGCTTTTGAGTTAAAATATTTTCTGATTTGTTAGATAAATGATCACTGATTTATCTGGTATCTCGGATAGAATGAAAAAAACAAGCCAAATGTTGTTGATTTGTAAAGCTTTTCGGTCTGTTGTTCACCACTAACTTGTTTTTTATTACATCGGACGAGCTGAGGAATCACTTTTATCTGATTGCTCTGAAGAAACTCTATAAATAATTTAGAGATAAATAATATATTTTGGAGTTGTAGCCGACGCTACAATGCCGATCTACAAAGTAGTATTAAATCTTTATTAGACATGTATTACATGTAAAAAATAATAGATAATAAAAAGGTTTATCCCGTTTTTTAATTATTTTATTTTTTCCGATCATTCTCAAATCGTCATTTGAAAAGAATTAAAAGAATATATTGCATTGTTAAGATGGCGTTGGAATCCGTCATCTTAACAATGCAATATATTCTTTTAATTATATTGCATATTGAAATTTATTATACATATAAAAGTATCCATACCATCTAAAACGCAGTAGATATCAAAGGTAACGAAAAAAGCCTGTTCCGTTTTTTGATTGATCGGATCTTGCAATAATTTATTTCGTTTTTTATTTTCTCCGATGACTCCCACATTGTTATTTTTGGTCTGATTTTTTGATGTGTAAACATCTTTACGCGCGTATGCCAAAAATTTTTGTATGGTAGTAAACTTTCAAATGAAACGAACGGAAATGACGTACTACGTTTAAATATCTTCATTGAAAAAAAGAAACAAAATATAAAATAATAAAAAAAGAACAAAAACAACAAAATACATATATAAATTTTGTACTATACACATAGTCTGAGTGTATGTGTATATATAAATAGTATGGAAAGAAAACAAAGAAACATTTATAAAATTAAATAGAAACGACGAATCGACATTTTCAGCGAACAGAAAAAATAAAAAACTTTTAAATAGCGTGTGCCACCACAATTTATGCACTATAGAGAGTGGTACCTAGATAGTACACTCTTACGATAAAAAACACAGTCAACAACTTGTGTATGTGGCTTTATCACGATCTCGCAGAGCAGTTCATCATGTCGGCTAACAACGATTGTGTCTTTCGAACGTAAAAATGCAACCTCAATTGGTCCTCTTCAAAATGAGTTAACGCGCCTCACCACAAAACTGCTAAGTATAGCTTTGGATGTAATGGCGAATTTTGTACGAGATAATAATGACGTCTGGTTTTTAACATTGAACTGCCAGAAGCTTCACCTCGACCTAACTGATACGGTCACGCAGGGATGATCAATTCTTTTGCTCTCCTAGAATGACCTGCATGTTCAATTTTCCTAATTTTCAATGCTGCGTTCAGTTCGAGAGAAATAGTCAGCGGGCGGCTGGAGTAGCAGTATATAAAAATTCAAGTAGAACTCATACTGTCACCTCGCATAAGGAAATCATCGTTGGACAAACAACTGGTATGAGCGTAACAACACAACCCATTGGCGATATAAGATGCTTTTGGTAGTTGTATACACCTCGCCGAATAAAGCTGTCGAAGACATAATCAAGTACATACATTTCGTCCTTGCTCCATATTCTGAAAGAATTTCAAAAATTCTTCAATGAGACTAACATCTTTTGCCGATGATTATGAGCAAGGATTTCATTTTGCTGCTCCTTAAGATCAGTGATGAATCACTTATAAACTTCCTGCGATACGAATTCGATTTGCACAAGAACTCAGATCGAAATATATCTTCTACGAGATATGTGAGAAATATAAGATATATGTACTACGAGATATGGGACCACGTCTTTGATGCTTGCAGCTACCATAAGCCAATTGCGTTGGTTATACCGAAAGAGTAATAGACCAATTTGATGGTAATAAACGAATGAAAAAATCTGGTTAGTAAAATTTCATTTCTTCTTCCTTCAAAGTAAACCATACACACGCACTATACATATGCCATGTTTACACATCTCTTTGAGAGTACTAATGGACTCACTCTTTTTTTTTCAGATAGTACGAAAAAATAATAGATGTACATATTTTGACGTTTAAGATGCCATACGCTACAGAAAATGGCAATCTATCAATTTTAAAGACGTGAAACGTCTTTTCCGGTTTTCATTTTATTGGATCAATCCCAATTATTATTTTTAACTTTGATTTTTAGATCGTTATTTTTCATCTGATTGCAGCGATGAACATAGTTTGTTAAAGCTGGTGGACACTATAGAAAATGGCAATTGACACATTTAAAAATTTGTTTAGTTATTACCAAATATATCCTAAATAAAATGACATATTCTCTTAAATAAATTAACTGAAGCTGATTTAGCCTATGATTTTTTTATTATATCGAAGATATCAAATATCGTTTTTTTCAAAATATTGTGTCAGATAGAAGAGAGAAAGAATCTATTTTTTTGCTGTTTAAGGTTCAACTTTTATCGACTAAATTAAAGAGACAATCAAAAAGCCTTTTCCGTCTTTATATGATCGGATCAAAATAATTTCGTTATATAGTTCGTTATTGTTCGATCAAAATTTTGTTCAAGGTAGCACGAGACGATTAAGTTGATAATGCTAAATTTCCTAGATTATTACCAAATTTGCTCTATAATCTATGATATGTTCCGTTCATCTGTTTTTACTATATCGAAAATTTGCCGGAAAAATGTAAAAAGGTTTTTCTGTTATTTAGTTTATCGGTCCGACGCCTTAGTTTTTGTTCTATCTTTCTTTATCGATCTGTGGGTCGATCTTCTATGAACTAGTTTCAAACAAAAATAAAGGGTAAAAAAATAAAGTAAATAATTAAAATAGAAATACTCGTCGACGTATTTGTCGTAATTTGAATCTCAAAATGCTTACATAATCTATGCTCAGAATTTTTTTCTGGTAGTACAGTGAAATATTGTTACGATCGAACCTAGCGGGGAAAATGGCAATAACTGAAAGTTATTGAGTTTATTACAAGCAGCGACAATGAAGTTAGAATTTATTGTAAGCAGGGAGGAACACCTAAAATTGTTTGAGTGTAGAGCAGAAATTAATAAATATTCCTGATAACATCTTTTAAGAGTCACCGCGAACTCTAGTTAAGTTGTAGTTAAGATTTGGTATTTAATAGATTTGTAGATAACAATTATGAGTATAAGTGTTGTTGTATTTAAGTGGTAACGAAGTGTTTTTTTATTTTCTGTCTCGGGAGTTTCACCCAAATGTTAGATTCTATCAAATACATTGCGATCAACAAAGAAATATATTTACTTTATCTATATAGGCATATTTTATCGAATACATAAAAAATAAAGCCTTTTCCGTTTTCATTTAATCGAGACGAATGTTTTTCTCATATCGTAATTTACATTGAAATAATATATTATATTGTTGTAAGATGGCAGATGGAATGATAAATTCAGGAAATTATGATGTTTACATTTACTGAACTCGTTCGTCTGCTTTTACTGTTTCGAAGATTTATGAGAGGAGGTATACAAAAAAAAGCCTTTTCCATTGTTTATGTTATCGGACCGAAGTATTAACTTTTTTAATACTTTTTGTTCAAGACTCACAATCTGCGTATTATTTCTCGTTGTGGGGGTCGATTACTTAAGCATTACGAGTCCGGCGAGCAAGTTTAAAAGGCAAAATTAAATTGATCAATTAAATTAACACGCGATTTTTAATAATTATAAATGTGTACTAATAGAACCATATAGTTAGTTGCAAAAAGTAAAATACAAGTGCCTTAAATGAAAAAGCCTTTTGCGGAATTTTCGTAGTTGGAAACGTGAGATGCTTATATAATCAATCGTCTGATTTTTTTTCAGATAGTAAAGAGAAATATTGTTACAATGAAGCCTACCGGAAAATATGGCTATAAATTAACGTTATTTATCTTGGATAGAATTCATTGTAATCAGGGTAAGCTAGTTAAGATGGCAGTAGATTTGAATACTGAAAATAAAAATTTGTAATTGACATTATCTTAGTTTTAGTTAAGGCTTGGCACTCGATAGTTTTGTGTTGTTATACTATTGTTGTAGTATTTGAGTGGTAACAAATTGTATATTGAATAATTTAAAATTAGTCTGAGATTATTGCTGCAAATTCGTATATTAGAATTAAAGCCTACACAAAAATGTATCATGTTAAAAATACAACACAATCCAAACACTAAGTCTCTTTTGAATAAATTCACCCGTTTGCAAACGACACCCCTAAAAAAACAAAAGCGCTGTCAAAACGAGAATTTTTTTTTCAAATTTTTCATTTTTATTTTTCAGCTGTAAAATTTCCACCTTTACTTTTATCCTACATATATCCAGTTCAATAATAATTCTTAATCAAAAAAGTTTATCGTAATGCCAAACTTTCTTATTAGTATACGGTTGTAACGAGGAACACCAAAAAAAAAAAAAACTGTCGTTACGATTAATCGAGGACAATTTGTCAATTTTTCTCTTTGTTCGTTCGGTTTAACTTTTTTTCTCGTTTTCATCGGAAAGCCATACATATATATGTATGTGTGATACTGGATCACGTATAAAGCAGGAACGAATATAAATGTACGTATAAAAGTTTAAATCATTTATTTTGCAGCGGCGAAAGATTTTTGTGGGAGTGTACGCGGGTTGAAAAAGGGGTGATGTTTGTCAGATTTACAGAATGTACATTAAATTCCTACGATATAAAAAAAAATATCAACAGGATATTGACATTTCTTTTATCATATTTCGATATTTATTTTTTTGTATTTGATTTATATCTTTTATTTTCTTCTAGTTAATTCTCAAAAGACAACAAAACTTGGATGACAGTGTGCTTCTGTTCCAATGAAAATGAAACGTATATTGTACGAGCGTATCTTGTATTTCTATTTTATTTTTTTTGCTTTTTGTATTTTGTTGTGTACGATAAAAGTTCTGATGGATTTTCTTCATGGTTAGTTAAATCTTAGTATATTAAGGATTATCTTTTCTTGTTTTCATAGCAACTTAACGATACATAAAAAATAAAATAATAAAATGTGAGTAAAATTTAACAAATTATAGTAAATGGCGAAAGTAGTACAAAATTTAAATTCGGTTATTTAACGATGGCATTTACGTGAGGTTCTGATTTATGTTGTTAAATTTTCATCATTCGTCCGATAAGTATGCGAATGTGTTATTTGGTAGAAGTACTACTTACCCTTACTACTTTGCATGTGACTCCCAAAAATTTCCTCATTGTTTGGCCCAAATGTAAACAAGGAAAATATACTGGTTTCATTTGTTGTGTGATCACCTTAATGAAGTTAACTTAAAAGTAAAAGTAAAATAACTGAAAATTAAAAATAAATAACTCCTCCTTTCAAATGGCTGCCCGAGTTGAAATTTTTTTTGAGCAGAAAAATCTGCGAAAATAATATCTGAATTTTTATCCGGAATCCGGGCAACTAACACTATCTGTATACTTTGTGTAAAAATACTTGTACAATATCTTTCAATAATTAAAAAAAAAATACAAAAGTGGGAAAAATTTACCAGCCACATTAACGACCTCATGGTTGTATTCTTTAAATGAATTAACTCGTTGACAAATCCCACATGATTTCAACAGAAAAATTAGCATGTTGTTCTTAAAATTTCTGAACGAGTGAAATGAAAATTTATTTGTTAAAATATTTTATTTTCCAAATCATCCAAACCATATTTGAGATTTAACTTCGTATTTTGTAAAGTTAACATTTTGTGTCTGACACGTCAGCTGGAACCATACCTACTGCAGGAACCATACCCGTCCGATTAATGTCAGCTGAAACCAAACCCACTATGGTACAAATAGGACCATCCAAAGTGAAACAATATGCACTAAATGATTTTACAGCCGGAACAATATAAAACCAGCTGCAACCCTATCGAATGGTACCAAAACTACTATGACACAAGTAGTGCAATACAATTTTCGTCATTGTGCGAGAAAATATACTATGGCGTCCAAAATCACATAAACCAGCCTGAATTTCATCAGCAAGTAAGTGTAAGCTTTAAATGGTGGTATAAGTATATAATGCACAATGCATCGTCCTACTTGTGCTATATTTCTTTTTTTCTTTACATTAAATAGTTTCGGCTGACGCTATGGTTCCAGCTAAAAGCATTTAATATTGCACAACCATTCAAAATACATTGGGCTCAATGTGTGAGCTGCAAATGGTGCTGGTTAATAAAACTGGTTTCAGATTTAGTGATCAAGGTATAGAAAAATGCTATTTCCTCGAACTCGCCGAGAGACAACTGAGTAAAGCCCTTATGTTGGCATACTGAGTAAAGTCCTTATGGTAGCCAATAGTCGAGCTTGCAAATGGTGGATGCATAAAACGCCATTGAAGCCATCTAAAAAAAATGAAAACGTCTGGCATCCGCTGCAACTTCACTCATTGAAATTAACGACAAGTCAATTACGATAGTGCACTTATAATAGAGAACTACGCGTTTTACTAAAACCCAGATAAAGTACTCGTATTTCTGGAACGAAACATGTGGTCACACTAATCAAAATCGAGCCTTAAACTATGAAAGCATAGCGGAAGCACAGCAAACAGATGCTGAACTAAGCAATCTTATGGAGACTAACGAAACATTGAAATTAATGCACTCTATTACTTCCAGGTATTCAACCCTCTGTATCGGAACAATTTAATTGGATCGATCAGCCTCAAGAACGATATTAAAAAAATGTCCCAATGTTATGCAAAAAACCGCAAGTTAATCGTCATACTTCAAGCAAATTGCCAGAATCCGAGAGACAACGTTACTTCGTAACACTCATAGACCGCTTTTCAAGATGGATAGGAGCACCACCTATCCCAGATATCAGAGCAGAAACCGTAGCCATAGCAGTGTTCAACTCATGGGTCTCACGTCTCGAGTCGCTGTAGACGGTTATGGCAATATCAGTTTCGTTTTGGAAGAAGTACAGAAAGATGATTCCGCCAAACCAAATAGTGACTTTCTCAGGATGCATTTGGTGCTGATGTATTTCGTGTGAATAGGTATCGTCCCAAATCTGACAATTTTGCTTGTTCACATATCGATCCATCCAAAAATGTTCCTCATCGCTAAAGATGATTTTTTTTGGCGAAATTCGGATCAACTGCCAACTGCCCCATACATAGCCCAATCTGCGAACACACGGCATTGTCTATGGTCGTTTACCTTAAGTTCCTAAGGATCAGTTGGATTTTATCCGGGTGCAGATCCAAGTCCCGACGCAAAATTCACCAAATTGAAGTCGCAGAACACCTAATTTCTGTACACTCACGCACAGCAGCGATGTTTTCAGCAGACCTTGAGTTTCGATGAGGTACGGGTATTTGCTGATTATGTATTGAACCGGTTGACTCGAATTTGGCCACCAAATGTTGAATAGTCGAGTAGACAGGACGGTTGTGACGAGAATAAAAATCACATAATGCACGGAACGTGTCTCCAACGGAGCACTGATTTTGAAAATGATTTGCACATGGTGATTTGCCATACACTACTGGACCATTCACAACAGGTAATTTCTAATAAATTTCGAGCGGTTTTTTATTTATATTTTTCTAAATATACAGTCAGGCACAAAAGTCTGCATACACCACTAAAATTTGCAAAAAAGAGATAAATGAAACGAACTGAATATTGTAATATTAATTAAATACAGTCAGACCTGTTTTTGTGGTGTCTTTTTTCGTGCGATTTTTTGTATGCAGTATGAAAAAAATTTATTCAGTACAATCTACTTAAGTCCTTTCAAAATATCAATCAAATTAGAACATAATTGAATGTGATTAATCGAATTAGTTAATTGTCGTTGGCCATTTTGTTTTTTCGATTTTTGATATTTCGTCACATTGCGTAAATGTTACATCAGGTTGTGTAATGTTTTGAGTTATTTTGTAAGTGAAAATTTTTTTATGCGCTATTCACCGCATAAAAAAAAACTTTTTAAATGTGTTGCGAAAACTATTTTTTGTACATACTCGTGAAGTTTTGGAAGATTTTTTTATGCGGTCCCTATTACCGCACAAAAAAAGGTTTGACAGTACATAACATGTTTAAACAAAGAAAATTATTATTAGACAAAAAAAACATTAAAAAAATACACTAAATATTCATAAAATTTATATCACAAAAGCCTACATACAGTATGTGAATAAAACCAAAAGGATCATGTTCACTTAAGAACTAAAATTAATATTTAGTTGGGCCACCATTAGACTCAATACCATCGCTTAGTCGCCTTGGCAATGATAATACCAGGTTCTCAGTAATTGCTGACGAATTTTCTGCACATGTACTCGAAAGAGCACTTTTTAATGAATCCCTGTTGTTAATCGTATATTCTCGAACCCTTTGTTCCAGTTCATACCAGATATGTTCTATTTCATTCAAATCTGGTGGCTCCGCATCCCCGGATGAAGTTGTTTCGGTACATTATATAGAAGCCATTGTGTTATTGCCATCGTCGTATGTTTTGGGATCATTTTCTTGGTATAAGATCCACTGGTCGCACCTAGTCCTACGCATTCGGAGCAGTGGTAGCTGCAGCCATAGAGATCCCCAAACCATTACATTGTGTTTAACGGTGGGAAGCAAATTTTTTCGAGCCATATCCTGGTTAATTTTTGGCAAAATTTTTCCCACTCCATCGGATCCGAATATATTGAATTCACTTTCGTCAGTGAAAAGCACTTTGCTCCAAAATTCAGTGCCTTCATTATAACGTATTTTTTTGCAAATTCAAGCCTTTTCTGCTTATTTATTAGGCATATAGACGGTTTTTTCCTTGGCACTCTTCCATTAAACTCTTCGTTTCATAAAATTTGACGAACTGTTTCGGGATGAACATCAGCATAAAAGAGGTGCTATTCCGAATCAATTTTTGGAGCACTAATCCTCGGATTGGATGACATTTTTTTTAATTATGCTTCGAACATCCCGTGCATTAAGTTTCTTAGCACGCGCAGATCGTTGTTTATTTTGAATACTTTCTCTCTTATCTAAATTTCGCGCTATTGTTTGTATGGTTGCTCGACTTTTACCAATAATTTTAAATATTTCATTATAACTCTTATTCTGTTCCCGCAGCTTTTTTATTAAATTTCTTATTTCGCTTGACACTTCCGTTCGACACACCATTTTTTAATGCCAAAGACTGATACTCTCATCCAGGACGAATGCAAAGTTAATACTGAAAGTGTTGGTCGATAAACGTGCCAAGGTATTTATATAAAAAAGATAACGGTACTTTGCAATAATTCGAGAATAAATAGAAACGTACAACTGTATGTAGACTTTTGTGATAAAAATTCTATGAATTTTTAAAAAAAATTTTGTTTTTTTTGTACAATAATAATTTTCTTTGTTTAAATATATTATTTAATTAATATTACAATATTTAGTTCGTTTCATTCATCCCGATTTTATAAATTTTAGTGGTGTATGTAGACTTTTGTGGCTGACTGTATATACCAATTATTTATAAAATAAATTTTACAAATTTTGGATTTTTAATAGAAAAATTTTAATTTTAAAAAGTTTTATCGAATGAAGTTGCATCTGCCGCCGCAAAATTATATACCACACCAAGCGGCCAAAAAAATTCGTCCATCGTCGCCGAACATAACCTAAATCTTCAGTTGTGGTACATACATTTCTCATTCGTCATGCATACGTATGCATTCATATTATTTACCAATATTAAAAATTAATAAAATTATAGGCAGGTAAACGGTTTTTTCCTAGCACTCGTCCATTGAACCATTCGCTTCCTAAAATTCGACGAATTTATTTTTAGAGCACTAATCCTCGGATTGGATGTCTGTCTTGTTTTATGTGGTTGCTCGATTTTGTCCAATAATTTTAAAAATTTCATTAAATTTCTTATTTCGATTGACATTTTCGTTCGACGCCACCATTTTTTAATGCCAAAACGAAATATGTTTACCTCACTCAATACGAATGCAAAGTTAATACTGAAAGTGTCGATAGACGTGCCTAGGTATTTATATAAAAAAGATAACGGTACTTTGCAATAATTCGAGAATAAATAGAAACGTGTGCAACGGTATGTAGACTTTCGTGATATAAATTTTCTGAATTTTTTATTTTTTTTTTGTTCAATAAAAATTTTCTTTGTTTAAATATATTATTTAATTAATATTACAATATTTAGATCGTTTCATTTATCTCGATTTTGCAAATTTTAGTGGTGTATGTATACTTTTGTGACTGACTGTATAACTGTTAGTGCCGTGATGCTTAAAATTTTGAATTTTTTTAAAATTTGTCTGACTCGTGAAAAATCTCATTCGCAATGTTATGGAATATTTAAATATTTGTCAGCGAATCCAACGCTTATCATTGGAATCACAAATAATAATGTGGGTAGGTCTGTTTAACAGATAAAATACACTGTTAAAGATTGAATTCACACCTGTGTAAATTAAGAACTTCGTACCTTTAAAAAAATTATGCTTATTATTTTGAAAGGGGAGGTAATTAATGGGATGTGAGTAAAAGAGATGGAAAAATAAATTGTTTACTCGTCATGTGTTCCTTATTAGTAACCCCTTATATCAAAAAAACAATTAACTTATGTTAAAGTTCGAATCCAACCTTTATTTGAACTCGCACCCTTTTCGAAGTTTTATTTCCTAAATTAAATATTAAATTCGAATTAAGCGTGCGTTTGTATCGGAAAATTGAAAGCTATAAAAATTTATTTCCTTAATATTGAGACATGCTAAGATAATTATGTTCGCAGTAAAAAATCGTCGTACATCTTTAAGCAACAGGATGAATTAATTAATCCCAATTCATTAATCAACAACCAGACAGGATTTGGTTTTATGTTTACACAAATACAACATAATTTTAAATGTATGTAATAAAGCAAACAACATAATTAATAAAAATTTGGTTGCCTGCCAATTTATAGGATATTGTGCGCCAATCCAAAATATTTCCGTGTCATATAAAAATAAATTATGTATATCCGGCTGCAAGATTTTTTTCAAATGTGGGTTGATAAAATAAATTTTTATCTTAAATCATTTTTCAATTTTTTTTTTCGAAAATTGATCTAATATTTTTCTTTTTGTTCGAATAAATATATCAAAAATTTATTAACTTTAAGAATGAGAGAAAAAAATAACATCTGTGAATTCATTTCAATCATCTTAAATTATAAATTATTTAGTTTTTTTTTTTGTTTAATTTAATTCTGGTACAATTGTACATATTGTTTATTTCAGAAGATAATAAAAAATACTAAGACGTTAATATACTTTGCGTATATTATAGCGGCGCCCAGAAATCTAATGTAATGCGTGTAGAGGTTAGGTCGCCACCATGACTAGTTGAATTACTGAATTTCGTTTAGTTCGATACTTATACAAATATATATATTTTTGGGGTTCAACTGTATACGCTCGAAAAGTGTGTATAGAAAAAATTTGAAGTTGACACATTAGATAATTTGTAATCAATCGAATTCTTTATTTTAGGTTATATTATGTGTATATATACAATAGAGATGTCGGCAGAAAATACATACATATATAGGTTTCTAACAACAAAGTGTCAAAATTATTAAATTGGATGCGACAGTTTTTCAATACAAACCCCTTTTCTGTATATATATATAGAACGTATTTATAGAATGACGAATTTGATATTTTGTCATGTATGTCGTTTGATATGATGATTTTCACACAAATGCTTAATCATTTCAATCAACTCAGCATTGTTTTTACGAGATGAATATACATGAATGAAATTTATATATAGAGACGAATGATATACAGAGGAACACATGTTTTCGAGAGCAAACATCTATTTGGCCTTTGGTCATCGCGCACAAGTGTCTTTTATACGCATACATTACATACCACAAACATTACTTCCTCTAATTAATTAATACTTAATGAATTCTATAAAAATAGTTTTATTAGATGACACGACCCCCTTAATGCGATAAGCCATAAGCAAATTTTGTATTCTATTTCTATTTATCCAAATTAAAATTCTTTGATTTCAATTCAAATTATTAACATTATGTGAAAGCCATCACGCACATGCTAACTTAATTCGTTGTGGCAACCACATGTTGAATCCATTTTAACCCTTTATTTTCGTTTTTATTATGTATATGTATGTGTCGTATAATACTCTAATTGACGTGAACTCAGTCATTGCGTTATGAAATGAATAACAACAGATCGGCATCGAAGAAACACTTGTTTTTGGTGTCCACATTGATCGCGATTGTCTTTAATTTATAATTTATTAGTTCTAAAACGGAAAATATTTAGAATTTTTATTTATATATCCATATTTTATTAAATGATAGATAATATTTCTCAGTGTATTAAATTTCGATGGAAAAACTATAGCGGTTTTATGCGATGATGCTTAAGATGATGATGAAAAGAAGATATTTTATATTGTTATGAATAAAAAATATTTTCGTATTTGGTAGCATAAAGGAATTTTAATTTTTAGCATCCGGTTTTTACATGTGGATCAAAAACATGAAATCAAGTACCATTACACCTGTTGAAAAGAATAACCGTTCTTCTTAGTACAATATATTAGTTGTCAGTTTAGCAAACTTTAATATATTTAAGGAGTACAAAACTGTCTTATGACTTTTAATCTTTTCACAAAAACGTTAATACCCATCAGTGTACTTATCACTCATAAAAGGTGGACAAAACTGATTTTTGGTGGACAAAGATACCTTGATTTTTTTAATTTGCATTTATTGGAGGAAACTTTTATGAGAGGGAACTATGGTAACTTATTAATCTTACTCTAAACGTTCCTAGTTGCCTAAGAATTCCTGAGACAATTGTCTACGTTTTTTCTCAGGAATTCTTAGGCAACTAGGGACGTTTAGAGTAAGCTTAATCAAAGTTCTGAGTCCGCGTGCCAATAATGTAGTGATGTGACCAACGAGTTGCCCGATCCATAAAATTGTGGTGTCGCTTATCGTGATATGTTTGCGCAACCAATATCAATTTTGCTCAAAATTTTCGATTAGTATTCTTTTGATAGTGTCGTATTTATCATTTGCCGAAGGGTCGTGCAGAATGTGAATAAGATAAACAAATCGGTTTATACAACATTCGCTTAATACAACTGGAAGCTTATTTTCTGGTTGTTCAAGATTCGAATGAAACCATTCCTTCTTTGACGCACTAAGGAAGTACACCGATACATATTCGCGCCTCCAATTTTCAAATTACATAGGATTACGGGCGAGTGATCACGGCGTAATATTTATTAACGCGTACTCCAATTGCTGCCATATGAAGCTGTCTTGGCAATTTCAACAATGTATTGTATTTTGATCCTTCGAAATTTAGATGATGTGCTCTAATATTTTGCTAGTTGTATCCAGCTTAATTTTTTTTCCTTTCGCCAACAGAACTGACACTGGGTCTACCATCGTTCTGAGGATATCTCCTCTCTCAGGCATGTGTTCTAAATTTCTATGGACTTTTCATATCTTTGCTCATAAGGCAGCATTTAGTACAATATTTGGAATATTATCAGATCTAGATGCTTCGGCATTCCTACATTTCTGGCATGTACCACTCAAAAGTGAGCGTTCTTTTTTGGATACCGAGGAACTTCTTCAGGCGAGGTATAACTGCAATGGCTGAAATCCCATCTGTTGGGACTAAGGATGTTGCCTGGATGACAACGACTATCTAGTAGTTTTCCCATAGTTGCATTCATCATCTTTGCCGCTATCACATCAGCAGTCCCCTTGGTACTGACCACCTGCAGTCCACATTCCCTTGCCAGTTCTATTAAGCTAGGTCGAAACAACCACGGATTTTTTAGATCCCAATTCACCAGTCAACGTCGACAATTACGACTTATGATTCAAGCTAGTAGTGATCGAATATACATATTATGGAATTCTGCTTCCGGAAATTTTAGATAATTTCAATTATTATTTATTCCTATGAAATATTTTCCAAGGTACTGATAGTGTACTAGTAAATTACTGACTAAACTAAATTACCTGTAGTTTGGACTAGTAGTTGATAGTTTGTCGCGTAAAACGAACTGTGCCTAATATTTAATCCTAAATTGCGTAAATGGTTAATTATCTATCTACCATCGCTAATAAGTATAGTTCAACAATTGATAAATCTCAAATTACGCCATCTATTAATAACTGGTACGAACTAACATTAAATTAATTTAGACCGTAATTTTCTCAAACAAATATTATTAGGCATACAGTATTGAGTGAATTTCAGACTAATCCCATATTTTGCTATGCATAGTCGCGTAACATAAAAAATACAAGTTCGTTTTAAAACCATACTTAAGTATATTCACAGCGCCATCTCTTTAAAATGGTAAAGAAATTTGAAAAAAATATATTTTCCTGACATCTATTGACATTTGGCCAAACTAAAAAATATATGAAGTAGATTAAACTATAAATATTTTGTTCACTGAAGTGGCCAACAGTTCTTTCATTTATTATTTTATTTAACAATAAAGTAAAATGTCAAACCTTTTATGGAAAAACATAAAAGTAAAACGCATAAGTTACACTTATTATTTAAATAGCATTTTTAAATCGCAAATTTTAAGTGCTTGTAAATATACTTTTGATGTTCAAAGCAGCTGGAATCTATTTCTCTATCAATTTAAATGAAATCGAAGGTTCAGTATCTGGAAATAGTCTTAAAATGGTGTTAGAACTATATCTGTGTAGTATTTAGTTAGTTATCCAATAAATTGTCCATACTCAAATCTACGACTTGGATAATAATTGGGACGTTTATTATTGGCCCTTCGAGCAGGATTTCCGGTACGCACAATCGAACTAGTTTACAGAAGTGTAAGCTATACTCCAACAACAATGTCGATATAACAGAGCTTTCGAGTCCCGACTCACGGCACGCGCTTCTGAACGATTCAAGTAATCAGTAAACTAATATGACTTTTAGAAAACTAATATGATTAGTAAAACTAATTACAAAATGGGTTGCGAAGCCAGGAAAACGAGGGAATACGCTTAACCTATGCAAAAAATTAGTGCACATCGATTCGATATGAGATGAATTCATCGACGCAGATTTAAGCATCAGTCAGTCGTTATGGGTGTTGTCAACAACAAACATCGATTTCGATACAAGCAGCACTGACACCTCAAACAACAACAATTAGGTTGGGAGCGATTCCGATAGATCTATGAGTAAAAGCACTCTCTCACTAGTGGTGATCCTTTAAAATGGGCATCGTTTCACGATCTATTCAAACAGATAATCGGATGAAAACGAAAATATAAGTGACACCATCAAGATGCACCAGTTAATGGTCCAATGGTATAGGGGAGTGCGGGTAGACTGGTGAAAATTATAAGGACGCATGGAAACTGTTAGTAAATCGATACCAAAATAAGAGGCAGCTGACATCTAATCAAATTAACGCGATTCTGAGCTATCCAGCAATGAACCTAAAATGAGTGAAATGTCAACAGTAGAAGAATTTCTCAGTTTCCTAAAACGCCGATTCCAGGCCTTACAGTCAATGAAATAAAAAATCCGTGTTTGTAAGAGCAACGCTGTAACCCGCAAAAGTAAAAATGGGTCACGCACAAACTTCATTAGAGTGATCTAAATTCATTGCCCAACATCTTCTTTGCAACATGTGCTTCAAGAACAAACACTATCCTTGTCCCTATTCGATACGATGTTCAGTGTGTAAGCGAGCCCACAATACGCTGTTGCATTCCAATAATCAGCCACAAAGCACGATCCCCAACACAAGAATTACAGATATTACAAAATTTGAGGAAGTTGAAAGGTATAAAACAACAACGATCGAATTTAATGAACCAACCCGAGTAACAACCCCAGGTACTGAGAAACAGCAATCAATCCTGCTACGATTGTTATTAAATCCCGGCTTACTAATATCATTTATCACCGAAGATGTATCCAAGCTAACCAAACAATGAACGAAGTGAACACACGTCCAGATTTAGTTTAGTGGCTTAAACGATAGCGAGACCGCAACGCTACAAAATTAGTCACTTTTCATGTAGGAGAATAGCTTTCTGAGTAAATCGGTCTCTACTATCCTCAACTCATAGAAGCTGTCGATTCAGATTTAGAGCTTTCGAGTCTATCGTATACTATGACGATGCTGTAAAACTTTAGGATTGCTTTGGAACCCTGTCACAATTACCTTTGAGTTCAAGGCGAACCTCAACAATAAAAATGGGATTATGACCAAAAGAAAAATGTCATCTGACTCATCCAAGGTATTCGATCTATAAGAATGGCTATCTACAACCTTTTTACAAGCCAAAATCTTAATGCTAACTCTTTGGTTCTCCGGCACCACCTGGGATGAGAAGCTGCCAGAAGACATCGAAAATAAATTTCGCCAATATTATGTCTCTCTTTCCAAGCAATGTGAAGCTTCAGAAGTAGCGTACACAGCATTGATATATACGATAGACCTGCAAAAATAAAGCAAGATAGTTAACGTCATACCAAGTTAGCGTTACCAAGGCTAGAGTTATGCGGGCCAGTTTACTTGAATTTAATGAACAAGGTACAGCAAAACATGAAATTCCATAAAACGCCATCATACTTTTTGACGGATTTTATGATAGTCCTATAGGATGAGTGAAAACAACCCTCAAAAAATTTATAACATTTTATAGTTAACTGTTCCATCTCAATGGTTTTATTGTCCGACTGCATACGTGGAATGGTCCTCAATATGCCATTAAGACAGTAATTCAACTATAACAACAATGATATTAGAAGAAACGCCGGATCAACTGGAGCGGCAATAATTCATAAAAAAGCCAAAAAGGATAACTGTAATCAGTCAAAAAAAAAACCTACGGTAGAAGAATTAAAATATGTACTATAGCCAACTCTTGATCAAAATGGTACATAGATAGCACTTTAGAAACGAAATCTACGACCTTATTAACCAGGAAATACAGGAAACCTTCCAAGAACACGATTAATCCGGTCCGTGTTGTTTAAAACGGTATTGTTCGAGATTACAAAAAAGAAAAGCAAAAAAAGCTTACGTTTTATTTTTTATTTTTTGTTATGATATACAAAAAACGAAATAAAAGAGAATAACGAAAATCGTGTTGTTCGAAACCGTGCAATTTGAGAAAATGAGTATCCGTGCTCAGCGAAACCGTGTTCTTCAAATACCGTGTTCTTGGAGGGTTACCTGTATATGCAAATAATAGTAAGATTAAATCATTGTCTGCTTTTCTACATGATAATGTCTTGCGCGATGGTGGTCGAGGCGTCTCTAGTGAGAGGAGTACGAATAAAAAGACCAATTCGCGAACTTTCGTAACTAACTTCGAGCAACGACATTGGGGCGACATAAGTTCTATATACTACACTACATGAATCATTTAAATAATAGTCACAAAGCTTCAGTTTCTTCTCCGACTTCCAACCAGTTAAACCAAATGGGTGGAAGGCGGAGAAAAGACTGAAGCTTTATGATTTATTGATACTCCAGCTAAATGAACAAGTACAGGAAATTACATCACAAATTCGCCAAACATACGCCTTAGCCATTCAGCAGCAGTCGTGGGAAGCTGACCAGGATTCAATGGACCAAACACTCATTAACCTGAAAATAACATGATTATTTAACTTCGGAAATAAGGCGACCAGTAAAATAAAATAATAACTCGTTGTTTTAAACGAGGTCATTTGAAAGGTTTGATGGTTTTTGAGTTGGATACTCTTTTGGTTCCCCTTTCCACTTCATGACAATCCGAACATATTTTTGTAATCGCGCCAAAATGTCCGTCATCGGCGTACTTATACGGTACGTTATGGTTAAAGCAGTTTTTATCCTTATGTGACCATGGTACCGGTACAATGACATCAGAATCAACTCGTGAGCGCTTTTTGTTAGATGCTAACCAAACGTCACACTCTTCAGTTGTTTTACAAGACCGAGATACTCTTATTTTTTTAAACATATTTTGAGCAAAATGAAAGGTTACGTCTGTTTCTCGAAGGCATATTTTTAACTTTTGACATTATGACAGGCAAAATAAATAATGAAAACCGCTAAAAGTAGACAATTTAGATAAATATTAATAAATAGTATGAAGAAAACTAAAAAAAAAATTAAAACCCAAATGAAAAACTTTAATAACTTGATATTAAATCGGAATATCGTGATAATTTATTTTAGATAAAGCATTATTTTATTTATATAAAAGAATAACATTTCATTCTAGCGAATTATTTCATTGAAGTAAGTCCGAAGGGTGTATATATATTTTAAAACTTAGAAAACCATCAACACATTGGAAGTACAAAAATTAAAATAATGTTCGAAGTAAGTTTGCTTTTACACTTAAGAATGTTAATAAAATAAAAAGTGTAGGTACATGGGGTGACGGTCTCTTTATCGTATACAATTTATCGTGTTTCAATTTAACGTGAACATTTAATCGTAGAACAATTTATCGTGGACACAATTTACCGTGGACACAATTTATCGTGGGACAATTTATCGTAGAACAGTTTTTCGTGGACAATTTATCGTAGAACGGTTTTATGCGTGGTATCAAAAAATTAATGGGATTCTTTAATGATTTTTGGAAGAAGTTCTGGAATATTGCCATGTGGGACGGAACTCGGTAGTTTCTTAACCGATTAAAAAAGGAATTGGGTATGTTGGATGGAAATGGGGTTATTGAATGATTTTTGGAAGAAGTTCTGGAATATTGCCATGTGGGACGGAACTCGGTAGTTTCTTAACTGATTATGATGGGATTTGGTATGTTGGATGGAAATGGGATTATTGAATGATTTTTGGAAGAAGTTCTGGAATATGGCCATGTGAGACGGAACTCAGTAGTTTCTTAACCGGTTTAAGATCCCGGCTCCTACGACCCCCCCCCCCCCCCGAAATTAAAATCTAAAGAGCCCCTCAAGGCTATGGGGAGGAGCGTAGGTGTCATAAATAGATTCTATATAATCCGCTCCTACGTGCGGCACGCAGTGCGACATGTTTGAAGATTCCGGCTCCTACGCCCCCCGAAATTAAAATCTAAAGAGCCCCGTAGGACTACGGGGAGGAGCGTAGGTGTCATTAATAAATTCTATATAATCAGCTCCTACGTGCGGCACGCGGTGCGACTCCCACTCTCAATTTAATATATTCATAAAAAAATATTAAATTTCATTTATTTTTAAATTAAAAATTAAATTAAATTTTTTTAGCACGTCTTAACGTATTTTTTAAAATTTTAGTTCGTTTTTATTTCAATAGATGGCGCTAGGTCCAAAATGCTAAGCAAAGACACATTTTTAGTTATAAACACTTCCGCTCTTGGTCAAAGTGGCGCTACCGTCGCTCAGACTGTCAAAAATGTAGATTGCGATACTAAAGCTGTTCCAAACTGTTATACGATAAATTGTCCACGATAAACTGTTATACGATAAATTGCCCACGAAAAACTGTTCTACGATAAATTGTTCCACGATAAATTGATTCCACGATAAATTGTTTCCACGATAAATTGTTCTACGATAAATTGTTCTACGATAAATTGCTCACGATAAATTGTTCACGATAAACTGACAGTAAATCAGGTATATGTATTATAGGATAAAAATAAATAAGTTTTCCGGATAAAAAAGAATTGACATAACATACTTTTTTTTCTCTATTTCTACTAGATGGATGGCCAATATTTTGCTACCTTGGCTCCCAGCGAACCATGCAATAAACTTAGTTTTATGTTTTTCTTTGTTTTTTTATAATTTGGTCATTATAACAAAAAACTCGCTCCTCTCCAGGCTGGTAAAATGGAGGAAACACTGCAGTGATCGATAATGTTGACGGTGTTTTAAGAGAGCGCAATTCTCACCCAATTTGACCACCATATATAAAATCAACAAATTGAGTTTTGTCATTAATGCCATTTATGGTTTTATATATTCATATTTTATAACCGCTATCAAATTTCTTAATTTATTAACTTTATCTTGATAAGAAAATAATAAATTTCATGTGTACACAAATCTATGCGTTGAAAGTAACAAATTCCCAGAATAATTTGTTGAAAAATATTTGTTCTTTTTTTAAGAAAGTAGGTTTGTTCATTTGTTTTATACAAATTGTTCTTCTGCAAATTGCTTTTAAGTAAATTGTTTTCTATGCATTTTATTTCTGTTATGTATATTATTTTAGAAATAAAAAGGTTTAGGGATATTAAATTATTTTCAGTTTACCAAACAAAACCTTGTTACCAACGTTTACATAATAGTTAATTTTTAATTTTTATTCATTTCAGGTAAGGATACGTAACTACAGCAACGATTTAACAAGAACATCAAGGACATAAATTTTTACCGTGGTGAATATCATCATACTTATATGCTATAAATACTTTTTAAGGGCAAATATAACGTTAAAAATTATATTTTAAACAACTCCATAAAGACTTATGACACAACCTTATCTTTTCTAGTTCTCGTTATAAAATAAAAATTCCAATTAAAAATTAGATGAATAATTTTTCCCATGCTGGAAATCTTTTTTATGATATATACTCGTAGTATATTGTTACACTACACATAACCCGCACTATACATATATACATTCACTTTCTTATTGCATTTGGGAGCTATTAATTACCCAAAGTCGTAATAATCATAACATAAAGTAAAAATGTGTTTTCCCTAAAAATTTCGGTGTCCCCAAAAACATCGAAAAAAAAGAGATTTGTTTTTTTTGTGTATTTATTATGTCCCCATTAATTTCTATTTTCTTTTCTAATCCGAACCAAAAAAAAAAAAAAAAAAACTCCCAACAATTTTTTTTTTGGTTGGTAATCCACCACAACCATGACATTAAGACGAGAAAAACATAACAACTGTAATAATAATAATTCTAAAATATTACAACAAATCTTTGTGGATACTTTCCCCATTTTTCAACCCTCTGAATTATTGAGGTGGATTACTTAAGTTAATAAATTTTAAAAAGTTTTGTTGGTTGGTTCTATATATAAAAGCGCTTACAATTATGAATAAATTATTAATTGGGTGGCGTATTGCGGGTGATCGAATGCTACTCGTGTTACGGAAACTGGCATAATTACAAAACAAACTAAATTCCAGAAATCAGTGAATCAATTGTTTTTTACTTTCCGTACTCTTCTTTTACTTTACCGCTAAACGAAAAATCTTCATAGAAAGTAATATCGTTACCCTGATCCATTTTTCTACATTTGAGTATAAAAAAAATAATAAATGAAATTTATTTCCATGTTTGTTGCAAATTTAATTAAAGTTGGAAATAACACAAAAAAAAAATTGGAAACCGGGAAATAAAATTTTCACAAGAAAAATGTAATTTTCTTTCCATTGTTCTTAGAATTTATGGTAGCCGAGAATGAAATGAAAAATTGAGTTTTTCCAATTTTAAAAACACCATTTAAATAATAAGATTTTTTTTTTGTTACTTTGGTTTGATACCAATCGATCCGGTTTACGTAAACACGTAGTGTTAAACCATTTTGGTAGCAATCGGCAGCAAATAGGTCGGGACACATCAAATTTACATTCAAACACGGTAGTAGATTAAAAGGTTACGTAAACTTTGTTGTATATTGGCTTGATGCCAAAATTAATTATTTTATTTCTCTATTCAACAGATTCATTTATCTTCGTCTTAAGAATATTCTATAGATTCTTCTTTATAACAAAGATTTTGTTTGTTTTGCCCTCTTTAGGAAAATATTTGGATTTCTTTTTTGCGTGACCAACATTCAAATTAAGATTAGATATTTTGGTACAAAATAGAACTCACACAAATGAAGAAACTAATGTCCAAAATCTACGTGATATTTTTGGAATTTGAACAGAAAAAATCCCTCTGAATATGGGCGGCAGCTTGGGTGTGTGGCATGTTTTCCTTATACGTAAACAAAAAATCTGTAATATCCCAAAATTAAGACTATGGTCTTTTTTTATTATTGTTTAGTTTGTTTTTAAAAGGATATTGATTTTGTTTTTTTTTTGTTTTCTTGTAATTATAAAGTTGGAAAATTGTTGCCCGAAATACAAAAGATAAATTGGGATTTGCTTTGTTTCTGATTTGATTAATTGGATTGTTTTTACAGCTTTAATATAAAATTTCATGCTAATTTGAAAACGGTTTGGTAAGGGGTGTTTTGTGCCACAAGGAAACATCTAACCTTTATTTAAAATCTAACGTAAATTTTGATAATACGCCTAGTGATTTTTCTTTGTCATGTACGTATGTATCAGCCTTTACAATAATTGGGAGACCAACCGAATTTTACGATTTCTACTTAGGCTCGTCTTGATATAGCTCTTCTTCGAAGAACATTATACATTTCCACTAAGAGGAATGATTATTTCGAATTAGTCAACTGTGGTATTTATTCCTGTCATTTTGGCGAGTTTCATGACGATCCATTTTGATGTACTTTATCGATTAAATGATTCGAAATTTAAATTTTGCAGTTAGGAGCGTATAAGACATTAGGGTTCTTCAAAACTTTTCGAACTAAGCACAACCGCGAACTCTGTTAACGCTTCAATAGCTTAGACGGTTCGTAGTCAACCGATTTGCATTCTATTACAGCGACCTTCAGCCAAAATCTTGAATTACGAATCCTTTTCGATTCATACAATTTTACTTCCTTTACTGGCATCAGAATAGTTTAAATTCTACCTAGGATTAGAATTGTAATCGGCAATTTTTGTTTTGCAAGATCTGTATGTAAATACCGGACTCATAACCTCATCATACATACCCCCAAATTCGATCGTTAAGGTCTAATGTGTGTCTGGAACCGATTTTTCTGGCTAAATTTCCAACTAACTAAATTGATTGTTAGCTTAAACCATTCATTCATAGATGGCACTAAACCAACCCCGTGATGTTTTATTAAAACCTGCTAAATAATTCAAAATTTATTAATCTCCTAAGTATTTCTAGTTGTCTAACCTGAACTACGTTTTCAGTTTAACACTGAATATATGGCATTTTTCGGTTTATGAATCTTAGCGACATCTATCAATAACTAGTATGAACTAACTTTAGTTAGTTAAAAAATTGGCATAGCCAGAGCAGTGGCCATCTGGCAAAATCTTAAAATTGCTTTTTATAGAAAAAAATATCGTAAAAATCAAAATTTTAACCTCATAACCTTTAATTAAACCCAGTGCAAGTCTATAATCCTCCTAAAATGACCAACCATTTTATTTATATAACAAAATCAAAGTTTCTCTCATGGCTAAACCATTGTATCGGTATCCATTAGGCAAAATCGTAAATTTCAAACTCCGTATGTCGATGAATCATTGATTTGATTTAATCTGACAAAATTTCGATTTACAAAAAACAAATTAAATTTAATCAGAACTATCTCAAACAAAATTGAAATATTACGTAGAATGGTGATCCATCAATTTAGCTTAGCTAACCTGCAACTTTGGAACCATTTACTCAAGTTTGAGCATACAGCTGGTGCTGGCCACTTGGTCAGCAATCACTTAATTACGCACAATCCCAAAACATCATTCGCTATTTCCGGCCCAGGAAGGTTTTGGAAGTTATAGACTATTTTCGTGTAAATTTATATGGGGCCATATCCAAGCCGGAAGATTGTGCCAATCCTAACACACGGCTGGCACTTGGGAGCTCACCATAGGTTGTCCCTATCATTTCCAACTCGAAACAGAAAGAATCATTTCCGGCCGAAGAAGTTCTTAAGAGATCCAAATTTTTATTTTTAATTTTTATTAATTTAACTTAACCTAAGATTTTGGAACTTGGCCATTTCCCCAAATTTGAATATACGGCTGGTGCTGGCCACTTGGTCAGTAATTATTTAATTACGTAATATCCCAAAACATTTGCTATTTCCGGCCCAGGTAGGTTTTGGAAGTTATAGACGATTTTCATGTAAATTTATAAGCGGCCATATTGAAGCTGAAATATTGTGCCAATCCTAACATACGGCTGGCACTGGGGAGCTCTCCATAGTTTGCGCTTATTATTACCAACCCAAAACATAAAGAACCATTTCCGGCCTAAGAAGTTCTTATGAGATAAAATTTTTATTTAACTCAACCTAAGATTTTGGAACTTGGCCATTTCCTTATATTTGAACATAGGGCTGGTGCTGGCCACTTGGTCAGCAATTACTTCTTTACGTACCGTCCCAAAACATCATTCGCTATTTCCGGCCCAGGAAGATTTTGGAAGTTATAGATGATTTTCATGTAAATTTATATGGAGCCATATCGAAGCTGGAAGATTGTGCCGATCCTAACATACGATTGACACTGAGGAGCTCACCATAGTTTGCCCTTATCATTACCAACTGTGTAAATATTAATAAAAAAAATCCTGGGATGAAAAACCGGGCTAACTTTACATTCTTGCTCTTTTGAAGTAATTCTTAAATATTGCAAAAATTTTATAAATGTGATTGAAAAGAGATTAAGGAGTATATAAAAAACTAGAGCCATCATTACTATCTGGTCATATATATTTTAACAGATAATCAATACGAGAAATACACAAAATGTTCAAATTTATCTGATTTCCAGTGTCTTGATACAATATGTATAAGATTAAGGTGATCAACCCAATACATTTTTTTTTGTTCACGTTGCTATGTCGTTTCCGTTTCTAATCATGATTGCGATCATAGCAATTATCCCATATTCATCCCAAACCGAAACATTATAATAATCGTAGACAAAACAACTCTACGTATATATGTGCATAGTATAGCACACAACATAGTTATATACGGAATAATAACAATAACAACAAAACGAGAAAAACTAAAACTTTTCCATGTTACAAGATTATTGTATTGCCCCACTGGGTGTTATTGTTTTACCATTTTTGTTGTATTTGTTTTGTGTTACAGTAGACTTCTTAAACGAATTTATTTCTTATAGGAGTAAAAAATATTTATGATAATTGTAAGCAGCGCGTCGTACTCCATAACAAAAATTCTGACTTTTCAAAACATTACAAAAATAACATTAACAGAAAACAGTGCCGAATAAAACACATTAGGGCACAAATAATTTTTTTTTGTGAATTCGAGATAAAATTAAGTTACAAGAAAATGCTTTTTGTATATGTTGATGTACATAGTTTTAATGTTAAGAGTTAACCCCATTTTTAACATTTTTGTTATGATGATTACGGTGGTATCCTAAAAATGTGATGGAGACGAAAAAATTATGTTAATGTTTATAATTAAATTTATAATCGTGAACACGGTAACGTAAATCAATGTCATATTTGAATAATATTTTACAGTCATACGCAACACAAATGAATAAAATATATAATGACTAGGAGGTGCCTGCGTTATAAAATTACGAGCATTAATTAAAAATAAAATTTCATTTTAATTTTTTAATCGACAAATAATCTAATGCATCCAAGGTTAAATTTCTATGGATGACGTCATATTCCTTGCATATTTCTAATCTAATCTATAATTAAAATTGCTTTGAAATTAATTTTTAAGAATGTTCATGTAACTGTTGGTGAAATTTGCCCACCCAATAATATATAAGTTTTTCTATCTAAAGGTGGATAATTTTGAAATATAACTCATTCATTTCAATTGATAATTAATAATGATTAATGAAATAATTTAACCCAAACATTTAATACCAATTTTAATATTCCGTACATTTATTACAAAAAAGAGTGGACAAACTCATTATTGGGTGGATAAAATGTATAAACACGTGATCAATTATTGGCCTTAACTCATTTATTTAAATCGATAAATAATAACGGTTAACGAACATTAGTATAAGTTAACTCAAAAGATAGGTAAAATTTTAATAACCTTTATGCTAAATTAATTATTGGGTGAGCAAAATTAAACAACAGTTAGACAAAATTAATTTATTATTACTTAATATTAAAATTTTATTTTTCTGTACATAGCCTAATGGAGTTTGGTAAGAGTAATAAATGAGTGGGCAAAATTCATTAATACGTGGACAATTGAAACTCGTATCTCATTTAGTTATATTGGCAAATAATAGTAATTTACGAATAATCTTATAATTAAACTCAAAAGAAAGTAAAAAATTTAATATTCAGTACATTTATTTAAGAGGTGGGAAACATTTATTATGCGGTGAGCAAAACTCACAATCAGGTGACCATGATATAAAAATTATGCTTTTAATTCATGTAATTCAAGTAAATATTTTAATGCTCCATTTATAGTTTTTTAAGATGTATTCGGTACATTTGCGAAAAAGGACACAATTCAATTAATGAAATTGATAATTAATATTACTTTACGAACAAAAATATATTTTAACTCAATCATATAAGCGAAAGTTTTAATATTCCGTACACAGCACAGTTTTGCCCACAACTAATTATCTGAATGAGCAAAATTCATAATCAGAAAGACAAATTTTAACCATAAAACATTTATATATTTAAATTGACAAACAATAGTGATTTAAGATCTTTCTTATACTTCTCAAGAGCTTACGTACAAATTTTAATTTTCTGTGTGGTGGTCAAAACCAATTACCGAGTGGACAAAATTCATGAACATGTAAAAAATTGTAAAACCTAAATCAAATATTTAAATGGGCATTTAAGAGTGCTTTACAAAAATCCTTAGTAATTTAAATTCAGTTGTGCGGGTTCTGGCGTAATTTTCACTCATATACTGCCAAACAAATATACTGATCATCACATCGAACAACCAAGACAAACCGATTACGTAGAGCGGTTGCTATACACAAACTGATAAACCTCAAAGTGGACGGAATAAATAAAATGGCATCAGATTTACTCCAGTGACAAAGCATTTATAACTGCATAGAAGGGTAGGTATAGAGGGATTTGTAGGTCGATTGGATGCATACAAAGTTTGTACGATTAAAACGGGATTTCAATGTGAATTGTAGGAGGTTCTGGTTTGAATGATTAGAAGCTCTCGAATGTAAGTTTGCCGATTTGGTTCTGGAAAATGTCTAATTAAGTTAAACTTGCAAGACACCCAGTTTACTCTCTCTCTCTCTCTCTCTCTTTCTCAGAGAGAAAAACAGTTTGCTCTGACGAAAATTTGCCATGAAGCATGGGATTGTTTGATGAACATAATAAAGTTGAATGGAACTATACTATTGTTCAACTGATTGGGATAAAACTGAATTTGCATGATGGAAATAGAACTCTAATATAAGATACGGTTCAAGAAAGTGACCTATTTGGAAAAAGCATAGTAATTTCTGATGAAATTTTGACAAGACGCTGTTTGTTTGATGAAAATGAGATTCCAATGCGAGATTCGGATGTAATTATAAAAAATGGCTAATTTGAATGGAAGTTAGACGTTTCTTCCATTAATCTCGTGACCCAGATACTGATCTTTAATCTCGATGTTCTTCCTGCTAGACGGAATGTCTATAAAAAATATATGAGATCAAAACTGTGACAAATAAAGAGAAATGAAAATAAAAATATAACAGGAGCTTAAGCTAGTGACGTTGGAGGAACAAATTTTTATGGTAGAAAACTGTCATAAACGCCTACAAACTTTCTTCGAATGATGCATTATATGTGGGAGGAGAACTTAGGAACAGACGAAGGCAATCTTAAATGAAACGAAGAGTGATTCAAAAGTTCCCCCCATAAATTTATCTCCTTCTACAAATCCCTTCACTCTCACTGGAATAAAAACCAGACGCGCAAAGTTGCATATGGGAAAATTATGAAGTAGGTGCGAAAAATTGAATTATGTGATTTTTTTAAAATATTTTTTGCAGAGACAAAAAATCGGGATGGACTAATATATCAAACAAACCATATTAAAAAAAAATGTTAACGGGGCATTTTACCAGACTAACTGAAGACAATCGACGCAGATGTAGACAAACTCGATTCCGCTGAGCCATATTTTAAAACTTCATGTCGAGTTCCATTCTAAATGGCAAAATTCCAAAACTTCAACCAAAATTCATGTTAAGAACACCTATCGAATGTGATCACAGTCAGTTAAGAAATAACCGAGTACAATCTGTACGTTCAAATTCGTCGTTCGCTGCAGATCTTCGTTTTCAGTTTCAATTAGTTAGATTCCTTTTATTTTGGTTATGAAATATGGCTGCAACAGATGATCATGCTTGATTTGAATTGATTAAGTATATCCACATAATCTTGTTGTAATTAATTGTCCAACCTGTAGACCCAAATGCCCCTTAGTTTTAGTATGGGTTAAATCTCATCAAGCAAATCTGGGATCTGATTAAGATCTGAAAGAGACTATGCTCCACAGCAAATTGTGCATTTAAACGTAATGTCATCGTAGGATTCCAGCACAGAAACTATAGAATATATGGAATCCCGCAATTCAATAAAACAAAATTTTCCCTGAAAACAAATCAATTTAAAATTAAACATTTATTACAATTACAAATTATACATTTCATTCAATAATACAAATAATTCATTAAAAATTTATTTACGTATTTATATGATAAAATAAATTTAAAAAACATAAAAAATTATGTTTGAAAATTTGCTCTCGAAAAACATAAGCTGTCGAGCAGTTTGTCGCTACACCGATTTTGAATTTATGAAACCGGCAGCTGAAAACGCCCTTTCACACTCCACACGTGTTGACTTTATTGTAAGTTATAACGGACGTCTCAGCAGCCAACCCGTAGAGTTCAATTAAGCTCGCAGAGGCCTCATGGTGGTTTTGCCGGCTAGATCTCAAGAAGAAATGCTTAGGTCGTGGGAATTTGAAGCTTGCGATGCTCTTGGCTTGTACCGTGTTTACAGAAAATTTATAAAAAAACGAAAACTAAATAAAAATAAAAACCGAATGCTCCGCCGAAATTTGTCGTACGAAACTTGAGGAATATGTTTATAAAGAAATATTAACCGGGTGTGTCCATCCGGTGACTACCGGATCTACCCGAGTGACAAGTACCCAGCCTAATGAAGAAACCTCTCCGAAAATATATTTGGCCTCGACTGGCCGCCAAAATAAGTAGGGCGTTGTCGCCGAACTGTAGAGATGAATAGCCTTAACTGGTCACCCTTCCAAATCCACTAAATCGGTAAATCGTTGAGTTGCGAATGGTCACGTTGCCGGCCACTCGTTACAACTGCGGTATTGTTCGATACCGTGATATCGCCGTAGTACTCGATACTATTGCTGTATTGGATTTTTATTTATTGAACCCAAGGTTAACAGCGTACTATAATCCCTTTTATCAAATTCAACTCTAGTGTTAAAAATCACCAGTTTTATGATCTGCGCCCCGTATTGTTCTTTATAGATAAAACCCACAATTAATTTTTCATCAATTTTCCCGACGATACACCAATTCGAAATACATACTTTTAGTTTTCCGATTTTTATTATTTCAGAAGAAAAAAAAAACCTTTAGGAATTTACAAAATCATTAAACCTAGTTTACAACCAAATCGGCTTAGCGTTTTAGATTCACTCAATATATTACACGATAATTAATTAACGACTATCTTTTTTTACAATCAAAAACGAGACTATTTTTTCCAAATTACAAACCAGACTCGCACCAAAACACGTGTAGAATGTTCTTTTTCGTTGTTGTTTGCTTTATTTCCGTGCGCGTCACGTTCGCACTCCACTTGTGTTTTACTAACACAATTGTGCGGATACGGCAAAAGTACCATGTCAAAAATTTATTTTTGTATGTGTTTTGCACCAACTTACATACTGTGGTGGACAGAAAATTAGGGACATGTTACAAATCATAACTAAAACTCTATATTCAATATTTCACTTTATCCCATTGATCTGACATCTGTTTTAAAAGAATTCTACTTTGCTCTAGTACTACAAAATATAATTAAAATGTATTTTATTTTTGATATATTTCGGGAATTCCCCTAGAATGTTGGAAACGTCAAACAAAAGTGGGCAAATAATTAGGGACACGTATTTTTTCTGTATTTTTTTTTAATTTTTAATATTTAAAAACTGTAATTTCTATTTAGTAACAAGATAATATTGTAGTTTATTAAAAATTCTCAAAAAAATAAAAATAAAATATCACGTTTAACGATAATGGGCCGTGGTGTGGATTGTTCACCGAATGAAATACGGATGATATTAAAATTGACAAGTCAAGGTAAATCATACCGTGAAATTGCTGCCATCGTTCAATGTTCGAAGAATCTTGTTGCCAATGCCATAAAAAGAAAAAAGTCGCACAATAAACGCGGTGTGAAGAGAAAACCGACGCCTCAGACGGATCGTCATATTTCCAAAATAGTGAAAAAAGATCCTTTTAAGACATCTCTTGACGTTAAAATGGAACTAAATTTAGAAATTAGTACGCGCACAATTCGAAGACGTCTAGCAGAGTGTAATCTGCATGGCAGATCAGCTCGAAAAGTTCCACTTCTTAGCAAAAAAAATATCGTCGATAGACTCCGATTTGCCAAAGACCATATTGATTGGAATGGTGACCGCGGGATCCAAAAATGGAGAAACATACTATGGAGCGACGAAACCAAAACTAACCTGTTTGGTTCTGATGGGAGACAGTATGTCTGTAGGCCAAAAAACTAAGAATTTCTTCCTCAGCACACAAGAAAAACGGTGAAACATGGCGGAGGACATATTAAAGTATGGGGATGCTTCTCTTACAATGGTGTTGGACCTTATACTGGATTAAAGAAATAATGGATCAGCACGTTTACGTAGATGATATACTTCAGAACGTCATGCACCCGTATGCTGAAGAAAACATGCCTTTAAGGTGGGTCTTCATGCAAGATAATGACCCTAAGCACACGTCTAGGAAGGCAAAACAGTATTTTGTTAGCAAAAATATCAATCTTTTATCTTGGCCAGCACAATCTCCTGATCTCAATCCAATTGAGCATCTGTGGAAGGACCTTAAAGTTGCCGTAGCCGGCAAAAAACAAAAAATAAGGAAGAACTGTGGAAAGCCATTAAGGAAGCTTGGGAGTCAATACCTATCCAACCATGTCAAAGGTGTTATGTTCAACGCCCCTTTGCTCACATTATCCACCGCATTTATAACTTTCTTTCCGGCATGCGGCTGCGTTGGTACGCAACAGTAAGGTTTCATACGGCAATACTTTTATGTTGGGCAAACAACAATTTTTTTTTGTTTTCTGTTGAGATAGAGGGGAAAATTGTAGATATAAAAAGGCGAAATTTGAGCTGCTCGAGGAGAAGAAAAATTGTTTTTGTTGAGATGAGACATTCAGTTTAGTTATACATATTGTGATCGAAGTTATAATTGTGATTTGAGTGCGAGAACACTAAAATAACAAAAATTATTATAATTAATTAATGCATATTTTTTTTTGAATCGGGTATGCAAATTGTTGATACGAAAAAGTGTTTTTTTTTTAAATCAAAATCATAAAGTATAGAATTAAATTCATGTATAACTAATAGGATAATTATGTTTATTGAGAATTTATTGTAATAATATTAATAATTATAATGATTATTATACTTAGAGATAGTGAAATTGTGCAAATTTTATCAATTTAAAATGGTGGACATTATGCCAAGTAAGTGACGGTGCAACTTTGGAAAAAAAAAAACAAAAAAAAACTGTTTAGTGAAATAACCTTGTGCGTAGTTCGATCGTAAAAATCATAAGACGCTATTTTGTCGATATAATTAATTTTTGGTTTCCTGTTATAATAAAATCTATAAGGTAATCTAAATTTACCGTAAAACGAAAAATACTACATAAGTAAATAAGTTTTAATAATAATCATTACAAATAAAATAATATAATAATAACTAATAATAATACTTGTGAAGTCGTACCCTGCTTGGATACGAAAATGCGCTAAAACGCCACTCTACGAATGCTTGAAACAAACGAATTTTTACGAATTTTGTTTCCAAATTCAAAAGTGAATTGTTTTAAAGTGGAATTAGCAAGCATAATACATACGAAAAATAATTTGTTATCAATTTATACAAAACAAAATATTATGCATTGCGTTAGTGCGTTTCACTCCGGCTGATGATTTGTGTAAATGGATACACTATAAACGGTATATACCTCAACATTTTCAACAATCAACTTCACGATGGATACTTCAATCAACAAACCATCAAGTATGTTTTTATTTATTTTGTAATTTTTTTTTTATATCTCGATTTCGCACAATTTGTTTTATGAATAATTTTCAATTTTTTTATTTATTCAAAATTAATATCTGTTGCTAATAACTTATGAAGAATTATTAATTCTTACTTAGACTTAAGGTTAATTTAGATATAGGAGATAGTAGGTTAGCTAGGGTTTATTGGGGCTTATTAGTTAAGAATTTTCTTTTCATTTATATTTTATGATTTACCTGATTTTGAAATACAAATTCATTTTAATAATTTTGTTAAATTTAAATATTTATGGGTTTTATATTCGATTTTTTTTTGTTAACGAATTAAATTTCAATTTGAGAATGAGGCAGTAATTTCGTAAGTGATATCAAGGAAGGTGCGGTTAGTGTGGCTCTATATTAGCTTTGTGACTTAGGTGAGTATTCTTTGTCTGCTTCTTTTTTTTATTAGTTCTTCACCCTTGTTCCCTAACTATTCCTATCATGCGGTCTATCAAGATTTTTTCACCCTCCAAGAACACCCACCCCATAGCTCTGAGCTCTAGCTGCGCTTAGCTGACCGCCTTAGAGGCTCTGGATTAATAATTATAAAAATTCGGTTACGGCAGATGTTATACGAGCTATGTTTCTGCATAGTCATCCACTCACAGTCTCAAAACCGTAACAAAGGTTAATAGATTCTATGCCACGACGATGCCAGGCAGTCATTAAAAATAAAGGACAGGCTACCAAATACTAATATTTATATTAGAAATTGGGAATGGAATTAGTTTTATTCGCTTGTAACTCTAGTGTTCCTAATTTTGTGTCCAGCCTTTTTTTGGATTTTTTAAGAAAAGTTGTTTATTTTTGAAATTATTTCTACTATCATACGAAGCGTCTACAAAATTAGTTGTAAACCAACCATTTGGTGTTAAATAAATTACTTGAGTTTTGTTACATTATTAATTTAATATTTTTTTTTGCTGTCCCTAATTTTCTGTCCACCACTGTATTTGTGTATTCCTTTCAAACTTATTTTCGTTCGAAAAAAACACTAACTATACACACAATTGTGTTAGTTTGAAGTACAACCAACACAATTGTGTGTATAGTTATAGTGTTTTTTTCGAACGAAAATAAGTTTGAAAGGAATACACAAATACAGTGGTGGACTGAAAATTAGGGACAGCAAAAAAAAAATATAAAATTAATAATGTAACAAAACTCAAATAATTTATTTATTTCCAAATAGTTGGTTTGTGTGAAATTTTTTTTCAGAAAAGCTATTACATGCTATGATTTTTTACTCACACATTTGTGTGGTTTGGACTTCAATTGGGCCATTTTTTTATTTTTTGGTTGAAAAAGGAATATAAAAGAGAGAACAACTTCGCTATTGCACACAAACACCTGGTGCACATTGGTCTCTCTCCAACACTTACACGACGCTCATTGACAGCAAAACAAAAATATTAATACTAATACTAAAAGTACCAAAAGCTCGAGAACAGGTGGCACTGTAGTTAAACAAAATACTCGATTCACCATAGAATGAATAAAAAGAATACACGTAAGGGAAATAATTGTTATGGTCATAGTGTCGTCGTAACAAAGTAAATAATTATAAACTTTTTGAAGGTGGTCACCTTTGGATCCTCAACCTTCAAATAAGCACATTTCCTTCTGTAATTTGTATACTGGGAAAACCCTTTTCCATAGCTAAATTCAGCTCTTCCTCTATTGAAATTTGCATTTCAATTTCATTGTCACTTCCTATATCAGCTTCATGGTCATTTTCTAGGTTTTCTTCACGATCTTCAATTTTATCTACCCTTTTTATAAGGTATATCATAAGTTTTCTATTTTGCACATTGTTATCGGGTACAAAAATATCAGGCATCATTGAAAATTTATTATGACCGATATGTAGATACAACAACAAGCTACTAAACTGTGATCTTCTCTGTTGTATACGGTGGCTCAAAGCAGAAAAAAGTTGATGACTGTTACTTTTTACGCTATTTGCCGTAGGCACTTGGCGAAACACACTTATACTTAATAAACACATTTTTATTAATCACTTGTTTTTGTTTCGCAGAATATTTTTCAAATAAAACTTTTTGAAAAATTTTAAACTTTTTGAAAAATATTCTGCGAAACAAAAACAAGTGATTAATAAAAATGTGTTTATTAAGTTGATGACTGTTGTCACGTTTTTGTTGTATTTTTGATATAATGAACTCCAATGCAATATCTGCGGTACTAAATTTGCGTATTGACTTCACAGTGCTTCCACTGTTGCTTTGATTGGAGCTAAAAGAGGAACAAGATCTGATATAATTGTGTATTGAGTTTCATTCAATTTTAGTGAATCATCGATTTTAAAGTCTAAAAACGTTTTTTGAAGGCATGTTTTCAACATATCAAATCGCTCAAGCATCAAAAATAAGGTGCTTCACCGGATTTTTCAATCCACTTTCAAATGTATTATCTTTCAAAATTGTATTTTTACATATTTTTGCAAACAATTTTCGTTCGAGTTGGAGATCTTTTAAAAAGCAAAACAATTTTTCGAACGTTTTTAATTATAGGAGCAATCATTTCATGACTTATATTTAGTTCAAATGTTGTTTCATTTTGCACTAAAAATCCATCTTCATCGTCATCATTATCATCTTCACTATTAAAATAAATTCCACTAGGATCAAAAATGTACTCGTCCTCATTATACTGTAAATTTTCTTCCTCAATTTCCCATGATTCTGACTGGGATAGAGCTAGAGGTGCTATAGAGAACCGAAATTATTGCTAATTGTATAGCATGGGCGAAGCATAATGGTTGAACTGTGGTCCCAAGTTCGGCCCGTCCGTAGTTGTACCAACAACATTACTTTCCAAATTTATTTGAAAATCGATTAGTCTCGTTTTTAAAAGAAAATTCATTTTTCAGCTGGCACAGATCCGACAACTCTCACTAATCCCAAGTTCCAAAAATATTTTGCAGCTTCATGAATATTCACATTCATGAAATATCGATTCCCTGGGACATTAAGCAGCGATGCGAACGCCGTCTAAACCTTGAAGTTTTGTGAGATCGAAGAATTACATAAAATAAGTTATCAGAATTGTGTAAGTTTTCTCGGCTCAGTTAAATCTGATCCAGATCTGGGTCAGATACTCGATCGTGTAGCTCTAGCAAGCAAGCAATTTATTAGCCGAAATCTTGGCTACTCAATCAATTTTACCAAGAAAATTTGAATTTGAAGCCGCAAATTTGGCTGTACAATCGCAAAAAAAATTACAAATTTTTTTTGCTAAATTTAATTTTAAATTCAAATTTTCTTAGTAAAATTGATTGAGCAGCCAGGATTTCAGCTAGCCAGTTGCTTGCTTGCTAGCCGATCAAGTATCTACCCCAAGATCCATTTCTAAATTAATTGTTGCCAATAAACTTAAAAACATTTCGTCCTTCAAACCGTCTAAATTTATATAAAATGGTTTGAATATTTTATTTGAGGTAAATAAAATAAAAACACGTACTTAACTATTATTGCTGCGTACTGCTAACAAAAATTCATTCCTACATTAAAAATTTATGTAGATGAAAAATCGTATTTCGGCAAATTTTCAACAATTTTTTCGGATTCTGCTAGCGACTTATATCTACGTTCGAGCATCGTCTATAGTTTTGCTAGATAGGATATTTCCAATTAAATTTTGTGAAATAAGATAATTTTTTAAGGGCCCAGTATTATTCTTTAAACAATAAATTTTTAAATTTTCAAGTACCTAACTCTATTTATAGAACACGATATAGCTACTGTACTCTAATATAAAATAATACGTGCCTGATCTTGTTTTATAACGGAAACAAAAATACGCTTCTCTTTGAAAAATGTACAAAAATTAAAAATCGCCTTTCGACAAATTTTCAACAATTTTTTGTGACAAATTTGTCAACTAATTTTATGTGATGAGAAAGACAAACAGAATGGGGATCACAAATTTTTGATACACGGGTAGTTTATTAAAATTTGTATAGAGTAATAAGCATCCTGGCGTATGTGTAATATATAAGTTTGCAATTTAATAATTTTTCGACTTCCACTACTTACTTCAAGATCCGCCATATATATCAATAACTAAAAGTACGTGTGTTTTGAAAAAGTATATAAAAATATTCTTCTAAATTTTCCTTATTATATTTTGATAGTTTTCCCAAGGCGTTCTGGCTTATATTTTCAATTTCTGACGTTTTCCCCAATCTTTTTTCAAGTCTATTAAATTTCAACTGTATTATACATTCCAAAGAACACGTCTGATGTAAATTCACATGGTGTAAATTATTATCCAGAGGTTTTGGCAGAGCGAACGTTATAAATTTAACGAAAAGTAAACATTCATGTATAACCTTAAGACTAAGACCAAATAAACATCCTTTTGGATTAAACATATATAAATAAAATAAATATTTTCACGAACAAAAAATTTATTTTTCTGCTATAATCTCGTTATAAATAAATCCTAAATATGTAAAGTGAACAAAAATTTTAATATTCGCCTCTAGCGCAAATTTTTAAAATTTATGAAATTGAAATATGTTGTACTTGTTAGAAAAAATTGCTGGGACCGGAAGAAGATGTATGCGGTTAAAGTTTTATATATATAGCTATATACCATTGAACCCAAGCGACAAGATCAAATTAAATTAATTGTTTGGAGTACTTATCCCATATCATGTAGCTGTAACATAATTTGATATATATATAAAGATGAGTCATCTTTAAAATTTGTATTCATCGTTTTTGTAACTCTTGAAAAATGCATAAAAAATCCTTTTTCTATTTTATCCAAATAAAATCTCCCTTATACCACCCCCCATCACGTGACTTTTACTTTATATAAATACCATGTATTGTTTTTACTCTAAATTGCTTGATAATATCAATGAAAATATTTTAGCTTGCATCATATAAGTTTATGTGCATATGTTACCATCATATATATAGTTTTTCTTCATACCAAGACCAATTTCACAAGCATACTGTGTACGCTTACATATATGTATAAATGATGACGATAAACTTTATTTTATGGTATATTCCTTATTTGACAGAAAACAAAATAAATGTATCCTGTTAAAATCGGAAACAAGAAATATCCACTTTAAGGACATTTTATATAAATTATACCCAGTGTATATTACAAAAATAATATAACAATAGATTTTTATTGGTTAACTATATACGAACACGTCACGGATCTGCAAAGAGATGGGGAAAATGTATAATAAGGAATGCGGGTGTACCACATATCATCACATAATTACTTATCCAGCTGCATCAAAATATTATATAGACCTATACAAGATAACAAAGGAATATATCCTTTCGACCCCCCGTTGTATATATATGTGTACAGTAGGTGCTATAACCGTACATGAGTAGTATTTATATAAAGCGGATATGGTTACAACGCCATTAATATTAATTAGTATTAATTAAAGGCAATTAAAATATGTTGGGTGATTAAAATTTCATATTCATAAATTTTACAATTGCAAAATTGCGAATTACTCAGTTTACATGCATATCATATACAAACTATTCTGCGCGCGAAATGTTTATATTTATTTATTTATTTGGTTTGTTGGCTTTATATTTTCATTCAATTGATTTGTTTATTGGTTTATTTAAAAAACATATATATATGTGCGATATGAATATGATAGCGCATTGTGCTGAATTTACTAAATAAATTATATCCAGACAGTAAATTGAGTATGTGACCAAAAACAATAACATCTCAATCATCTTCACAGCATGATGGCAGCATTCTTCCTATTATTTGTAAAACGTTCAATTTCCACTTGAATAGCTCTTCAAATCATCCAAAGCAACAACCAAACACCAATTTATGTTGTCTGTTGGCTTTAAAGTACCGTACAGTTTTATATATAATTTAAAATGACTAACTATAAAGGGTTAATTGAGATCGGGGGGATATAAAGAACAACTCTTTTCTTGTATATTATTTAGTCATTTGACGACACAAAACGTATATATAACGTAAAATAAACATCAAAAGGAATTTTTTGACAAAAGAAAGTTGTCGTCCCTCCCAGAATACGATGTCAATCAGAAACCTAATATACATATACAATACACACAGACACTTATGAAGAAAAATGATAACACTTTTTAAAGACGGTAAAGATTAGAGATTTTCAATTTCCTTTACGTTTTATTTTTATGTAAGCATTATTATTAATAATACTACTATATGTGTAGTGCTATTGTTGTTATTGTTATGATGAAGATGATACACAGTATTTTCATTAAAATATTTTCGGTACGTGGCTAGAATAGAATCGTATGTTTTTTCGTCTGCTCGCAATTTTGTTTTTCCAAAAAACGGCAAAAAATAAATCCAAAAGAATTTTTCATATTTTGTTCATTCTGTGTTAATATTCCATTTATATGGTTTAATGGGGTAACAGCTTAGCAGAATTAATTAAAATCATAATATAACACTGTGTGAGATGATTTTCTTTATTTTTTCTCTAGCTCCTCCTAACTATACAATGTACAGCACAGATCCCTTTTTCTTCTCTTTTCACTCGCTCGCCTCAAGATTTTTACAAAATAAACAACTTTTTGGATGAATTAAAAGCGAATAAATTATCATTTCGTTTAACACAATATTGGCGTTGGTGGCTCCAATTTATGACCGTGCGTTTGAATTTGATGGATAATACTAGAATTTAAGTGTTTTTTGTGGGATGGTTGTACTTGCGAATGTAAACGTATAAATGGCTTTTAAATATAAAATTTATTTTTACAACTGTTTGCACTCGTATTTGCATAAAAATTTTATTCTCACAGCTTGATACCATTTTTTAAGTAGATCAATTTACCAAAATATCAAAAATATGTGTGAGAATTTTTATTTTGCCTAAACTGCGATATTCAGGTCTTACATGTCGATGGCGAGGTTCTTATCCCTAAATTAGGAAAGTATTTATAATAGTGCGTTCATGACATAGGAAATAAATATTTGCATACTCGCTAACGAACTCAAAACCAATCAAATTATTTGAAACGCTTTATACCACGCCTACTAGTTCCGAACTCGAGTTGAAATTTTTTAACTTTGTTGTTGTTTTAATACATTTTGTGTGTTACCATGGAATTTTTTCCGAACTTACTCACTATGTCATGAACGCACTATTAGTAGTAGTGCAATAAACTATATTTTGATATTGATTATTGTACTATACTAGGGGCTCCACCCTGTATCCATATTTTTTAAAAATCTGATTATTTCAAAATTTGGTTATATTTTTATGTTTTTTTTTAAATCTTAAATGAATGTAGTGCAGTAGTTAAAGCTTTTACAGTTTAATAGGGGCAAAATAATTTCGGAAATTACTTAGTTCCGTTATTGTTCCAAGTTCCATAATACAGCCTGAGAAAGAGCCAAAAGAAATTTTCCACGCAACCCAATGCACCATTGCGCAACATGATGCAACCAATGCAACATTGTGCAGCATTATGCAAGTGCAACATGTTGCAGCACGGTGCAGCATGATGCAACACGGTGCAACATGATGCAACATGATGTAACCTAAAGGCCACACCGGAAGACCATTCCTTAAAAATCTTCAGAGCCAAAAAATTTGAAAAAAACGGACCGACCCAACCGGTTTCAATGGAATCAGAGCGCATCTCAATCGATGTTCAGCAATCGATCAGCAATCTCGAACACCAATTTTTATGAAAATGTTGCGATCCGAAAAACCCGCTAAAATGTTAAATTTTTAAGTAATTTCTCTATAAATACCGTTATCCACACCATGCGTATCAAGTGCAAAATGTAAGAATGCTTAAATACAACAACAAAATAAAATTGTATTGATGTGTATGCAAAATAAGGAACAATTTTTCGCAATCGCTCCATCTCTGGCAACACTTTTTTGGCATATTTCGTTGCCGAAGCGAAGATTATCGAGCCCATGTTTGATGATTGCATGGTTCACCGTTGATTTCTCCCTCTTGCGCACAGAGTCATCTAAACAAAGGGTTAAAGGAAGTGTTTGACGTTCTGAAGCTTTGGATATAGCGGGCTCGGTGACGTGATCCCCTATCTCAAGAAAGGTATCTTCACATTTTGAAAATCTACACATTGCGCCATTCATGTGGCCTTGAATGACGCAATGTTGCATCGTAACAACACCTTGGTGTCGATACATAACGTAACAGTCTTTGGCAATGCTCCAATCAATCAACTTTGCCGATTTCTTTGGCAGCGTCGGAGATGCGGTCTATTGCTCGAACATTCACCAATTGTTTGCCATTGGACATGGTTGGAGAGCCTGGGCGTTGCATGTTTTTTGTTAACTTACTCGACTTAACTGTAGGTTACTATCGCACACATGATTCAGGAAGTTTATGAAAGTCTGGGCTCCTTGTTATCGCATATTTTGAACTAGTTCGAAAGTTCACCACAAATGTGTTGTTGGTGCTGCTATGCTTTTTAGCTCGTTCAAAACGTTGTTGGCTCGAACTGGTGGGGGTTGCGTTAAGTCGCCGAACAGCAAAATATTTCCTCCCTTTCAGCTGTATTATTTATTTATAAATGATGCCTTAACTACAATCGGCACAACAAAACAATTAGTAACAAGTTACGGCACATAAGCTCGACTACAAACGATTATAGAGGGTGTCCCAAAATTGGCCGATCAAACGAAGCAGAATGATAGGGGAGCTCATTTCTAACAAAAACAGCCAAGTAAAGTTTTTTCGAATTGTTGATGGGGCAAAAGTTATTTCACTTTAAGTGGTTTTTAGTGAAATTGCATGCGCACCCTCCAAAAACTTAATTTAAAAGAAACCAAGAATTCTTTTGTTTAACTTTCTGTTTTAATACGATCTAGAAGAGTGTGCCTTTCCAATAAAATCATTTTTATAAGCTTCATTATTTTCTGTCAAATAAAAACTTTTGCTTTGTAAACTTTTTTTGTTTCTCAAATTTTTTTGTTTTTGTTTAAGTGACGCCAGCGGGAAAACAACGTACTACCCACATCAGAAAAATATGCCACACTAATGCAAATTTTGAAATGGTTTCACACACCGGGCTATTCACAATAGAATGTTTTTTATCAATTTTTTTTTCACAAAATAAGTCGCGTTTATTAAAAACGCACTTAACAAAATTTCGAGTTCTAAAATAGATGCTTTGTCAGAAATAAAAGAAAATGAATAAAATATTTTTTGATTTTTATTTTAAATATTATACGGATTTCCCTCGAATTTGCCGGATTTTTCCCGGATTTCCACAAAATGTAGCGCTTTTATTCCGTATTTCTCCCGAATTTCCAAGAGATTTCTTTCGGATTTCTCCTGAATTTCTCAGGATTTCCCCCGGTTTTCTCGGGTTTCTTCCGAATTTCTTCCGGATTTCCCACAGACTTCCAGGATTTCCCCCGGGCTGTTCCGGATTTGCCGTTTTTCCGGATTTCCCGGATTACGGGGGAAACCCAGTGGAAATACACTGGAAATCTTTGTGGGAAATCCAAATCCGGAGGAAGCAGGTGAAAATTCAAGGGAAATCCAAATAATAATATTTAAAATTAATAAAAAATAATTGTATTATTCATATTGTTTTATTTCTGACAAAGCATCTATTTCAGAGCTCGAAATTTTGTTAAGTGCGTTTTTTAATAAACACGACTTATTTTGTAAAAAAAAAAATGATAAAAAACATTCTATTGTGAATAGGTGTGTGATACCATTTAAAAATCTGTATTAGTGTCGCATATTTTTCTGATAGTGGGTCACTTTCTGTAGTACGTTGTGTTCCCACTGGCGTCACTTAAACATCAACAAAAAATTTTGAGAAACCAAAAAGTTTACAAAACCGTAAGTTAAACAAAAGAATTTTTGGTTTCTTTTAAATTAATTTTTTGGTGGGGATGCGATTTCACTAAAAAATACTAAAAGTGGAATAACTGTTGCACCATCAAATCAACAATTCCAAAAAAAATTCTTGGCTGTTTTTGTTGAAAACGAGCCCCTCTATCACCCTGCTTCGTCTGATCTGCCAATTTAGGAACACCCTGTATAAAGCTTTCTTGAATGAATCTCTCAACAAGTGATAATAAAAAGCTTCATAGACCTTATTAAACACAAGCGATACCCTCGAAATTGGATCAGAAAGACCGTAGTTTGTTACCGGTCGGTCGATGAATAAAGCTCCTTCGCGTTGACGCATTCGACGTTCGGAATCATACGTGCTAGTAAGGGAATTAATGATATCAGGCACAAACAGCGCGTAAGCTACATCTCTGCGATTATCTACATAGACGTTGCAGTTTCAGAAGATTACCTCGATTCTGATTAGGCGGAAGAACGTAATACACAGCACGCATGGATGATACATGTCGTAGCGCGAATATAATAAACTGTTTCTGGACACTCTCAATCCTCTCAGAATGACAGTGGTAGGAGGGTGACCAAACAGGAGATGTATACTCCGAAAATAGACCGAACGAAGCCGACGTACATATAATGAAGTCAAAGTTAAAGAGTCAATAAAGTCCTTGCAGTTTCGTTTAATGAAACCAAGCGTAATGTACTATTTTGAAATAATGGCGTCAACATGTCTGATAAATGTAGCGTCAGATTCAAAGATCACGCCAAGATCCGAAATGAAATCGAACCGATCAATGGTTTCGTTGTACAGTTGATATTGATTAAAAAACAGGCGAGCGGATTCGGAAGAAAGAAAGAGTTAAATGACCAACTCCAAAGTGGTTTAAGCCATCTTGTAGCATTTCGCAGCCTAACACGCTAGAGACCCGGGCGAAAATCTTCATGTCATCCGCGAAGAGGAGGCAGTTGGCAAAATTAAAACATTTTACATTTTTTCAGAGAAAGAATCCAGAATCCTAACGGACTGCCACACTCGATGACACACGGCGAAGCAAAATAGGTTGTCAATTTTTATGATCTTTTTCCCAACGCCAAACGTTATGAAGTCGTTGAGAACGACATATAAGTTGTGCACAAGAAGATAGATGCTCGATGCGATATCGATCTACTTCAAATGAACCTTCTCGTAGTGCATCTAATTCGTGTAAGTTTTCATTGATAGTGTTGGAATGTTATTGTCAATGTGACAGAAAGGATGATCGATGAAACGATTGCTCCGATAGCCATTCCGCAGTACTGTTGACCCAAACATCGCATCCCTCTGTTCCGCTCACCACCGGTAATCATCGAGTAGTCATTTATTGATATTTGACTTTGAAGGGGTGCTGAAGGCGGTTGAACTTTGATGAAGTCGACGAGATGAAGCGCAATGCTTGTCATGACATATTTCATGGCATGAAATAGCGGTTGGTTTTCTTCCAACGTTCGATTGCAGCACTCACATTATCGCCTGGAATTATAAACTCGCTTGTGACGTGAAAATTCTCAAGCCGTTCATAATGACTAAACCTGCAGAATTAGACGATCGCGGTAACATGACCAAGCTTCCGTGATCTCGAAGATGTCTTACGCGCAGAAAAGTGTTTGTGTAAAGCCGTACCGACCGAGCAAGCCATCGTTATTCACGATTTTCAAAATGTAGGATCTGTATTGCAACGATCACACAGAAGCAGTTGATCTTTTTTAAAAATGTTAATATCTATTCGGGAGATCATGTATCGAAGGGGCAACTGGGGATCTTTTAGACGGCGTTGATCACTGCTTGTCATTCCTTTGCCAGTTGAGAAGTTCCAAACGTTTGTGACTCATCGAATCAAAGTCGATTTACTGCTTGACGTTTCTTGCGAAATGAGAAGTAAGTGACTCTGACTATTTGAATTATCGATGCATATTTTAATATATTAGCCGGCAGACCACAAAGAAGCAAGATGAGACAGAACTCTCAAACGAATTCCACGAAACTATTCATCAAAAACGCTTCTTGGTACTTGAAAACTCCCCTTAACAATTTTTATCTAAATCGTTAGAGCCGAAAAAGAAAGTGGTTTAAGCTTCACCAGCAGATTCCCTTAACTAATTTTCCTAAAATCTTGATGCCGGTCAATCACTAGCAATTTTATAATTTTATAATTTTATAATTTTATAATTTTATAATTTTATAATTTTATAATTTTATAATTTTATAATTTTATAATTTTATAATTTTATAATTTTATAATTTTATAAATAATTTTATAATTTTATAATTTTATAATTTTATAATTTTATAATTTTATAATTTTATAATTTTATAATTTTATAATTTTATAATTTTATAATTTTATAATTTTATAATTTTATAATTTTATAATTTTATAATTTTATAATTTTATAATTTTATAATTTTATAATTTTATAATTTTATAATTTTATAATTTTATAATTTTATAATTTTATAATTTTATAATTTTATAATTTTATAATTTTATAATTTTATAATTTTATAATTTTATAATTTTATAATTTTATAATTTTATAATTTTATAATTTTATAATTTTATAATTTTATAATTTTATAATTTTATAATTTTATAATTTTATAATTTTATAATTTTATAATTTTATAATTTTATAATTTTATAATTTTATAATTTTATAATTTTATAATTTTATAATTTTATAATTTTATAATTTTATAATTTTATAATTTTATAATTTTATAATTTTATAATTTTATAATTTTATAATTTTATAATTTTATAATTTTATAATTTTATAATTTTATAATTTTATAATTTTATAATTTTATAATTTTATAATTTTATAATTTTATAATTTTATAATTTTATAATTTTATAATTTTATAATTTTATAATTTTATAATTTTATAATTTTATAATTTTATAATTTTATAATTTTATAATTTTATAATTTTATAATTTTATAATTTTATAATTTTATAATTTTATAATTTTATAATTTTATAATTTTATAATTTTATAATTTTATAATTTTGTAATTTTATACTTTTATAATTTTATACAATAATTTTATAATTTTATAATTTTATAATTTTATAATTTTATAATTTTATAATTTTATAATTTTATAATTTTATAATTTTATAATTTTATAATTTTATAATTTTATAATTTTATAATTTTATAATTTTATAATTTTATAATTTTATAATTTTATAATTTTATACAATAATTTTATAATTTTATAATTTTATAATTTTATAATTTTATAATTTTATAATTTTATAATTCTATAATTTTATAATTTTATAATTTTATAATTTTATAATTTTATAATTTTATAATTTTATAATTTTATAATTTTATAATTTTATAATTTTATAATTTTATAATTTTATAATTTTATAATTTTATAATTTTATAATTTTATAATTTTATAATTTTATAATTTTATAATTTTATAATTTTATAATTTTATAATTTTATAATTTTATAATTTTATAATTTTATAATTTTATAATTTTATAATTTTATAATTTTATAATTTTATAATTTTATAATTTTATAATTTTATAATTTTATAATTTTATAATTTTATAATTTTATAATTTTATAATTTTATAATTTTATAATTTTATAATTTTATAATTTTATAATTTTATAATTTTATAATTTTATAATTTTATAATTTTATAATTTTATAATTTTATAATTTTATAATTTTATAATTTTATAATTTTATAATTTTATAAATAATTTTATAATTTTATAATTTTATAATTTTATAATTTTATAATTTTATAATTTTATAATTTTATAATTTTATAATTTTATAATTTTATAATTTTATAATTTTATAATTTTATAATTTTATAATTTTATAATTTTATAATTTTATAATTTTGCAATCTGCAATTTTACAGGTTTACAATTTTAAAAAATTTTATGTTTTTGATTTAAATTTTTTGTTCGAAACAAAATTATAATGTGGCGGACAAGTAGTGCAATGGTTTATTCTTCAGCCTTTTAACCGCAAAGTGCTGGGTTTGAATGCCAGTAGCACTACTCTACGGGCGGCAAAGATTGTCTTGATCTGACCCAGTCATCGGAGATTGACTTGTCCTGAAACATATTTACGAACTTGAATGGGTTTTCAAGAAAATTAACTATTCTTATTTTATTGCTGCTTACATTTTGTGGTAGTTTTCAGATTACTAGCGAAGCATTAAAATTCCCGAAAATATCCAATGGATAAATTTAGAGCTGAATGGAGGTTGAGTCTTTTATCAAAGCATTTCAAGAACATATTTTGAATTCCAAGAAATACCTACATAAATCATTTTTAAAAAGGGGTAAACATAGAAAATTTATGGTGCCGCAATTTAAGAATTCGAGCACAACAAAGTACTATAGTGAAACCACAGACTGATTTAAGTATTTTTTACCAGAACAATTTATCAAAATATATGTTTGTTGATCTTAGTCCCTTTGGACCATTATATTGGATTAGACCGCAATTAATAAATTCCCAATTCTCCTTAATTACTCCTGTATCATTAAATAAATAAGGATGAAAAAATAAATCCACATTTTCGGTCTAACATACAATTTTCATTAGCTTCTTGAATTCCCATCTAATCTTTTTTGGGGAAAACCACTGTAGCAACGGAAATTTTTTTTTTCATCGCAGCTAGGGAAAATGCAGCTGTTTTTCTCATTTAAACCGATTAATTTGTATCTATATTTTCTTTTATTTTCCTAGCGTCTTATACGTTTATATTACCATGGCACTTGGTTGTTTCTTATGGCTGGTAATCTCTCGTCTTCATTTTTTTTTGTTTTTGTTGTACAAATACACATATCTTAGAGATATGCTTTCTTGTCTTGTCTACTTAATACAAGATTTGTAACGTAAATATGTATAATGGGAAAAGTAGGAAAATCTTGTCTAGCATTTTCTTTTATGTATGTTGTTTTTCTTTGTGTATAAATCTACTGTTTGTAAATACCACACATACTTCACGTACAAATAATGTATGCTATGTTTTGTTTTGAGAAAGGAAAGAAAATCAATAGAAAATTGTTGGCATTAAATTGATTTTTCAATTTACTATAAGTGAATATTTAATTTTATGTTATTTCGCAATGCCACGAAGCTTATTTATAAAGGCAATAAAGCGAAGAGTTCTTTTGTGTAGGTTTTGACTTATATTGATTTGAATCAAGTTCATGATTTTAATGGAAAACACAATGGAAAATAAACACGTGTGCATATTTTCCACCTACACACTGTGTATACCTGTTCAAAAACAAGCTAATTATTAAAACAAAATGAGCAACTCTTAAAATTGTATTCTAATCTTGACATCTAATGTAATTTTTATTCTAATCTAATTAAAATATAAATGAACACACATACATACAAACACACACACAAAAATAAATTACCATGATTAAAATCTTCAGGGATTGTGTTGGCCTTTTCACCAAAAGTTTATATAGTAAAAGCAAATACAAAATTACATTTAACACAAATAACGATAATACACCTTGTGTTTTGATTTTGTTTCGGGCGATGATGGAAAATTAAAAACATTCCAACACACACACACACACACACAAACAAAAAAAATACGAGAATGATTTTCTTTCTTTAATTATAATTCGGTAAAATGTTTTTGTATATTCAAATGAAAATGTCATTTTATGGGTTTCAAAACGAGATGAGTATGAATGGCGCTGTATGGAAAACGTTTTTTTTTGTTCCATTTTCCTATTGTCTGTCTGTCCGTGTTGTGATATAGGTATGGTGTGGCACAAAATATTGTCGCATTGCATATACTTTTTTTTGTGCCTGGTGATAATCGAATTATTTTATTGAAATTTATGTTATTTTACGCAATTCATGTTTTTTGACGAAGGCGCACCCATGCGGCAGCAATCATGATGATAATGAAAAGCCAGTGTATCCAATTAAAGAGAGGAATTTTAAATTTTGTACATTTTGTAAATCGCAATCATAACAACGTTTGTTATAAGCTATTCATTATGGCTTATCCACATTTGTTGTTATAATATCCACATATTTGATTACAAAATGATGCGACAAAGGGAAACTGTCTTATTGTGAATATATGCTTTTCTCAACATCGATAGAATAGTAGGGATGCTTTCTCCTGATCCTGATTAAAATAATGAAAAACGACCATGACCTAAAACCATTTTTCTCGACGTTTTAAGGCCCCAAGAACGGCTTATGCGATTCTAATTTTTTTCACCAATCTTCTTTTATTTTTAATTTGGTGAATTGAACACCTTTTGGCATCTTTACCTCAATTGAGTCGCCTCTGACTGTCAATAACACGATATTACTCTGTACTCTATACCCATATACTCGTGCATCGTTTGAAAGATCTTGGATCAGACACCTATTTTAGCGATGCCACTATAGTTCCTAAATCCACCGGGTTTGGCACTGATGCCTAATTTTTCGTTTATTATACAATGTATATTTGGTGTTTTATGTTGAATGGGTCTTGATGAATAACATGAATTTTACTGAAGCGCCTTAGTACTAAAAACTACCGTTGTTTCGCTAACATCACTTACAATTTTTCTAATTCCCATATAATCATGTGGCAAACCATTTGAAAGGTTGTGGAAAAGCAAAATTTTGTAGTTGGCTTTTAGTTCTTAAATTGACCGTTTCGGCGCTTGTATATACTTATTCATTTATTATAGAATATATTTGTCTCGCATATCGTTAAAAAGGTCTTGAAGAATGTCACAAATGACGTCTGACAAGCGACGAGGTGTTGCATAGTACTCAAAACTACCGCTGTGGCGCTGGGAGTAGTTGCATTTTTCTCATACCCATATGTTCATGTGGGATATCGTCTGACAAGTCGTGGAAAAACCAATAAGTTTGTTATCAGCGCTATAGTTGATTAACCCACATTTTGGAGGAATATCATAAATTTAACTGAAGCACCGTAGCAAGTACCCCAAATTACAACTTGTGTTTTACGAATTTGTAGATTTTCAGGCCGAAGCTCTGATTACCTCGTGAGGCCCCTAGCCCTTTTAATGTTCAGTTTTCCTCAGGATTCTTCTGTGGGGTCATTTACTTTTGGTTTTATCTGCAACAATTATCTAACCTCCTTTACGAAATTTGTGTCTATTATTCTACTTTAATCTCATGTATTAAACTATGCTGACAATTGTATATCTGTTCTGAACTTCCATCTGTTTAAATTTGTTCTATTATTCATTGCATATTTTTCGGCCTGTATGTCGTGACACTGCTAGCATCCTTTAATTTTTTTTAAGAATACGTCATGTAGATCAAATATTTTATTGGCGTACTCCGTGTTTTTGCCCTTCATTTAGTTGAAATTAGTTTGAACCTCAATTGACCCCCTTTTCTCCTGAGCTTTTAAAAGATGCTAGCTTCTTTCGCCGTTTTGAAACACCATGGCCACTATTCAGATGTCAATAACTTTTTAACGTTTGCTACAAAAACAAACGAGAAGAAAGTATCCGTTTTCAAATCCGTACGGATCGATTTGGAGGTAACTCTACAAACTTTTACAAAGTCTCAAATAAATTTCAATTTTGCTGCATTTTTTACTGCACTTCTCTGTCCATCTGTAATTGTTGCTATAGGGCTTCATGAAGTGCTTTAAAAATTACCTATCATACAGCAAGATGGTAGAGACAATTTAGGTTAGTATAAATAATCCTAAGTTTGGAAAGAAAAATGTTGATAATATTATCAAACGTATTTTACGGACGGATGAGTCGAAATGGAATTTACAAGAGAGCGTATAACAAACTTTCGCCAACTTCACACTGCTTCAGTACAAGCATATAGGCTGGTGTATTGAAAGATATTTTATTGAGGCATTCACGTTGCCATCAACGCGTCTCTAGTGGTGTTCCAAACGTGCCTAGTGTTTACATCTCATTATAGTCATTAGACATTGATCCCTTAACCTCGGATTACGCGCTCATTTTAAAAATATTTCATTGCTATTTTCAAATGGGCTGAGTAAAATAACTGGATAATTAAATTGTGTAGTAAAAATCCCACATTTGTGAAAAATTAAACAATCAAAAGTGCAGGACATTGCATATTAACTAAAAATTTGAAAGTTCTATGCAAGGTGGGAGTCACACACAATAGAATATAAACAGTCTCGCATGTTTTAATCAGCAGTGTTCTTCGATATTTCACAATAGAAACAGTGAAAACAATAGACTGAAAGAATATATTCGACCCCCAAAAACGCGAAGACGGCACATCTCTTGGCAAGGTCGTTCCGTTAGTTTTCTTGCGATGCGGTTGGGAGTTTCACTATATTTAATAAAAAATATCTTCGTCTGCACGAAGAAAGTTAGAAGTACCAATCGGACAAAGCGTGAGTGCCATTAACTCGGCCTGGAAAATGGTACAGGTTGAAATCAAAAACATAGTACCGGTTATGCTAGACCGTATGGCGTTGCTGGCTCTCGCGTCATCCGCCGCCGGATTGAAAATAAAATACCACTCACAGATCAAAACTAATCGAAGGGGCTCAAATAATAAACCATCTTTGGGCAGATAAAGAAAATTTACTATGCATTGCAGAATGACTATGCATTCTCACAACCGTCGACATCAAATCGTCGCAATGCTTTAGCAGTGGAATCCTGGGGGCCTATTATGCAATTTTTTCGATTTCGCAAAATTTGATCCGCCGCGAAAATTCGTATTATGAAATTTTTGTTGCTCTCGTAAAATTCGAAAATTGTAAAATCCGCCCTATTATGAACCAAAAAACAAAATCGAAATCGAACTTTACGAAAATCAAATGTCAAAATTCGACTGCTCTATAGGTGACGAATATCGTATTTACGAAAACAATAATTTATATTTATTATTTTTTTTTTATTAAAATAACTTTAATTACTTTTTAAAATATAAGTTACTCAATTATTTTATAAAAATTGATTACTTTAATTTATTACAATTAATTTGAAACTATTTTATTATTTAGCTAAAACAAATTCAAAGTAGCATACGTCATGGTCTTAAATTTACAACCAAAAAAAAGTTTGATAGTAGGAATATTCGCGATGGATCGAATTTACGATTTCGTATTTTACGAAATCGAAAAAAAATTCATAAGACAGAAAAATAAAAATTCATATTGCTATAAGCAAAGTATTTTAAAAATTATTATTTTTGACATATATGGAGCATTTAGGAAAAGCGGGATGGCTTTAGAAGTCTGTTACCATGTCTTCTATGCACTTATCGTCAGGCGATGATAACATAAGAGGTGTTGATAGATTATTTTTTGAATTAATATTTTTTGATAAAATTACATACTAAAAGGATGTATTTCAATTGCAATTGCTGGAAATACATCCTTTTAGTATGTAATTTTAAGTTAAAATTTAGTTATGCACTTTTGAAAATTGGGGAACATAATTTAAATAAACGATAAATGTCGGTATGAAAAATGAGGTTTTGTACCTATGACGTTTCGAAATATGAAATTTTGAAAAATGCCGTTTTGACAAATGACATTTTGTACCTATAACGTTTCGAAATATGAAAATTTGAAAAATGCCGTTTTGTATCCATGTCGTTTTATACCTTATGCCGTTTTAAAATATGCCATTTTGGCTGGGACCCAGTTCAAACTAATATCAATCCCCTCGTGATTGAAGAATAGACAAAAGTCGACTGACAGCATAGTTAAAGATTCCGAGGTTGGATAGTCAAAAGATAAACCTGCCGTATAATGTGTGATGTCCATTAGAGTCGCACACTATATGAGTCGCTGCTTGTTCCTTTTTTTTGAAGTAAAACTTCTTTAGGCATGCTTGACTTGGGGACTAAGCTTGCAAATGCGTTACGAAAAATGTAATCGAACGAGGCGAACAAAACAATAACAATACACAACAACAACAATAAACGACAACGAAATCATTTTCCTTTAGTATCAGGATGTGCCATGACAATTCATGAATCCCTAGGTGGAACATTAGTTGATACCATTTTATTTTAATAATTGGTTAAAAAAATTGGAAAATAAGAAAATAGGAAAATTGGTAAATGGAAAATTGGAAAAATTGGAAAATTGGAAATTTCGAAATTTGCAAAATTGGAAAATCTGAAAATTTGTAAATTGGAAAATTGGATAATTTTAAAATTGAAAAATCAGAAAATTAGAAAACAAGTAAATGGAAAATTGGAAAATAGGAATATATGAAAATATGAAAATATGTAAATATGAAGATATGAAAATATGAAAATTGGAAATTTGTAAAATTGGAAAATTGGTAATTGGAAAACTGGTAAATTAGAAAATTGGAAAATAGTAAAATATGAAAATAGGAAATTTGGAAAATTTGTAAATTGTAAAATTGAAAAACAAAAATTGGAAAGTCATAATATAGACTTCTATGTCACTGACTGACTCACTCGAGAACGCACAGGGTGACCAACATTTTTTTTTCTTCTATATTAAAACATCTATGTCACTCACTAACTTACTCACTCCAGAACGCACAGAGTGACCAAAAAAAAATCGTCCGTGTAAAATATATCTTATATATGCATTTTTTATATATTATAGCTCCATTTCACACGAGGTATCACAGAAACCGATTCTTTCTTCGTTTCTTTCCCCGTTTGCCTATGATACAGGTTTTAATGAGACTTAAACAAATTTTTGATGAAACCAGATTGTGTACTGTGGTTATACATAAATGAAATAAAAAATATTTCAACGCCATTTTTACTATGCGAAGAGATTTCAAAAATGGTTTTTTGTCGATTTTGTGACACATACATAAACATTATCTATTACGACTAGTTGGCCTTGAGAAAGTTACAAGGTTACCTCTTGTGGCATCAGCCATAAACGGCTAGGTGACACTCGAGAACGCACAGGGTGACCAATTTTTTTTCAATATTATAATTTTTCTATGTTATATTATAAATATTAAACATATATTAAAAGTTTTACTTCAGTAGTGTGGTCTAAAGCACATTAATTTTTTTTTTTGTAATTGCAATACTACCGCCAGTCAGATTTGAACGATTACATTACGACCCTGAAAAATCTGAATTTCCTCGATGATTTATTGTGAAGTGGATCTAGACCCGCTACTCAAATTATGTTTTTCTAGTGTTCACCGAACGTGACATCAACGCTCTAGGGTTAAGGTTGCATCACGCCCTCCAACCGATAAACCTGCGAAAGAAGCACCCTTTGTAATTAGTAAGACAATAAGATGTACAAATATTAATTTTATTCCAAGTAAATTATAACAGAAAAAAGATATGCCACTACTATTAACGTGACATTAACGTTATATGATGTTTCCCAGGTGATACTGAACCAATTACACCACAACCACTAATTATTTATGACATATAACCTCCCACGTGAATTTATAATCCTTAGGTGCTTTACTTTGTACCAACATAATTAGAAAACTAAATAAAATTCAATCGAAAACTATCACAAGGCAAATATCTTCCAGCCGAATTGATTTGATTTGATTGACATGAAAAGCAGAAATATTGACATTTAAAACAGGGAAGAGATAATGTTTTTCTTTTGGGATACAGCAATTTAATTTCTACTAATGTACTTTTTATAGTTTGTGTTATACATGTCCGTCTGTATGTCGGGGTTAGCTATATGTAGTTATGTACGATATCGTCAAGCACAATAATCTACTTGTCTTAAAGACAAATTCAACAAAACGACAAAAATAATAATAAAATAAAGGAATAACGGTATGTATATATGCAGACTTAACTCGATATTCTGTAGCTATTATGTGTAGACGAGTAGTAACACTGTAAGTGAAAAGGGGAAAATCAATATTTGAACGAAAGTCTGAATACACAAAAAAAATAACGTTTTACTTTTATCACATTTTAAGTCTAAGGTATTCTTTTTTATTCGTGTATTTATATAAGACGACTATTTCCGCGTATACCACCTCCTTGCGTTGCTCTCGTTTGTTACGGGGACATGCAAAGAAATTCATTTTTTTATTTTTCCTATGAGACGAATTTGATGTAGTTTTCATCTTCTTTATAAGGCAAATACCAAAAATAAGAGGGAAAACTTTTGGTAAGCTTTTTTTTTTTGTATATGTGTACGAGTATACATAAGAAAAGAAATTTATTAAGATAAAAATAAGAACCAAAAAGTACAAAAAAAAAACGGAGTACGGGAAAGAATTATCCCATTCTCTTGATTGTTTTTGATAAATCGGTCTTTTTGTGTTATTCCGTTTCAGCTCATATCAGTATTCCATCTCTGACCTGAATCACTATACCATTCTGCATTATTTAAAACCGAGAATATTTATTATTCGTACTCGTATATATAACCGGATAAAGTAACAAAAAATATGAACGGTAAGGAGCTCAAATATCAATAATGGCTGCTTATGCCATTAGAATGTACAGCGGGTTGAAAATATCGTCCGTTTTTTATCAAATCCGTCAAAATAACGTTTTTTTTGTCCGGTAAATTTTTTACACGAGAATTCTTATATTAGCTAGAGAATATTCCATTTTATGCAATGTTAGGAAAATTCACACGTTAAATCATTATCGATGTCATATTGAGTCGAAAGCTTCATACTTATTTATTGTTCGTTGTATCTTTTTGCTTGCTGTTCCATTTTTTCAATGCTCGTCTACATTTCTAAGAAAGCAAACGTAAACGCTTGCAAAAAATTTGGCAACAAATTGAAAACATAAACTTTATATAGTTTAATCCCCATTGGTATAAAGAACAGAAAATATTATATCAAAGTCTTATTAACCTGTAAGTGGTACTAAATTTTATAGTGTAACGTTTAGATTTTCTTTCATATTATTGAACTTTTCCGATAAATTCAATTACATAGAAAAATGAATTTTTTGTTGTTGTCGTCCATGGTCAGGTGCGGCGAGTAAATTATTCGTGTTTAGTTACCGCATAGAGCAAGAGTGCTGTTCAACTTTTGTGGCTTCGAATCTCCACTTTAGCAGAAAATGTTTATGGGGAAATTAACGACTGTGACGTTTCCGACAAAATTAAAAATTAACAAAACTGAAACACAAAATTTGTTGAAATAACAAAAATGTTTGAGTTTTCAAAAACTTTGTTATTAAAAGTTAATGTACGAAATTAGAAAACTAGCGACTCTGAATTCACATTTAAAAATAAATTGATTAATACAAAATTCGAAATGTTGTATTTACATTTTTTGAAGAGTACATAAAATAAAGCAAAAGATTCCGGCTAACATTGTGAAATTCACCAACTAATCAAAATAGCTATTTAAGACTCACGTCGTATTAAAGATGCTATATGGGTTAAAATATATTAAAGGACGCTCAGGATATATAAAATTGCTCAAATCTCGGAGAGCGGCGTAAGATAAGAGACATAAAACGATACACATAGAGTTTTTTCGCGTCCAAATAAATGAGGGAACATAATTGTATAAAAGTTACCCAAACTGCAGAGATGACTGAGGGAACCAAAATATAAATAAGAACCATACCTAAATTTGTAGGGAAAATTATTCCCAATTAAATTTTATTTTGAAAAAAATTAACACTAGCTTTTTACCTCAGTAAGCCAGAAAAAAAATATTTGAACTGAAATTACATATAAAATTTTTCCCCAATTCACTATTCCCGGGGAATTGGGGAAAGAATTTATATGTAATTTCTATTTAAAAAAAAATCTTTCTGGCATACTGAGGTAAAAAACTAGAGTTAATTTTTTTGAAAACAAAATTAAATTGGGAATAACTTTCCCTATCAATTTAGGTATGGAAAAATTATTCCCAATTTACAAACATTTACATCAAACTTTTCTCCTGAGTGGCACTATTCTGGTTATTCCCTAGGAATAGGGAATTGGGGAAAGATTTTATATGTAATTTCAATTTAAAATTTTTTTTTCTGGCATACTGAGGTAAAAATCTGGTGGTAATTTTTTTGAAAACAAAATAAAATTTTGAATAATTTTTCCTGCCAATTTAGATATGGAAAAATTATTCCCAATTTATAAATATTTACATCAAACTTTTCTTCTTAGTAGGCCGGAAAAAAAATATTTGAACTGAAATTACATATAAAATCTTTCCCCAATTCCCTATTCCCAGGGAATAACCAGAATAGTGCCACAGAAGGCTGGGAAAAAAATATTTGAACAGATATTACATATAAATTCTTTCCCCAGTTCCCTATTCCTGGGGAATTACCAGAATAGTGCCACTGGTCAAACAAAAATTATCCCCATTTTCATACGACGATGTAGAGCCATTTGATTAATTTTTGCAAACAAAATGATGATAATTTTTATTTGTCCAGGAACTCTTAAACTAACAACGCATAAGCTAACAACCTATATACACCTTGCTCGTTGAGCGTCTCTGCGGGCTAACCAATCTTCTATACAACGAATGAACATTTATTAACTACGCAAAATTGAAATGGTGGTCTTAGGAACTAACGTGGTATTTTCAAATTAGTGTCTGACCCAAAACCGTTTGGTAAGCAATATCATGCTGTTGGGTGATTTGTATGGTTGATACTCGACGACCTTGACGTAAGATTCCATAAAAACTTAATTCTCATAATTAAAAATAGCAGAAGATTGACAAAAAAATCAAATCGTTCAAGCTATTCTTGCTATTATTTTTTTCTTTTAGGTTTTTGCTTCTTACGCTCAAGGATGTTCACCGTGCCGAGAAATGTGGTTTTGCATCTGGGTAATTTTTTTCATTGTTCAATCAATGAAATAACCCAAAAGCTTCAAATACAGAAACCAAATCTATACACAAGATGAGCGACGTGCTCCTAGAATTCGAACCACAGATCATAAATGCAGTGTTGACTCGGAACCGGTATATGTATGGTACCAAATTGTGATAATAAACTTGGATCGCAGTCGCCGACATGCATGTGGCATATCCTAGGGCCTCAGTTCTCATCTCGAAGAACCGCATATCGTTACGCTGTTGCCTGTGGAAGACAGTTAACTTTTAATTCTCTCCGAAACGGAAAAGAACCGGGTCCAGGCCAAATTACTAAGCAGCCCTAAAAGTGGTCGCTCGATCCCATTCTAAACTGTTCTTCAATATTTCGAGGTGTGAAGGAAGATGCACAGTGAGATGAAACCAAAAGTCGCATATAAACCTGTTTATGTAATGCTGGACAGCAAATCGATACGCCTTGGTTGGATACTAAAACAACGGAAACAAGACTAATTATTGTATGAATTTGTGACTACTTAACTTGGGTGGTGGTCTGATAAGTTCCCAAATATACTTGGGTGCAAAAAAATCGTACATTGCTCAATTTTTCACAAAAGTTCAAAAATATCCAATATTTGTTTAATTTTTTTTAATGCAGATACAAAGTCTATTTCAATACCTATCCAGTGGTACCGATAGTGGTTTGTATTTATACGTGCTACCAAACTGATTTTTGGGGGTAAACGTCTGAGGTCAACGTTTTTGTGAATTTGTCAGTTTGAAAATTAGGGATAAAAATCGAATTAAAACATGGAAATAAACAAAACAGTTTTATTAATAAGAAGTATTCCCTCCCCTGGCCCGAATGACAGCTTCCATTCGATGCTGCGTTGATTTCACCAAAGTTTTCACAAAATCTTGAGGTATTGCCTCCCATTCCTCTACGATTGCCTGTTGGAGCAACATCTCTGGCTCGAACCCTTCTTTTCAACTCGTCCCATAAATGTTCGATGGGATTGAGGTCCGGGCTTCGAGTTGGCCACTCCATAACAGGTACATCCACCTTTGAACCAATAAACCCGGCAAAAGGTACAACGTACTCCTCGAGTACTTCCTCAATGTACCGTTGAAAATTCATTCCTCTTGATTGACAGCCAGTATTGGCTCGTGTGATCAATACAAGATCTGTCTTCCCCTCTAATGATATGCCTCCCTAGAACATGCACAATCCACCGCCACACGAGACACGTTATTCAATGCAACATTGTGCATATCGTTCTCTTTGTCTTCTGTATGCTCTTCCGCGTCCATCGGTGCCATATAAACACATTCTGCACTCGTCAGAGAACAGGACTGTTCTCCATTCTTCTTCTTTCCAATTCAAATGCTCTCGAGCGAACACACGAGGAGCTCGTCGGTGGGCTGCGGTCAATTTCGGCCCGTTTGCTGGTCAGTGTGCAGTTAAATTAACTTCTCGAAGTCGTCTTTTAACTGTCCACCGACTGACTTCGATTTCACGAACTTCTTGGATCCGCCGTCCCAGTTGAACCGCATTCATACGTCGATTTCGCAATGAAGTTGTTACAAGAAAACGCTCATCACGCTGTGCTGTAGCACGAGGTCGCCATCTGAAGCCACCAGTTTCCTGATATCTCCGCCGCCGTCCCAGTTGAACCGCATTCATACTGCGATTTCGTAACGAAGTTGTTACAAGACATTTTTGAAACAACACATTGTTTTTTTATATTTTTGAACTTTTTTGGAAAATTGATGTAACGAACACTAATAACTTTTCCATTTTAAAAAATCTGGAACTAATGTTTTTAAATTATCAATCTTGACGTAGTCCTTCGAATATAAAATTTCAAGCTCTTTAGTTCTTCAATTGAGTATCGCTGGTTTGCTAGTTGCGAAGGCAATACAACCAGTCCGTAAAAAATTTTATGTAAAAATATTAATTATTTTAAATTTTTAAGAGGCAGTCACAAGGCGCCTACTAAATCAGGTCGTGGTAAACTTCATTTGCCTGACGATTGGCATCATTAAAACCAATTAAGACGAATTGAAACCCAAGCAGTTGTTTATACATTTTAGAATTGGGAATAATGTGGTTTGCTAAATGATTACATCTCCATTCACAATTTTAAGATTTGTGGGAGTAGCTCTTTGGCTTCTTCCACAAATAGGATTGCTTATAATTTGCCAATAATACGGCCATCCGGCAATAAACTATTTTTGATGCAACAGATTCCTTTTCAATTGGACCCTGAATTTGAAATATTGGATCACATTGCCATGAACCGGCTCTACCCACACTTGTCTATACATTCTTTCGAAATCTCCACATAACTCAAACTCATACTAACGAATACCTGTCAATATATTGACACAGTGATCCCACTGAACATTATTTAAAAATAATTTCGTAAATGATTTAATTTTCGTTTCAAGCACCACTCAGAGTCGAGTTGTTCAATTTTACTATTCCGTAATGTGATAAACCTTTTCTAATTTAATACAGCAGCAATAATTTTTTGATTTTAATGAAAATTGTTGAAAGGACGTTTTCAAGTACCAGTGGCACTATTCTGGTTTTCCCTGGGAATAGGGAATTGGGAAAAATATTTTCATAGAATTTTTGTCTAAATTATATTTTTATGGTGCAAATATTTACGAAACAAAGTTGATTGGGAAACTTTTGTACCACAAAATTTTTATAGGGAAAATAATTCCCAATATACCTTTGTTTCACAAATATTTACACCCAACTAATTCCAACAGTAGGCCAGAAAAATATAATTTAGACAAAAATGCTATGAAAATATTATTCCCAATTCCCTATTCCCAGGGAAAGCCAGAATAGTGCCACAGGGAACGATTACGATAGATTTTCATTTCCGGAAATTCATTTAGGGAATCATCCGATACGCCCGAATCCCAATTTTTATTTTTTCTTCAGGGAAGGTTCTTCAGGGACCAGTGTTCTTTTTTGAAAAAAAATTAGACTCGAACGATTTTGATAAAAATTTGGGTGTTCTCGAGTGTCCTTGTTCATGTGGGTTATGAACACCTTCTTTTAACATTTCATTTGACTTGAACAATCTTGATAAAATTTAGCGAATTTAGAGTTTTCGATTGGCAGGAACGATTACAAGGAATTCTGATTATCGGAAAGAAATAGTCATGTTGGCCAATGTTGCACCTTCTTGCAGGATATAATATCACATTGCATCATGCTGCGTGATATTGCACCATGTTGCGGTATATCACTCTGTGTTGCGTCATATTGCACCACTTTTCATGCATCTTGCAGAAAGGATGTGTAATTTGCACAATGTTGAATCATGTGCACAATGCTGCACCACGGGGCGCGATCTTTGTAGCATGTTGGGAAATGTTGCTTCGTGGTTTTTCTTGTTTGCGTTGACTTGATGTCAAGATCATCCGGTGAGGGGTCAGTTTCCCATATTTATTTTTTCCGGATCACACGATTGTAAAAAAATTTGCCAAAGAGGGATTTCAAATGCCAGGAATCGATTTCGATGGCTTTCAGTGCTAATTCCTGGAAAATTCTGTTAGGATCTCCTTCGATGGGCCTTGACCCAGTTTTAAATTTATTTAATCAATCGAATTCGATAAAAATTGTGATGAAAAGGTTTCAAATGCCAAAAATCAATCGCGGTGAGAGGGGTTTTCGAGTGCCAGGAATCAATTGCAATGAGCCCTAATTTTGGGAAAATCCATTTCGGTTTTTTTTCGAGATGAACGATTTCTATAAAAATGGGTGTTAGGAATTGATTGTGATGAGGTCTAAATTGGGGAAAATTTGTTTATGAAAAAAAAAAAATCGGCTCTACGGATTTTGATTAAAAACATTTGAGAGGAAATTTTCCAGTGTCAGAATACAACACAATGAATTATGATTTCGGGAAATTTTTTAAAAGTCCCCCGGTGGAGTTCAAGACGGAACAATAGAAGTCATTTCAATATAATATAAATTTTGTACATGCCTCTGGAAAATTGTTTATTTAAATGAACCTAAGCTATTCTTATCCGAATAGAGTAAAACTCTGTTTGTATGTTAAACATAGGATTCCAATATGAGTTCCGGATGAATTTTGTAAAATGAGATAATTGGATGGAACAAAGACCTTTATCAAACTAATAGTATGGAACTCGGTTGGTACTATGAAAATGTAGTATGATGTATAGTGAATGTTCTGAAGAACATTCACTATACATCATACAACATTTTCATAGTACGAGTCAGAATTTTATGGGTTCGTATGCCTCAAAACTGTATCCATATAATTCAGTATAATGTACAAGCAAGTCTCTTTGTACGCAACCGGTGACGACAACCACTAACAAGTAAGTGTGGAATTAAAAATACACAAACGGTATGTCCCGAGCATAGACCAATTCCCAATTTTGATGCAATTTCCCCACTAATGGGTAATTTATTTTGAGGTACTTCTTCAAAACTAAAAAAATTCAATTTTATCGAGGAATCTTTATTATCATAAAAAAACCATTCTTTGCATTTATTTTTTCAAGATTATTTCTTTCAAATGTTACCCGTAAATGCAGCTAACATTATCCATTCCAAAGTTTCAATTTTCGAGGACGCGTTCGAGCATTTCGAGTGATATTTGGTCAATGACACGAGTAATGTTTGCTTCTAAGTCCTCAATCGTAACCGGCTTATACATGTAGACTTTGAACGGTGTGATATCACATGATTTAGGTGGCCAATTAACTGGTCCGAAGCGTGAAATTAACTGTTCAGCTGTGGTGGCTGATCAAAAATTGTAAGATCTAACGCAAAAAAAAAAATACATTTTAAAAATCAGTAAGCCTTGCTGAAGTAAATTTGAGTTTTGTTTTAATATATTTAACAAAATTAGGTCTGATTTGTGTTATGTATGACTCTTAAGTCACCACGTTGATGAAGGAACATTGAGCAAATTACGTATTGGAAGTATGGAATTTAAACTGAAAGTTAGAACATGCTTTATATTCGAAAGAAGATTAAAGCAGAACGACGCAAATTTATAGCCTAATTTAAACGCGGGTCGTTTCAGGATCTTCACACATTTAGTTTTAGATCTTAAAACTTTAGCAATTTAACTTTGAATTTTTTAAACAAATCCTACTAAATATAAATATTTTGGAATGAAATTAGAGTCAAACCTGTTTTTGTGCGGTCTGTTTTTGTGCGATTTTTTTATACTGTGTGAAAAAAAATTATTCGGTACAATCTACTTAAGTTCTTTCAAAATTTCAATCCATTTAGAAGAATTAGTTAATTGTCGTTAGTCATTTTGTTTTTTCGAATTTTGATATTTCACCACATTGTGTCATCACATTTTCATCAGTTATTTTCTACGTGAAACTTTTTTTTATACCTATGCGAAAACTATTTTTTATACGTACTCGTGAAGTATCGGAAGATTTTTTTATGCGGCGCCCCCTCACCGCACCAAACACAGGTTTGACTGTATTTGTAGAAATATCTTTTAAAATCGCCTAAATGTTCGCAAATCACAAATAAACCTTCACATTTTGATTTATTTCCAAATAGTCGTTTGAAGTTTTTCCTAATTGAATAAATCAACCAATAATAAACCAATAAAATTACTGATTAAAGTAATAAAATTTATTTTAATGAAAGTATTTTTATTTCTTTGTGGGTTAACCCATGTTTTGTAGAGCTTCGAATATATGCACTTTGTTTATAATGAATTTTTATTTTGAAATCTGTTTTTGTTTTTATTAAATTAAATTTTTAATAAATAGTCTGAATTTTTTTCGCTTTAAATAAAGTCTTACAACGAACTTATTCCTTTACGATTTCGATACGATATTCTACTGACGGTTTCTCCATTGAAAATATGAACATGCCATGGCAATCTTTGTTGTGTTTTTCAACATAAATTATATTTCCTTCTCTGTACGTGCCGAACAGCGATATGTTTTTTTATATAGAAAATTTTCCGAAATGATTACCTTGTTTTGACTAACTTAAATTATGCTTAATCAAATTTTATAATTCGACAAGAACAATGAAACAGGATCCAACAAATATGTAAGCAAACATTTTCTTCTTTAATCGTGATTATATTTTAGGCATTGCGTTCATTCCAACAAGACGCACAATATTTATTTATCTCTCGTGGTTAGAAGTAATAAAGAAAATTAAACGGTCTTTGTTTATATAGACTAGTTGATTTAAGGAAGTGTTTACCAGAATAAAATTTACGAACCTCATGAACGAACATTGAATTATTTTGGTTTTGGCAGCCCCCCATATTTCCGTTATATATATATATATAATTTCGTTTGATCCACAATTTTTATGTTATGCTCATCTCGTTTTCATCAAAATGTCTATATCCATTTGTAACAATCAATTTTTTGTCTAATGGATCAAATTTCCAAATTAAATTTATGTCTAACAAAAAAAAATGTAACATGACGCACGCTGTAAGAAATATTTCCAACCACTAATATATCAGACACATCCCCCCAATAAAATATCAAAAAAGCTCAAGCATACATGCATCAAGTTCAGCATTTCTATAAAGAAATGTATCTTTGAAATTTCTATTTAATTTTATTACAATTTTATCGAATTCGAGTAAAAATAAAAAAAAAAATAAAATTAGATTTAACAATATTTCGTTTCATGTGTCGAATGGAAAAAAGCTTTTTCTTCAGCAGATCTTATTCTTTTATAATTATTTGCCTCACACACACACACACACACACCCACTCACCCAATAAAATAACAGAAACCCAAACAGAAATTAGTTTAGATTAATTTCCACACCAAATGACGTATTTATATATTGGTTTGAAAACAACATAAGAAAATTTTCTTATATAATTTTTCATTTTTATGTTCGGTAACAACACTAATAAATAATCGGTGTTGGGATTGTTGTGTCGGTTGCTGTAAAAGAAATTATGTACAGTTGGAAAAATCGAAACTGTATCATAAGTTACCTCGTTTAAATGTGATTCAATTATATTCTGTATATACAAAACCCTTGGTGTACATTCAAAAATACCAACAATAAAATATAACCAACAAGGCAACACAAAATACCTACACAGCATCCCAACAAAAAATAAAATTGTAAATGAGATTTAATACGATTTTCAAGTTTTCATGGCAAACACAATGTAAAGAAAAGTTTTTTGTGTTGTTTCCGAGTTACTTTAGCTGAAGCGCACACAAGAAACTTTTTTATATTCTTATTTATTTATTTATTTATTATTTTTGTGTTTTGCTCCAAGTATCCCAAGCGCAAGCGGAACACGAAACACAAGACAATTCCAACAACATCTGTGGTAACAAAATAGATTTTTTTGTTGTTCCTCCTCGTGTGTGCTGCTGTTAGATTTTCTAATAATAAAAGAAAATTTTGTTGTTTTTCGCTATTTTTTATTTTTGTTTTTGATTGTATTTAGTGAAAATGTAAAACAAACTTCTGTTTTTCGTGTTTTGCCTTCGCTTGTTTTTATTCTGGTGGCAGGAGAGGAAAGCTTTATTATAGGTAGGTACATGCGGATCTAAGGAAAAGAGATTTGTTTTATATTTGTTGTTAGTTGAAAATTTGTTTTATGGTCTGTGTTGATTTAACAGGATTTTGGTGTTTTTCTAGAATTTGTTGGTATTTTTTGTGCCATACAGCAGGTATAATGAGAATTTTCCCAAATTTACAGTTTTTTACTGCAGGTGACTTGGGAATATAATTAGAAATGTAATGAAATTGTTAATTTTACATAAATAGTCGTCTGACACACGTGAGTGTGCATGAGTAGAAAATATTTTTATTACCGTACAACTCGGTTGTAACCTAAGGTAACGAAAAATAATTATGCGAAATTCCCACAGTACTTGCTGGATCTAATCAGTATACCTTTTAGGGTGATAATGATATTGTGGTTCTCTGTTGGTCACTGTTTTTGGAAAGTTTATTCCAGTTTTGCTCTTAACTTGATGATAAAAGTTAATTATTTTTGTACTTTTTTCATCTTTAATAATATATCGTAAAAATTGTAACCGATGTCTTGAAAATCTTGTATTGTTAGAGAACTTAAAAAATTTGTATTAATGTCGTTTGTTTTACATTAACCGCCAATCTGCCTAGCCGAAGTATCAAATTGATCTTCTGAAAAGGATAGGGAAGAGTTTTCGGTTGTGGGCACAATTTTTAATTGTTGTTATCAATGAAAAGCTAGAGGCTTTCGTTAACTGTTGGCTAAAGTAACTACTTCGATTCCGTTAACCAGAAAAATGTTAAGACCAATTCCGTGAAGTCATCTTTTTTGGTAAAAAAAAATCGTAACCGGTTGTGGGCACTCTTCGAAAATTCCGCATGAAAATTCCGCAATGGCAGGAACTTCAAACAGATGATTCAGAAGTCGATCACATTATCAGTTAGTGAAGAATTCTTTTCTTTAGAGCGTTTGACCGACGGTTTGCTAGGTGCTGTTGCCTTCTTTTTTTTGCTCTTCTTCGGATAGGAGGCGGCTTCTCGCTTAGCGGCTTTTTGGATAAGTAAGCAAGGTGCTTTGCATTGGTTTACGACCGCGATTTGGTGGAGCTGCTTAGAGAGAACCAATTTCGTCCAAGACTGATAAGCGGACTGGTAAGTTTTTGGTACCACTTTCACTTCAAGTACAACATGTGTCCCAAGAAAGACGATTCGATGCTGCTCCTCTTCATCAATGCGATCCTCGAAGCTAGCCCCTTTCACATTCTGCTCGACCGCTTGAGTAAAATCAACATCAGGATAGATGTTCGAGTCGTATGGATGAATTCGAAAGAGCAAGGTTGAATGATCCAAAGTCCTACCTTGTTGACATTAATTTTTTGCCATGCAGGACACTGTGACTTGTAATAAATCTTTATCTTCCGAAAATAGACACATCCAGTGGCTGTAGTTTATGACTACAGTGCGGCAGAAAAGAAACAATATGCACTCCATTGGCAACGGCGATAACGATCGCTTCAATGGTTGTCCAGAAGCAACAGCACAGGGGAAGCTAACGACGGTTTTGGGAATTTTATAAAACGGTGCATATAGCGCACAATCTCTTGCTGGCACATCAAGCCAGAACCATTAGCATAACCGGCAGTCCCATCAGAAACGTTATCAAAGAATATGGTCTGCATTTTTTTTCGAGAAAAAAAAGAATGGTGGTAGACTGTTGCCAGCAGAGCTTGCGATTAAGACCATTGTTACCATCGTTCCTCTTTCAGCGGCTTCAATTTTTCCGACACATTGCTTACCCTTCATGGCATTTGGTTGCTTCGAAGTGATATTGATTGACTTACAAAAACCATTCACGCTGCATGGATATTTGTTCCGGGGTGCGTAAAACGAGAATTGATACGCCAATTCACGCAGCTCCTTGATACTGAGGCTGTAATAATGGTTGACACACTTGAAAATAAATTGGACAAGGTCCGTCCCTGTCGTGGGATTGAGCACAAAATAATTTTCAAAGAAGGAAAGGAAGCGAAAACATAAACTCACCATATTTGATGAAGTCCGTTGGTTGCATTCACGAACGAAATCCAACAATACAGCATCTTCCACAGATGACAAGTCGCCAAACATCTCTTCCGTTTTATGGGGGTATCGCTGCAAACTGCTCCGCTCAACTCCATAGGTTCGTGCAATCGATTCAATATGTTTTTTTTAACTAAGCAATCATTAATGGCACGAACCAGCGCATCAAAACTAATTGAAGCTGATTCAGTTGACTTCATGGGGGTTGTCATGGCTTAAAAATACGTTAAAATGTTAAAGAATATGTTATGTCAGCATAAACGATGATATCTGACAGTTTTCCAGTCAAACATACGCTGTAAATAAAAAAAACCAACAACCGGTTACATTTAAGTGCCCACAACCGGAAATCACAACCTTTCTCGAAGTAGTAAAAAAAATGTGATGCGTCGCGATTTTGAAATAAATCGAGGTGGCATCCCAAACCATAACGAAAATACTGTAGAAATATCGATATCATTCACCTCTTTGAGATTATTAATCGCACCAAATGAACAAGCTCGTCCATTCACTTCGATATTAGCTAGAAAACTGTGCTGTCAAAATACAAGTATGACAGCAGTCAGATCCGCCATATTGGCGGAGGGTTTGGAAGTTGGAAGGTTAAATTGAGATTCGAACTTTATTATACACTTATCCAGTATGCGAATGATTATGCACGCACAATAACACTATAATTAATCGAAAACGACAGTTAATAGGAATCATGAAAAAATGAAAACAACAATTCAAGAAAAATTACAATTCACCGAAAACATAATTTGTCGAAAACTACAATTCATCGAGAGCGTCAATTCATCGAAAACAACGATGCATAGTAAACTGTAGTTCACCAAGAACGATAATTTCGTTAAGTGACTGAGTTTTGGGAAAATTTATTTTGGTTGGTCCTTCAATTATGCATAGGTTTCGTTTCTCGCGAACCTAAAGTACTTTTTTGTAAACTTAAAAATAGAATCCCGCGTGTAGTTCTGGAAAATGGCAAATTTGATTGGAAGCTATTTTTAAAATGATTGAGATGATGAAAATAAGATTCCCATATAAGTTCGTAATGTGGTTCTAGATTATTGGTAATTTCATTAGAAATGGACCATTTCTTAAGCCATTGCGATAGAACTACATATGTTTGTATGGGCCATATGGGACTCCCATTATGAGTTCGGCGATAATTGATTGGGATAAAACTTGACACTTTTGATGAAAATAGGATTATAATTCGAGTTTTCAAAATGATTCTGAATACATATTGAACAATCTGAATTAAACAAGCATTTGTCATAGTTGTTGTAACCAATTGTAAAATGGAGGGAAACGGAATGACAGAATGCAATCTTCCAGCATCTTTGGATTAATCGTTAATACAGATGTATCGTGGATGAAGCACCAGCAAAATAAAATAAAGTTGAAATCTTCCTTCACCACGTGTAACCCCCCCCCCCCCCCTCCCCTAACCAGTTTTAAGTATTGCAACATAAACCCGCTTACCGAATTTTATCAAAATCGTGTCACAAACGGTATTTTTCCATCCTACTAGTCCATATTCCGGAATTCCATCCAAAAATCAGGTAAGATGGAAATAGAATCATTTGGATTTTACATATCGAATTCTATCAAGCCCGGTTGAAAACGAATGAACAATCTTCTAGAAGTGTTCTATATAACATCATCCAGAACTTCAGCCGAAATTATTTTGGATTTTTTTTTCGATCTCACATACGAAATCTAACCATTTTAAAATCTATTGCTTTCTAAATTTTCTGCCATTTTCAAAAGTTCCTTTGTGATCTTCGCCCCCTTTGGTCTCTGTTCTTTCATTTAACATTCATTTTAAATGTCGGTGTTAGCACCTGCGAGTTAATGGGGCCGATATTCCTCTTTGATGGTATTTATATTACGAGTGCAATTTACTACAACAAATCTCTCAAGCAGCAATTAATTAAAAATGATATTTCGAAACGGATAATTCGCCGATAACAACCGAAAATTCACCAAAAGTATGTCAAACAAGCTGGAATATATTTTGTAATAGTGTTTGAAAGATTATGGTAAAAAATTGGGAAAGCCAAAAAGCGGCGGATACCTAAATTGTTTACGAACGCGGCTTGAGTTCTGGAAACCCGAAATTTGATTGAAGTGCGCGTAATTCTGATTTCAATAAAACTTGGGATTGATAGAATTGGAATTTCAAATTGGGAAATTACCTATGGGGTAATTCAAATGCGAATTTCTAAGCCATTTGGGAAGAAAGTTGTTTCTTTTTGTTAAAAATTGGATTCCAAAATGAGTTCCGTAAATGGTCAATTTAATGGTACTCAACCATGCCTCAACCGATTATTTTGAAACTCGTTTTAATAGGCAATTTGATTGGATCTAAGTCATTTCTCAGCTCCTTGTAATTCAATAGTCCGAGTCGAGTGTGGATGTGGTTCTGGAATTTGAGAATTTATATAGAACTATGCTATCCTCAATAACTACGGTTGAATTCGGTTTGTGTAATGTAAATGGAATATGAAGTCAAAATGAGGCATCGTTGTGACTCTGAAAAAGGGTAACTAGGTGGATTTGTTGTACAGGGTGTTTTTTATAATTATTTTCGAATTGGCAACATTTTTCCCAGTGACATTCTGGACGGGAAAATTTTACCGAAAAGTTAAGTTCACAAAACATACCGTGCGTTACGTCCAGTTTACGTATGGCATAATCGTCCATCCAAGCCATTAATTCGAATAACTATGGATCGCGGATTTACGCGGAGGGCTCATTCTCCTCTAATTGATAATTCGCACTCATGTAGAGACGTCGTACAATGTGTACTGAGGAAGCTGTTGCTGCTGTGAAGCATAGTATGAGTTAAACCCGAATCAGTTAATTTGCCAACGGGGACGACAGCAATTGGAGCTGTCTCCATCCACTTTATCTAATATTTTGAAGGAAAAACTTTTGTTCAGCAATTAGACTTATTTTTGATTGAATCGCTATTGCTAACAGTCGTCGTCGTAAACCAAAGACAATCGACGACTTAAAAGCCCTCCTCAGGTTCAAATGTTCCAAAAGATTTTCGAAAATTTTAATTGCTGATTGCGCTTTATTGGAGCTAGCAGCGGATGATTCATCAACTAATCCTACGCTAACCACCGAACTTAATATAAAGCGAAATAAAGGCAGCAATAGCCATTCGAAAGCTATTGAACTCGACGTTAATTTTCGACGGCTATCGTTTTCCTATAGCAAGCGTAGAAACAAAAGAGAAAAGAATAGTAAAATTTTCATACAGGTTTCTTTTTCCTTCTTTTGTTTACTATAGGAAAACGGCACCTTTGAGAATTAATGTCGAATTCAATATGTAGTTAGTTCCCAGAGTAAGTAACTATAAAGCTATTTTATGTAGAGAGCTCGGGTTCGGTTTGCGATTTTGATCAGAATAAAATATATGGCTCATTTATGGCTCGGTTACCTTGTCAGGCATCGATTTTGGGAAGTAGAAGAAATACAACTTAGAAGTTTATTACACGAATCTGTGCGATGAACATTATCAGCCGAATTAGCGTAGAAACACTAACTCTGTGATATAGCACTAAATCCGTTTTAACTTAACATACCATCATTGGGCCATCTAGAGGTATGATTTAATTCAATCACCTAGAACGAAGTTGGTTTTGAAAAGGATATCAGAAATGTATGGACGGCTAATTACAAGTACACCTGGAGTATCAAATGATAAAAGTATAACACCTGATATTACAGCAGCTAAATGAGTAAACATAATTTAAGAATTGCAACTAATTTTCAGGAGGTAACAACCTAGAAGAAGCTCAGGCCATGCCAATCTAAGTGTTTAGTCTGTTGAAACCTGGAAAATACTCATTGAAAAACTCATTGAAGCTATCGGCGCTGACTCGAGTCTATCATATTTAACTAGGATGTTGTGAAACCATTATGATCACTTTGGAACCCATGCACAGACATATTTGAGTTTAAATTCAAACCTCAAAGACAAATAGAATCCTAACCAAAAGAAAGCAATATGTACAGTGGTGTTCAATGAAATAACACATTTTATAAATTTTTCATTCATTGGCAAATTTTTGAAATTGCCTATAAAAATTTTCATTTTGCTTGTAAAAATTGGAATATTGTTCCCTAAAACAAATACATATTGAAAATATTTAATTGAATTCTATATTTGGGGAAATCACCGAAAACCAACATCAAATCATTTTTTTTTGTTCAATGAAATAGAGCATCAGTTTCCATTTGATTATTGCCGAATTAACTTCGAATACTTAATTTTATAGAACAACAAATCAGTTAAGTTCCTAATCCGGTTGTTATTATTTGCAGATATGGGTCGCGCAAGTTATTGCAACGAAGAAGAAAAAGAAATTACTAACAGACTAAAACCTAAAAGAAAAACTTTATCGAAAATACCACGCATTCTAGTTAGATCTCGTAAGTTAGTGTTAAATACTCTGAAACCGCAGACACAAGTTGAAAATTGTAGCGGCATAAGTTGTTCCTAAAAATTAGGATGATTAGAATTTTAACGTCCAAACAAATAAAAAAGCAGTCTAGTGCGTTCGGCTGGCCGACATTATGTGCGACGGCCACCAAATAAAAGTTTTTCTCCACAGTACACCAAAAAATGGTAAAGCATGGTCCACAATGGCATTAGGTGCTTTTTCTTTGCACGAGCCACACCTCCGAACAACCCATTCCTCGAGCAAAGCAAATGAGTGGTTTGGTAGTAATAATAGCCGTATTTTATTGAGAATCAAAATATTAGATTCCAGTTTTCGAATTAGACGTGTTTGTATCTGAATTTATCATAGGATAAATACGCCAACTATGACGAACAATTTTCTTTTACTATGATAAATTCAGATACAAACTCTACTAATTTGCAAACTGGCCTCTAACATTTTATTTTTGAACAAAATGCACTTAATGTGAACATAACGTTCAACAATAGCTATAACAATAGCTAGCTCAGTCCTAATCGAGAATTTGTGGAACGATTTAATGGTAGCTTTAGAGACAAAAATATAGAAATAAGGAAAACTATTGACAGAGATTAAACTTCTCGGAAGTTGGATGACTCTATCGACCGCCGGTGCAAAAAAAAATAATTAAAAATATAGTTCACACAACTAAATATTAGTAAATACAATTATGTGCTAGCATCAATATGACTGAATTAAGGCTGTAATTAATTTATTGACAACACTGTGTTATTTTTATGAACGGGTTTTTTATTAAATAAAAGTTTCGATAGTTATTTTATTTTTTCTGAGGCAATTATTGAAGACCAATGCCATCGTTGTCCATTAAACCTATTAAGCCTTTATCCTTCCTCTAGTAGATTAGAATTGTGTTGTGCCGCACGATCGCTAGGTGTCTGAAACCGGATCGTTCCGTCCCCCCAAAAAATACCTTTCCTATCCTTCCTATTGGACAATTGTCCAGTACTTGGTTCTACAGTCCAATCAATCAATCAACAGTGTTATTTTTATGAACAGGCTTTTTATTAAAAAAGCTTCCATAGTTATTTTATTTTTTCTGTTATGAATTGAAATTTTCTGAATAATTTTATGTTTCTATATAATATTGCATAAATTAAAAAAAATACAAAAATTGATTGATTGAAACCGTTATTTATTTAATTGGCATTACCACTTGTGCTATATCATTGAACGCTACTGTATCTGAGTATTCAATTCTGTTACGTCTGTGTTATTCTCAATCTGTGCTTGAAATAGCAACTCAACTTAAACAACACCTTTGGAAAATTTTATTTGAGATACACAGAATTCAGTAACATTAAAAGGCTTATAGTTGTTACAGGATGGCTAGTGCCATCCTGCAGATTTCATCTAAGCGCATGCAGAGGCCTCCACGGTGATTTTTGCCGGCTACAACTCTGTGAGAATTGCTAAGGGTCGTGGGGGTTTAGGCTTGCATGGCTCCTGGCCTACACCGTGATTACAGAGATTTTAAAATAAAACAAAAACCCAAATTATAAAAATAATAAACCGGAGTTCCGCCGAAATTTGTCGGCCGGAACCTGAGGAACGAACAACAAAAAATAAAAAAAATTATAACGGAAGAGAGGTGCCTTGGTGCGCGCATCCGTCCGAACTCACACGGTGGTAAACACCGGTTTCGAATCAGGATGCGGGCACCAAGGGACCGCGAAACAGAATGGGAACTCCCTCCTCATACCCATACCGGACAATTTAATAATTCATTTTTTTTTTGTAAATTTAGACAAAAAGAAAACACAACTTCCCTCACAAACCGCGAGAAGAGAACGAGACCAATATACACCGAGCACGCGACCGTCGACCGTTATCCGGCGCTCGATTACAAAAATTTTATATATATATGTAAAAATTTAGGAAAAAAAAATTTAAAAATAACAAAAATGAAATAAAAATAAAAACAAATAAAAATAAAAAATCGTACCTTAACTACTAACGCAACGTGCTGTGCGAGGCCTCTCCCCGATACAAAAGAAACGAATAGCCGGTCGGCTTCCGTTAATTAGCTGTGAAATCGGTACCCGTTTAATGCGGTGGCCGTTAGTAATTGTCACTCGTCGGAATTCTCCCACCTGTTGAAAATGTGGTACTCTTGCCGATATAAATGGCATCAAGCACGCAAACATAAAAAAGCAATCCTTTCGATATTGATTAATATAATCTCGATAACAAATTACGGATTTATATTAGTTTTCTTCAGAAAACTGTTTTTCCTCGATTACAATACGGCCGAACATTCCAACCATAGGCACACGAACACAAATATGTTTATTATATAAAATTTGTCGTTTAATTCGATAATTGCAAGTTATTTTAATAATTGTATAATTTATTTTGATGTTCCGTTTTACAAAAATCAGCACCAAAAATCCGAAAAAACACACCTAACGTCAAAACCGAACTATTTCAACTCACAAAAATACTCGGTTTTTTTTTTTGTTGTTTTATTAATTTCCCAAAATCAACTACTTTACAAAAAAACTGAACTGAACTCGATTGTCTTTTCAAAATTCTTCACGAGACTCAGATATACTAAAAACTATCTATATATTTTTGGTTAACAATCGAAAAAAAAATCCCAAACAAAATAAGAAAATGGAACTTTGTCCTTCGCAAAAAAAAAATCAAAAAGACATTGTATTTTATTATTATTTTTTTTTTTTAAACAAAACGAGATTATAATTTTGCAAAATTCCAAACAAGACTCTACTTATAAAAATTACAAACAAGACTGAACAAAAAAGGAACTTTTTTGAACGACTCGCAAAACGTTCTAGAAGAATCTTCTTTCTTCTCTGTTTTTCGTTTACATCAATTCGCTTTGATTTAAACGAGAAGCATATAAGAAAAAATATTCTTCCAGTGCGTTGTGCTTCGCACACACCCGATGCACATTGGTCTCGCTCTCAACATTTATTTCTTCTTACCGACGCGCCGTCACATAAAAGAGTGTACAACACCAAACCAACAACCGGTAAAGTGGGCAAAGACCCAAACCAAGGGGAATATAACATAAAAAGAGATAGTTACGAACACGCAGTCGTAACATAGTCAGTAAGTTTAGATTTACCAACACGTGCCTTTCAAAATACATTCACTTTGAATGGCGAAACACATCCTTAGCTCACATCTATGCCAGATGCTCGTAAAAATCTACACAACATTTTATATTAAACTATACATTGAAATATGTCGTTATTTCACTACTATATCTTTAACAGAGCTGATGAAAAATTAACCCATTAACGGTCACCCCAAGTAGAGTCTCAAATTGAAGACATCTTAAACAATTACATTACGTTAATTACATGTAAATAATTTTATTAACTATGCGTCATTGTTTACGTTATAGGATGTAATAATTGTAAATATTTGCTTGGCGCCATCTCTGTAAAAACTACAAAACTATAATTTGTGTTATTTCTGATTTGTGCCATATGTTACGTAAAAAATGTAAAATAATATTTTTACAGGTGCCATACTACATTTTGTTGGATATTAATTGTTTCAGAAAGTTTAATCCTGTGTGTCTGACGCAAATTTTCGTCTCTAAATTTTCGACTAACCAAATTTATGTTTCGTTCATACCTGTTATTGATAGATGTCGTTTATGTTTAGAAACGATATTTCGTTTTAAACTACAAGCTTATTTAAAATTTATTTATCAATCACCGATCAGTATTATTTTCGGAATTTAGGGATTTCGATTTAACTATCAGATGTGATTTGCTTTGTGCCATCTGTGAACAACTGGTATGAACTAACCTTTAATTATTTAGTTGGAAATGTACCCAAAAAATCTGTGAGTCATTCTAGAGTTCTGTGAGTGTAGATCCGAAAGGCATACGTGGATTTCTGTCTCACAAGCACATAGCGATAGGGGGAAAACTCTCGATGTTCATGCTTAACTCCAAACGCCTAATTCATTATTTCATATCTCTACTTTGATTTCACAAGGGTTGAGTGTTTTAATAAAAATATGTATCTAAACACTTTGTTATGCTTTTTTATTATCCTTAATATTATTACACATCATCCAAGTGTATGAATAGAACATATCCTCCAACCGAACATAAAACATACATAAGTATGTTATATGCTATTTAAGAAAACATATAACATATAAAACAGTTAATTAATGTATAAAGTACGACTGTATATTTATACTGCGTCCCTTTTCACTTAAATATGAATGAATGTTCGTACATAAAAGGTACTTACTCTATACTTGATATCCATTAAAATTAAATTTGGTTATTTGGCTGCTTTTAACATTTATTTTATTATTTATTTTTTGCGTGTGTGTGTGTGTAAGCCATGATATTTGTTTATATTTTTTTGAGGACCATCAACGGAAAACCCATCATAATAAATATCCGCGTATACGGTATCCCTATATGTTGTATACAATTTTCACGATTTATTTTCCTATTTTGACGCCACGTATCCTCCGTTTATATAAATGTAGATGGAATACACTATGAATGTACCATGTTTATGAGTGTTGTATAGGGATGATAAAAATGGAGGAAATGAAATGGAAAATTTTCATTTTTCATCAAACGTAATATAATAAAAATGCATATTTACTAGATGATTCAATTTATCCCGCACCTAATTTATTTCATATGTGACGCGTCTATACTCGTATCGTACCTATCCTGTATTAAAATAAATTTTTCTGTTTTTATTTTCAGATGAAATCACATCAGAGGAATGTCTAAGGAGTATTAATACACCACATGTAGAAATTTTACCTGTGTTACCCTTACAAACATTAGCCGTTGGCAAACAAACGATGCTAACGTGTAGGCCTTGTGTTCCTGATATGTCCCTAGTCACAGATTTACAATGGCATGACACGTTAAATAATACGATACAACCAAAACCGTAAGTCGATGATGCCAAATTAATTTTTTTTTGTACATATTTAAACAATTTTTTAATTAAAATATATAATTTATTTAATTTTTTTAAAATGTGAATTATGTATATTACAAACTTTTTATTTGTTCAGGGCAAGTGTGTACATCCGAAAATATGATAATCAAGGTCGTTACTTAAATAAGTAAGTCAAGTTGAATTTGCAATGTGATTGCAATGCAACTAAAATAAAAAAAAAATGAAAACATGTACTGTTTGCGCCCATTATATATGAAAGTAATATTAAAATCGCCATTATTAACTTTATTGTATAATCTCATGTATTAATTTTTAATAATGCAATTTGTGTGGGTAACTGCAGCAGAGAAGCTTTCGAATTTCAAAATGAAACTTTGCATACCGATTAAGCCCAGTTTGTGCTAATTATTAGTGCTCACGGGAAAAAATAGTGCTAGTCCAGTGGCACTATTCTGGCTTTCCCTGGGAATAGGGAATTGGGAAAAATATTTTCATAGCATTTTTGTCAAAATTATATTTTTCTGGCCTACTGAGGGAACAAGTTTGGTGTTATTATTTTCGAAACAAAATTAAATGGGAAAATATTTTTCCCTAGAAAAATTTGGTGGAACAAATGTTTCCCAATTAATTTTGTTTCAAAAATTTTTGCACTAAACTTATTACTTCAGTAGGCTAGAAAAATATAATTTGGACAAAATTGCTATGAAAATATTTTTCCCAATTCCCTATTCCCAGGGAAAGACAGAATAGGGCCACAAGAGCTAAAAATACGGGAAAAGAAAATTTTAGATTTCGCCTAAAAGGCGAAACAAATAAAACCCAATTTCTAGAAAAAAACAAAAGTAATTTGAGCCTAATTTTAAAACTTTCCAAAGGCGGCTACACTGACGAAATTTGTCCCTATCATACAAATATGATTTTCATAAATTTTCATTCATAAATTTTAGGAAACACACTAGCCCCTAAAAGATACTATATTAAACAAACGATATACAGAAGTATACCGTTCAATAATATTTATGTTGAACAACAAATTAAAAATAGAAAAAAATCCAAGAATAGGCAATTCAGATAGCATGTGCCTGTCAGGCATGTTCATTGCCATCCAAAAAATATAGTGGCTGAATTTGTGCTAATCCAGAATTGGCCCAATTCCATTGAACAACAACGACCGTTGAATGAACAATTTTGGGACAAAAAGTATTCTAGAAACCAATGATGTTGGCACTTCTGAACACATATTCTTATTCTACACTATTTTCAAAAATCCACTCCATTTATTTTAATAAAACTTTACGGCACTTTTTGTCAGAAAATTGTTTATTCAACGGTTGTTGTTTATTTATATCTATATTTTTCGGGTGGCAATGAACATGCCTGACACGAATGTACTATCTGAATGGCTTATTCTTGGATTTTTTAATATTTTATTTCTGTTTTTTAATTTGTTGTTCAACGGTATACCTCTGTATTTTGTTTGTTTAATAGAGTATCTTTTAGGGCCTAGTTTGTATTTCTCAATTTATGAAAATCGCATTTCTATGATAAGCAAAAATTTCGTCAGTGCAGCCGCCTTTGGAAAGTTTTAAAATTAGGCTAAAATTATTTCTGGTTTTTTCTAGAAATTGGGTTTTATTTTTTTTCGTCTTTCAGGCGAAATTTAATTTTTTTTTTGGTACTAATTTCTCCCCGTGAGCACTGATTAGCTCAAATTGGGCTTAATCGGTATTCAAAGTTTCATTTTGAGATTCCAAAGTTTTCCTGCTGCAGTTACCTACACAAACAATTTCATTAATTCTAATTTGGTTTTTTGTGTGATTGCGAAATTTTTAGGGGAGATGTCGCCACGGACTCTTTTGAATACTTCGCATTTTATAATTCGGTCTCCATATGCCAGGACATAAGGCTCTCTTCAAATATAATTATACCTTTCTTGTTATAAATAAATACATATATCGAGGGGATATTACATCTTGCAACACGTGTCCTGTTTCGGGCTCATAAGCTACAAATACTTCATTAGAAGACCTCTAACATTTTAATTCCTTAGCCGTCTGTCTGCTATAGCGCTCTAAACTAGACATCAACTAACGAGCAACGTTAATTCAAAAGTACGTTTTTTTAATACTGCCATTCCAAGTTATTGTACTCCTGATAAAAATGATGAAAAATGACCCCGGTCCGAAACCATTTTTCTTGACATTTTGAAGGTCCCTGATCCGAAAAATGCAAAATAAATATTTCCGTCTATTTGGATTGCTGATTGGATGCCTGAGCCAGTGATATCTCAAGAGCTATTTTCTTTTAGTTTTAATTCGGTGAATAGGAAAGCTTTTGGAACCTCAACTTCGAGGGGTTCGGGTGACGGCCATAGAAAATCATCCAAAATAAGATCTAATACCGCTATATTGGTTTACACTTTTCCCATATACGCGTGTATTATATCGTTTGAAAGGCTTTGTACCAGACAATAATTTGAATACAACTTTAGTTCACAAATCCACCGTTTTAGCCGCGGGAGAATTTTTTTTCGTTTGTTATAGAATATATCCTTTTTTCTGCCATCCACACAATTGTGTGGGTAAGGCAAAACAATCATGTCAATTTTTTTTGTATGTGTTTTGAACCAACTTACATATTTGTGTATTCCTTATAAAGTTATTTTCGTCCGAAAAAAAACTATAACTATACACACAATTGTGTTGGTTACATACTATGTTTTTTACTCACACATTTGTGTGGTTTGCACTTAAATTGAGCCAATTTTTTTATGTAGAAAAAGAGGCTCGTCGAAGAGCGTTAAAAAAATTTTGAAGAATGCCGAAAAATTTTCTGTACACTTTAGTACTCCAAACTACCGTTGTGGCGCTGGAGGTCAGTTACAACTTTTATTATTCCCTTATAATCATGTGCTATATCATTTTAAAGGTCTTGGAAAAAGCAACAATTTTGTAATCAGTGCTTTAGTGCACAAATCCACCGTTTTAGCGCTGCTAACTAATATGCAATTATCATATAATATATACGTATATCATTGAAAAGGTCTTGAAGAATGATGTAATTTTTTCAAAATCACCGTAGTATTCAAAACTACCGTTATAACGCTGGAAGCAGTTACAATTTTTCTCATTCCCATATAATCTTATTTGAAAGAACTTGGAAAAGTAACAATTTTGTTATTGGCGCTTTAGTTAATAAATCCACCGCTTTAGCGCTGAAACATATTAGTACTCCAAATTACTATTGTGGCGCTGATTACAGATACATTTTGTCTAATTATGTTATGATCACCTTATGGCATATCGTTTTTAAGATTTTGGTGGAAGGAAATTTTTTCTTCATATACACATATTTTTAACCAAGTTTTAAGCAAAATGAGAACTGTTTTAATTTTGTATAATCAATGACGATCATATATTAAGAGCGTGTTTTCCTGAGTCATTTTGCGACCAATTTTTTTACTGGCAATGTAGAATGTTCCAAATTTCCACACCGAAGTTCTGATTACCACGTGAGGTATCAGCCTCTAGCACTTTACATTTGAAAAGATGGATATCAAAATGTTAGTGGGCTGCTTTGCAATATTTACGTACAAATGATCAATTGCGGTAACATTTTCATTGATATAGTCTTGGTCCAATTAGCGTTATCAGAAATTTTATTACGCAACCTTCTATAAAGTATATGAGCTTTTACGCAGAGGTTCTTTTCACCGTAAATAATAACGAAATCGACCAGTTTCCTCTTTCTGGAAGCGAGGTGGTCGGGGGATTGAAAAGACGCAGAAACGGTTCTTGACAAGGTTTTATTGACAGAACGATAATTTTTTTTTAAAGTATTTTGACAAAAGTTGAAGCTACCTTTAATTTGAGAACTTGATCGCCTTCCAAGTGCTCTGGTTCCGTGTAATTTCCGTGGTTCCGCCTCTGGTTCCGTGAAATTTGATAAAAGGCTCTTCTAGCATAAAAATGACGTAATGACGGTCTCTTTGATCGAGAAGGTATAAATAAAAAACAGGAAGCGCAATTTTGATTAAATTTTCAGGGATTGACCTTTAATATAAGGTACAACTTTTGTTTCGGCATTTTTTAAATAAAATCTAAGGTTCTGCCGTTACAGCGAAAATACCATTTTCTGGGCCATTTCATACACCACCGTCATTCCATCGACCACCCTTCCCAGAAGGGGGGATGTGAGTAGACTTTTTTAATTATTTATTTATTACTTAATAAAATTTGTCCTCTCGGTTTGTCATTTTATTCAGTTCGCTATTGTAGCACGCTTACCTCTATTTGCGATTGGCGCTACAAACCAATTGATGTGTTTCTTCGATAATTTCGAATTTAATTAATGGTTCCTGGGAACCACAATTAGGTTGCTCTATAGCTTGCTTACAATTGTAATTCGGATTTTAAGTTTATCTCTAGTTCTGGTACAATTTTGAAATTCATTCGTATATTGTGATTCACGCTAAAAGCGCATATGACACATTGTGTAAATAGCAAACCGAATACGTGAAAATGAGTGCCTGGTCTTTAAAATATTAGCAGAACTAAGGGTATAAAGGTAAATCGAGTAAGAAGACCATTTGCCTTGCGTAGAAAAGAAGATTCTTTGTAATATTTTTATCACTACACCATAGACCTGCAAAACTAGAGGCCAAATGGTTTAAATATGCCAAATCATTTATAAAATTGCCTGATTTGAAATCATCAAACTCCTTGTAGAATCGTTTGAATACGTTTTAATTATATGATATGTCGATGTGATCTATGGAACATGCTGTGATTCAAATTTTTTGAGCATGGAACATTTTAGATTGATTGTAACCCAAAATTCCTCAAACGGTGTGACATGGCCACCATAAAACCCTTAATAGTCTTTGAACAGGTTTGAATCAACTGGTTTTGCACTATCTAATTATTGTTTGTTCAAGGCTGTGAGCTTTGAAGAAACATGACTTAATCAATAAAAGTAGGTCTCATGGTCTTTGCCAAATGGTTTCACTTATTTGGGAGCATATTTTAGTGAAAGTATTGGCTAGTCCTAAGATAGATTGTGTTTGTCCAATTTTCTCCGTTAGCCCAATTATTACATTAGCTGTTTTTTTGGTTTGTTTTAGCTTTCCAACTGTTTTGTGCTGTTTTTTACAAGAACCCGCAGAGTTCTTATTGAATAAAGAGTTTGCCTTAATTGAATATAATTTGGGATTTGAGTAACTTTCTCGAATGTTATGAACGTTTTTGGTATTTCCTTCCTTCTCTACACTTAAGTTGGTCATATGGCTAAACGATACTTGTCGCTAAATGGAAATTGAGAATATAAAGACGTTCTTAGTATGCCGAATATACCAGGCACAGATAATTCTGGATGACATACAACGAAGTTTTTGATATTTTTTAGAATGAGCATTTTAAATCTCCTGGTACACCCTGTGAGACCCCTTTAGAAAATCATTTAATTTACTAGGGACACTCGTTTGGATTTAAACAGTGTACGAATGTCACTGAGTTCATGCTAAATATTTAGTAAATACTTAGAATGGCTTTGGAATTTACCTAAGGACCACGTGTTTGAACAAATAAACCGTGATAACAAAAATATAATTGGCCTTATTTATTTCCCTGAAAGAAAAATATTATCAGGATTTTTTGAGGGTTCATTCAAGATGATTTTCGTAATTTTCCAGGTTTTCAATCTTCAGAAAGAAGTTCTTATAACCGCGTGAGATTTGAGATACATAACATTGTGACCTTCGAAGTGTCCGTTGGGCCGTCATCACTGGGTTGGATACTGCTTGTTGCGTTTTTCGCTATTACCGATGCCCCTGGTTCATCATCTGCATAATTTTCATATTATTCAGCGTGATCGCACCAAGACGCTTGGTGTTCACAATGGTGATCAAATAATGATCTATCTTTAATCAGCTCTTGATTTATCCAATTTATCAAATTCCAGTTGGAATTTGGTAGGTCTGGATTGTTATACTACTGGTAACCTCGGCAATAGGGAATAGGGGAAAAATTTTAAAAGTAATTTCAGATCAAATAATTTTTTCGGCCTACTGAGGAAAAAGTTTGGCGTAATTTTTCATAAATTGGGAATAATATTTCCATATCTAAATTTTCAGGGAAAAATATTCCCAATTTGTTTAAAAAAAATTAACACTTGTTTTTTTGCCTTAAATTCTTTGCCCAATTCCCTATTCCCGGGGAATTACCAGAATAGTGCTACTACTATGGAGTCCGGATTTTTAGGCGAACTGCCATTAGGTATTTTGATTAAAATGTTATTTCTTATTTCGATCAATTTGAAAATCCCTGAAATTTTAAAATTAAAGACATCGAAAAGTTTAAAAAATGATTCATAATTATTTTCGTGTTGCCAGATGTAATTTTTTAATCTACCTGCGTTGAAATTCATATGAAGAGTCAATCGTCGGCCTCCTTCTTTTGCGATCACACATCTTACACCCACACGTACATATATTACTTATAAAATATTTCTCTGCATTGTTTTGATTTAGTTTTTAACGTTTTGAATCTTAAAAACAATAAACCAAAATTCATCAATACCTCCATCCATATATTCTAATCATAAATAAATTGTTTTGGGCCTCGTGTGCATTAGAATTAAACCTAAGTATCCGCATATAGCTTCTTAATCGACCATCAAATAGTTTGTACCTAAGTATATGTCATAACGACGTATCCTCTAGAACTCTTCTAACTCTGTACTTATGTACAATTTTCCAACATTGCATTTTCCTTACTTACATTTACATTTTAGTTTGGATGTTTTTCATAATGTAATTGTTGCTTTTATGTTTTATTATTGTTGTATTTTGTTGTATTATTATGATTATTATGTTATTTTGCACACCATCACCCTACACCCTCGCATTACACCTCATGTATACACACACACGCATTTACATTATATACCAATAAATATAAAATGAAAATAAAGCAACACCTAATTTTCCTGTTTTTGTTTTATTTTCCGTTTTGTTATGTTACATCCGTTCTTATATTTTTATAGCTGCTGCGCTGCTCTCTGCTGTGTTTTCCTATAACACCCAAATTAAAGAAACAAAACTTTAAGTATAAGAAAAAAGAAAATTCATCCACCCAAACAGTGTCTTTCTATTTAATTTTATTGTTATCGTCGCGTTTGATGTGTTTTTACTTTTATTTGACGTTACATAGAGACGTACTGTTACACGTAGCTGGAAAATGGAATTGCATTTAATGAGTGGGTGGATGAGTGTTTTTTGTTGTTTTCTACGTATAATACGATGCGTCATGCGATGGGGAATAAACAGCCAACAAAAACAAACATTTTTGGTACAATTTGATTAGATCATGGTGGTGAATTTTATGAGACCTGAATTAGAAAAGTTTTTAATTAAGTGATAAATCTCTCCGGAAAGGCGTATATTTTTTGAAATACTGGTATCGGATGTAATTTTTTGTTCGTGCATTTTACAATAACAACAGATGGATTTAACATTAATGCCTGTAATAGTAGTGAGCTAAATTTTATTTTAGTCTTAGGCATTCAAGGTCGCTGTCGGCCCTTAACGCTTCTTTTGCTTTATATTTCTAACCATATTGACGTATTACAACTCTATGAACGAAGCAGTGTAATAAGGGTAAAAGCTTTTTGTTTAAATCTCAAATTTCTCTCTCATAATAAATATTTGAATTTGAATACGAGTTGTTCGCTAAAGCATTCAAAAATTAGGTTAATTAATGTTTTCAAATAATTTTTTTCTATAGAAAATTTTTCTCGTTTGAATAATATAAAAAAATTCTGGCTTCAAAGCTTTATAAAAAGCTAAAATATTTTACTTAACTTTTTGTAAAAATCGATATTTTTAGAAAAGCTGGCAATTTGTAGAATTCGGGAAATAGTTTTTCAAAATTTTGCATGTACATAGTTTATAATTTTAAAAAAATCGTATTATTATCTTTTTATGTGTTTCTTAACAATTTACGTAACTGTTGCGAGATAGATTTTACAATATATGGCAAGAAACATAAAGGATCTGTGAAAATTTCACTATGCCTTTTTTCCAGGGCCTTGGGCATTTTAGCCAATAAATTCATTTTTTAATTCTTCGAAACGTTACTCGTACTGTATTTATAAAAAAAGATTAATTATAATCCTTCGTTATAAAACGTTCGTTTTTAAAAACAATTTCCTGGGAGCAATGAACAAGAGGATATAGAAATCCTTGAATTAAACAATATGCCTAAAAACTAAACCTTTAATTTCGACGTAAGGCCGATATAGATAATAAGGCGAGATAGAGAATAGACTGAAGGAATCAACAACCCCAAAACATATTTTATGATAATTATCGGTTAAGATAAAAACAAGTTCCCTGAAACCCTTTTATGTCCGCGTTTTCTTTTGGTTTTTTCTTAATATCGGAATTTTGTCCTATTTGGGCTCTTGTTCATGTCGGTCTTTTATGCGTCTCGACATTTTGTCCATTTAGGCCTTTTGGCCTCTTAGTGTTTTGTACGTTTACCTTTTTGCCCTTTTATGCTGTTGGGCTTTTGTCCAAAGGAATGAATCACAGTTCATTGACTAATAATATTAATTAATGACTGTATTTTGCTAGTCCACTAATTTGAATTTTTAAAATATTTCTATGTCAAGTCCTTTAAGTCAATTTCAATATTCTGGCTTTCAAATTTCTGGCCTTCATGTCGTTCGCCCGTCATACGGTTCTTGCTCGCTTCTGCTCTCCACCAGTTCCTATAACAAGCTTGGGAGATAAGTTCCACTTAGTTTCCAACTGACGGGTTTCTTCTATATTCAAAAACCATGCTGACCCTCCGTGATGACTGTGCAGGATCCCTTTCTCATACTTGCAACTACCTCACAAAACTCCTTTCGCTGGCAGCCCTCCTTTGGATTGTCAATCACCGCTTTCTCTGACCATTGCTGCCCTAGCAGTCACAACTGTAAGACCATCTGCAATCTCAACTCACGTTAGCCGGTCCGGTATATTCTCCTGATACATTTCAATGTTCTATCCAACGGAACTTCATGCGATCCTAAGATGACACACCCTATAATTCCATATCGATATGGCCAGCATTCGTTCAAATTATGTCTCTATATCTCGTCTCTATATCAATGTCTTTAATTGTTTGGCGATAAGATAATTAATTAAGCTACTGATTTTTCTTTCGATGCTTGAAAAAAAATGCCAACAGAAAAATCTTCCAATTCAACAAATAACTTTGGAAATAAATCGACTCGATTTTAAAATATAACGAATTCTGGGTTTAAATGGTTTGCTTTAATTCAAAATTCCATTTTTTGAAAATAATGATTGGTGGTGTTCTATTAAGAATTTTAATTGTGCCCTTGGAAGATTGAATTCGACTAATCTGTAACACAGGATTGAAATTAAATCTTATATATTTTGGGTGAAGTTTAGAAATTTCTTTAAAATGAAATTTTGATGGAATTTAGTCATTGTTTTCGATTTTTTCAAATTTTGATTGGATTCTTACATGAATTTTTGGCGAAGTCTTCGAATTTGACCGTGCTGAGTGAAACTCATTTATTTCTTACTCAACTAAATTCAGTGTGTCAAAATTGATTGACAGATGTCGTTTTGGCTTAAAAATATAAATCAAACTTAAAATTTAGACAGATTTTTGAAATTTGGTTATGCTGAACCACATTCAACCATTTTTGTTTCACAATTTGACCCTTCTGAGCAGAACTCGAATATAGCCAAACTCGGTGTTTAAGACGGGATTGCCATTATATGTATTATGAATTTTAGTTGAAGTTTTAGAAAAAAATTTGTATTCTAACACAAATTTTGGATAAAGTTCTGAAATAGGCCGTTCTGGCTTGCGGTTGTGTATGAGATATTCTAAAGTTGAATAGCGATGAAACTCGGCTAATTGATTATGGTCAAATATCATAAAAATTTGTTATTTTACCAAGCAGCATAAACATCGGCTATGAAATGATTGGAGCCAGGTTTTAAATTAGTAATTGCCCAGAAACGCAACCGAAACCGAGTTTTATCTCCCCGAAAACTTTTAAGGGTATAAAGCAGAGAATCATATTCTAAGTTTTTAAGAGTTCTATACATTTTAGTGGCGGGATAGATTGATTTGATTCAAATTATCCATTTTTTTAAATTCACAACACATTAGTCCCTCATTTTTAAATTTTAGTCGGGGGTGACCAAACGACGTTAAGAAGAACGTTGATAGGACCGATATGAAAAGAACATTTTTTCTACAAACAAAATAACAGGGGCGACGATGAGATACAACGATCGGTGGTGTTGTTTTACTACTCAGAACAAAAACATCAGTTTCATTCCAAATTTAAGGTTTCAGTAGTTCGAGAAATTATATATTAGGTGTGCAAGTAAAACTCGGCCTTAAATTCATTCCATTAAAATCTACTTGGACGGATCCAAATCACCCGCCATTTTGGATATATGTAGCTTAGTCATTGCTGTTTTTATTTCATAAGTTCATTCTTTTACAAACTAATTAGTTTGACTTTGAGTAAACATTCTGTGTCATTCAACAGTAAAAAAAGTGGTTTGGAAGATTTCGGTGACTATTTTAGTTTTGAGGTCGATGCACTTTACTGGATGAAAATCAGTGTCAAACTCACCAAGAGCTTGCAGAACAGTTAGAAGTTACGAAGGAAGGAAAATGGGTTTCTCATAAACTGACCGAAGAAAACAAAACCGGAAGAGTGGATATCTGCATCAATTTGCTTCCTCGATTCAAAAGAATGAATTTTTTCTACAAGATCATTACGGATGATGAAAAGAGGATTTTGTACGATAATCCTAAATCATGGGTTGATCCAGCATCAGCTGCAAAAATGAATATTCATGCCAAGAAAGTGTTACTGTGTGTCTAGTGGGCTTGGAAAGGAGTTACCAGGCCCAGTTGATCAAATTATCTGATGCTCTGGAGGAAAAAATACCATTTACGGACTAAGGATGACGGATTAGTACATGACAACCGATATTGGTACATGACAAAGCTCGTCCACATACAGCGAAATCAACACAGGAACTTATGTTTTCCTTAGGCCGGGAAGTTTTACAGCATACGGCGTATACTCCAGACTTGGCTCCCTCTGACTACCATTTATCAGATCGAGGTCATCATATTTGAAAAGCCGTTTAATTTGACGATCTACCAAAATGGCTCGATAATTATTTTACTTCGAAGCCACCAAGTTTGTAACAATTATGTTTTCCATAAAGTTGAATTTGACCAAAAAAAGCAGTTGCTACTTGCACACCTAATATTATTAAAGGGTACCATAGACACGTTTTTATATACGAGGCAAATTATTATTTTACTGCTGTCAACACAGTAATATTAACAAATAATGGCATTAATAAGCAATTGGAAATTTCCTCAACTAAGATACTTTCAAATTCAATAATTGGTTTTCCATTTTATTTTGTTTTCGACTTTGCATTTCTATTAAAACCAAATTTGATTAATCCATATCCTGGAAAGTGCTTATCGGTGGATAAGGAATTCGTCTATTTAAAATATTTGCCATCACAAATTGAAGATAATTTCGAAATGCGAGCTAATCCATGAAACCACATTAAATAGCAACGTTATACGTTGCTTTTAATAGACAAAATATTATTTACATGACATTCACAATTTCAAAATATACAAAATATTATTTACATGACATTCACAATTTGGTTTGTTTGGCTTCGTACTGATAAAAAGTTGGTTTACTCATCAGTACATTTATCAGTACGAAATCAAACTGCCAAGAAAGAACTCGTGGAGGTTCTCGTGTGGGTCATTTTCTACTTTTTGTAGTAGATATATTATAAGTAGATGATCTTTTTGTTTCTTGATGACTTGAATAGCCGTAAACATTGTGAATGTCATGTAAATAATATTTTGTCTATTAAAAGCCGAGAAAAAAACACTTTAAATAAAAATTAAATATAGACGTAATTCAAACTTCATAAATATTTTATTTTAGTAACAGGGTAACCCACGTTTTGTGGAGCTTAACCAATTTTGGTTATTCTTGTTTTTTTTCAATTTTTAATTTTCAGATTTTGTATTTTTGCGAAAACGAAAACAGGATGTAAGCCACTGTTCAATTAAGTCAATTTATGTTTCCTCAATATAGAATACATTTTTCCCAAGTTTCATAAATGGTTAAACAAGTCATATATGATTCATCTGAGACATGTCTCACTCGAAAATTAGTTCAATTTGCTAATGAATACCTGTATCCCAACTAATAAATTAACTCGATTATAGGGTAGATTTTTACTTAAAAATAGTATTTGACGACGAGAAACACTAGCCAAATATGCGTAAAGTTACATCGAATCGACGTCGAATCAACATAATTGGAGATTTTTTCGACGTAAAATTATAGTTAACCCTAATGTGAGTGACGTGGGTACCCGGGAGTACCCTTTGCACTTTTAGACGTCTAATTTTGTATATTTTACTTTCAATAAAACTTTAAATTTTATGAGAACTTCTAGTTCAATTGGCAGATTACGATCATATTTAAAATTGAGAAATGTTTCAACTTAGACGAACGTGGAAAAATCATCAAATTAAGATATTTTTTCTTCACTCACATGATGGTTAAAAATGATATTTAGCTAAATTTTCGCTTTTCAATTCTACCTATTTTTGGTTAGTGCTACGTCGAATCGACGGAAAATATAAGTTGTGTTCTTGCGTGGCAGTATAATATTTTTCCACTCTTCACAAATGTCCGAATTTACCAAAGCACTCTCTTCGCTTACGACTTTGAAAACAAAATTATGACGTTTCTTAAATTTATCAAACCACCCACTACTTGCGCTGAAGTCTAAAACGTTAATTTTTTGGTGAATTCAAGAGCCTTTTATCTAATTAACGATCCACTTATGGGTAAATTTTGACCTTCAGTTGATGTATTCAAGTTAAGACGGTATTATCCACTTTATCGAATTGACAAATTTGAATTCTTTTCTAGATTTTGTTAAGATAAATGCACAAACATATTGTTAATGTAAGAATAGACAACAGTATTCGAAGCGAAGAATATCGCAAAACATTAAAATATCAACTAAAAATAAAAATCCAAAAGAAAAGGAATAAATAATAAAAAAAATCGAATAAGAGAAATAAAAAGTACAATTTCTTTAAAACATTTCGTTCGAGTAAATTAGATGTCTGTTAATTTGGCCCGAAAAAACCATCCCGAAAATACTTTTTTTATGTGGTGTGTTTCCAAGATAAATTCAAATGTCAGACCGAAACAAATTAAAATAACTATCTAAATGTGAGTTTCATTTTCTAGCCAGAAGAAATATATATCAACAAAAAAAAAATTATATAAAATTTTCATTTCATCCCGAGAAAGTAATATTTTTAAAATTACGCAATCCTCTTTTGTAATCGTTGGATCGATTATTTCAATAATATACAATAAATACAAATATTGATACGATATCATGGGGAACACTGATAGAAATAATTTATTGAATCATTCTACCACCCGAGTATTATGAATCATTATGAATTTCTGTAAATTTGGAATTTTCCAGCGCCGATCTCAGAATTGTCTGAACCAAATGGGTAGTGGTTTTCGGCTTCTGAATCATTAGATATCACGACAAGAAAATCTCAATACGATATCATGGGGAATACTGGTAAAAATTATTTCTTGAATCATTCTATCATCCGAGTATTATGGATTACATTTAAAATGTCTATTCTAATAATCCCCTAGTTATTTGGCCTAACTCATTAGGTAGTACATTTATTCTAAAATTATTTCCCACAGATATTTATGGGATCAGCACAAGAAATTATTAAAATGTATGATTGAGGCTTTAAAACAATTCTTCCTTCTAAATAAGATTTTATTTTTAAGTGTGTAAATATGAATATTAATAATATTTACAAAAATTGTTTAAATATAATTTTACAATTTAATGTTTATTCTTATGTATTACATGTTGTTTAATTTTTTGTTGTAATTTCTTTCTAAAAGATTTTTATAGCTAAGACACAAAATTGAAAAGCCTTTTCGGGCTGAAAAGACATCTGGCTAAGTTATCATACGTGTCCGTTACACAGCAAATTAGATAAAAATGCTCCTGCCATAAATTGAAATTCGATTTAACGAATAATTCGACTAATAGAAGTTTTATGCCGTATGTTATTTTATTATAATTAAAATGTAAAACACAAATGCATAAGCATTGTGTCAATTGGCCTGTTTTTTATTGTATCCGAGATATCAGATAAATCAGAGAGATTGTTTGTCTGACAAATCGGATAATATTTAATCTGAAAAGGCTTTTTACCGAGTTTTATACACTGTACTGAAAATATGTAATTTGGGTACGAAAACATAATAAATTAGCGTATTATTAATTTTGCAATTACATTTAATAATAATAAGATAAAAATAATTTATTAATTACCATTTTTCATAGCGTTCGTCATATTTTCTGTCAAAATATTTCAAAAATGTTTTTTCTCTGAACTATCTGAAAAAAAATTCAAATGAAAAAATGACGATCTGAGAATGGTCTGAGAAAATAAAAAAACAAAAACAAAATTATCGGATCAATCCGATAAAATAAACAAAAACGGAAAAGGCTTTCTTTTATCTCTCTGTTCTCTCGGATGTAATAAAAAACAGGCCAAATATAAAACATAGTGCCGTGGAATTTTTTTCGATAAAAACTCACTTTACAATATATTTTTTTTTATATAATTATTAGAAACAATTTTTTTTTGTCATTTCGGTAGTAAAATTTCGGTTCATAGCTAATTTTAAAAAATGTATATCGCGGATTCTTAAAAATCGTCTTTATTTTCCATAATTACTAAATTGTTCGAGCTTAACCACGAAATATTCCTCAGTTTAAAAATTACCTATTTTAAGGTGGAAATACTTGTTTAAGGAATTTCTACTTTTAGGTCAATTTTAAAATCTGTGATCAAATTCTATTTCTACCTATTTAGTAGGTGAAATTTTAGTAAACAAGCCAAAAAAAAATATGTACGAAATAGATCGGTATTAATCGACATAATTTCGTGTAGTGTGATACATTGAGCGATGGCCCACGAGAAAAATAATACCGGATTTTTCCTCGTTCCTTTCCCCGTTTACCTATGATACAAGTTTTAATTGCGACTAAACAAATTTTCTCTTCAATCACACAACTCAAACATAAATGAAATAAAAATTATTTTAAGGACACGAGAGAGGCGAACAAAACAATAAAACTAGTTTGGTTTGAAAAAAATGCCAAAATACAAAAAACCTTCGTGTGGAATGGGAGATTTACAATTTTTTTTGTCAGTGCGTATATGGGTGAAGGAGACATTTGACATTTTGACATTTTTAATTAAAAAATCGTGAATGTTTTTGTTTGTTAGAATCACAGTTCAGCACACTATCTAAAATGACAAAGCAAACCATTTTTTCTACCTAATCAAAACAGAGAAAATACCCCTAGTTTGAAGAGTGTAGTAGTAAGTATACTATACTAATAATGTCATGAGCCGAAGCCATTTATTTTTTGTCACGAGAAAAATACGCAAGTGGAGACCAGCCATCAGGCTACATTTGGTCAGGATTACAATTCCTATTTCGAAGTAACATGACCAACTACATTTACAACAGGAGAAGGCCAACATCGAAATTAATTCAAGCCAAACCAAAACCAAGCAGAAGGGGCGGTACTTGCTAGCGATACCTGTTTTATTAATAAACCCTCAGTACCCCCTCCCCCTCTCCGCCACCCACCTCTCCCGAAAGTTAATATTTTGGGCCTAAATAAAGTTTGTCTAAAATAATTGATTTTTGTTAAAGGCTGTAAAAAACGGTATGGTTTGCTCAATGAAAAAATTGGACGGCTATACAAAGTCAGGTAGTACCGCAATGTGAAACATTGGAAAGAATTGAAGGTTTTCTATCGAAAGTTGGCAAGCCCAAGAAAATTTGAGCACTAGAAAAATTTGAGCACTAGAAAAATTTGCAACGACAACGAAATATTGGCAAATCAATTTAAATTTCCGATAAATACGGTCGACGAATTGAAAAAATAAAATAAACACATATAGTCCAGCCCCAATGCAAAGCGTACATAATTAGGGCTCCCTGAATTAAAAAAGGCTGATATTAAAAATGTGGAGAAAAAGGTATTTTTATATGAAAAATGGGACCTTGTTTTTAAGTCATATTTTTAACAAATTTTCTGACAAACTTTAGTCTGTTTTTAATAGCTTTCGGCTAACAGATAAATGAATGAGTACATTTGTTCAGTAAAGCCCAATGCATTAGTTTTTATTGTAGATGATTTTTTCGGAAATGCACTGCTCTTTCAATTTACTATAAAAATCTTCATCAAAAATATGGTCGTCAATTTCATCTTTAAAAAAATATTTTCTGTGTCACTGTCATGATAAATTGATCATTCTGAATCTGAAAGTGCTTCAACTGAGGATGAAATTGTAAAATTTAGAGATGTTGATTCATCCGTAGCAATTGAGCCGTTCGAGTTTTCCTGCGGAGTTTTGATGATGCGGTAGCCCAATTGACCCCTGAATAATTTGAAGGTGTGAGAGAACCAAATATATATATTTTTTATTTCTATCTTTATAGCAAGCACTTCACTTTTCTAAAATAACTAGAACAATAACGATAAAGTGTTTTATTCGTCTTTGATTTATTCATTTTTTTAAGCATCATTTTAAAAGCACGAGTTGTAACAACATTATCAAAAAAATATTTTACGACAAAAGATGGTGATTAATAAAATTTAAATGTCTTAGTTTGATAAGTATTTGCTTATTTGCGACTATAAATAAAAGTGTTAGGGGACCTTTTAAGAAATTCGTCTTTCAAGGGAAATTTTCAGGTGATACGAGTACATAATGAATGACTGTCTCTGCCCGCCGTCAATGACTTTTCTACTGGGTTGTATTTTATCGGTCGGAGGAGGGAGACACCACACAGCTATATCAATTTTTTTGTACCGTTCACACAGCTTGCTTATTGGAAGTACTTGTTTATCAGTATATCGGAAATCAATCCTTTTTATTTGATAACAAATTCGGTCAGTTCCACGCCCCATACATAATTAGGCTCTTGTAAGTATTAGATTTCTAAAAGAGTTGTCCAAATAATTTTTTAAACATAAAATTCAATGTTAAGAAACACATACGAGCGAAATATAAATATTATTAAACGCATTTTAATATTATTAAACGCATTTTAATATTAAGACCATCTGGATAGCAATCGTTCGAGATTTCTAGAGATTTTTTAAAACTGTGCGACGATTGATAAATAGACTAAATATTTTGGATTCGTTCAAACGCGGATCGTTTCATGTTCCACAACCACGGGAAAAAATTATTACAATAATGTGTTTTGTTGCTTAACGACTTGGCGATAACAGAATTCGTATAATGATTCCTAAAACAGTTAATAGCCGCAACACAATGGGAATGATATTTTCGCTATTTTACAACTTATAATTTTATTGTGAAATTTTTATGAATGTCATTATGATTTTTTTTTTTTGTAATTATCGCCATGTTTTAGAGTGACGAGAAGAATATCAATATAGTCATCTTACGACTCATTAAATTGATGAAAATTAGATATCCGCGTATTATATATTAAAGGACATTTATACGGTTTCATTTTTATTATATAAATACTAGATATTGTGTTTGGTAATGGCACTCCCCCTCCCACCCTCTATTGTTTTGTGATGTGTCTAACTCTACAACTATAAATAATAGACGTCCATATTCTTGAAATAATATATAGGGGATGTTATATAGAAAGGATTTGGTTGAAATATATGTATATAGAATTATAGGCGATGATGTGAAACCTGTTTATACATAAAATTCCTTTTCGTTTTGGTAATTTGATACAGCTATACGCCTTGAATGACGGACATCGTATCACTTTACTTTTACTATAAATACAAAACGAAAGAAATCCCAGCTCATTTTTATTGAAATGTTCAAAGCCATTTTCATTTTAATTGTTAAATGTATAAAAGCGAACTTTTATATATTCTTGTAAGTTAATTGATTTTTATCATTATTGTTGATTGAAGTGTCAATGTACGAGCGCACAATATACATAGAATGGGGTGTGAGGTTAAATAAACAGTGATACATACATACTGTAATGCTATACGAGTACATGTGCTTAGAACATCTAAGGTTTACCCGATATATAAACAATGTAATGTAATAAATAAGATAGTTTCTCTATATGAGCTCATCTTCCTCAATCAAAAATGACACAACAACTCTATAAACTAAAACTATATAAATTTATATGAACTAATCATAAGATAATTGTGAGATTAGATCAGAGTTGAATTATGTATAGTTGATAGAGTGAAAACTTATTCTTCAATTACAAAACACCACAACACAAATAATCCGTACACACAGGAGGAAAGGTGTAAAGTAATTTTAGTAATTCATTGATTGATGATATATTTTATATGGTTAGGGTATTGCCACAGCAACCAAGACCCAGTTAATTTTATTTCGTTTAATTTAATAACTCTATACAAGTATAAGATGTTAGATGCAGGTGTTTCTAATTTCTGTAAAAAAAGTTGTGATATAAATTAGTAAGGATTAAGAAAATATTGGGTAAAAGTAGTGTATCCCTAAAAAAAATTCAATAACTCTCGTAAGTTCACGTATGTGAAGATAGCCCGACAACCATCCCGAAAAATGACTTTTCATAAATTGGTTTGAGCATCCGCTAAATACGATAAAAGCCTTTCGGCCCGAAAAACAACATGAAACATCTCAAATTAAACAAACTCAAACAAACAAGTATTACTGAGTACATTGGTTCATGGGATTGACTCGATTAGATCATTTCTGACTTATATTCGGTAACCTAGTTGCAATACAATGAGATTAGGCATATTTCTGGGCCCAGATTTAACCAATGTTTATTGTATATGAAAGGCTCCCATTAATACTCATATATGGCCACCCATGTTGATGGAATTGACTCGATTAGGACATTTCTGACTTATATTCGGTAACCTAGTTGCCATACGATGAGGATGAGGCATATTTCTGGGCCCAGATTTAACCAATGCTTGTTGTATATGAAAGGCTTCCATTAATACTCATATATCGCCGCCCACAAGGATTGCCGAGTAGATTGGTTGATGGAATTGACTTGATTAGGACATTTCTGACTTATATTCGGTAACCTAGTTGTCATACGATGAGGATGAGGCATATTTCTGGGCCCAGATTTAACCAATGTTTGTTGTATATGAAAGGCTTCCATTAATACTCATATATCGCCGCTCACAAGGATTGCCGAGTACATTGGTTGATGGGATGACTCGATTAGATCATTTCTCACTTATATTCGGTAACCTAGTTGCAATACGATGAGATTAGGCATATTTCTGTGCCCAGATTTAACCAATGTTTATTGTATATGAAAGGCTCCCATTAATACTCATATATCGCCGCCCACAAGGATTGCCATGTACATTAGCTGATGGAATTGACACGATTAGATCATTTCTGACTTATATTCGGTAACCTAGTTGCCATACGATGAGGATGAGGCATATTTCTGGGCCCAGATTTAACCAATGCTTGTTGTATATGAAAGGCTCCCATTAATACTCATAAATCGCCGCCCACAAGGATTGCCGAGTAAATTGGTTGATGGAATTGACTCGATTATTTTATTTCTCACTTATATTCGGCAATCAAGTTGCCATTCGATGAGGATGAGGCATATTCTGGGCACAGATTTAATCTATGTCATTGTATATGAAAGGCTTCCATTAATACTCATGTATCTCTGCTCACAAGGATTGCCGAGTACATTGGTTGATGGAATTGACTCGATTATATTATTTCTGACTTATATTCGGTAACCTAGTTGCAATACTATGAGGATTAGGCATATTTCTGGGCCCAGATTTAACCAATGTTTTTTGTATATGAAAGGCTACCATTAATACTCATAAATCGCCGCCCACAAGGATTGCCATGTACATTAGCTGATGGAATTGACTCGATTATTTATTTCTCACTTATATTCGGCAATCAAGTTGCCATTCGATGAGGATGAGGCATATTCTGGGCCCAGATTTAACCTATGTTATTGTATATGAAAGGCTTCCATTAATACTCATGTGTCGCTGCCCACAAGGATTGCCGAGTACATTGGTTGATGGAATTGACTCGATTATATTATTTCTGACTTATATTCGGTAACCTAGTTGCAATACGATGAGGTTTAGGTATATTTCTGGGCCCAGATTTAACCAATGTTTTTTGTATATGAAAGACTCCCATTAATACTCATATATCGCCGCCCACAAGGATTGCCATGTACATTAGTTGATGGAATTGACACGATTAGATCATTTCTGATTTATATTCGGTAACCTAGTTTCAATACGATGAGGATGAGGGATATTTCTGGGTCCAGATTTAACCAATGTTTGTTGTATATGAAGGGCTTCCGTTAATACTCATATATCGCCGCCCACACGGATTGCCGAGTAAATTGGTTTATGGAATTGACTCGATTATATTATTTCTCACTTATATTCGGCAACCTAGTTGCAATACGATGAGGATTAGGCATAATTCTGGGCCCAGATTTAACTAATGCTTGTTGTATATGAAAGGCTCCCATTAATACTCATGTATCGCCGCCCACAAGGATTGCCGAGTACATTAGTTGATGGAATTGACACGATTAGATAATTTCTGACTTATATTTCTATTTTATTATTGTACACAGTACAACACATTATATTTTTGCAACGTAAATATTTTATACTCATAAAAATAATAAACAGGTTTTTAAATCAATTTTTTTTATTTTCGGGATAGAGTGTAATTTTGAGATGTTTCATGTTGTGTTTTGGGCCGAAAGGTTTTTATCGTTTTTAGTGGATGCTCAAACCAATTTTTGAAAAGTCATTTTTCTGGATGGTTTTTGGGCTATCTTCACATATATCGTAAGTTCTACGTTTTTTTGGTTTAAGCTTAATTTTATTTGAGTTTTCCATTTGTTTATTTAACTAAATATTTAAATAATATTTAGTGTGATTTCCAAATTTTACAGAGTGGCCAAGTTCAATTAAAATTATTAATTTTTATCAGTTTGGGTCAAATTAGTCTATTAAGGTCATATAACGTTGATCAAATTACTATTACATATTTTATAAACATTATAGTTGCAATTTTTAGATTCCCTTCAAAATTGACATTTGTGTTCAGTATGTGGGCAAATCTCCATGGAAAAAGATACACAGTTGTACAGCGTTTAGAAATTATTAAAATTTATTACAAGAATATTAAATCTACGTTTCGCGCATTACGTAAAATTTTGGTCAACATAATCGACCAACTTACTGTTCGTAATGTAATTAAAACATTGGAGACAATTTCTCAAGAACTTGGATTTCCTTATGGCGGCACATGAAATATTCTTCATAAAGATTTGCATTTCGAGGCGTATAAAATTCAGATGACTCAAGAACTTAAACCAAATGACTATTTATTGCGTAGAAATTTTGCAGATTGGGCTTTAGAGCAACATCTGTTTCAAAGATCCATTATTCCATGGAAAAAAGATCTTCAGCGATGAAGTTCATTTCTGGTTTTAAATAGCTCCGTAAATAATCACAATTGCTGCGAGTAAAAAAACCCGCACGCTGTTCATGAAACACGTCATCCACAAAAAATAACAGTTTGGTGTGGTTTATGGTCTGGTGGTGTAACGATCTATGGAGAAAGCTACACAGAAACATAATTTCTGATTTTTTGTGACATGAATTAGATGATTTCGACTTGAACGATATGTGGGTTCAACAAGATAGTGCGGTATGTTACCTACTCTCATGACACAATCAATTTATTGAGAAAAAAGTCTCACGACCGTGTGATCTCCAAAATTCGGATGTGTACTGGTCACCAGGATCATGCGTTATTCTGGTTTACTCCAATAAACCAGAAACACTCAATAACCTTAAAACCAACATTATTCGTGTTGCAGTGTTGTGCGTCTACGCGCAATTTGAAATTGTTGACATGTTCATGTCGAAAATAGCGTAGACAATGTAGACATTCGTAGAATATGTAGACTTTTTTTTTTTTTTGTCTCCATTCTTTTCAGTTCGAATTTGCCATCTTGCAGTTTTCCAGTTCAAATTGCGAATTTCCAATATTGTTTAAAGTTATAATTCAATTTTTACAAAACATATAGGCAATAATAATGCATTAAAAAGTTTATTTTTAAATTGTCAACGTATCAACTGCCACCTGCAAAAAAAAAGAAATACTAGAAGGTAAAAACCGCCAGCTCCACCGCCACCGGTAATTGAAATTAAAACTTTTAATGCACTGTTCTATCTTCAGTCTTAGATCTATCTTGAACTTTCTTAATACTCCAGGCGAAAAATGTCGATAATGTAGATTCGGATGTAACAACTAACATTTGTTAGGTGAAAAATGACGATACTGCAAGTTTAAAATGGTCAACAAGGAATAGCAGCCGGGGTTCGTCGGCAATGCAGATGTATAGAAACACGTCGGTAATGCAGATATATAGAAAAAATTTAGATAGAGCATATGTGCAATTGTGATGTTAAAAAGATTTTTTTCAAGTACGTTGGCCAAAGCCTTGTAGTCGGCGTTGAGCATAGCTATTTCGCGATAGTTGTTACAATTCAGTCGGCCTCGCTTACGCTTACAAACTAAGGCTATTTTCCACTCGTTCGAGATTTTGTTCGCGAACCAAATCGTTCAAACATGCGATAGAACAAGTAATCGTCGTTGTTCTTGAGCATTTCATTACAGATGTTATCCTTATCAGGTGCCTTATAATTTTTCATTTTTGGTATGACGTTTCGCACTGCATCGTAAGATGAAGCGGGTAGAGTTGTCATCACTACATTTATATCAAATTGATACAATGATGTTGGTTGCTCGCTAGAGGGTAACGTCTGTGTTTAAAAGTGTGACGAGAAATAATTTCGCCACAATGTTTTGTAATTCTACAGATTCGTTGCAAATTTTGTATGTATGATATATTCACACGAGTTTTCCCAGGCTTTCCACATAAAAAAGTGACATTAAATTTTTCGAGGTACCTTTCATTTGAACTACTTTTCTTTTGATTAAAAAAAAAACACTTTTCACAATTGTCTACAATTCTTTATCTGTTTTATCGACATTTTTGTGAAATTTATGTGATTTTTTATCGACATTTGTTGTATACACCCTCTAAAGAAATTTGCGGGGCCTCGCCAAATTGAGTCAAAAGCGAGTCGCAAGCGAATTAAGATTTTCATACGACACCAATACATGGAAAATTAGTATAGTATTCGCGAGCATATTTATTATGGGTAAGGTAGCCATTTTGTTTATTATCATTAAATTAACGCATTTAGTGTAGTTGTGAAAAATTTGATTATTGATAAAAAATAATAATAAGTGTGCATATATAATAAATGTTAATAATAGTTAATATTGTAGTATTAATTAATAGTGTTAATATAGTATTAATAATATAGCATATTACAAAATGATTTATAAAATATTAGAAATAAATATATACGAATTTATTGAAACCAACGTTTTGAATTTTATTTTTCAGACATTATTTATGAAAGTATTGATTGAGAACTAAAAAGCTGCTCGCTAATGATTCACTTTAACATCGCCTGTATTTCGTTCTTGGTTCGCCTGTAACTCGCTTTTAATTCACCCGCACGTCGTAAATGACTCTAATGTGAAGAGAATACGAACTACCAATACATTTACATGAGCTCACTTTCATTTTAATTTCCATACGCCAGGTGAAACACCAACGACTCGCTTTTGACTCGCCAAGGCGAGTCGTTTGCGAGGTCTTTCATATAAGAATGACCTCGCTTGTGACTCGCTTGCGATTCACCATGTTTAGAGGGCATATTTTGAATCCGCATTATCGACATTTTCGGCTACTTACAACCAAATTTGCTTTTTCTGCGTTATTAAAGATTGTCCAATTTTTCTTTACATTTTACGAAATATTCTAGTTTCGTGTTACGAACTGGCCCAACCTTTTTATATTTTTTTTTCTTTTTGGATTTGAGCTAAGTGGGGTTCCTAACAGGTCTTTTTTGGGAACGACAATCCTTGAATTTGTTAAATAAAGTTCAGCATTTTGCCTTTCTTTTTGGTAAAATGTCCTTCCTTGAACTACAATGTCCTATTTTTATTGAGTTTAAATATCAAAATCGTATTGTGACTGAAAAGATTTAGTTCGGTGGTATGCATCCTGATAATGTTTATTTTAAGGTGTAGGTTGTCTGGGTTGCTGATCACGATAAATATCATCCGAAACAATCTGTACATCGTGTTGGGAAATTTTCAAAAAATAACTTTCGGTGTATTTCACCGAATGTGGTGTGGAACGTACGTTCTCAAATGAGATGTTGAAGTGACGCGTATGTAATCTGAGTACGCAGATTCGGTTGTTTATGGGTCTAAAATCTATTACGAATTGACGTAAACGATTGCTGATCAGAAAGCTAACTCTGAACTCGTGCCTATCGAAGTTGTGTTCTTGAGTTGTCCACAGGTGGTGGAACCCCTTGCATGGTAGTTATTGGTAGCCGCCACCTTTTTAAATCTTGTAGTTTTCCTTATCCTAATAATCGGAGAAGCGCAATGTTTGTTCTGAAACTTTCGTTAGGGTATAAGGTCAGCCCTATATAGCCCGGTGGAAAAAAGTTCCCAGTAAATTTATTGTTACGAAAAAGTTTCAATTGCGATCTTTTATAAATAAGATTGAAAGATATACATCTGTATTCAAAGGTTAAAATTAGAATAATTATATTCCAAAATCGATCTAAATCAAAATAATCGACCCGAAACATAAACAAAATTTCAATAACCTCGCGACGAATGCAACTGACAAAAGATGGTTCAGATTCTGCTGGACATTTCAAGTTCTGAGAAGCACATTAGTTTCTGTTACAAGAACATCCAATACATCTAACGATCCATCGTAATTACTGTCATCAAGTCCAAGACTTAACCAGTAATGGTTTAAAAGGATTTCTGGTAAACACCAGAAATAATGGTCTTGTGTTTATGTTAGACGGCAGAAATTAATAATTTTGGAGAGATCACAAAACCACTTATTCGCAAACCGCATTGATACTTGACATCTCAAGCTCTTTACCCAACCTATCTGATCCCATTGAGATAATAGTTTTGGACAATGAATTAAAAAGGTGAAGTGGATGTCGTAACCTAATTTTTTTTTGGTCCCGAAATAAAATCGATTATTCCCATAACATACATTGGACACTCTAATATTTTATGATAATAAGAACTACCAAAATCTTTATCATAAAGAATTTAATTACCTTGAACTTGGTATACATCTCGTTTCCGCCAAGACAATTAAGATTTAGATTTGTATTTTTATTTAATTTAATGTTATTTAAATTCATCCAATTAGTCTAATTGAATAGATACGAATCGAGAAAGATGCGTATAAACCATTTCTACACAAGGGCAAGATGGTCGCCTTGTCTTCGCTTTCAATAAATTAATTAACCGCACTCTTTTATGTAGCCTATTGTCTCAAAATCCACTTAGAAACGATCATTCTTCTTCTTTTTTTATATACTCGGTAATTTTATTTTTATTTCCGTTTTATGCAAATTTAATGCATTTAATTATTTAAGATAAAATAAAAGGAGAATCGAATATTCTTATCACATAAATTTTTCCCGCACAATATAAAAACAAAAAGTATATATATTTTCCGCATGTAGTCTACGTACTTCCGTTTTAAGTCGTCTTTTGGTGCAAAAAGATAGTAATCGCATAGAATAAAATATTAAAATCTCAAAAAAAAAAAAATGTTATTACAATTTTTCTAGAGTCCCCAAAGTGTACCACCCAAATATATTTTGACTTTACATACGGGTACGCAGGCAACAACAACGGCAAAAAATAGTCAGAAGAATAGAAAATTACGCGGGACAAATGGAAATTTTCTTTAACCGAGCAACATGGTTTGCATTTTAATGTAATTTTTCGCGAATTATTTATGTGCACATACAGAGAAAAACATATCGAATCTTTTATGATAAAAATTTATCTTAAAAAGGGAGGTACATTCATAACTAGGAAATAAATAACTACATACGAACTAAGACGAATTTCATATTCTCGTACACAAATTGTGTATGGGGGAGGTGTATGTAATTTTCTATAAAATGATTTTCCTATGAATTTTTTAACAAGAAGTAAAAAATAACAGGAAACGAAAAGCAAAATAAGATGTCATATGAATATAAATTCATTGATGACAATAATGCCAAAGTGAATTTTTTCTTTGCGATTCGATTCGTGACATACACATATGAACGCATGTACGAGGTGAAGGGGTTACCGGTTCAAATTGTTATTTCATGATTTTCTATATTTTTTTTTTCTTTTCGGGTGATTACTTGATGTATGTTATTTTCTGGTTTCTACATACCATATAGATTCGATTGATTGTATACCACTCCTACACACCCAATTCATTATTCAGGAACTTTTATGAAACCTTGTAATAGTTTACGTGTCCTATTTAAAAAATTTAAATAATTTATGTGAAAGGACAAAAAAGTACGTTATATAACTTTTGTAATCAAAATGAGGTGTCATAATTGTATTGCAACGAGTACTTTACAGAGCGCTATAAAACCTTCGCTAAAGTTGCGAATATATGCGCATCCTAACACTATCGAAGCCAGAGCGATGGTAAGTCGCCACAGCAATATTAAGAGTCGAGAGATTTTGGGTTGTGAAGCAACAATTAAGTAATGAAATTCGTAATTCGGAATCGCATATTTTTCGCGGTGAATACAGTCCAATTTTGGTTGAGCACATTTTTTTTTACACACTCTCTCTCCTCTCTCTCTGGGATTATATCCCATCAGGGGATTTGGCCGCCTCAAATGAGGTTTCATAATCATATTTTCATTTCGGATAATGAGTGATTAATTTATTGATCCTAAACCAGCCGAGAAATTTTTTCTTTGTCACCACCGGGAATCGAACCCGGGACCTCCGGTCGCTGGAACAAGCATGCTAACCACTTTGCCACCGGGGCGGCTATTTTTTACACGCATCTGTGAATTTTGAGTCAATTGCAAATACCATGACGGAAGAAGAAAATGGAGAGGTGTAATTGTTGGGACCAACATCCGACTTTATTTTATGACATACTCGTGTCTCGAATATACCACAATTAATTTCTAAAGCAAAAAATTGAACCTACCCGATTTGTGATAACAATTGGTCAACCTTGTTTGTCAAAATTTGTCATTTCTGGTAAAATTTAAAATATGATCTGAATTAATTTTGTTTGAAATTAAATTTAGAATATTTTTGTTTCAATCGGTTTTTCGTAAATGCCATTTACTTTTCAAAATATTTGCAAAAAACTAATAAGTTTCTATGGAAGCTGCCACTTCCGGTGGACCGTTCTCGGCCAAAAATCACTGGAATCTCCCAATTTATTTAAAAAGCTTAATTATGAAGTTTCATCCCAATCAATCAATACGTACAGTAACCAAACGTTTACGAAAAAGTGTTTTTTGAAAAAAAAAATGTCATTTCCGCTTAAATTTTGGAAATTTTCAAAATTAATACGAGCACAAAAAATGAAAAAGCTCCTATTAAAGCTGCCTTGTTGAAAGCTGCCCTGTTGAAAAACAATTTTGTCAAAAATCAAAATTTCCGCTTAAATTTTAGAAAACTGATCGGCGGCACTATTCTGGCTTTCCCTGGGAATAGGGAATTGGGAAAAATATTTTCATAGCATTTTTGTCCATTGTTATTTTTCTGGCCTACTGACGGAATAAGTTTAGTGCAAAAATTCTCAAAACAAAGTTAATTGGGAAACTTTTGTTCCACAAAATTTTTATAGGGAAAAATATGTTGCCATTTACCTTTGTTTCAAAAATATTTACACCAAACTTATTCGCTCAGTAGGCCAGAAAAATATAATTTGGACAAATATGCTCTGCAAATATTTTTCCCAATTCCCCATTCCCAGGGAAAGCCAGAATAGTCCCACTTAGGCCGTATTCTTGAAATCGGGGAAAGTTTCCCCAATGCCAATCAGAATACAATTTGCTTTGAAATTCTCGATATTATTCGAATTTTTCGCCGGCTATTTAATCAGTTTTTCCAAATTTGTTTTCAAGTTTACTAATATTTGTCTCCCTACTAAGCGAATAATTTCGTAAATCTATACCCAGTCGGAATTTTTCGATTAGTATTAGTAGGAGGGAAAATTAAGTTTCTTAATTTAAAAAAGAAACGAAATTTAAAAAAATGATTATCGGCGATAAAGCGACGAATTGCAAAATCTGAAAAAATCTCAAGGCCAAAATTTGTCATGATTACGTAGCGTACCTACGCACTGCGTAAAACGATGTAATATAATTATTATTAAAATTATATAAAGTTACCACCATTTTAGAAAAAGGAGGTTGAAATATGGTTTCAGCAGTTGGAAGCCCATTTTCTACTGGGCGGCTGTACACTGGATGATAACAAATTTTATACAGCTGTGGATACTGGTGTATTACCGAATGTAAATGTTGCCCCAATTCGGCCACGTGATACGGAAAAAATCGGAACATTGCTGGAGGATATTCAGCTTAGCGATAAAAATCTTGCAAATACCCTATTATTGCGGTATAGCTAGGCTGGCTGATAAATTGATCGAACTATGTGATTCAACACAAATTAACATGACATATGATAGAGAAACCGCATCTTCGCAAAGCGGTTCAAATTCAGCATGCTATTAAATCGGTTGTATGTTTCGCATAACAGAAAACAAGCTGCATTCGAGTTCCTCAACATTTTTTATGCTGCAAACGGTTCGCAAGTAATACGGCCCTAAGACTTTACCCCAGTATATTACCCCATCTATATTTCCCCTACCCTGTCATTACCCCAGGCCACTTAGCCCCCATCTGCCATTTCTCCCCGGTCGAAGCGGTTCATTATTTCCCTCCATTACTGAACATAACCCCACCCCCGCCATTACCCTTCGGTTGTTACGCCTTGCTGATTTCGCCTCCGTCATTTCTCCGATTATTACTCCACCCATCTCCGTTATAAATAATTTCGATGAAGTGTATCTTAGCGCAACTCGTTTTCGCACATTTTTCGGGTCTCAATAAATTTTCTATGGAGATTTTACGATTGATCAAAATAAAATTATATCGATATTAAGTAGATTTTGAAGCGGATTATTGTTATGAAGTGCATAATTTAATTGAAACAAATTAATTTGCAATAATAATTCGAACATTCCTGGAATTAGGGACCAAGTGGTTCATTCAACCAAATTATATAAAAACACGAATTGTATTGGGAAAAATTAGATTTTTTGATTAGGGATATTCTGATACTATTCCTGATGTCTGATACTATTGCACTGCGGCAAAGCTTTAAACACAGTCTCGTTAGGTTGGTTGAGATATATCTAGTTTTTCTCATCAAGTGATGCTGCAAAATCGAAAAATACTCTTGAACGGTAAATTTCGCCTCATCCAAATAACAAATTTTTAAAAATTCCGCAAATGATGGCCCGGTAAGATTTGGGTAATCTGCCGTAACTTTAGGCTTCATAGCACGAATCCTAACATACGGATGGTTTTGAAGTTTTATTCGTACATAGTACAGAAATGAGATCAGTTGTTACACTTTAGGTTCCAGGGAGCCATTGGCTTATATCTCAAATGTATAGTTTATATAAAATGGGCCATCCCAAGATGTTATATCGCCAATCCCCACATACGGATCGTTATAAAATGAATATGATGCCGGGTATAACGGCTCGTCTTCTCACCTTTTCATCATAGATATTTGAATAATAAACACTAAACCAATTATTATCATATGTCGTGCATTTCATTTCAAAATTTTCTGGGATGATTTTAAGTATCTAATTAGTATTGCCTGATGATTTTTTTTTTATTTTTCTGAGATGAAACAATTTCGCACACTTTATTATTTTTTTTTTATCATGCTCTAAATGAGAGAATTATATTCTTCATGGCTAACATACCATACCTATAGATTATTACCGAAACTATGAGTCGAGCTCTGATAATAAGCCTAGTTGATTCGTACTGTTTTCTATTTCTAGGACTGATATTATTAATTATACATGTTTTCTTGCTCATCTCTTAACGATATTTCTTGTATTTATGAAAGAGTGGCTTAAAATCCCGGAAATTTAAAAAAAATCCAAGAAATCAAAAATCGCGGATATCAAAATCTCGGAAACTGAATGCTAGAATACGGATAAAATCTCGGAATTCAAGATGTGCATCTAAGTTAGATTCCTTAAGAACGCTTCTCCAAGATAAGAACGCTTCACCGGATTGCCTGGGACACTATATATTTACCGAAGTATGGGGGAAAAATCCATTCGATACTTTGATGTGATGCGAAAGCACATCACACAATCTGTGGAAACAAGAACATCAATCAAACACTTGAATCATTTTCGAATATGTAATAATAAACAGAAAAATTTGTTAAGAACCCAAAATGTTTAGGGTTATGGGCTGGATTTTTCTGGCCTCCAAGGTACATGATTTTTTAACTGCTTGGAAACTGCTTGGAGCGCTGTGATATACTAGGCAAGCTTTCGGTCACTAACGTCTAAAACCGCTCTCTGGGTGTCGCTTGCTCTGTAGTAAAGTTCAGCGAGAAATAAAACCAACTGCAGAATTTCTAAGCTATCATAAAATATTTAGGATAGCTTTCATCAAAGCCGAAGGTACGCGTACTTGTCAATGTAAAATAGCACTTGATATATCTATAACGGAAACTTAAGAATGAACAAAAGTCAACTGTGGAAGACACAAAACAAGTTACGTGTCCAATAGAGATTTTCACCGAAACCGATTTTTCTGTAAACTTTGAGAGTTCAACGCGATTAAAAGGTAACTCGTTCAAGGCACAATTGCTTCTTCATAATAATTTCCGACAATACTTTGAAAGGCAATGAAACTCACGTTTGCTGCGCGCAAAAAAGGTGGTACTGCGTGGTAAAAACGTGATGGCAACACTATAAATCAACCTCAATTTTTTGCAAAGCAAATTCGTGTTTTTTTCAAAATAACTTCAATTAAATGCAGAGTAAATTCAAATATTTTTAACACAAATTCAAGTTTTAATATTTCAAGTTCGTTAATTTTTTGCGACTTTTTACAAAACAAATTCAGTGTTCTCAGTTCTTAACCGATTATAATGGGATTGGGTATGTTGGATGAAAATAGGATTCTTAAATCATTTTTTGAAGAAATTCTGGAATATGGCCACCTGGAACGGAACACGATTTTTGGAAAAAGTTCTGAAATATCCACCTGAAACGGAACTCGGCCATTTCTTAACCGACATTGGTAGGCCTTTGGATATTGGATGGGAATGGGATTCTTAAATAATTTTTGGAAGAAGTTCTAGAATATAGCCCCCTTGAGTCGGAGCTCGGCCATCTCTTAACTAATAATTATGAGATTTTGTATGTTGGATGAAAATGGGATTCTTAAATATTGTAGTTTATAAAAATGTTCTGGAATATGTCGAGTTCCTTCTGATTGAGTTCCCTCCCGGGTGGCCCTATTCCAGAATTTCTTGCAAAAATCATTTAAGAATCCCATTTCCATTCAGCTTACCCAATCCTATCAAAATCCGTTAATAAATGGTCGACCTCCGACCCAGGTGGCCTAATTCCAGAACTTCTTCCAAAAAACATTTAAAAGTCCCATTTTCATCAAACATATCCAATCCCATCATAATCGGTTAAGGATTGATCGAGTTCTGTCCCAGATGGCTGTATTCCAGAATTTCTTCCAACAATCAAGAATCCTATTTTTCCATCCAACATACAAAATCCCATCAATGTCGTTAATAAATGGCCGAGTTCCGTTCCAGTTGGACATATTTCTGAACTTATTCCAAAAATCATTTAAGAATCTCTTAATCGGTTAAGAATTGGGTACACAGAATTTGTTTTGCAAAAAGTTGCACAAAATTTGCGAACTTGAAATATTAAAACTTGAATTTGTGTTAAAAATATTTGAATTTACTCTGCATTTAACTGAAGTTATTTTGAAAAAAAACACGAATTTGCTTTGCAAAAAATCGAGGTTGATTTACAAAAAATTGACAATGAAGTATAAATAATTGTTGTTGTCTTGAAAAAAGTTGTGAATTAACTAAAAAAATTGAATATTATTTGCAAAATTGTGAATATGAAGTGCAAAACCTATAAACTATCACCATCGTGATAGTTTATTATCCCAGCCCGAAAAAATTAACTGTCGCGTCAGTAAACAGTGTTAAGATACACTGTCATGACATTTATAACATTCAGTCCGAAATTATAAAATTACATTTATGTGTTTTTAAGTTATCCTCCAATTGCTTGTTAGCCTATAAACAGACCCAACCTCACCTAAAAAGAATGCGGAATCTCATTTATCAATACGTGATTGATCGCCATGAAGCATGAATTTTCAGCCCGAAATTTTAATTTTTGATTTATGGATATAGTTGTTTGAAGTTTTGACAACAAACTGAAAAATTTACAGATAAACTTTATTTGGTAGTATAAGGATAAAGACGTTTTAATTGTCACGAGCTACAGATAGCACCGGATTCGCGGAAGTTATGACTACAAACTGACATATTTTAAGAAAAAAATTTCTGAAATTATCTAGATATAGTCTTTTGATTCTCGCCTCACATTCGAGTTCCGAGAAATTAATATGTACCGACAGATTCTTTAAAGTTTTGATTACAAACTGAGAGATTTTCAGTGAAATTCTATCTAGATATACGAGGGCTATTTGATAAGTCAGTGACGTTTTGAACAACAGATATTTTTTTCGGCGAAAAGGCGTTTTATTTCTCAACATAGTCTCGTTTAAGGCTTTTGTTTCAGTGATGACCTCTTCGTTAGACCCTAATCTCTTACCATCCAGCCATTTTTTCAGGTTTGGAAACAGAAAATAGTCGCAGGGGCTAAATCTGGAGAATACGCTGGATGGGGTAGCAGTTTGTAGCCCAATTTATGAATTTTTGCCATGGTGACTACACATGTGTGCATCCGTACATTGTCTTGTTGGAACAGCACTTTATTCTTCGCCAAATGCGATCATTTTTGCTTCAAATCAATATCGGATTTCTCCAAAAGCTCTGAATAATATTCACCGGTGATCGTTTTACACTTTTCAATGTAATCGATGTGAATGACACTGCCTGCACCCCAAAAAACTGTGGCCATGACCTTGTTGGCCGACAAACCCACGCAAAAAATTATGCTTAATCAGCACACGAAATTCACTTTTTCCATTTTCGTTAAAATTAACAAGATTTCTGCTTTCAATGGCTTTCAAATGACGCAGCTTGCTGAAAATTTGGCACTAGAATATTAGTAGATGACAGTTGACGAGAGCAGTGTTGTATTTAAAGTTAATGCGCGAAAAATTCAAAAAGTCACTGACTTATCAAACGGCCCTCATAGTTGTTTGAATCACTCCTTACACAGGCGATTCACGAGCACTTGGCATACTCCATTAGAATTGTTGAAGTTTTGACTACAACCTTAGAGATTTCAGAAAAATTCTATCTGGATAGAAGTTTAAACTATAAACAGAAATGTTTTCAGAAAGATTCTAAATGAAATTATCCGGATAAGAGAGGGAATGAATTTGTGGTTGCCAGTCTAGAATTATGTACAAGAAAATGTTGAACAGTGTGAAGTATTTAACAAGATTGGCACTCGTGGTCCTAGGGTACTCAAACAGTGCGACTGTCCATCTATAACCGGCAAGGCACATTACTCTTAAAGAAAGTCCGCTTATGATCGTAACCAAATCCGACAGAATTATTTTCCTGATATTCATTCATCCGGGCCATATTAAAGTTCGAAAGACTAACCAAAATATGTCCCACTCTCAGGATAGGTACTAACCAGAACTCAAACGCAAATTAAATTCAACCACATTCAATTCTTCTTAAGAGCTTGCATGATTTTGTGATAAATATTTTGAACGTCACATAAAAAATTTTATCCGGAATGAATGAGGCATTTTATTTGCGTTATGTATGGCATTGTCAAAAATTGGCTGTTCCGAAAGGCAAGAAGAATGACAAATTCTTATATTTCGTTAGAATCCAATTGCACCAGTTTGTACCATCCAAAGATTGTTGTCCTTTCAAAATCCATAACGAAATTGGGAGATCAGTGTTATAATCCTAGTTATGGGCTGTATAAATTTTCGAAGTTGATAACAATGAAGTGTTTCACGAGAACGAAGCCTGCATTTGTGTTTCTTTGGAGCACTTTCATCAATCAATCGAGTTCTATCAAGCAATTTTGGCTTTTTTGAGTGAAAATGGGATGTGGCAAATAAAGTTAGCAAACAACCGTCTACATAATTAAATTGGTTTGCGTCTACTCAAATTTGTGAATTGAATTACAAAATTACACCAAACAATCGAAATAAAAAATTTATTTATTTCCAAATATTCTATCAACGCAACAGAGATTTCCCTTATTTTCCAATTTTTATTTGGAATGTGCACCCACCCAATTGGAAAAATCGTCAACTAGATAAATAATAATATCATTCACTGTTATTATGATGTACGATAATCGCTTAATTTCATATTTCACTTAAGCATTTAAAAAAAATTGTTTCGTAAATTTTCTAATGCCCATTATGCGATATGCTGTTGCTATACAGTAGGCTCCTCGATTTTGTTCGATTTTGTATTTTTGTATTAATACATAATGTAATAAAATATAATCATAACACTACATAAAACATAAAAATTGTAACTTTATAATTTTATCACTTCATTTAGTCGTACTAAAATTAAAATGAAGCAAAAAAAAAAAAAAAGAAAATGGAAAAAATAATAATAAAGCGGAAAATTTAGATAAAACTGGAAATTTTGGGGTACATTGCTACTATACCCCAATTTGGGTTGGTGACATGGTGGTGGCTGTGAAGATGAACAGGATTAATGAGTTTTCACTTTTTTTTCATTATTATTTTATAAATTTCGTTCTTTGCGGCGACATATTTTTCCAAGTTAGTGCTACATGCTACGAGTTTAATATGGTTTGGTACAATATTCTTCTTGTCTTAGGAGTTGTTTGTTATACGAGTACGAGGTTACCACCACATAATGGTTTGCCTCTTTAATCTCTTTTGTATAATAAATATGGTCATTTGTTAATTTATTTTTAATGATAGTTTTTTGGTTGATATTTTATTATAATATTAGTCTTGTTAATGTGTAGCACATAGTTATCGGGTTTATGGTACCGTGAACAGTTTCCCGTCTAAGAAAATAGCATTTTAATGCTTTCTATTTAATTGGTCTGGGTTTCAATGTTGTCGTATATTTTTAAGACTGTCGCAATTATCCTTTGGTTTTATCCTCATTTAGTGATTGTTTTAGGTTTTTATGGAAACCTGATTATCGCCGGATTTGTTTCAAAAATGGTTCCTATTCAGGTACAGAACAAATTTTGGACGCGCATATTTTTTTCGACCACGTCGAAAATCGCTATTATCACTTTTTTTTCGACGATGTCGGCAATTCTTGGAAATTATCAAAATATTAAATTTAAATTAATTATTTTTTATTAAATTTAAATTAATTAATTTTTATTAATTAAAATTTTAGAATCTTAAATTATTAATTTATTTTTACTAACAAGCTTTTTTTATTTCTACACTTAACACTTTCCTTTTATGTACTCGGCACATCAAGAGCTGTCGTAAAATAGGCGACTTTATCTAAAAAAAACGAAACGCGTCGAGTATTTCATAATACAAAAATTCGACAACGTCGAAAAAAAAAACGCGGTCGAAAATTTCATAATAGACCTCCAGCTATTGAGGTGTCGAGTACATAAAAGAAAAGTGTTGAGAAATAAAAAAAAATTTGTTAGAAAAAATAAATTTATAATTTAAACTTTTAAAATTTTAATTAATAAAAATTAATTAATTTAAATTTAATAAAAAATAATTAATTTAAATTTGAAATTTTTATAAATCTTTCAACATCGTTGAAAAAACAAAAATCATAATAGCGATTTTCGACGTTGTCGACTGTTGACGTTGTCGAAAAAAGACCCGCGTCGAAAATTTCATAATAGACCCCCAGATTTCTCGTGTGGTCAGCTTCAAGTGCGAGAGCTTTTAATCAAAAATCACTTTCCAGTAATTTTTGACGGTTTGGTTAATTATTGATGGAAATGAATCCTGTGGGCGCTAATAAACGCCTTCAAGTGATTTAAATCGACCGGATTAGGAGTCAAAGAAAGGGTCGGTGAGATTTTCGGCCACGATCTAAGTAAGCTGGGTAGGATCAAGAATATTATTTCTGCTTCAAAAGTTTTATTTGTCCGACTAAATATTTCCCAACATTTTACATTTTCAAGTCGGTATGACTAAAATCATATAAAATTTCAAACAGATTATTTACCTAATCGAGTTGGAAGCAACTATGGTTTTCGCCGTCCCTTTTTAAATTCATGTATCCTCAATGGCAAATTAAAGGGATATTGTTTTTTAGAGCTTCCAAATTTTCAAGTGTTAACAAAGAAAGCCAATAAACTTTAAAAGGCTGGACTTTTAAGATAATCGTAGTTTTAATGTATATTACAATATTTTCCTGTTCAACATGTATTGTCCAAGTTTGGAACTTTTCTGGTATTCTGGTATTCAACGGAGTAAAATAGCAATTTATGATCAAATTTTGTGTAAAATTTAACATTTTACTCGAATATGAATTGTTTACGCGATAAAGTTGTTTACATACTTTCTCTTTATACTACTCGGAGCCGCAAAATTAAAAAAAAATAATTAATTGATACGGGGGTATTTTAGAATGACCATGCCAATATGAGTCAATTTAATTTACTAAAAATCCCTGATACAAATATTTTGAAAAATTTCGGGGGCATAGAAGGTCTACATATCTCCAATTTCATTTCATTTCTCGCGAACCAAACCAATTGAAACGAGTTTTCATTCTAATAATGATTATATTTCGAAACAATGAGCTGCCGCATTTTGAAATTTTTATTTTTCGGCATTTTTTCAAAATATATATTTCAGGATTTTTAATTTTCATCGTTTTCGGGATGTGAAATTTCGGGTTTTTAATACGATCAAAGTTTATGTTGTGGTATCTTGTTATCATAACCAGTTCTTATAACCTTTTCCAATTATGATATCTTACGGATATTTAAGGGTTTTGTTTTTAAGTAGATTTAATTTCAGGATTTAGAACTTTCGGGAAATTTGTTTCAGTATTTTTTCGGGATTTCTATTTCAATATTTCAATTTTCAGTATATCAATACCAACTCAGAAACATTGAGCTGTTGTTAAGAAATTTAAGTATTTTAAATTTTGAGATATATATTTTCAGTATATTTTTGTTTCAATATTGTGATATTTTATTTGCGGATATTTAGTTTTCTTTGTTTTCGGGATTTAGTAGAAATAATTTATTCCCTGGTTCTAAACCATAATATGTTATCATAAAACAAACAAAAATGTGATATATCATTAAAATGTATTTGGATGAAACTGGTGGGGTCTTCGGCTCGCAAATATCAAAAGTCGAAAAACAATCGAAAATTTAAAAAAAAATATCGAGTATGGAGTCTACTGCCCCTTACCCCTGCCTGAAATTACTCTGATACTGCTTTCTTAAATACAAAATTTTCAGTAAATGAATTTTTTTGTTAATATTTGAATTCTAGTCGGTTACCATTGGTCTACTAAGTAGAGAACATTTGAAAATTGTAACGAAACATAGGAAAATGTCTCGAAAAATCTGTAAATAGCTTTAGAATTCAATTAAATTATATGTTCGAAATTTTGTTTTGTGATAATTTTTCTTACGTAATTTTACGAGTCCACAAGAATTCTAAGAAGCCAGCCGATAAAAAAGAACCATCAACCTGCATCTCTAAGATGAACAATGGAACCGAAGATCTCGATTTCTTTGCTCGATCTAACCTACTAATCGGCTCGGTTTTTGTCAGCACGGACCATCAATCAAATATAAACTTGCCGTGGTGAGTAAAGCAAAATGTAGTTCGAATAATCCTCGAAACAAACGTGTCCCCGAATTTTATGTCCACAGTTAAAAAATTTAAGTTTTTCGGTGCGCACATTACAGTGAAATTAAAAAAAATTGTTGCCACACTTAATGCCAATGTGAAATCATTAAAACTTTGTATAATAGCTAATCTTTTAGAAATTATCGGGACGTGCCCAGTCATTGACTAGCTAGAGTTTGCGAGGCCACTCTTTATATTCAGAATTTAAAGATTATAAATTTTGCGGTAGTTAGTGATGATGCTTGAATTTGGCGAGAGTACATCAAATGAAGACGATAGACCGACAAATTTTTTTGTTCCGGTCACTCTCTCTGCAAAATATTACATTTTTGTGTTAATTCAGTCAAAATAAATTTAAATTTTTTTTTTTCGAAGATTTTGTTTTCGGCTGTTTTTCGAATAAGTTTTATTTTACATTTTGACTATCGATATTTTCATTTCGACATATATGGAATCGGCCATTTGGCCGTAACTCTATTCATGCTTATAATAAACGGTTGAGTACCGATTTAATTATCATTCTATTTAATGGTATTTTAAATAAAAGTGTATCCTTTAATGAGGTGTTTGCAATTAAGTGGTCTACAATTCTGTGTCCATAAAATAAATGTTTTCGATGTTGTGGCCGAATCCCACAAAAATCGCGATTTGCCTTTTCTCAGTTGTAGGTTCGGCAAAGTTTACATAACAAATAAAAAAATATAACTTTGTTTCTCTGTTAAGTATATTTAGAGATATTTGGATGAAATCTCTTTCGCACTGGGGCTCCACGCTTATAGTATGCTAGGGCGCCACGTCACGCTTTAATAAAAACGACCATATTTAAGTAACTGAGAGAATTCGTTACTCTAAGCGCGCAACAACAATGTCAGGCAGCCGTTACTTGGGCTAGTACAAATTTGGGTGACCGCACGAGAACAGCTAAGAATCCGCGCGTGCAGATCTCGACTCATTTGATTTTATTTTCGGCTAATTTCGGGATTTTTTTTCGATGTTTTTTTTTAATCAATTTTTTTTGGTAAATATATTTTTGGAATTATAGGTTTTGAGATATTTGTTGTTTACGATTATTATTTTCGTAATTACATTTTGGAATTTTTTATCGCTTATAAAATTGTTGGTCTTTCGATACCCCGGTGTCGGTGTGGTGGGTGTCAGCGATGAGATTGTGTCTCATCTCGCTCGAAATCACTTTCGCATCCACTTTATTCCATGTTTACTATTTTTTACTTCGTAATTACTTTATCTTCATGCTTTTTTCGCCGTGTTTTTGTTTCTTTCTTTTTTTTCATTTCTGCGATTTCAATTAATTTATAGATCGGATGAATCATTTAAGTGCACTCATCGAATGTTAGCTGTGCTTATTGTTTCAGGAGATGAGTGCTATTAAAAACCCTGACACTGGCTGAAAACTTAATACCTGCATAGTATAACTTTGATCATAAAACCATCAGCAAATGGATTTTCTAATTCATTCAAACTACATTTCAATAAATCTCTGCGTGCCTTTAAGAAAATTTTACCACCTCCACCAACAACTTGAATTCATCAACAACTTGAAAAATGAATTTTAATCAAGCTTAATAACTTTTATACATATATATTCATGAGGGTTTATTTTTTGATTCAACCGGAGCAATCGAGCTTACCCCGGATTTTGTATTCCGAGTGAAGGTTGTGGAGGATAGAATGATACGATGTAAATAGAGTAATAAATTGTTTTTAACTTTGCATACTCTTCGTATACTGACATTTATTCCAGAGTAAAATTTGAAAAACCGAGTATGCACGATGTAAGCAAGCACAGTTCACAAAAATTATAAGTTTGTGCAGAGTAAAATTACTCAGGTTGAAAAAAAATACACAGATCTTTTGGCAGCGCTCTTCATGCTCGGTTATTATTATTATTTTTTTAAAGAAAGTATTAATTGTCCAGTGGATTTAATGTCCCTTGAAGGTCAATTAATACTCCCCCTTTTCATTCATGCACACACCACCCATTCACACAATTACAGTATACCACCTACACAAGGCAAGCTTCATGTCAACCTGTACACTGACATGGACGGTGGGTCGGCGCTGAATTCTGCACTCCACCAGAGAGTCTTAGTTGTGTTTATTAACATCACCAATCGTAATCGATGATGAAAATTCGCTTTGCATCCTGCCTCTGCTGAGATTCGAACCGGGTCCAAGTGCCGACGCTTTAACTACTGCACCACTTGTCCGGTGATTTACTTGTAGTAGAATTTTAGGCGCATCTGAAAATAAAATTACATATACATTATTAGAAAGAACCGTGATTACCAAAATTGTGGGGAATGTGATTTTGGTAACTAATGCATGTGTAGTTAACCCGCGAAAGCGAAATCCCGGACATAAAATCCCGAAAAATTTAATCCGGAAAAATAATATACCGAAAGCCGAAATTTTGAAACAGGAATTCCCGTGAAACGAAATCCTAAAAAACACTGAAAGAATACGGAAAATGTTTAAATCAGGTATTGAGCTTTTAGAAGAAGGTATTTTCGTCCGCTGTGGTTAAAAATACTTGATTTCAACATATCCGGTATTTTTTCGGCTTACTACTGTTAAAAGCAATCTTGTATGCAATTTTATAAATTTTATAAAATTGAAAGAATTGAAAATATAAATAATGATTGAACGTTTTTCGCCGCGCATAAATTTCGCCCTTCAATTCGCCGCGCTTAAACTTAACGTAACTATGTATATACTGATATCAAAGTAGTAAGAGCAGTTGCGACTAGTTCATTATACAAAGACACAAACCAATTCTATATTCCCGTCATGTTTATTGATCCGCACTGTTGCTTGAAATAAAAAGCCCCTTTAACCCCGAAGGTTAAACAGGGGCGGGGGAGCGCAGCGAATTTCCAAGTGCCGGAGAGACATACCCAACCTGTTACGTCTCTCTTTCTCTCTCTCTCTCTCTCTCTCTCTCTCTCTCTCTGGCACTCACATGCACATCCCATGAAGGGATTTTGCCGCCTGAAGTATGGTCCTCAATCCGTCTCGATCCACCGCGCTTGTCCCCTACTATTCCAAAAAAATCATTTTTAGTTTCAGCGAATTGCAATTTAAAAAACGATATTTAATTTTTCTGGTGTATTGAACGATATTTTTAAACTTAGTCGAAAAATAAACTGTTTTTATGTATTACAGTTTATTACCAATTATTTTAATCATTTCTAATTGTAATGCCATTAATAATATTTACAAATCTTGTTTCAAATTTTATTGAGTATTTTTAATTTCAGAATTTCAGAGTTTCGGGATTTATTTTTAGTATTTATTTTTGGGTCGAAATATCAGTAAAAAAATTTTAATAAAAATTGACATCTTTTTCGTGAATGTTTGTATAATTATCCGGGTCTTGGTTAAGTGGCCGATCCCCAATCAATCAAACGAAATATTGAACGTAAAATGTCTCAATATTTTCAGAGTTATTTCTATTCGTTGTTAGAGAGTTTGGGGCCGCCGACCTTATATTTTCCATTATCTCAATTTTGAGACACAAAAACAACATTTTATGCGTAAATGTTTAATTATATAACCCTTCCTTCATTTATAGCCGCTATTGCAAAATTAAAATCTTCAAATAATACACCCAAGACCATAACAATCCTCGCAGAAGGATTACTGGATTATTGCTGCCAAGGATTATTGGAATTGTTTTGCCTACATACGATGCAAATCTGGCACATACGATGCAAAAATGGTGATGGTGGCCCTCACGAACCTTTGCTTTAACAGGCTTTAGTTATATTTTGAGTACTTGAAGGTGTACACTAACCCACCAAAATCTCGATGATTGAGAACAATATTCGGAAAGATTTTGCTGGATATATAAACAGAGTCCCAAAAAATTTCACTCCAAATTCATCAAATTTATTAATGACGAAAATTCGGTATTTCTTGTTTTGTGATTTTACTTTTTCGGGATTTTGTATTTAAGTTTTATATTTTTTAGTGTTTCAGGGACTTTCGGGATTTCGTGTTTTCCTTGTTTCGGGATTTTAAATTTCGGACATAAAAATCCTCGAATATTGGTGGTTTGGCTAACTAGGAAAAATAATTTAATTCCGATTGTCGATTGAAGTTATATTGAAATCAAGGTCTTCTTGGGGGACGAGCCCCTTAGTTAAATCAATGTTTCGAGAACTACAGAGTTAATAAAAATTTCAAATTTTAAAACATCGAAATTTTAGTCCTTGGAAGGGTTGAAAAATTGCAAAGCACCATTTCCTTTCAAAATAAGAAAACATATTCAAATGGTTCAGTTTAAAAAAAGCTTAGTTTACATAATAATAACCCCCTTTTTCTGAACAGAATTTTCATGAATTTCACTTTTTTTCGGTAGAAATAAATAAACTATTAAGAAATCATCAAAAGGATGACAAAACAAAAAATTTATTTAATAATTTACAACGATTTAAGATACTTTTATATCTTTATTTGTTTTTTGTGTTTTACTTATCCTATTGTTATCTTAAATATTTTTTGTTGTTTCTTTTGTGTACGAAGAAAATGAATCAACTGTCATAAATAAATAAAATTAGATCTAAAATACAGAAAAGGATAACAACGATAAAGAAACAAAAAAAATTATCAAAACTATTTCACATCCTTAGTATTTTTTTTTCTACTTACTTAAGGTAAATAAATTTTACCATTTTAAAAGGAGACAATAGGCAAGAATTTCTTAGATTTGTATATTTGGGAAGGAAGATATAAGAACGCACCAAAAAAAAAATTGTATAACTTTTGAAGTATAGATCAATATTTGCCTAGTATACATAAATTGATAAGATTACGTAAAGGAGAAGAAAATGCGATTGTTACATCTATACACGACAATGATAATGGGGTATAGGCGGGTAAATATATAAATATTTTGTAATCTTATAAAATATTTAAGAAGATTGTGTATCAAGAGCACAAAAAAGTGTTTATTGATATATATTTATTAAAAGGACTGTGTTATATTGGTATGGGAGGACGTATGCTGCGGTTTATGTACTCGTATACATAAATTTAGAAGAAAGTGTTGACTTGTCTACAAATCGAATAATAATTGATTTTGAAAATTTGTGATATTTACGAGTAAGGAACTAAGTATATGGAATGGTTGTGTACACAATATACATTCATCGATAATCTGATAATTTTTTTTTTCTAAATTATGTTTATTTTGTAATAATATATGTATTCATTTAACCGTTGCGACATCGTTTATATGTGCATATATAGTAATTTCCACACCAAGCGCCTTTAGTTTTTCAATCAATTTTTTTTTTTTGTAATCAATGTATTACACATTATCATTAGCGATATACTATGTGCTATTATACGCCATCCTCACACGTCCCGATAAATAAAAGCTAAATTTATTTATCCACTATATACGGTCGGATATCTGCGTATATACTATCGGTACTCCCTATTTGTGTGTTTTTAAATGAAGTGCTTTTTACATAATAACACCCCCAACGTAGTATATTATGCGGGTATAACGTAGTCGAATGTAATCAAATTTAAAAAGCGAAAATAATTTCCTCATCTCATACCTCCTTACTGGTTCAGATATGCAAATTTTTCTTTTTATGTTGTGTGTTTTTTTTTATTTTGTATGTATATCCGAATTTGTTTAATAAACATACAACATAATCATCATTATCATAATCATCGGCATCATCATCATCATCATCGTTATTATTATTATTATTATTATCACAACATGAATTTATATCAATCAATATAAGGATAATAACTTTGATTTAAAAAATATGTAATTTTGTAGTGAATCCACGTTTCTATTTACATATAATATTATACCTTTGAGCCCCAGGCATACATAGGTTCTCTATAAAGTTGGACATAATTTATTTTCTTTCTAATTTTTATCGAAATTGTTACAAGGCGTCTTTTTGTAAGAGTTTCGCGTTTGGAAAAACTTTAAAGTGGATACATCAGTTTTTGTTGAAACAATAATTGAAAGAATAATTTCACAGAAACGGCTTAGGACTAAGCAGTTAAATGGTATTGGCATTCGAACTCAGTACCTTCCGATCCAAGAACGGTATCCTTAACCACTAATCGACATTCTTTACAACCACAAGATCACCTCTGTGATATTCAATCAGGTTCATTTTCTTACGGTTAACATAGTTTTCATTTTACTGTTGGTTTTTAGTAATATTTTTTGCAGCGTGATCTCGCAATTCTTCAATTGGTAAATCATCATTATTTAAACGGTTATCGACGTTGAGATATTCAACTAATAGTGTAAATGGCCCCTTGGTGTTGACGCCAAACAGTAACATGCTAGGTGCCAATTTGGTAGAATTACATATCGATTATATCTGCAAACTCAAAATTCTCTAAAACTCGATCCCATTCAATTCCCCTTTCTGTGTCAACCAATTTTGAAAACATTGGAGTCAATGTTCGGATCAATCTGTCAATTTGGCCGTTTGCTTGAGGTTGCAGCACTAGCGATGAGAATATGTTGAATGTTGTTCTTCTCCGTAAAATTCTTAAATTCCTAAGACGTAAAATTACTTCCACGATTGTTGAAAATATATTTTGAAACAATCAATGGTGTCTTTTGAACTGGTTATTCTTGTCTCAAACAATCGATATCCATCTATGATTCCAAGTATAAATCGTTTATGTTTCGTCACTTCTAGTGGTCCGTAGAAGTCGGAATGTACTATATCAAACGGCTTGTTTCCTTTAAGAATTGAGTACATATAACCTGCGACTTTCCCACTCAGCTGATTGTATTTTATACACTTCAAACAAATCTTGTAAATTTCAACAATTGTTCGCATCAGCTTCTGGAACATAAAATCATAATTTTTTCTTATCTATCTTTCAATAAATCAAACTATCTCTCAATTCGAAAAATTGACTTTCTCCTTTCTCCAAACTTTTTCTCAGTTTCTCCGGTTTTGGATCTTGAACTTGCAAAATGGATTATTGTGAATTACCAAGACTGTTTGCGCCCTACTTAATGCATCCACATGCAGAATATGACGGCTTCCTCTATGCTCGGTGACTTAATTAAATTCCATCATTTCAAAAGCCCACCTAGCAATCCTTATTACTTTATTTTCAAGGGTTAATGTCAATCTGTGATTATTTTAATGCGACGTCCATGTAAATATACTCGAAATCGACGCAGAGCGTAAACAATTGCCAAACATTCTAATTCATACGAGATCTCTAGATTCTTCTGGAGTTCCGTTTTGAGAAATATGAAATTGGGTGGAATTTGCAATTGCTTTTTTTCTGTAGAAGCACTGCCCTAAATCCTACTGCACTAGCATCGCAATGCAACTCTGTCTCGCCTTGTGGCGAAAAAATCGCTAGAACCGGAGCTCAACCATTTTTGATTTCAACTGGGCGAATAGTTCTAACTGTGGTTCTCTAAACTCAACCGAAGAATCTTTTTTATCTTATATAAATTTCCGAAAATAAGAACACATTCCCATAAATAGTTGCAACTTTTTAATATTACGCGGAATCGGGTATTTTTCAATCGCTTTGATGTTGACATATTAGGTCGTATTCCATCTCCGTCAACTAAGATCACAAGTTTGCCTTCAGCGATTAATTCATGAAAAATCTTTTTAACAAACTTCTGAAATATAGAAGGTCCATTCTTCAATCCAAACGGAAGCTTCAAATATTCAAATTACCCGTGTGGTGTTACAAATGACGTATACTTCACTGAATCAACTGCTACACTCACATGATGAAATTCTTATTTGAAATCCAAACTTGAAAAGTATTTTTTCTCATACAGAAAATCCAACAAATCTTCGATCACAGGAAGAGGATCATTGTTCTTGACGTTAATCTTATTTAGACGTCTATAGTCTACACACATCCTATATTCATCCTTATTACATTTTTTTACTAAAACAATCGGTGAACAATAAGGGGTTTCACTTCGCTGTATAATTTTGTCCACTGAATAATTGCCCACTAGTTCAATCGTCATTTTAAAAGCGATTTTTGGTTTATCTGGTCTTACCGAACTAACATAAAAATTGTCGAAAATTTGTAAAAATTCATTTCTTGTTTCAATCCATCTTCAAACATTCATTAACATTTAATTTTTCTTTGCTTTCTCGGCATCGGACAATCCGAAATTTTATGTTCTTTTGACCCACAACGAATGCAAGTACCATACGGTCGTTTAGGTTTCGTACAATCTGGCGAGACGGCCCAATTCGCCACAATTATAAGGTCTGGTCTTCGAAGAACCTAATACGAACGTTTTCTCTGGTGACTCATCATTTTTCATAAATATTTTATTATTCGGTTCCAACTAGTCAATTTAGAAAATGCGTTTAGTAAATCATCAGGTGTCTGAAACATCTGCAATCTGGCCTGGCTTTGTAAATTTGAATTTTTTATTCCATCGATTAAATATTCCACTAATTCTTCGTTTTCAATTTGTAAGGGATTTCCCAATATCATTTTTTGAGTGTAGTATGTATAAAAATCTTCACCATCCTTCCAAATTCTGGACTCAAACTTTGGTCGTTGTTGTACGTGATTTATGCGCGTGTTGAATAATTTATCCAATTCAAACAAAATTTGCTCAATCGTTAGGTTAATATGGCATAGTCTTGATGAAAACCATTCACGAGCACGGCCCTCCAAACAAGCAATAACGTTCAATTTCAGTTCTTCCTCGTCAACATCATATTTTTTAAAATCAATCGGACAGACTCAGCAAACATTTCAAAACTATCACCACCACCTTTAAACAGAGTGATAAGCCATTATTTAATGGGACTCGATGAAAACTACTCGCCATTAATCGATCCGTATCTTCTTTTAATTTTAGCATTTGTTCCTGTAAATCATTTTTTTTCTTTCTCGGATGAATAATACAAATATTTTTGTTGTAATGCAACTTTCGATCCATCCGCACTCACACCGATCTCTTCCAATTTCTCTTTTAATTTTTCCACTGATAATTTTAAAATTTCTTGTAATACCACCATTTTGATATGTTTAATTAATAAAACGAATTTGAAAATTTACATTAAAATTAGTCAATCAATCGATTTTCACAAAAATAATCACTTTTCACGATGTGAATGTTTTCGAATCAATCTTTTCTGTATTCAAATATACTTGTTTTTTTGTACCAAAAAAGGGCAAACTCGGGTTATTTTTTCTTTTAGCTGAAAATTAATTTTTATTCCTTAACTCCACATCTTAATATTATAAGTCATAAAATATATATTTGTATTTTTCTATTTATAGATAGAAATTTGGTCAATCGGGAGCGAATCAATCTAGGATTAAATAAAAAAATTAATTATTTCCTCAAACAAAATACAATAAACAGTTTTTATTTTATTCACAAAAAAAACAACCATCTACAATACATAATGGCACAATCAATCCCGTGTTTTTTTTTCGTTTACAATGCCTATATTTATCTCTATCTTTCATTAAAACAAACCCTATAAACCAAATGCAAAATATTAACCCAACGAGCATGCAAATACAATTTCATTTCTATAACTAAGTTTCTTATAATACACTTTTAATATTGTGTGCTGTTATTTTCTATCATTGTGTGTGTCAAATCCACATGAAATTTCGCCAAAATGTTGACCCGATTTTATGAATGATACTATCGGTTGTGAAACAATACATCATGTGTATTTCTCTCTCTGCTCGCGAGCAAAGGAAGAATGAGGGATGATAAGAAAATAGTTGCGATTACAATTTTTTTTGTGAATTTTTCATTTATGTTTAGATAAAACTTAAATAAAATAAATTTTATTATCGTTTTTAATAAAATTTTTTATATTTAAAAGTGTTATTTATAGAAATAATAAATAACATATAAAAATATAGATTATGTTTGTGTTGGACAAAATTGAAATTGAAACTATTTTCTTATCATCTGTCATTTTAATCATTGTTTAACCCATTTGGACGAAGTTCCAAATTACCAAGATCACCAAGATCTTCAACTGAAAATATATTTCAGTACGAGAAGGGAAACGCTGAACTCCGTGAACAACTACGAGAAATAAAGGAATTTACAACTAAACTGAAAGAAGAATTTACAATTTTAAAGAAAGAGAATGAAGAACTCAAAAAAGCAGTTGAAACACGTGCAGAGCTTGGGACGAAACCTAATCGTGCAATCGATGATGACATCAATCCATTCCATACGGATGAAGAAAAAATTGGATGTTGAAACGGAGTAAAAGACCAAGTAAGAAAAGGAAAGCTCAACACTCACCAGAAATGGCAGAAACTTTACCATCAACTTCAAAAGAGGTTTCTAGAAAACAGTTAATCACCAAGAAACAAATAGCCAACAACCAGCTAAACCAAAAAAGAAATCACTTCCACCAATAAATGTCGATGAGGTAGAAAAATCATCCGAACGGCAACCAGCTCAACAAAATGAAGCACAGACAAAGGTAAAAGCCCCACCACCGATTTTTATAGTAGGAGTAACGAACTACTCAGAAATCCAATGTGTAATGAGTACTGTTACGGAACAAGAGTATAAAATTACTGCTCTGAACAATAATGTATGGAAGATTACCACTTCAAATCTAAACGCATACAGAAACTTGCCAATGAAGCTGAATACGCAAAAATATCAGTGGTACACGTACGAACATTAAAACGATCATCCCATCAAGGTCATGGCAAGAGGGCTACATCCAACCTGTGAAAGTAATTCAATAATGGAGGATCTAGAAAATAAAGGATTTAAAATCCTTGATACAACATTATTAAAAAAGAGAGACGTAGCGGAGAGAACCGACTAGAAGCCGTTTCAAAAAGAGGGCTTCTCCTGTTCATGCTAACGTTTGATAAATCGGAGCAAATAGAAAACATTTACAATATAACTGGCATACTCAACATGCGAGTAAAGATAGAAGCTGTTAAAAGAGGCAGTACAAGAATAGTACAATGTAAAAAATGCCAAGGCTTTAACCATACGCAACGATATTGCGCGCGCGATCCAAGATGTGTGGAATGTGCTGAAAAGCACCCAACACAAACTTGCAAACTATCAAAAGAAGAACCAGCAAAATGTATAAATTGTAATGGGCAGCATCGAGCCAGCTACCGAAGATGTGAGGTTGCTAAGCAGCTACAAAAAATGAATAATCAGGCACGCAAACCCCCTTTAAGTCATCCAAACAAGAATCTAGCAAGAAACGAATCAATCATCTATGCGTAGGGAGAATTATACATATGCACAGGCCGCTTCAAATTCGAAAGAAAATGAAGCGAAAGGTACCGAAAATTTCAAAAACACTATCCAAGCAATTCTAAATAGCCTTGAAGAACCGAATAAACTAAATAAGTTAATTCTGAATCGACTTAACCTGCTGAAAATACCAAGTTCCAACATAGTTAAAAATAAATAATGTCTGCAATACATAGTTCAACTCATAATTGCGGAGCAGAAACCAGACAATAAAACTACTCATTAAGAATAGCCATATGGAATGCAAACGGATTAACACAACACCTAGAAGAATTAGAACTATTTCTAAATACAGAGAAAATCGATATATGCTTAATATCAGAAACACATTTTACCAGCAGCTCCTATGTATCAATCCAGAAATATACTTGTTACCATACCACACATCCTGCAGAACGAGCAAGAGGAGGGTCAGCTATATTTATTAAGGATAATATTAAACATCACGAAGAATTAAAAATAGAAAAAGAATCCATGCAAGTAATCATCGTGACGGTTAAATTTGGTCATCACAACACCTGTAATATATCTGCAATATATTGCCCCCCACGGCATAACCTAAAAAAAGAAGACTACATTAATCTGTTCCAGAAATTAGGAAGTAACTTCGTTGTCGGAGGTGATTTTAATGCAAAAAATACCTTCTGTTGTTCAAGATTAACCTCTCCAAAAGGCAAGGAATTACTTGCAGCTGGCCTATACTCAAACTGTGAATTTTACTCAGGAGGGAAACCAACGTACTGGCCAACAGATCCTAACAAAATCCCAGACCTAATAGATTTCTACATCACTAAAGGCATATCGGAACGCTACATCTTCTTAGAAAATGGCGAAAGTCTAATGTCTGATTATTCTCCTGTTATTATGACGGTTAGTGAAAATGTAATAGAAAAAACAAATTCACCACAACTAACAAACAACAAAATAAATTGGGAATTGTTTAAGCAGTTAGTGGAGGACAAAATAGAACTTCAAGTGCCAATCAAAAGTGAATATGAAATAGAAGAGGAACTAGACCGGCTCATTGATGTCATACAATGGTCGGCTTGGGAATGCACCCCCAAATGAACATCCAGGAAAAAAACGTCGTTATTTATCCAATATAAGTAAGAGAATTAGTGCAGGAAAAACAAAATACACGTGCGCCGCAAGATAAAACCACCTTAAACAACTTGTGCATCAAACTTAAGGTACTCATAAAAGCAGTGAAAAGTGAAACAATTGAAAAATATCTTTGTTCTCTAGCCCCAACTGAAGATACCGACTATTCCCTCTGGAAAGCAGCACAAGGGTTAAAACGACCAAAAACGCAGATCCCCCCAATCAAAACAAACGATGGGAATTGGGCTAGAAGTGCGAAATATAAAGCTGACCTGTTTGCTGAACATCTTGAAGAAACATTTCAACCTCTAGGCCAGCAGACCAGTTACGAAAACACTGCTAATACGCCCAGAATATCTGATTTCGAAGATATCAGGCCTGTAACATTGAAAGAACTAAAAGCTGAAGAACAGTGGAAAGTAGCAGAAGTAATAATGATTCCGAAACCGGGCAAGCCACCGAATGATAGAAAATCTTAGCGGCCAATTTCACTTCTACCAACACTAGCGAAATTGTTTGAGAGGCTGTTGCTCAAAAGATTGAAAAAAAACCATAGAACAACGAAACCTTATCCCAGAATATCAGTTTCGTTTCAGAGAGAAACACTCAACTATTGAGCAGGTTCACAGGCTTACAGATGTCATTGAGAATACATTAGAGAGGAAAAAGGTTTGCTCTGGTATCTTCTTAGATGTGGCACAGGCCTTCGATAAGGTATGGCACAGAGGTTTACTCTTCAAACTACATAGAGATTTACCAAAACAATATTATATGATTTTAAAATCTGAAATATGAAGATGAATATTCCGAGCTAAAAAAGATTTCGGCAGGAGTCCCGCAGGGTAGTGTTTTGGGATCTATGCTTTACCTACTCTACACCAGAGATCTACCTCATTTAAACGATGTTACCGTTGCAACATTTGCTGATGACACTGCAGTTCTCTCAGTAGGAGACACTATCGAGGAATCGACAACGAAACTTCAAGAAGCATATATTAACGGTCAGCAGATTCCGTATGCAAATCAGGCTAAATATCTAGGGCTGGTATCTAACAGGCTCAGATGGAAAGAGCACGTTAAAAAGAAAAAAGAAGAACTTAATATCAAATATCGAAAAATGTATTGGCTGCTCGGAATTGTCAACCGAAAATAAATTGCTATTATATCAACAGGTACTAAAGCCTGTACGGAGTTACGGAATACAGCAACACGTAAATGAAGAGCTTCGTGGTATGTTGGACACTTCCCATGCAGTAATACGATTGCAGAGAACTAAACCAATTGATTTAATGGATTAAGGACACCAAAGCAAAGACTACTTCAGTAAATAACCTATAAATGGAGCCGGCCAATGGGCGTTTTCTCATTCACAAGTGACTAAATTAAGAAAGAAAAATACTAGATGAATTGTATTCAGTTGTAATAATTTAAATAAATAAAAAAAAACTCATTTTTGTATTTGCTCGCGAGCAGAGGAAAAAATACACATGATGTAAATTTTCACAACCGATAGTATCTATTATAAAATCGGGTCAACATTTTGGCGAAAGACATTTCATGTGGATTTAACACACACAATGATAGAAAATGACAGCCCACAATATTAAAAGTATTCAACGTGAATTGATTGTGAAAAGCGAACAGAATCCATGACCTGGTGGCGATTTACAGTTGTGCCACTAATTGCATTGAGATGGTGAGCTGTTAATATTTGTTTGCAATATTCAAACCGCTGCATCACCTTATTTAGATTTCCGTTTCCATGTTAGGTAGTGATTTGTATTCAATGTGAGCCTAAAAGATGCATAAGCTCAGTTAATAGCTCGAGATTTCTCTGGTCGTTCCTTAAGTTGACCGATGATCCGAATCTAAAAATGTAGTTTGTAGGAGTTTGCTGATCGCGAGTGATTTTTTTTTCTTTGTAATTGTTAAAGTGTCGATCTTGTTTTTTTGTTGAGAAACGGAAGGATATCCGTTGCTTGCGACGTCTAATCTCTCGATATTGGCTAAATGCCTTTTTAGCCAGTCGATCGAGAATGACCGCAATATTGTGTGCGAGTCAAGAAACTAGTGCGGAATAAGCATAGTTTGCTTAAAAGGCCTATTTTGGGATGAAGCTTGTAAGATCATAAAATCAGATACTCCTGAAGTTCCTAGTACGTGCTTTTGAAATGAAAATGTTAGCTAATTTGCTAACAAAACTTTAGTTTCGAGCTGAAACCAATGACACTCGTGCGTGGGTTTTATTACTAAAATAGTGTGACAGGCATGGTTCTGCTGTTTATCGCACCATGCGCGTCGCTGAATCATGAACCGTGGGAGTTGCTTGATTCACACAAGAAGACGAAAGTGTACATGGTGGTGCTGTTTATTGTACAATGTGCGCCGCCGGATCATGGGAGTTGCCTGATCGATGTAGATGCAAAAGTAAACCGAATGTGAAAACTTGGCATTGTTCAATGTACCATAAGTGCCAGCGCCGTGTTCAAAATGAAATACAATGCGCGTTAACCTTAAAAGTGCAAACCGAGGATTCTATCCCAATTCGTAATTGCGTTTTGTTGCTGCGGCAAACTTCATGATCTGTAGCTAGGACAGGGAAGGTAATTGACAAACAGCAATCTCGAATACGGGACATCTGCAAACAAAGGGAATGCAGTCACCATTCTCTTCGAGGTAGTCGTCAAACAAGAAAATCTTGAAAAAGCGGTGGTCGTTGTAAAAGGGGTCTGGTAAGAATAGCGAGCAAAACTCAGCTGATTCTTCGTTAAAGGTCAAACTTGCTTTATAGCCTCATGACAGGTTCACAAGTGAAGTGCCTTGCCTTTCGGCAGATAGAGGAAACAAGCCACACACTTAGCTTGGCATTGCATTTAATTCTAAATAGCTTACTTGCCATTTTCCAATAACGAGATGCAGACGGTTCAGGTAGGAAACGGCTTTAGCTAAAGCACTAGTCATTAAATTTCTCTCAATATCACAATAACGTTTCGCTAAGGCGATAGACTGTGGTCTAAGGAAAGAATGCCAAATACTAGAGGGGGCGGCTTATTGTGTTCAACGAAACCTGCTATAGGGTTTTCCAATAAGAGTGATATGATTTCTTAAAAAAAAAACACTAATTGTTAAGGAAATTGAAATGTTTTTTATTTAATGTGAAGTACAATCGATACAAATAAGTTCTGAATAAAACGTCATTCAAATGGCCTCCACGACTTCTTCTGCAGGAACGAATTCGATGAACCCAATTTTCGAGCACTTTTTCCACTAAATCAAATCGTATATCATGAATAGCACGTTCAATATTGACTTGTAAAGCTTGAAGAGAGTTTGGTTTATTGCTAAAGACCAATGACTTCAAATAACCCCACAAGAAATAGTCTAATAGTGTTAAATGACAACTTCTTGGAGGCCATTCAATATCACAATTTCTTGAAATAATAGAATCTCCAAACTTTTCTCGCAATAATTCAATTGTTGCACTTGCTGTGTGGCACGTAGCCCCGTCTTGTTGGAACCAAATGTTGCCAAGGTCAACTTCTTCCAATATCGGCCATAAAAAGTTGGTTATCATCGATCTATACCGATCTCCATTGACAGTAACGGTGTTATCAGCTTCATTTCGAAAAAATACGGACCGATGATTCCACCAGACCAAAAACCACCCCAAACTGTCAATTTAGATTAATGTAATGGTTTTTCATGAATAATTTGTGGACTTTCTTCGCACCAGAATCGACAGTTTTGTTTATTTACCGCACCACTCAGATGAAAGTGAGCCTCATCGGAGAAGATGATTTTCTTAAAAAAATCGTTAACGTTTTCAAGTTGTTCCAAGGCAAAATCAACAAATTCACGACGTTTACGGTGGTCCAATGGCTTCAGTTCTTCAGTGAGAACAATTTTATACGGATGCAAACCCAAATCCTTTCTCAAAATCCGCCAGATTGTGGTTTGAGACAGTCCCAATTCTTGAGAACATCTTGGAATCGACAAATTGCGGGCTTAAGCAACACTTGCCTGAACGGCAGCAATATTTGAATTACTTCGAGCGTTTCTTTGTCTTATTAGCACTTGAATATTATGTAAAGAAAATGTACGCTCAAAATTTTCAACAATTCAACGAATAGCGAGCACACTTGGACGATTATTACGACTAAAATTGCAATTGGAGAATGATTATTTTGATAATAAAGCTGAATAATTTGTAAACGTTGTTCTTGTGTATATCTCACCATGATGAAATTGTAAACATTACAGAATACAATGAAACAAAAAATGACAGATCATGACATATTACAAATGGCCGAAACGTCACTTAAAAATCATATCATTCCTATTAGAAAACCCTATATTATAACAATTAAACCAAGAGTTCTCGGAAAAATGTCGTGTCAGCATAATCTAAGCATAAGTTCTTTTGACAGAATAGAGCCCAATTGGAATGTTTTAGGCCAACAATATTCTTTTAAAAAAAGTATACAAACATTCAAAAATCATCAGCATTAAATTTAAAATTTAGAGAAATTTGTATAATGGTCCAGCTCCACTAGAATATCAACTTGACAATGAATGTTAAACAATCCAAATAAAAACGCATGAGCAGTCACAGTTTGATACTGCTCGTTTATGCCCTAATTAACAATAAACGTTGTAATAAGATTATCTTTAAAGGAAGTAGTTTTGAGGTATCCTGTATTATTCATGTAGATGTAAATTTGTAAATTCCATACATTGTTGAAATTACATATTTATACGCTATCCAAACACCCTAAACATTATACTCGTATATACGACGAGTACATACGGCATAATAATTATACGGATTCGACCCGTAACGTATCTTATCAACTCGGCATAGTCCAATTAGCTTAAAAAATTGTGAGATAATTTCATTAATTCAAAAAACATCCCTCGTAATAATTATTATAGATTATTATCGTCTCATGTTTTATACTTTATAAATTTATAAAATGAATTGTATTAATTAAAACTATATACGAAACAAAAATTTTAACCTAAAACTATCATTTATCACATGTGAATTGTGTATTGTAGAAAAGGGTGGTTTGTTGGCTGGATAAAATTTTGCAACACAATCGAACTAATTTAATTGAGTTAAAAGTACGAGAATGTATGCGACATATAAAATATAGAAATTACTGCACTCTAGTGATTTTTTAATGAATTAAAGTAAATTGGGGTTAAAAATTTTGCCATATCTGCAAATTAGCAATTATAATTATTAGAGCAGTTAGTTCTTGAGATGTGAGATATATTGAATGATGTCATTCGTGCTAATCTTAATACGAATATATTGCCACAATAACATCCATAAAAATTATACATTTTACATTGTGATTATGAAACTATAACTGCACCAGGGACCTTCATAAATGAAACTATAAATTTATATAAAGAGTTCGCTTATATACCCAATTTACATAATAGACGATAATTTAAAAAATATGTACGTATGCGATTATTCGCCGTGATGAGCTTTTGTAGTTGTCTCAGTATACTTTTCCCATTAGAAAGACGATGATAACCACCTGGATATAGAATTTTCAGCAGACGAACGAAAATATATACGGAAAATTACTCTTGATGCTCATATTTTATTCAAAACTTTCTATTACTCGAATGTAGTTTACATTTCATTCGTATGTGATGCCGTTCAACAAACCATATACCTAGTAGGTAGGTATACGTATACTGAAAATAGTTTTCATTTTCATAACAAAATTTTATCGTCGTACCAAATGGAATATGGAATGAGATGATGACTCATTTTTAGCAAACGTCTCTGTATTGTTGACAATTTTAACAAACATTTATTTTTAACGATAAATAATGACAATAGAATTGTGAACAAAACAAACAGTTAAGCAAGTTAGCAGCTGCATTAATGTGATGTGGTATAAAACTGCGAATCAGAATAGAAAAGAGTTTGTGATGGAATTGGTGATTTTTTGATTTGTACTAATTAGTAAAGACTATGGAATAACGTCATTTTGCAAAGCCAGCGCGTAACACGACTTCTTAATAAATATATTTTTATTATTTAATATTTATTTATTAAAGTTGACTGGAGTCCAAGAATATTCTGGGCCCCTGGAGCAATGCGAGGATACCATCACAACACGCAAATGCGCTCCGCAACCCATAATGTTAAAGTTAGCCGAAAGATAATGCAGATAGTGTGTTGAATACAGCAAAAATCAGTCATGAACTCAAAGTTAGGAGAATTTAGGATCGAATTACATCATTCGGGCGAAGGAGAAATTATTTCAGTTTATAGGAATTTAAAAATCGATAGGGGCGAGAGTATAAAGAGAGTTTAAAAATAGTCACAACACAGTATCTGCATTATCTTTCGTCTGGAATCTTTCGGCTAACTTTAACAAGGTCCGCAACCCTGGTAAACTGCATTAGCTAGAATTAGGACAGAAAACGTAGCTGACATAGATATAAAGCAAGCATCGTGTTGCCTCAAAAACTAATGTAATACGGATATCGAAAGGGGATTTCGCGAACTTAATATAATTCGCTAAAACATTGTGTTTATACTTTACATGTAAAGTTAAAGTATTTTCCGTATATTTATACTTTATGGTAAGTTAAGTAGTGCAATCTGACGAGAAATCTGAATTTTTATTTAGATTGTTGGATATGACAGCTGACGTCTCCTCGTCGATCAGTGTCACCACCTACCGGTGGGTCTGGGTATTCTATAACAAAAAACAAATCGTCGGACAACTCTAATCTAAATAACATGCACAATCGGACAACCTTTGAAGATGTTAAAATGGACATATTGACAAAAATGGACATATTGACAAGAGATTTCGATAAAATAGCTTTTCTTTATTGCTATTATTATCATTTTGCAATGCGTACCAACATTTTTGGTCCTTCGAGCCGGATATCCCGGATTGTTTGTACCGTGCCGCAATAACTCGCATGACATTAATGTGCAAACAGTGACATTCTGGTGACAAAACGAATAAAATTCGGTGGTGCAATGTCAACTCGCGTTAAGCAAGCGTCGCTATAGCGGGTTCTTGAACGAGGAATGAACTCTCGATCAACACGCCAGCCATGTGCGGTGAAGAGAAACTCGAGGAAGTATAGTAATCGTGATCAAGCGGACGACTATTACCTCGTGACAATTTTGAATTTGAAAACCATACAGAGACAACTAGCAGCCACGATCGAGAACCGCAAGGTGACGCCAAGCTAACTCTCGTACAGCAGTCGGTCGATACAAAGCTGTCTCGAATCACGGTACCAGTCTTCGGCGGCGACTACGCAAACGTCGACCTTTCATAATCATAAACAGCTGACCAATTCGCAGAAGTTACACAATCTACAGGCGAACTTAACTGGAGATGCAGCATCGTTCCTCAAATCTGTGAACATCACTAACGATAATTATGAGGAAGCATGACACAATTCACAAGATCGATACAGCCACCGTCGATTTAGCATCGACAGCCACCTTCGAAGATTGAAAACCATTTCTACATTACATATTGAATCAGCCGTGGGATTGCGGAAGATCCTTGATACTATGACCGCCACCGTTCACAGTCTTAATGCTTTAGGAGTACCAGCCACCACCTTGGGGTATAATTTTAGTCAACATCATCGCAGAAAAACTGGATACAGAAACCTATCGATATTGGGAAATGTCACAAACTCTAGCGCAATATCCAACATACAAAGAACTGATCGATTTGCTGAACACCAGATGACTCACTGGAGATGATTTCCATGACCAAAACACAGTTGTGGTAGATACAGTCGCACACGGAGGTTCCATCATCATCTCATTCGTCGCCCAGTCGAGCACCTCAACCTGATCAATTCAAACCTGCAAAGTGGTTGTGCTTCAAGGGGCGCAAAGCCCACACCAGTTCGAGTTCGTATTGCAAATCCAGTTTGTACCGGGTTTGCAGTAAATGGCACCACACGCTCTTACACAACCCAAATCCGAATAATGAATCATCATTCGTCACATTATCACCAACTTCGGTCACTACAAACCACGTTGCATCGCCATTCACGGATGTTATGCTGGCAACAGCAATCGCCATCGTGTCGCAATCGGATCAAAACTTGGGCATTCAATCTATGTTGGATCTTCGATCTCAGGACAGCTTCATATCGGACAATACAGCAAATCGCATCGGATTAACGAGAAGACTAGCTGCAGTTACGATCAGTGGAATCTGTGTGAACGAGGCGCCCAAGTCGCATTCAATTGCCGAATTCGTATTACACATCCGAATCGGTTCAACATTTTCAATCTAAGTCACAGCCCTCATCATCGAAAGATTAGAGGCACGCTCCATCTTGGAGCGTATGACAACCAATCCGGCCGTCTTGTTTAACGACAACCATCGAGGACTACGACACAGTCGACAACACGCCAGGTTGTTTTGGGAAATCGAACATGTTCGTCCATCTTGAGAATTAACGCACAACGAGTCGGAATGCGAACCACACTACGAATCGATACACTATCGCAATGAGAACTCATCACCCTTTGGACGCCGGTTAGCCAAAAACAATCAACTACGTTCTGAATGCAACTGGTTCATGTATGATTATCTGGCATCGAGTCACATGGAGGAAGTTTCAGAAGATCCACAACACGATGAACGCAAACCGCGCGTGGTGTGCGACGCAAAAGCCTCACATTGGCCCCAAACTTCAACAGAGCGTCTTCGAGATACTAACCCATTTTCGAAAACATCAATTTGTTTTCGTTTCAGACATCAAGCACATGTATCGGCAGATCCTGATTGCACCCGAACACAGAAATTATCAGCGGATCATATACCGATTTTTTCCAGATGAGCCAGTTTGAGATTATCGTTTATGCATCGCCACGTATGGTACTACCAGCGCTGCGTATCTTGCGATTCGCACTTTCCTTCAGTTGGCACGAGATGGAAAGGAGAAATTTCCAATTGCATGCAAGTCGCATTCAAGGACTTTTATGTCGATGATCTGATAACCGGCTCAGACAACATGGCCGATTTAATCGAGGTCCATAGGCAAATGGTTGAACTACTAAGAGGTGGCGGCTTAGAACTGCGGAAGTGGTCTTCGAACAGTCAACAGGTTCTCAATTAGATACCAAGCGAGTTCCACGAACATCAGGGTCAACTTGAGCTAAACTGGGTCAATTCTGTAAAAATACTCGGGCTACATTGGTCTCTTTCGGCCGATTATTTAGAATGCCTACACCAACATCGATGAACGAAAAATAAAATTATTGATCGCCACGCATACAGAAATCTTGGCGTCTCACAACGAATTATATTACATACTCGCTTGATACTCATCTCTTCGAAAACGTCATCTCCTCGTGTCATGGTCTACTGCAGATGTTTAATCCAAGATCGTCACCTCAGCACAACAACACATTCAAGAGAGTTCATCACCGTGCCTTAGTTCCGTTGGACATTCGAGTTTTGGGTCAAGCTGACTCACGAATCACATTTTAGGAAGGAGATATCAAGTTGCCAATCCGGAGAACATTTGACAAGAGCCTACTCCGATCTCTGAATCCTTCCATCGGCAATGGAAGATAGTTAGCCAACCTGTTCATCTCGCAAGCACATCACACAACTCTACACGGTGGTTCACAACTGATGCTCGCACACTTACGGAAGAACTACTGAGCCCCTATTGTAAGGTCGAACGTTCCAAGACTGATTGGACCGATTAATAAAACTAAAATTGCTCATTAATATTTTTTTTAATTATATTTATTTATTACAAGTGATTTACAAATGGGTGTGAAGTTTATACCAATTAACAAAAATACGCATGTATTGGAAATCACACTGTTAAAATATTTCTTATAGGAATTTTGAGTGAAAACTTAAATTTCATCAAATTTAAAAATAGAATAATATTTAATAAATTAATTATTCTAATACTATGGTGCGAATGTATAAAGCTTTTTTGTGGAAAGCTCTCACATTGCTCAGGAATGTTATTTAAGTAAAACTATTATCGGCCACTTTTGATTTTCAGTGTATTCAATTCTGGCAAATGACATCACGGAGACTACACCAAAAATCAATCATATATAAATTGCTTTTAGAGCCTGATTATCAAGTGACAGGGAATAATATACCACTGGACTTGCAAAATATTTTCTTTAAGTTAAACAGGCATCTGATTTTTTTATTTTTGAGTGAAACTCATTGCCAATAACAAGAAATCATGGAGACTGCACCACAATGAAACCATATATGAATAACTCCTACGGGTTTATCCTATCAAACGAAGCATATTTCGCTCCAATTTAGATTGGCTCAGGATGTTTTTTCGAGCAAACTTCTCATTGGCTCCTTATGATTTTTGAGTGAATCTCATTTATTCTCAAAATAACAAGACATCGTGTAGAATGCACCACAATGAAACCATATAGGAATAACCCCTACAGGTTTAACCTATCAAACGAAGCTTGTTTCGTTCCAATTTAGATTGGCTCAGTACGTTTTTTCGAGCAAACTTCTCATTGGCTCCTTATGGTTTTTGAGTGAATCTCATTTATTCTCAAAATAACAAGACATCGTGGAGATTGCACCACAATGAAACCATATAGGAATAACTCCTACGGGTTTAACCTATTAGTGAAGCTGTTTCGTCCCAATTTAGATTTGCTCAGTACGTTTTTTCGAGCAAACTTCTCATTGGCTTCTTGTGATTTTTGAGTGAATCTCATTTATTCTCAAAACAACAAGACATCGTGGAGTTTGCACCACAATGAAACCATATAGGAATAACCCCTACAGGTTTAACCTATCAAACGAAGCTTGTTTCGTTCCAATTTAGATTGGCTCAGTACGTTTCTTCGAGCAAACTTCTCATTGGCTCCGTATTTTTTTTGAATGAATCTCAATTATTCTCAACATAACAAGACATCGTGGAGATTGAACCACAATGAAACCATATAGGAACAACTTCTACGGGTTTACCTTTTAAACGAAGTTGGACTTGCGCAGTACGATTTTTGTGACCAAATTTCGCAACGAAACCCCTATTTTGCTCTGAATCTCGTTACGGCCAATTACAAAACTTCTCAGAAGATGCACCAAAATGCAATCAGAGAGATGTAACCCCCTACTAACTGGACCTATCAAACATTGTATGTACTTTTTTAATATGGACTTTCTCAGTACCATCTTGCTTTTGTTAAAAAGAGATTTGCGTATTGTGAGTTTAGCAACTCGACGCAAAGGAAACATTATTTTCAGGTGTACCCGCTTTTTTTATGCAGTTGACGTATAACGGTGATTTCTGTTCTTTATGCAGTTCGTCAGTAAATCGTATGCATGGATAGCGCCTCCACGTTTAAAAACTTATAATGGTTTCGGTCGAGAATATAACTGCTTTCATAACTCCTATTATATTTTGTGTGAAAGTAGAAACTCGGCTCTGAAGTCGGTTGGATGAAACTATAATTCAACGCATCCCGCCATTTTGGATATATGTAGCTTTGTCATTGCGGTTTTTACGACATAATTTTCAGTCATTTACTAGCCAAGTTGTTTTCCGTGTTCATCAATTTTAAGAGATGGATGTGGATAAGCAACGTTTACGTAATTGCATTCGATTCTGTTCTCAAATGCAAAAAAAACTGCTTAAGCTGTGGAATTGATTAATTCATTCGGCTTTGAGTGAACATTTTGTGACTCATTCAACAGTAAAAATGTAGTTTACAAGATTTCGTGATGAAAATTTTAGTCTTGAGGATGATCCACGTCCAGGTGCAGTAAAAAAATTGGAAAGCAAAGAAATTAAAGTTTTACTGGATGAAAATCCGTTTCGAATTAAAAAAAAGCTTACAAAACAAAGCTCAGCTAATCTACATTTGAAGAAACATGCTTCGTTTGATAGGTTAAACCCATAGGAGTTATTTCAATGTGTTTTCATTGTGGTGCAATCTCCACGATGTCTTATTATTGTGAGATTATTAAAAGTTAAGATTGAACAATATTACCTTATTCCTTTTCTTGTTCCGTATACAATTGTGTGGGTAATGCAAAAGAATCATGTGAATTTTTTTTGTGTGCATTTTCCACCAATATACACATTTGTGCATTTTACTTAAATCATTTTCGGCCGAAAAATAACACTAACTATAATAATAATAAAATAATGAATTTGTTATCAAAAACAAATAATTAATATGTGATATAATCTATATGTTATCAAATTATAATGTTTTTTTTTAAATAATTCTGTTTTAATTAAGATTCATTAAAATTCGAAAGACATTACAACTTTTTATTTTTTACACACACATTTGTGTGGGTTAAACTTAAATAGATGCAAAAAACGTTCTATCTGACAGAAAAAGGGATATACATACATAAATCCAATAAGAAAAAAGCATGGCGTCATGTTTGTCTCTTTCTAACATTGACTATTTGTCTCACTCAACTTTATACTTAACAGTGCAAAAACTAACACATACTTAGCTTTCAAGAATTCTTATTGGATTCGTATACGTATTGTTGTTATTTTTTGTTAAAAACTTCACACTCATATTTACAAATCATCTAGTAATTTATCTTTCATAATTATATTCTCGTTTCGAGATTTGTAGCCCTTTGGCTAGTTCCCTTTACAGTTTTTCAATATTTTTAGCCGATCCAGATTGGATCTAGTAGATCAAGTGGTTTGTTCTTTTGCAGCCGTCTTACTTTCAGATCTCTATGGAGCTTGGTCATTTCTTATGTACCACGGTGCATTAACTATTCCACGTAGGACTACCCTTTGGATTGACTGGATGGCTGCATTGGTCTTCTTTGTACCGCCCTAGAGCTGAATATCGTAAGTCCACACAGGTTTTAGGATTTATTTATTATGTAGAGTTAGCTCAGAATTTCGTCCTAACCGGCAATCTATCTTTTTGACATGCTCTTTCTATTTTAGTTTCGCTTCTACAGTGATGCCTAGATATTTTGCCGTGTTTGGATAGGAAATTTGCTGAGAGTTCAGTTCTACGACTTTTTTGTTGGTAAAGTTTACGGAAACAGATTTTGTTTCATTAAGTTTTATTCGCCATCTCTTGACGAATTTATGCCGTATTCTTTAAATCGGTGAAAATTTCCCCAATCGGAATACAATTTGCTTTGAAACTCTTTATATTATTCGAATTTTTCGCAGGCTACTTAAATCATTTTTTCAAATTTGTTTGCAAGTTTTCTATTGTTTATTTCCCTACTAATGCCTAGGATTTACTGTCAGTTTATCGTGAACAATTTATCGTGAGCAATTTATCGTAGAACAATTTATCGTAGAACAATTTATCGTGGAATCAATTTATCGTGGAACAATTTATCGTAGAACAGTTTATCGTAGAACAGTTTATCGTGGGCAATTTATCGTATAACAGTTTATCGTATAACAGTTTGGAACAGCTTTAGTATCGCAGTCAATTTTTTTGACAGTCTGAGCGACGGTAGCGCCACTTTGACCAAGAGCGGAATTGTTTATAACTAAAAATGTGCCTTTGCTTAGCATTTTGGACCTAGCGCCATCTATTGGAATAAAAACGAACTAAATTTTTTTAAAAAAATACGTTAAGACGTGCTAAAAAAATTTAATAAAAAAATATTGAATCTCATTTAAAAATAAATGAAATTTAATATTTTTTTATGAATATATTAAATTGAGAGTGGGAGTCGCACTGCATGCCGCACGTAGGAGCGGATTATATAGAATCTATTAATGACACCTACGCTCCTCCCCGTAGCTCTGCGGGGGTCTTTAGATTTTAATTTCGGGGGCGTAGGAGCCGGGATCTTCAAACATGTCGCACTCCGTGCCGCACGTAGGTGCGGATTATATAGAATCTATTAATGACACCTACGCTCCTCCCCGTAGCCCTGCGGGGCTCTTTAGATTTTAATTTCGGGGGGCGTAGGAGCCGGGATCTTCAAACATGTCGCACTGCGTGCCGCACGTAGGAGCGGATTATATAGAATCTATTCATGACACCTACGCTCCTCCCCGTAACCCTGCGGGGCTATTTAGATTTTAATTTCGGGGGCGTAGGAGCCGGGATCTTTAATCGGTTAAGAAACTACCGAGTTCCATCCCACATGGCCATATTCCAGAACTTCTTCCAAAAATCATTCAATAATCCCATTTCCATCCAACATACCCAATCCCATCATAATCGGTTAAGAAACTACCGAGTTCCGTCCCACATGGCCATATTCCAGAACTTCTTCCAAAAATCATTCAATAATCCCATTTCCATCCAACATACCCAATCCTATCATATTCGGCTGAGAAACTAGCGAGTTCCGTCCCACATGGCCATATTCCAGAACTTCTTTCAAAAATCATCCACTAATCCCATTTCCATCCAACATACCCAATCCCATCATAATCGGTTAAGAAACTACCGAGTTCCGTCCCACATGGCCATATTCCAGAACTTCTTCCAAAAATCATTCAATAATCCCATTCATATCCAACATACCCACTCCCATCATAATCGGTTAAGAAACTACCGAGTTCCGTCCCACATGGCCATATTCCAGAACTTCTTCAAAAAATCATCTAATAATCTCATTTTCATCCAACATACCCAATCCCATCATAATCGGTTAAGAAACTACCGAGTTCCGTCCCACATGGCCATATTTCAGAACTTCTTCCCAAAATCATTCAATAATCCCATTTCCATCCAACATACCAAATCCCATCATAGTAAGTTAAGAAACAACCGAGTTCCGTCCCACATGGCAATATTCCAGAACTTCTTCCCAAAATCATTAAAGAATCCCACTAATTTTTTGATACCACGCATAAAACCTTTCTACGATAAATTGTCCACGAAAAACTGTTATACGATAAATTGTCCCACTATAAATTGTGTCCACGGTAAATTGTGTCCACGATAAACTGTTCTACGATTAAATGTTCACGTTAAATTGAAACACGATAAATTGTTTACGATAAAGAGGCCGTCACCCAATGCCTAGTACGCAGCTGACGTGAAATGAAATTTTTCATACAAAAATGACAAGTGAAAACGAAAATGAAAATTCCGCTGCTAAATTTTATTTTACGGTACGCAGTTTAGCTAGTGAAATTGGTATGTTTCATATTAAAATATAGATGTCTCCGTTTTACTCTACACATTTTTCACAGCGTTCTTATCTTCAGAAAAGTAAGCTAAATTTTTTACTTTTCATAATTTTTGTATTAGAATGTGCGTTAAAATTTTACGAAATTCTACTAACTATTTATCATGGAATATTTTTCTGCTTAATTTTGGAGACCAGCAAAAATGTCATTTATCGTCAGCTGCATACTAGTCTTAAGGGAAAAATTCCGACTGGGTAAATCGATGCGGAATTATTTCTTTAGTAGGCAAATAAATAATACAAAACTTGCAAACAAATTTTAAAAAATGATTAAGTAGCAGGCGAAAAATTCGAATAATATAAAGAATTTTAAAGCAAATTATATTCCTAATGCGGAAATTTCCACCGATTTCGAGAATAGGGCCCCAGGACCGCCCAAACATTTTCGATGGAATTGCAATCCGGCCTACATGTGGGCCATTCAAGAAGTCTGATGTTTTTCTCAAAAAACCACTGTTGGAAGGGGACTACTTCGAAACAGGAATCCATTGTCTTGGTCAGATAATTTAATAAAGTGCCTTCAAGAGTTTAATGTACATACTAAAGGTCTTTCGAATCGTAATAAAGCAGATGGAAAGCTTCCCTTGATAGAAAAATGCGCCATAATACTTTCGCCTCCAAAATTTCGCTTCAACCTAAGGTTTTCGTGTTCTTTCAAATAATGCCATCATCAACAGTAGCAGTCGGAACCATCTACATTGAACTTTAAAAAAATGGAATATGATGGAAAGACAGGAAAGATCCAATTTTTCCTTTATTTACCTGCATGATAGTCGAAAGAGCGATAATAGTTTCATGTAGCTTCTTCACGACTTTGAACTTTCTGACGAGCTGAGAGTTTGCTCCGGATTTTTGTTGGGGACCAACATACAAAACAAAACCTAGCGCAAATACCACGGGCAAGTGCATATGTATGAAAATTCAACCTGAAACAGAATTAGATTTTTATAAGTTTACAACTCGGCCCAGGAACACTAGCATCGAGTCTTTACGCTCTTTGGATTCCATAATGAAACAAACTTTTTCAGTAAAAAATACTGGGAAACCGAAAAGAGAAGATTATATTTAAATTACGTTAGAGCGACAAAGACAGCAACTTTTGTTTGATTTTTTGTAGCAAAATTTATAGTCAAAATAATGGCAGATTGGAGGCAACATAACCTAAAAAATTTGAAAATAATCGATTTTAACGAAACACAAAATTTTGAAAATTTTATTTTGCCGTACAATGAACGTACGTAGTGGCACAAAAAAATAATCCCACGTTTCATTTTTCTCTTGACAGTATAATATTTTTTCAAGCATAAAATTGTAGTATGTTCGAAAAATATTTCTCATCGCATACAATTTTTTCAAGGTGTGTTAAAATGTTGCCATAAAAAGTATTGAGTTTCATACTTTTTATGGCAACATTTTCCTCACTTTCTCAATTATTTTGCCAGTAAATTTTATTGAATAGTTTTTTTTGCTTCTCTCTACCAAGTAAAGGATTTACATTTTCATCTCGTGCGTGTTAATTTTACTGAGGGTATTTTCGTTTATTCATTCCGAACATTCCGAACGTTATAAAATTGACAGTAATCGTACTTTTATTCATTCTATGTTTTCTTTTCTTTTTTTTTGTCTATTCTTTTATTCATTCGGAATTTTCAGAACGCATTCTTTTTGATCTACATCAATAGGTAGAACAAAAAGAATATTCTGTTCTGAAATGTCAAGCTGTGATAGTGCGTGTGCAAATAATTTATTTTTTCTTGTTTTTAATGAAACAACATAATATAAATATATGTATTATATATGTATATGTATATAATATTTCAATATTATCTATGGTTCAACAAAAGTAAATGCTGCAAAAATAAAAACAAGTCGCTGCTGTGACAAAGTATTCTGTTCATTCAATTTATGTTCTTTTATTACATTTCGTTCGGAATGTTCTTAGATCACGTGATCAATATTATATTCCTTCTATTCTTTCTGAAGAATGAGTTAACGAAAATACCCTGAAAAAAATTGTTGTGGAATTCACGCTTAACCCTGAAAATTTTTTAACCTCGCTTTTACTTACGTTAAATTTTACGAATACTTATTTTTGAAAATATTTACCTTGTGTCTTATCACTTTCTACATACATCTCATATTGACGGTGACCTCGCAAAACATAACATAAACTTTTAGTATAGTACTGTATGTTTTATCTTGTATTTAAAGATTATGATGCAAAAATACAAAAAAATATGATGTTTACATTTAAAAATATCGTATAACGACGTGTTGTTTAGAAATTACGGTAATATATTAACATATTTAATCTTTATTTCCGCGATGACGACACTTTTATTTGAAACGCTTCTAATAATAGTATATTCCAAGATCAAAATCACACTAACCCACTATATAACAGCTACACTGTATTCTGTATACTCGTACTAATGCATTTTCTAGAATTCATATCAGCAACCCTGGAAACCATGTGCAAATAACAAACACGAAAATCATTAATTTCAATATTTCATGCCTACAAAATAATATTACATTTTCATTAAACCAAAGTAATTAATTTAGTTGTTATATTTTTTTTTTATTTTTATGAGTTATGATTTTATATGTATTTTCTTGATCAAATTAATCAAATATATATGACAGTTACACAAATATATTATTTAATTATGTATACACGACTAATAATAATTATAATTTCATTTTGATTTAATTAACACATAGAAAAATTAAGAAAATGCAATAAACTGTATACCAATAATTTTTTTTTCAGTACCGGAGTTACTCCACCCATGTTCACGGAAAATCTACCGGGTGATAAATTAGCCCTGATTATAACATCGCTGACGGAAAATATGAAAGGAACTTATGTGTGTACAGCATCGTATGCAAACACAGAATTTCTACAGCACAGTGTCCAAATTGACACATACGGTATGTAGTTTTTATTATTTTTAATGTTCTTTTAGATAAAAAAAAAACTATTGCTCGGGAATGAATGGTTTTTCCATTATTATGATACGGAACATATTAAATAGACATGGAAAATCAATTACAAAGGGGAAAAGACGAAAAGTGATGATGAGTTTTTACTTTTCTATCGTATTTCACACATACATATGTATTTGTAGCAAGCAAGTCGTGCTCACACAAAATAATTGTTAAGTGTTTTTTTTTTGGCTGCTTTAAATCGATTGGAAAATTTAATGGTTCGAAGAAATAAGATTACTTTAATTGAATGTTTGATACTTCATCGAGACAGGATGGTTGTTATGGGTATTATTTTGTGTCTTCCTTTCTGGAAGTGAATTTTATCTACTAATTGAATAATTAAGATGGGTATGACTTATTGAATTATTTAAAGGGGTTAAGTTGCACAAAAATAATGTTTATTTTATTTTTTACAAGAAGAGCGTTTAAGTTACAAATTCTATGTTCATCAATCACCTATAACTTTTTGAATAATTCACTATTTCACTATTTATCATAAATTCACTAATTTCACTTTTACTGTTCACTTTTACTTTTCGTACTGTTCACATTTTACTTCTTGACTTGCACTGTTCACCGGTTAAATTGCAATTAGTCCGATTATTATTCCATTTATTGTAGTGCCCACTTTCATGTAGTTGATGAATCTTGACGTCGTTGCATCGTTTACAATTGCTTTCATTTTTCCATCTTCCCCTTCACATAGTATATCATTGTAAAATCCAATTCTCAATCAGTATTGGAGGAATACTTGACCCGGCAACATCGATGCGTGTTAAAATAATAATCGCTCTGATAAAATTATGGACTCTGACTAAATTTGAACTCGCAACCTTTAGGTTTGTAAGATTTGGTGGTGTATAAATTAACCAGTCGACGATCGAGTGTTATACGTGGTAGCGTAGAAATTGTAACACTACCTTCACTCTCAGTCTGTTCGTCACGAACACACTCGACCACTTTCTTCATATTGTATCTTCGGATTCTATCAATATGGACCACTTTCATCTTAGTTCTGGGATCTAGTTGAATCCGATATACAACATCGTTAATCTGTTTGATGATTTTATAAGGCCCTTTCCAACGTTGTTTTACTTCCGGTGAGGCCCTCTTCTTCTATTAGGATTATCTAGTCAAACCAAATCTTCCTATGCGAAGCCGTTTTAAGGTCACATCTCGTTTTCATTCTATTGCTGACCTTTGCGATATTGCTTTTTACGTATTTATGAATCATGAACAGGATTCTCCGTCTTAGATCGGCTACGTATTCATGCTGTGCGACTTGTTCGGCTTCTGGTAATCCATACTTGTCAGTATCACACGTCAGTATCACATGGTAGGCGGGGCTGCCTGCCCAAAAACACCATGGCAGGTGAAATTTTTGTCGTGTCATACACTGCACTGCGATAACCTAACTGGAGCAGGGGTATAGATGGATCCCAGTTATCCTGATTGATATTGACTATTTTCCGCATATGTTTTTCCAGTGTCCGGTTAAACCTCTCTACCATTCCGCCTGATTGTGGAGTGAAATGGTGTGGTACGAATCTTCTTTATGTTAACAATTCAGACGACTCGAAATTTCCATCTTCGTCCGAGTGTAGTTCTTGCTGTCACCGAATCTTCAATGTCCTTGCGGCCTTATTGATTCCCAAATGTGGTGGGAAAATATACGGCCGAAGTATGCCGCGAGGATCGCAACTATCGACCGATGAACGAGCAAGGCTCGAAGGAATCTGCCGCTACCATTCGTCAGATAGCCACAAAACTACAGAGAAATAAAAATACGATCTAAAACTTTTTACAAAATCTCCAAATATATGGCAAAATAAAAAGGCAAGGACCAAAGCCTAAAGTTGACGCAAGAAGTAAATAAAGCCTCTTCCAGTTAAGAAAAATATGAGTCCGTCCCAAATAAAGCATTACTTGCGTCTGAACGCCACTAAACGAAGAATACAACAAATTTTAAAAGAGAATGTTCATCTGAAATATCAGAAACCGGTACGTTAACCGGAAATTAATCTTTTGGGATAAAGAATGGCGATCAATAATTTTTCGGTTCATTTGAAATTCGACACAAATTTCCGAATTCTTAAAAACAACTTTTGCTTCGCAACCACATAGTATCTCCAAATTGAACAAAAATTCAACGTTAGAATGGTCAACTTAGTAGGAGCAAAAGAACTTTTTTTTTAAGTTAATAAATGGATATACAGAACATCTATATAACCTACAATTATGATAGAGTTGGCGAATTCGCATTTTACAGCTTCTGGTAGATCAAGGCTTAATTTTGGGTCCTCCGATACATAATGTTACCATGAATTTATGTATTTTATACTATTTTTCATCTTTGGATATTCATGAAATTCCACGTATCCAAAATTTTGTCATGCGCCACCTGAGACATTCGGCCCTATGTCAGCCTTCTGATAATAGGTATATGTACAAAATATAATTAAATTAAATAAAAAAATTAAAAAAAAAAGTTTAAAACAAAAAAAAATCGGCCCTTCGATCCGTTCGGCCTTTCGACACATTCGGCCCTTCGACATTGGCCCTTCGACATTCGGCCCTTCGACATTCGACCCTTCGGCACATTCGGCCCTTCGACACATTCGACCCTTCGACACATTCGGCCCTTTGAAATTTGGCCCTTCGACATTCGGCCCTTTCATATCATACCTTAACAGAATGAACATTTTCTTATTCAAAACTGTTCTGATCTAAGTAAAATTGTATTTTTCACATTAGTAAAACACTATCGATGGCTATTTCTGCTCATGGAATGCGGATGGCGTCTTTATGTAACCTCGAATACCAAAAGGTTGGTATTGGGATTCTCTTCATCATGAAAAGTGAAAAAATATACGGGACCAAAATATATTGTCCTGCCTTTAGAGAGCGAATTTCAGTTGTAAAATCGGAAACGTACTGAGTTTAATTTACTTTCTGTATTATAACATTCTCATCAGAGGCTAGATAGATGCAAATCGAATTTTCATCATCAATTACAATCGGTGATGTTAATAAACACAACTAAGACCCTCTAATGGAGTGCAGAATTCAGCGCGGGCCCACCGTCCATGTCAATGTACAGGTTGACATGGAGCTCGCAATGTGCAGGTGTTATACTGTAGTTGTGTGAGTAAGTGAATAGGTGAACGGGTTAATGATGTGGCGTGAATGCGTGGTATCACAATGGGCCAAAAATGGCCTAAGTATCAACCACTGAAACCTAACATTTTAAAAATTAGCGTAAATATTTCCTCCTTCAGCATTTTATAAGAGCTTAGGATGGTGGAAGCCAGAACGCCTAGGGCTGAGGGTGTATGCAATAGTATAGGTTCAAGTAAGGGCTAGGCTTCTTGTTGTCGGAGCACCTTCAATTAGATTTTCTTATTCTTACGGATAGGTGGTGATTATAACCGTCCCCTCTTCTTGCATAGAAAATTACAGTAATCTTGTCAATATGCCATTCAAATTACACCTTTTCGAAAAGCATAGAGACATGGTTTCTGTTTTAAGAATGTGTTAGTCATAGAGAAATTCTCACTTGTTGGGGCAATGCACAGATTGAGTTTCAAGTGAATGTACCCTGAGATGCCTCTCAATAAGCCCCGATGCTGACTCATAGATGGCGCATCTAATGAAATGATGACACGCGCCGATGATTTAGAACGCTGTTTGGAGCTCTTTAATCAAAATAAACAGGAGTTTTTCGATATGTAGCAATAGGTGAAACATGAATCACTACACACCGCAATAGAAAACCAGCTTCAGTCAGCTGAGTGGATAGCAGCCGGTGAAGGCATCCAAAACTCAATGTCGGCCGGTAAGGTTTTGACCTCCATATTTTAGGTTGAGGAAGGTATTTTAGTCGCCGACTATCGAGATTTTCTTCAAATGCTGAAGTCATAGCCGAAATAAAAGCCTATTTTGAGGTCAAAGAAAAATTATTCTACAAAAATGGCATCGAAATGTTATAGAAGCGTTGGAATGAATGTATCAATCTTGTAGGATACATTTTGTAGAAACTGTTTTGATATAATTAAAGTCGAATTTTGCAAAAAAAAATATATTTTTTAAATAGTTTGGCTTGGGCCTTATTGAGTGGCGTTACACCATCTTCTTTAAAACTACGAAATGTCAGAATCATGTTTGCATATTGGAAATATGCATAGTAATCAGCAACACGAACTGAGATACTGACATTTAATTGATAACTCGGAGCAGTCGGGAAATAAGTCCACCGCTTCGGTTTTCGGTTTCGAATCGTTCTTTCACAGTTCTTTGGTACCATAAGGTATCTGAAACCTTTTATCTAGGATAAAGTTACGCTGTAATGTAGTCAATCGCTGTTTCCTCCTTTCGTTAGCCGTCGAGTATCCCGTCTTGAGAAATTTCTGCTGACAGTCACCTAGGCGTATTGGCTTCCATCTGTCTAGTAAAAATATCGAGCGGAAGAAAAACAGCTCCAGTGCTTACGCACTATACACCGAAATTGCAAACATAGAAGTATTCGAACTATTTGCGAATAACAAGAGCTTGTTGACAGTGGCAATGCTATTTGGACTTGGAGGACTTTAATCATAATTTTGAAATAGTATCAAAAATCTCCAAAATGGTTATATTCTATTTGCTTCTTTAACCAGGGGTATTCCGGGTTTTGTTATTGCCTCTGGAAAATAGCTAGCTATGTTGTTGAATGGCAACTTTAATTATACCTGACACCTACATACTAATAAGACTAACAAATTTGAAATAACTAACCCATGCAGGGGGTTGCTTGACGTTGATGGTAAATTTGTTGTCACCTTATGTCTCTTTACCATGCACCTCTGGGTGCTTTGCGTCAAGTTGGCGGTCTCCAGCTATTTTCTGGCATTTCCAGAATTTCTTTCGATGCGCTGGGTTCCACTATGGGATCCAAACTTTCGTTCTAGGTCTGCAAAGGATATCTCTTGTGACGATTTCTAGTCTAGCATCAGGCCATATATGTTCAGTGACCGTAAGTCGGCACAATATGACAACATGACACGATTCCAGTGCCACCTTCAACTCGGAGGAAATCTAAGGATTTCCCTCATAATTTTTAATAAAGTGGCTGCTAAGGCCTTCTCTAGCTTCCTCCAATTGCTGGATGATATACATCCATCTTCGTGAGCTCTGTTAATGACAGCCACCACTAAGTGCTTATTTAGCTCTTCATTTAAAGGCCTAGTTACAGTTTCCTGCATTCTAGTCCTCTTTGCTTTGTTCTGTGTTTCCTTCTCTGATCTCTGCCTTCTGAGTAGAAAGCCTTCAGACGAACTCTCCTGCTTCATTTCAATATTCTTTTTTCCCCGTGAGAGCGTTCCCTGCTCGCTCTCTTCCAACGGAATCTTAATGCGCTCTGCTAGAATTTTTCTCATGTCCTATGAAATTGCATTCGCGGAACGAGCATTGTTCGAGCTTGCGTTGATTTCCTATGCCTTGGAGACCAGGCCTTAAGGCCAAAATCACACCAGCATTAGTTTCTGGGGTTTTCAGAGCACCGGGCTAGACTTTTTTGTATTATTAGTTTCATTCCTGTTTTGTCCCACGAGTAGCGGAGAAATAATTGTCTCTGTGTGCAGAAATTTGCAGTACACAGATAACGCAGTGTTATCCAAAGAGTGCCAGGTATCCGGATACATTGTAGAGGCTTAACCTTTTATATTGGGCCCCGTCTTGGCCGGTTATAATCATGGTACGATTAACGCCTTAACTCGACCCAGTTCGCGCTGTGTTTTAGCCTAATACACCACAAATACCGAAGTGAGTTAGCTGTCCAGTGTTCACCACGACGGAGCTGACGCAAGTGCCAACTTGATTTCCCCAGCGAGCTTAACGCCAAGACATCAATCAGCCCAAACATCTGATGTTTCGCTACTTGTAAATGTTGTCCACCGCCGTTGAAATGTAATAGCGAATTCTTTTACTTTTTTGATGTAAATCAAATTTCCGATAGTTAAAAAGAATACGAAAAAATTTGATGTGTTTTAAGCGTAGTGTGCGTCCATGCCAAAAACAATAACAAACCATTTTGAAAAAATTTCAAATGACGCGTTTGACGTATTTGACATTATTTCCGATTGACATATTATATGTATATAAATGTGTGTATGTGGTAGTTAAAATGGAAGGAAAAATCTACATTTCCATTTTTTGATGTACATCAAATTTTTTTGCTATTTTCCCCCCTAAAAGAACGCGAAAATGTGATTTACATCAAAAAATTTTGATGTACATCAAAATTTTATGCCACTTTTTTGTAAAAAGAAAACGCCATAAGTTGAATAGTACAACTTGCTCGACCTTACTTCCTCCACTCATTTGCTTAATAAAATAAACTTTTCTTTCCATGCGCCTTTTGTAATCGGATGCCGTAGAAACTTTTGCACAATCAGGGCCCCACCCGAGATTGCACTCGCTTTATAAAATCCGAGTAAAAACGAATTCCATTTTTAGCTTTATTTTTGTCGTTGTATAGTTGCAGCTTACCACCAACTTCCCATCGTGGCTTCCATTCATCGTCAAATTAAACCAAACATTACTAGTCCCTACTAAGACTTATGAGTCGATATCTTGAACGGGTTCGCTTATAGATTTTTAACGTTTCCGTCAATATTTATAATTATGCTAAAACTTAATTATAACATTTTAGAGTCCAAAAGTACTTGCTAGCTAGAATCCAACCAAAAATAATGTCTTCTGTGACCAAGGCCTTTTTATATTAATTTTATTTCCGGTTATCTGATTTTAAGCATCCACATAAGAGTTTCGATGTGTAAGATCGCGAAAATTTACCAGCAGAAAATAAGTGTTTACACTGCTCGCCACAAGGGGCATTGCTATCACAAAAGAGAGTTTATATTATTTTATAATCAGCGGAAATAGTTTACCTCTTTTTTCACACAAGAAAACTTTTCAACAGAATAAACTTTTAAAAGTGTTCCTTGCATTTTTAAATTGGTTGAACTCCGAAATCAAGGAAACCGAGGTGTAAGGAATTTTGCAATTTTAAAGTATTAGATGGAACTCTGCTAATTCTTAACGGATTGTGATGAAATTTGAGTATTCGCGGTATGGGACAGGGATTCTAATACCGTGTATCTAACGACAGTTTTTTGTCTAATGTTCCGGCTAATAAAATTGATGGTTAGTTCGTATTAGTCATTGATAGATGTCTCTAATGTCCATAAATTTAAATATACCTTATATTCAGGTCTAACCTGCAAACTTATGAATAGCTGCTTCCGGCCATGCTGAACACAACTTTTCTGTTTTGTCATAATCATAACCAATCATTATGAAATTTGGTTATTAAATAAAATTATTAAAATGTAAGTTTTAGTTGAAATTCTTATAAAACCTACTTCCCATATTCGTGTTTCTAGGATGCTATGGAATTTCAAAATATAACGAATGTACAAATAACGAAATTTAGATAATTATTTTAATACTAAATTACTATATAAAGATTAGATCTAAAAACGTCAACCCACTCGACAACTTCATATAATTACTTCTCCCTTGGAGGTCATTTTATTAAGGGGGTGGGGGCCCCCTAAACTATAATTTAACAAAGTTGTTAACAATTCGTGTCATACACATTTGCAACACAACAAGACATCGGTATTACCAAGCATCCCATCCAATTATGTATGTATAATAAATTTATATACACACGTTTTGAAGGGTCCGGCAACAAAGTCAATAATAATTTCCCAATTATCTTGCAACAATACAGAGTTGTTCGAAAATGCGGCGAAATAATATTTCATCTTTTATCCTTTTTAATTTAATTAAATCGTGTATATCACTTGTTACCAATCCCTACATTAAAAATTTTATCTTATCGGTACCCAATTCTCGAACGAGCGACGAAGATGACACAGAATATACAAAAATGTAACAGATTTTATGTTGCGTGATTAGAAATAAACTAAATATGGGGTGAGGAGTGTTCCAATATTGATGATTAATTCATTATCATCCGACCATGTTTTATAATCTCTATATGCCCTAGACTCGATGGCGATGTACTAATCAAGTTCCCTCGTTGTGGTACAGAGGTGAATAAACTTAGTTAAATAATTTCTAATTTTAATCTAAATCTTGTCAAAACTGTAATAAAAAGTCAATAAAATTATTTATCTTACGCACATGTAATTTTTCATCCCACATCTTACCACCCAACAACCAATAATAAAATTTAAGGGTATAAGACATTTTTTAATTTAACTTTTTTTGTATTTTGTTTATCTCTATATAGTTTTAATGAGAAATCCAGATGCATATAAATAAATGTAGCACAAGAATTTATATTGGGAGAAAAGTCTCCCCCGACAAATCAACCGACATTATTATATCATAAAATTTAGAAAAGGGGCAACATGGCATCCAGCACAGCATCCCATACATAAATACATAAGAGTATCGTATCAGAATTTTATATTTATGGACTAGCCAGTGGGAGTGATTTCGATCGATCGATAGATAGATCCCAAAATACATTTCAATTTCCCCCCGCATCCCATCTCTCATTCTTGTCAATATCATTTATGTCAAACTATATAGATACTATCCCGATTTTGTCCAAAACTATAACAAAACAACATTATACGGTTTGTAACAAATTTTAGGTTTTTTTTTTTGTATAGGGGGTTTGTATAAAACATAAATGGGCAAACATTTCATCTTGAATTGTTGTTGTATAATTTTGTAGTTTAATGCTGCGCTGATAATAATAACAAGATAGTGGATGGAAGTGGAGTGAAGTATGTATACAGGACCAAATTAACTTGAGTTGTTATTTATTTAATATTTCGGTAGTTATACAAACATATTCAATTTTTGATTAAATGATATTATGATTTTATGAGTGCAATGTACATACGTTCAAGTTGATGACGACGGTAATGATGCTCGTAGTTATGATTTAATGAATGTCATTATTATTATAGATTGAAGTATTATAATGATGTAATAAAATATAGATTGCAGGGAGATCATTTTTTACTTTAAATATAACATTCTAATAAAAAATCATTCCGTTGGAGTTTGTGGATTGCAGCAGTGTGCTGAATCGAATGAATCCACAACCTTTTACAAAGTGTTTCAAAAAAATCCACTTTGAAAATTTTAATAACGAGACGATGGAATAATGTCAATCAATGTTTAACATGCATATCTTATCTTTTTAAGATAATTAGAAAAGGCTAAAGACCATCTAGCTCTCCTAACAAAATGCAAAGGAATTCCCCCAAATTTATATGAGCGTCCAACATGAAGTTTTTGGACAAATATTATTTAGAAAAAAAAACAATTTACGTATACACTAAAGAATAATCTCATTTTGGAAATTCTTATAGATTTGTGTTCAAAAATGTAAAACTGTTCAGAAAATTTTCACTACTAGGGAACGCAGCTCTATCCAATTCCATCCCCTATTAAAAATACGATAACATTTTTGTTATCGGCGATTTTGATGTTCTTAATCTTACATGGTTTCGATCAGAAGACAAATCCGAATTTGTTGTTACTCACCCGGAAAGAAATTTATAATTTTAGTATTATAAAATAACCGATGGGGGACTGAAGGACCAAGTAATTTTCCGTCGGACAATCGTTTCCTCAAGTACAATAGAATAGAAGAAAAACTTTATAAGTTATTTAGTTGCACAACATATCTACCACAGAAAGTAGAAAAATGCACCTTCTCCCATTTTTAAGACCTCTCCCCCCCTCCCAGAGTAATTGGGTAAAGGTACACAAACCCTTACTTGGGTAAAGATATACAAACCCTTACAAAAATAAGAACTTAGGTCTCTTCTTAGCAGCTTGGTTTCGTTCGTCCTGATAAAAAGCTGGTCTACTTATCAGGTTGCAACAACCAAACTGTAAAAATTCAACTATTCATTTGTACCTATGGCACAAAACAAGAACTTATCGATTTGGCGAATTATATCACCAAATCAGAAATTTCTGAAAATTGTCACTATGTATGTACACTAAGCCAACACATATAATTAAGAAGTTTTTTAAAATGTCCGTGATATTAATTTATTTATGATTTTTTCGGCTTTTCGGACAAAATATTACCTTTTATGGCATTTATGCAATGTTTACGAATTTTCTAGTCATAGAAAACATGTAAAACAAAATGTCGGGCATTTAAAACAAAATTGAGTAATATCGGCTGTACGGTTTTTAAAGAAGTCGGTGAAGTTAACCCGAAAATCCATCCCGAATTGTTTGTTGTATTTCTTGGCTAAAGTGTAGTCAACCCAATAAAAGTGTTTTCGTTACAAAAATGTAGTGCCCGAAACCCCGAACTTTTTGAGCATTTTTTGCATAAAAGCAATTATTACATAAAAGTGCGGCATTATCCCGAAATTAAAATCTAATTTACACATCTTTAATAAAATTTTTTTGAAAACTGTCAGAAACTGTTGCAACCTCTTATTGTGAACTAACCGTGCAATATTATAATTTTACAAAAAACATTCTTATAATTTTAAAAAGCTCAAGGCCTATTGGAATAAAACATACAAAAAAAAATTAAAATTAGAAAATTAAGCTAAATCGAAAAGTGCATTGGCAATTCATGACAGTAAAATACGCAAAGCATAATACCAGAGCTAAATTGCACTAGCGGTATATACGGCTATTTAGGTGTTGGCTGTGCTAATGAACCCTGCGAATTCAATTTTCATATCAGGTGGAAAAATGATGTAAACTTTCCGTAAAAGACTTCTCGAGTGAGAATGGCTAGCAAACTTTAAAATTCTATGGAGCTAATACCAAGGTATGCTGATATGAAAATGAAATTCGCAGGGTTTATTAGCACAGCCGTATATACCGCTGGTGCAATTTATCTCTTTTTCTCTCGTTTTTATTTTGGTGAGATGTGTTTGTTTAAGCTTCAATTCCATGGATAAAATTTGCTGACAGCAATTTTTTTGCTGATAATACACAAAAAAAAAATTCCATAAGAGTGACAAAGAACAGAAATATTTTTTATTTCATTTTATAGAAAAATTTTATGGTTTTACATTTTGGCACAACCTAAAAATTGCATAAAATTTTTAATTTTAACCACAAAAAACCACTAACTTTCACAAATTTCAACACGAAAAAAAAAATTAAATCGTCATTTGACTATAAAAATTGCGAACGACTTATTTTGTATGAGTGTGAGAAAAATTTCTTATCTTTACATACATTTTTTGTAGATGTGTGAAACATGCTGCCATAAAAAATACTCCAATTTACATTTTTATGGCAGTAAACTTCCCCATTATGGCAGAAAACTTCCTCTATCACAATTTTTATTTATTTATTTTTTTATTTTACTGACAACATGTTTTATTTCGTACACAACCAATAAAATCTATATTTTTTTCTCGCTTTTATTTTTGCTGACAGCAGTTTATTTCCATGGAATAGGCCCATTATTATGACAATTTCCATTAGATGTTAAGTTAGAAATATTATAATTTTTGGCGTTTTGGACATACATTTTTCACAATATTTACGTTTCGTGTGTTTTTCATTAGAAATTCTTATTTTATGCCTAGAAATATTTTTTTGTGTTGAAGTCACCATTATGACGTATTTCTCGGTGAGGTGAGGTGAGATGAGAACCATAATAGGGGCATAGAATGCATTCATTACATTAAATAAAGGATAAAGAAAGAGTAATAATTTGCGTAAATTACTCGAAGATTGTTGTTCATCAATTCGGTTGGCAATTTGTTGTAGAATTAAGCTAGGCTTCCTCACTAATTTTTTTATATCCTGCATATAATTCTCAAATTTATAAGCTGAGAATGAATTAACGCTACCAAAGTCAGACACACAATTTGCGATATGGTGGAGACCGTGTACATTGTGGCTAACCCTATGTTCACCATAAATATTCGGGAATATTCTAACAAATTCTTCTAGCATATTACGGACTAAATGTATATGGTTGATTATTAACTGAACCTCATTTACAAAGTCCAATTAAAAATTCATCAATATTTTCAGGTTTCTCACTTCCCGAATAAACATCAATAATAAATGGAGAAACATTTTTCTATCCACAAAGGCTCCAAGACTTGGCCATAATTAAAGCTTGAATGAGTTGAATAAAAGTAAACCGCCAATTTCTATTTGTTCAGCACAATACAAAAAATCATAATTTAATTTGATTAAATTTTTCTCTATTCCGAAATGGTTCCCCTGTGTTTACTTTACGTATTACTATTTTTCTACTACGGCTCCTGCGTTTTTGCCGTTTTGCACTCCTATAGGTGGTCATAGATGTGCTCCATTTCATCGCAGATCGTAATCTGTTGATCAAAATTCCCTTAGCATCCTGCCTGTATCGGGATTCGAAACCGGTACGTCCCGATACAAACGCCAATGCTTTAACCACTGCGCCATTTGGTCGGTGGTTTTAACATTTTCACCTACAATCATATTAAATATGATATCATATATTAAATTTTAATATATGAAAATTCGTATCATTATTTTATTTATTTATTTAAAGAGAGTTGAAGAGCTTTTAACATTTTCACTCAAACACTTAATAATTTACAAAAAATCGTATTAAGTTTGTTATCGGGGTTCGATTTGGTCTGGTTGCTCCTACAACGTGCTTTTTCAGATATTAACGAGTGACCTCAAATCACTCGAAAGATGCTTTAAAGGGTTTTTAACATTTGCACTCAAACCATTTCTTAAATGAACGTTTTCTTGTTACAGGAGTGTTTGAAGAGTTTACTGTAGTTTTGAGGAATTAAATATTTTCGGAAAGGGTGCAATTGTAACATCTGGCTTCCGTGGCTTTGTACGATGTAAAAGGGGCGGGATGGGCTTTATTATTCCAGTAGGCTAAAGCTAGATTGGAAGAATGATGAGATCATCTGTGTTAAAGTGAGTCTAGTTGGGCTAAACATTTTGTTTTAATGTTAACACAAACTAATTCATAATTTAACAATAACTCGATATCGTATTGTTTAATTATTAAATAAATAACCCACTATAAATTTTCGCTAAATGTGTGGATGAGAATTATCGCGATAATTACACTGTGCTAGTTGAAAAATGTGACAAGTTGAGCACCCAGGGGGTAAACCTAATTCGAGTACGCTGAATTCAATGGAGGAGACTTTAAATAACTTCCTATGCTCGTGTCCGGCACTATCAAACAGAAGGCATAGGTATTTGGGCGTGTACAGTATGGCCAGCCTTTCTGATCTCGCTGGCTGTAGAGTGCGGGATATTTTGCATTTCGTACGTAGCTAGAATTGGTTTTGAACAAGGGTAAAGGGGAAATAGGATCCTGTGGTATCACAACGGGCCACTACTGGTCTAAGCGTGCGGAAGCAGCCCCTCCAACCTAGACTAACCTTACCTCGGCCTAAGTAAAACGCACATATGTGGTGGATGTGGTTTTTCGGTCTTGATATGTTCGGCAAAGTTGTTTGTCTTTGCTTGCGCAACAACTTTGCTGAAGAAAGCATAACGAAAATCTTAATAGTTCAAGAGCTATCAATGTGCAAATGGGGGTATACTTTCACTCAGAGCCAAAACATGTCAAAGCGATATCTCAAAAATGGGGACTAACTTTGAAATGCGACTAGCACCATTGAATTCAGCGTGTGGAATTCAGCATTTCCACATTTGAACCAAAGTTGAACAACAATATGTCCTATCAAATGGTCATAATAGCATCGTTATATCTGGAGCGCTAGAGCGTTCAATGAATTTTGAATTTTGCATGTTCTTCAAAGTTTTTACAAATTTAGACCAAAGTTTAACAACAATATGGCCTATCGAATGGTCGTAGAAGGATTAATGGGATATGTTGTTTATCCGGAGCGCCAGAGCGTTAAATGAATTTTCAATATATTGAAACATCATAATTTTGCCAAAAAACTTCTTCGCATGTTCTTCAGAGTTAAAAAAAACGCCTACATTGTCCATGTTATTTACTTTCGGCTGAGATAGTGAAGACACTATCTGCATTATCGATTATTTTTTACCTTTCGACTGAAATCTTTCGGCTAACTTTAATAAGGTGCATTCAGGATAGTAAGTTGAATGTTGAATCATAGATGGTGCTACTCATTTTGAACATATCATTTGATTATTTAAATTTTGCGATATAAAAATTAATTATACTGGAATAATTATTTCATAAAAATGAGCTGAAAATAATAGATCCTCCTCCATGTTTCTTTTTTGTAGAATGTGGTTACAGACTGGTGCATAGTGGACGTCTGACATAATATCGACCATCAAAACCAATCAAATTTAATTAAATTTCATCGGACCATAAAAATTTTTTCCACTTTTATGAGTCCGTGTTTTCAAGATATTCCCTTGCAAAATTTTTCCTAGTTTTTATAGTTTTCTTCGACAAACAATGCACTTTTTGAGCTGCGCATCCTCAGAAAGTCGTCGTCGAATCTGACGAACAGTCAATCGTTAAATCATTTTCTATTTCTTTAGATTTCATTTAAAACAAAATGGGTTTTTTTTAAATATTCTAATGATCATCGCATCGCAAGTTTTCGATGACGGGGCCGAGTGTTTTCAAGATATATATGATCAACTTTCTTGATTTTCCTAAAATTTCAGCAATTCGGGATATTGGTTTGCCTTCGTTTTTTAAACGAGTTACGATTTCTCGTTCCATGGGTCCACGACCCATGTCTAAGTATCGTTTCAATAATTTTTACTTTCAATAATTTATTGAAATTTTATTTTGTGATCGACCTCAGAAGAATATAATTTAATGTTTTTCTAAAATTAAATATTTGATGCGACCTGCTCAAACAGTTACTTAATAATTATGGTCTATTATTTTGAACAACAAAAAAACATTTTTTTTATTTAAAGCGATTTCCCTTAATATGTGAATACAGTTGAGGTTCCCCGATGGTAGTCACTTTTAAATAATGATGAGAAAAGTTACAAAAATGTAGAAAGATCATGTACTACTTTAGTGTGCTATTATTTTGAACACTACTGTCATTTTCGAAGGCTATCATTTTCCTATACTAGAAAAACGAAGAAAAAAGAAAAATTATGAAATTTTTACTATTCCTTTCTCTTTTATTGCTACGCTTGCTATAGGAACAAAAAAGCCGTCGAAAATGAACGTCGAATTCAATAGTCAGATCCGAGCATCAAAATGTTCGATGGCTTTCCAATAAAAGTGGATCAATGACCACAATTTCAGCGCGAATGTTGTTTTTAAGAGTTAAATCCGGGCTTGTTGGTTGCCAATGAACTTCACACTTTCTTGAAATTATGCGATCAGTAAATTTTGTTGACAATAAAGTGATTGTTGCACGACTTGCATGGCATTTCGCTCATTCACTGTAAGGGCATTTTCTTCTTCGTTTTCAAAGAAAAAACGGCCCAATGCCACCAGCCCATAAACCACACCAAACAGTGACTCTTGGAGGATGAACTTTGTTACAGATGGACGGCTCAGCAGCCGACCCGCAGAATTCAACTAAGCTCGCAGAGGCCTCACACAGTGGTTTTGCCGGCTAGATCTCAGGGAGAAATGCTTGGGTCGTGGGAATTTGAGGCTTGCGGTGCTTCTGGCTTACACCGTGCTTACTGAAAATTTATAAAAAAAACGCAAAGTAAATAAAAATAAAAACCGAATGTTCCACCGAAATGTGTTGGACGAAACTTGAGGTGTTTAAAGAAATAATAACCGGGTGTAACCGACACAGAATGGAGTCTCCCCTCCCACCATACCGCTCCGACACAAACTTTAGTAATTCATTTTTTTTCTTTTATTAACTCACCGCCGAGGAAGCGGAATCCTAAAAACCCATATAGAAAAACATTCAAAAAAAAAAATGACTACTCAACAAATTTTTGGAGCGAGACCAATATGCGCCAAGGTCGCGCGCAGGACCTTCGTTAGGTGGTGTTTGATTACAATTTGATATTTACAAAAAATAAAAATTGATAATGGTGAAATTGAAATTTGAAAATGAGAAACAAAAAAATTTAATAAATATAAAACAAAAAAAAATAATAATGGTACCTTGAGACCTTTCCCAAGGTCCCTTGGTTGGGTTGTCGCGGCGGCGTCCTTGTGGGTTGCGGCCTTGTCTCCTTCATGCCACAGGCAACTCCAGTTACCCGGACCGTTGGGCGTTGGTTCGCCTACATCTGGAAATATCGTTGGGCGTTTATCTCGCCAAAATACCAAGGAACCAAGGAAGTGGCTTCAACTGGCCACCCGTATACGAATATCGTCGCCAATCCCGATTAAACAAAAAATTATTTTTCGACCTTGATAGCCCACAAATAACGTTGGGCGTCCTTTTCACAATTAACCGTAGAATTCCGTTGGAAATGGCCACGTTGTTGGCCTCAACGGGCGTTGTCTCGCCGCAACCCGCGAATAAAACAAATGAAGTAGCCTCACCTGGCTACCAGCAAACAATTTGTTGGGCGTTGTCTCGCCTATACCGTATGCACACAAACAAATTTTGACCCAACGATGCTAATTTTTGATGACAATTGAGATGCACTTCTCAAAACACAAAATTTTTTTTTCCATTTTTTTTCCGATTTTATTTACACAATGCAATATAGTTTTTATACAATGGACGATTAGTAATTAGAGAAAACACCACCTACTGGAATAAAATAAAGCTGTGATTCCATGTAAAATATGACCACCAGCGCTCACGAAACGACTAAAAATTGCTATAGCGGCAAATTTTAATAGTTGTGATGCCATGTAAAAAAGTGTCTAAAATCACGGCTCCAATCGTCAATATATATAATTTTTTTTTTTTTACTTTATTATACAATATAGTTTATTAGCTTAATACTATGTAGTTGTATACATTTTTAAGCGTATATTTTGAATGAATTAAATTACTTTAAGGTGGATCAACCAACACCAAAAAAAAACTGAACTTTACACTGTACAATCCAAGACCAGGCTCTATATTTTTATAACATTCCAATCAAGACTCAAAAAAAAATTCTCGCGCCAAAAATACGATGCAGGAAAAAATATTTTTCCTTTTATGTGCCTCTTTTTCTTGTACATATCGTTGATCAGCGGCGCAAAACAAAGATCGAACGTAACGCGCCACAACACAAAACTAGGAACAAAAATAAAATATTAATCTGCATTGTACCCGCTCGTACACACACACACAAAGGCACACATTGGTCTCGCTCCAAAAATCAATAAATGTTTACAAAACCGATAGGGGTGGGCAAAAAGAAAATACAAAACAAAATGTCCTGACAACACAAGTGATTTTAGACATACAACCAATCAACCGATTACAGTGAATTTATTTAAGGTAAAGCGCGAGAAGCATTGTTATGACCGTGAAGTCGTAACAACTGCTGCTTCGTGAATAAGATGAGGATTCTCTGCTCGCCAAATTCGATAATTTTGCTTATTGGCGTACCCATTAAGATGAAAATGAGCTTCATCGCTAAAGATTATTTTTGATAAAAAAAAATCCTTTATTTCGTTCAAGCATCCAATTAACAAAACAACGACGATTTAAATGGTATGGTGGCTCCAATTTGTGAGCCAGTTGAATTTTGTATGGCTGTAAATGAAGAGCAACATGCGAAATGCGTCGTAATGTGGTTCTTGAAATGTTTAGTTCTTGTAAACGATACCTGGTTCATGTGCTTGTTTCATTACGAACACTTTCATTAACAGCTGCCACTGCATCAGGAGTACGAACTGGGTGAACATGTTGATACGGTGTACGACCTTCCACTGAACCAGTTTCTACAAAACGATCAATAATTTTGCCAATTGTTCTTGTTTTTGACGATTATTTTCATGATAAGTTTATGCGTTTTGTGTTGTTAGCGACCCCATGATGATAAATGGCATATTTTTGACTTTTAATACGTCAAAGAATTGTTTAGAACAGATAACATTAACTACTAAAATTCATCGATTGAAAAAAGAACCAACAGATGGCCCAAATCGAGCGAAATTCAAATTGACTAATTTTACATTACAACCTTTATTATCTCTATAACGGATAGAAATCTCCATCACCTTCGAAATTTATTGTACTTACTTAAGAGTCATCCTGTATATATCAGATTAATCTACTAATGCTGTGCCTGACGCCGATTTTTTTTTGTCTAAATTTTCGATTAACTAAATTGATCGTTAGTTCACCCAGGTATTGTTAGTTGTCTCTAATATTTATAAACCTAAATCTAGCCGATATTTAGTTCTAAACTGAAAACTTAGTTTCGATTTATCAGTTACCGATTAGAAATGTTTTGTAGAATGTTAAATTTAAGTTTATATAGCAGATTTTAATTAAACATCAGATGCGATTTTTTTGTGTCATCCATGAACGATTAGTATGAACTAACCATTAATTTAGGTAGATGGAAGTTTAGACAAAAAAAAAATCGACGTGAGGCGCACAGCATAAGGTTTTCAGTCCGTTTAAATTTCCTGGTCGTATTTCATAATTGTGCGGCGCCCCAACTCATATGTATTATGTTCATATAAAAATATGCTAGACTCGACTTCTCAAAACTTTAAAATTTGCACAAAATTTTTCATTGCCAAAGATAACGCAAACGAGTTGAATACAAAAACAAAATCAGAATTCCGTAATTTATTCTAATTTTTGTTAAAAACAAACATGTCTTACAAAATATAATTAAGTTATAAAAAATAAGATATAATCCTTACAGTATGTATTTCGAAAAATATTTACATTGTTAAAACGCAATTAAAATAAATTTGCAGTGTGTCTGTTATCTTATACGAGTCCCGACGCAGACATATTCAAGATGTTTGCAATACCAAACTTTTCTTATATTATATTTCTATCGTATCTCTCTACAGTTTCGCATTAGTACTCTACCAAGGTAGTTATAAAATTCACCGATCCTTGAAACACTCAAGAAAACAATCATAAAAATATGTAATAATCGTAATAAGAAAAACTAAAAACTTTCAACAACAAACATGAACATCTTCATGTGCTTATATATGCGGTTCGGGAAATTATTCATTTGTATTCAAACGGCAAGCGTAACATAAGACGGAAAACACCATTCCAAACATATTGATTTAAGTGATATAAAATAATTTCAATGTTACGTCTTCTTATATAAATATTAATACATTTTCAGTTCACCTGTCTACCAAAATATTTTCTGATGTATGCGTGTAACCGACACCCATACATACGATTACAAAATTTGGAAACTGATCGCAATAAATTATCGCTACACCCCGCAGTATACGAGTATTTTTAACACATCATCAGAGCATCAAAAGAAAGCGACGTCAAAAATTATACAAGAATAAATTCAATTCCTTTGAGATAGTCCCTTGTTAAAATATATACGAGTATGTGTGTGCTTATATCCATTTATCACGATGTACGCACACAAACAGTTCACAAGGAGAGGAATAGAAAATTAAAATTTTAATAAGCTTTTCGTTTCCTTCACAATTTTCTCAATTTAATTCAAATCAAACCTCATCATCATATGTTAACGTTTTTTTTTTTCTATGGAAGGGTCGACCCAAAACGCAACGGTTCATTGGGCATATAGCATAATGGTGTCTCCTGTTAGTTTTTTTGTTTTTTTAATTTGAAAATCAAAATATTGCATTATTGGGATTTTCTGGTTTCATTTTGTTGTTGTTGTTGTTGTCCTTGGGACATACTCCGGTATATATCGTTAAAACATGAAAATATAATTATTATTATTATCCTCCAGAGGGATTGTATTTTTCAGGAAATCATTTTACACGTAATAAAAAACCAACAACAGCAAGACAGAAGAGGAAAATCTTTACCATTATCATTATTATTTTTTATAGTTTTTTGTTGTGAAAATCTTTAGGGTTTCATTGAAATCAATTTATTGGGATTACAGAGAACGTGTGTGTAGTGTAGATAGGCGATTTTTGCTTTTGTCTTGTGTATTTAGTGTAAATATGTTGTGGTAGTTATAACATTATAGTTTTTTTAAGGTTTCGTGCATGACGGTATAGTGCATGCATATCACTTGTACAGTTCTACAATATTAGTATTAACTAACATGCAATTGAATATAATAAAGGAAAATTGAATTTTTTCTATTATTGTTTAACTAAGGATTTTGCGTATAGGCAAAGTGTTTAAGGATTATACTATCGATTCTGTCACAATGAATATATACCGTCATGCCAGTTTGTTTGTGTTCCTTTATAGCAAATTGGAAGGATTACGCGGATTTTAGAAAACTTCAAAAAGTTGAAGTGTTTCATCCCTTCTATGTGAAGTCCTAAATTTTATATTTGTAAGCCATCTGCAATACAGATTGATTTATTATGAATCTTCCTTCGAATTACAATTCTTATGCTATAAAAGTGAGCCAAAAATAAAATCTTGCTGGGAGTGGAAAATTTTTGCTAAAATGAAGATTTGTTCTTTGAAGTTTAAATTAATTCAGTTAATTCGAAAACTATCAAATAACTCTTATTGAGTTTTATTGAAGCATCTTAGTGTGCCATTAGAGCTGAGAACCCTTTCATTCGTAAAAATTTGAGTTTTTTTCTCAAATTGCATAAGCTGGTGAGATTTCCAGTAGATTTGTTTCTCATCATGGACTTGAAGCGTAGCTGTTAGATTCAACAATTTTTTCGAAGTAACCGAATTTGATTATTCTTTCTAATTTCACCGATGTTTCTTAAACTGTGCTGCTCAAAAATGACTAATAGTCTGACAGCTAGCAATTTACCTTTCAAATTTTTACAAATTTTACATTTCTTAAACAATTCTGAATTTGTTGAGGGTGAAACCCGAAGGTTAGTCCCATAACTAATTAAACCTATTTAAAATACTAATTTTAATTTGTTAAACTTACTAGGTCAAGTGGCCTCGTTCTTTTGAGTCTTTCAAGGACAGTGTTATCTATCATATGGCGAATATAGGGGTTTCCGTGTTCCTCAAGCCTTATTTTGGTGGCATGCTTTTTTTATTTCATCTTTGATATATTCCATATGTAAGTCCCTGTGAAGGTCTCCATTTCTTGTGCACCACGAAGCATTTTGTTTGCTTAGTACATCCTCAGAGTTGAATACCCTAGGTCCATATCGGCTTCAGTATTTGCCGATATAGCAGCAGTTTGCTGTGAATTGTAAGCTCAGAGCGTCTACCTATATATGAGCCAATACATTTATCTGAACTTAATGTTCTTCTTTTTTATTTTTGACATGCTCTCTTCACTTGAGCTTTGCATCGGGAGGCATTCCAAGATATTAAGTTTTCTTTGCATATGGCATCGGTCTTGGGTTAATTTCTATCGGTAGATGGGAAGCTTTTTGATATGTAAAGTTAATATGCGTGAGCTTCGTCCGATTAAGCTTGATTCTCCAGCGCTTAGTCCACACTCTGGAAAAAGATTACTACCAAATACTTAGTTAAATAAATTTGGTTGTTTTAACACAAAATTCTGAGCTAGATAAACCAAATCTCTTGTTTAATTTAGGAATTTAGTATTTCCTTACTACAAAAAATGGGTGAAATTTGAGTTACCAGTATGTTTAATTTAACCAAAAAAGATTTTGTTATGTGAACAATATTATTGTTAGAGCTAACAAAGTATTTTGGGTTTTCTTAATTACTTATTTTGACCTAGGTATAAGTTTTGTCATATAAACTAATACTTGTTAAAAATTACAATATTTACGAAGGGATTGACAATTGCGTAGTGAATCCTTAAAATTCGCTAAAGCATTGTGTTTAACTTTAAATGTAAGTAGAAAACGTTGATATAAACGTCGTTTGAAAGGGTTGCTTGATTTAAGGTGATTACAGGTATGCCGCTTGTACGGGGATTCTTCTTTAAGACAATAAATTCCACGTTCTCGCCTTGTTGGTCATTGGCTGGAGGACTTAAATATTGAACATAATAAATTATTAAACAAATAAAACTGAATAGACAACACCAATTCAGAATACGTTATAAATTTTATTTTTATCAATTTACTACAGCTGAGTGCTCGACTGAATGATTATTAAAAAACTGTCTCAAAAAATGTAAAATTATTTTTGTATACTGACAAACATGATACATAATACGAATACAAAAAAGAAGTTAAGTATATAATACAAGTTGTCAATATGACGATAATATATAAACAAAATTGTATGTGTAGATACTTAATTGGAAGGCTTAATAATAAGTAAATTGAAAATATTATAATAACTAAATGTTGTACATCTCGTTCCTGTGTGTTACATGCCAAATTGATTACAGATGTACTTGATCGAGCCAAAGGTGGCATGGGGTGGTGAAGTTTGTCCATTCTCCCCCCGCTTGAATATTGATTCAAGGCACATAATGGTTGTTCTATGGTCACCCGTACTTTACAAATTTAATTGATATGTTTTTTCCTTAAATGAATAAAAAGAATAATTTAAATAAATTGTTAGATAGAAAATTCATTTATTAATTGGCAAGCGACATAATTTAGTTATGTTTCTTTTAAATTCTCCGGCCTTGGTTTTTATTGACGCAACTCGGACCAATGAATCCTGCCCTGGATGTAATTTTGTAACTTTGCCTAATGGCCATTGGCCTGGTTGCACATTGTTATCAATGCCTAGCACGATATCGCCTTCACATAAATTTGGCGTTCGTTGTCGCCATTTCGGTCTTTGATTAAGGCAGGTCAAATAATTTTTATGCCAATGATCCCAAAATTGCTGCATCGATTTCTGTATTTGTTTAAAACGGTTTAATAGAGAATCTTTGGCTTCTAATAAATTCGGTTCTGGTATCATTGTGAGCGGTTGTCCAATTAGAAAATGGCTTGGTGTGAGAGGATTATAATCGTCGATTGAGTCGATGCTTAGTGGCCTAGAATTTAATAATGCTTCGATTTGGATAAGCAACGTCAGTATAGTTCTTCATAAGTTAGCAATTTATCTCCTATTGCCCGTTTCAAATAATATTTAACCCCTTTAACGTTCGATTCCCAAATCCCACCGAAATGCGGCGATAGCGGTGGAATAAAATGCCATTTGATACCATTGTGTTGTAAGCATTGTTGTATGTAAGTGGAATTATTTGCTGTAAAAAGCTCCTTTAGAAATTTGTTGCACCCAACAAAATTTGTAGCATTGTCTGAGTACAGGTCTGAAGGAATTCCACGCCTTCCAACGAATCTCCTAAACACAGCGGTGAATTCTTGAGCTGACAAATCGGTCGCGACGTCCAGATGTATGGCTTTTGTAGATAAGCAGATAAATAATGCAATATATCCTTTTGATGTCGACACCTGCCTTTCCAAAGTTTCACGGTAATTGGACCAGCGAAATCCACACCACAATGGAGAAACGGTCTGAAAGCTTGTACCCGTGGAATCGGCAAATCGCCCATAAACTGAGATGTCCTATGCTTCTTGAACCGAAAACAGGTTAAACATTTATGTATGCTGGACTTTACTGCTCTTTTACAATTCATAATCCAATATTTCTGTCTCAGAATGGATACAAGTAGTGTCGTATTTGCATGTAGATATTTGAGATGGTAGTAATTTATTAATAGTTCTGTGTAATTTGACGAATACGGTAATATGATAGGGTGTTTAGTTTCCATCGGAAGGATGGAATGTCGTAATCGTCCTCCCACTCGTAGTATATTCTCATCAAGAAATGGATCGAGAGCCGATAATTGAGATTTAGATGATATCTGCTTATTAGATTTTAGACATTTAATTTCTTCTGCAAAATATTTATGTTGTATGTACTTATTTAACATGTTTTCGGAATCTCGTAGTTCCTGGACCGTTAAAAGTGTTGATTTGACAGGTTCCGTGTTATTTCGTAGTCCTTTGACGAATCTTATACAATATGCCATGACGTTTATTAATTTAGTAAACGAAGAAAATTTTTTTATTAATGGTTCATAAAAATTTTGTTCCGAATCTAGAGATAATGTTGGGGTGAATACTTTTATATTGCGTTTCTCCCTTTGAGCATCCTTAACGTTGCTTGAAGTAAGTTTACTACATTGCCATTCATTTTCATGTTTTTGAAGCCAATGTGGGCCATTCCACCAGAAGCTTCACAATATCGTTGGGTAAAATTCCTCTGGTACCGAGATCTGCTGGATTTTCAGATGATTTAATGTGATTCCAATAATGTCGAGGCCAAAACTCAATGATTTCTGAGACCCGGTTGCTAACGAGAGTTTTCCAACTTCTAGGTAATGCTTCCAGCCATGCTAAAACTATTGTTGAGTCGGTAAAAGCTCTCATTTGAATCTGTGGAATATTCAAAGCAATTTTTACAGATTTCATTAATCTAGTTAATAATACTGCAGCATTCAATTCTAAGCGAGGCAGCGAAATTGTTTTTATTGGCGCACGCGTGTTTTAGAAGTTAGTAGATTCACCTTTACGTCACCATTGATACTAACCCAACGAACATATATAACGGCACAGTAGGCTAGTTCAGAAGCATCTAAAAATCCGATAAGTTCAATAGATCCCTCATTCGAGCAAATATGACGGGGTATTTGTATTTTTTCCAAATTACAATATTGCTTACGAATTTTTAGCCACTTTGATTCAATTTCTGCTGGCAGTATATCATCCCACGATAAGCCTTTAACCCAAAGTTGTTGAAATAGAATTTTTACATATATCGTTACTGGAGCCAGCCAGCCTAGTGGGTCAAAAATCCTACTAGCTTCTGAGAGCATTTTTCGTTTTGTGAGCACTTCTATAGGCTCGATATGAATTTTAAATGAAAGTGTATCTTGTTGGGGGTTCCATTGAATACCAAGGAGTTTTATAAATGTTTCACCATCATCAATGTCAAGAGGTATGGTTTGTTTTGCTTCAGATGGCAAATCCTGGAGGAACGATGGAGAATTAGAGGACCATTTGCGTAAATGCATCCCGCCACTGTTTAAAATACTGATTATTTGATCCCTAATTTGCTGTGCCTTCGTTAGTGTGGCTGATCCGTTCATTAAATCGTCCATGTAGAAGTCATTTTTTATTACATCTGCTGCAACTGGAAGGTCCTCTTCATTTTCTACAGCCAACTGATGAAGCGATCTCGTTGCTAAAAATGAAGCGGAACTCATACCGTAAGTTACAGTCAAGAGGCGGTAATGTGTAACAGGCTTTGATGGACTGGTTCGCCAGACTATGCGTTGGTAATACCAAAGTTTCTCGTTGACCCGAACTTGACAAAACATTTTCTCAATGTCCGCTGTGAACACTATAGCGTGCTTTCGAAACCTCATGAGTATGTTCATTAGGCTGTCTTGTATCATCGGTCCTACGTGCATAGTATCATTGAGTGATGCTCCGAAAGACGATTTGCAAGACGCATCAAATAGAACGCGAAGTTTTGTTGTCGTACTACTCTCCTTACGAACCGCATGATGTGGTAAATAAAATATATTTTCATCAGAGTCAATTTCTACTTCGCTTGGAGGAATTGGTGCATATGTCCTAAATTCTCGTACTCTGACATGAATTGAATATATTCCCTTTTCAATTTTTCGTCACGCATGAATCTTCGCTCCATTGCGTGCAATCGTGATACGGCTGCTTGAAGCGAGCTTCCTATAGGGGGAGCTGGTGATTTAAATGGGATTTCTACAACAATTCGACCGAACTCATCTCGACAGGTTGAATTTATGTAATTTTGTTCACATATATTTTCTTCTGGAGAGTAAATGCGTGATTCATTCAACTCTTCAGATAACCAAAATTTTTGTAGGATTGTATCTACACTTAAGTCAAGATTAGTTAGGAGTGTAACAACGTTTGATGGATCATTTGATTTCTTGGTATTTGCTTCGTAATATGTACCAGCTAAAATCCAACCGAATATTGATTTGTGAGCAACAGGAAAGCCTTCATCCATGATTGTACTGTTTTCAAGGGTGTTGAAAAAATAGTCCGATCCGATAATTATGTCTATCTGATTAGTTTTATTAAATGTGGGGTCAGCGAGTTCAAGTGATTGTATGTTCTTGCATTTCCATAGCTCAATAATAAAATGTCAATTTTTTCTGAATTTAAAAATGTTTCTATTTCTGAAATATGTTGCATAATCCCATTCGCATTCCAGATTGCTATTTTGAAAGTTGTGTTCTTACTTCAGGGTGGGGAGAGGGAATCACCTTTTACTGATAGTTTTGTTTCCTTCCTGGATTTCAGTTCTCTCTTTTTTAACAATGTTCAAAGCATGTAGTATTTTAAGACCTTTATTTTGTAAGTCTTCCATTATTTCTTTGCTTGAGCATGATGCAAACCTTTTGCCATGACTTTTATAGGTCGGCCTGTTTGTTTGTTCTCCTAGGTAAACCACTGATACTTTTCAGCATTCAATTTCATAAATAAGGTTATATAAGTATCTGAGTCCTAATTTTCCTATAGAGTATTAATTTTCCAAACGTCATTGTTTAGCGCTGCTACCTTATAATCTTTGTCAGTAACCGATTTCATCAGTGACTAAATTTCTGGGTAGCTGGTTACACCCACAATATGTATTGGTGGGGGTAGTTTTTCTTCCGGTTGCACCAAATTTAGTGTAATGTTCTTGGTAGATTTACTACCTTTTGGTTAATTGGTTTGGGTAGAACAACTTTTGAATCTCGACTAGATTGTTCCCTACCATTTAATTGCTCGGCCTCAGGTGACGATTCAGCTTTTCTTTTCTTACTCTTCCTGGACTGTTTTTTTCTTTAGGATCCAGTCCGTCTTTCTTTGTAATTGACAAATTCATCAGTGAGAAAGATGAATTTGTCTGGTTCAATGCTTCCTATATCGCAATCTTCTTTTGAATCCCGATTCAATTTTAGGTTTTCATTTTCTCGCTTTAGCTTGGCAAATAATTGCTCCATATGCCCTAGTCTAAGGTCTCGCCAAGAGATCCATATTTTCCTTTTCTAGGTCAATAGTTGTTTTACTAGATTTGACTACTTGCGAAGTAAAATTTCCGGCAGCATCACTTATTTCGTGTAATGTTTGCCCAGTACATCTAGTTATAACGTTAGAAAAAGCATCGGATTGGTCAGCCACCGAGATCTTTGTAAAATTGATCTTCTCTGGACCGGATTTGATGTTCCCTGATAATGCAATAGATGGCCCTCCGCAGAATTCATAGGGCCAGTCTCCACAGAGAGTGGATTTAACAATGTTGATATTGTTGTACCACCTGGGGTAAATATTTCCTTTTGTTAGTACCATTGCATAGTTTTTATTGACTAATTAGCGATTCTGCTTCACGACTACGAAGAGATTGGGTACCACAACCGTTCGTTCTACAGAACATTGCCCAGAGTACGCCCGTATCTATTTATGAATACTTTGCGGAGGCTGTCAATTTAGTCTGACTACTAAGATTAAAGTCTAAAAGTAAAATAATTAAATTTAGATGAAATCAAGGTGATCGAAAATGCAGCGGCAGGTTCTTTCCAGGTTATTCCAGATACGTATCTCCAATTAACAGTTTTTTTGGGGTATTAATTTTTTTCTGTTGAAGACCTATTGAGATAGAAACAGAAATAAGAATATTATTTGGAAAGTCGTTCATGAATTCATTGACTGGTCTCATTTGTTGATTAGATGTGACAAGCTTCCTTTAAGATAAAGGAAGACGCATATTGCATAACGCTTAAATTTCCGCTATTTTCACTGAAAACAGTATTTTTGTCCTTAGACGCGGACATTTTTGTTTATTTTTTTTTGTATTTGCTTACCTTATTTTTTACAAAAGGAAACATTCCAGAAAAACTAAATTCCAGTTTTTTGCGATCCCACACGAAACTAACTGAATTTTTATGAAATATGGCAAAAAGGTTCCCCATACTAAAACACAAAAAATAATTGTTTGTGTATATGTATACTTGCACCCCTGCATTCTGTTTATAGAGTTTTGTACAAAACTAAATGTTTAAAAACCTGTTTATAAATTCTTTACTAACCAATTTAGGGAATGAAAACTTAACAACTGCGAATTATTTATTAATTTTCGGTACGAGAAATAAATGATAATTCTTCAAAAAATGGCATTTATCACTAATTTAAAATTTAACAACAACATCTTCAATTTGGTTTGGCTTTGAACCTTATTACTTCCCATTTTAAAGTTTGATTTATTTTAATTTCCGTCCTTAGACGGACTTAAAACCGAAAACTTCCAAGCTGATGTGATCTTGTACTGACCTTGTTTTGGTTTCAAAAACTCATATAAGAGAAACATTGTAGATAAATCTCAGGGTCAGTCGATGTAAGGCAATTTATTTAAATCTTTCATTTTCGCCTTGGAGATGAAGAAAATCAGCGATGTGAGCTATGTTTCGTGATTTCAAAACATAGCTTACTTTGCTAAACAAACATAGCTCACGGGATTAATCATGGAGAATTTGGGAACAAAACGATTTCTGATCAATTTTGGACTGAAAATTTATACTTATTTACCTAAAAGGGGAGATAGGATCCTGTGGTATCACAATGGGCCACTACTGGCCTAAGTGTGCGATAGCAGCCACTCTAACCTAACCTAACCTAACCTACCTAAAACTTAATGCTGATTTTGTCTTCAAATTTGATGTTAATTTTTAAATTTACCGCCATTTAAATTTTTTATAGTATAGTGCCATATATTTGACAGATGACAAGTAGAAACATTCCGATTAAAAATGGAGAAATTACGTTTGAACCACGGGTATTTATTGTTAAAAAATTTAATAAATTTGGTGAAAGTTATGAAAATTTTATACGGAAATTCCATATTTTTCAAAATTTCATGGGAAGAGAAAATTATCCCTAAATTGTGGTTCGAAAAATAAATACAAAATTTGAGGGTTCTGATTCTAAAAAAGTATGAAATAAGTCAACGTACACATTAATTACACAAACCACGACCTATTTATTCAGAGTTTCTGAGATTAACAGAAATAATTGGTCTGTGGTGCGAGTGACCGACCATTGATTAGTCGCTTAGGTCTTGCCATCTGTTCACAAATTATCAAATAATTATGTGTGTTTTATTAAAAGTTAGCCCAAATTGGAATACTCTAACAATATAAGATTTGCACTAACCCAGAAAATTCATAAAAATGCGGGAAGAACGAGAAATTTAATTGAAAAAATTAGGCACGAAACGACTCAGAACAATATTCTGATCATCTCTGATAGATTTTGTAAAAATTTGTTTTTTAACATTCGTAGTGTTGTGGAAACGCGATAAAATTTGTGGTATTTTTCATCCCTGTAAATTAATATCTTGTCCTCCGCGCTAAAGCGGCGAATTTTTGAACTAAAGTGTTAATAATAATATGGTGATTTGGTCCAATACTTTTCAAATGATATGCAAACTCTCGCCAGCATTCTTGCGGTAGTTTTGAATATTTAGGTGCTTCAGCTATATTTGTGGCATTCATCGCGATCATTTCAGTGATATGTGATATGTACCACTGGTGTTCATTAAGTTCTGTATATCTATATGAAATAACGGTACATAATAGAAATTTTTTATTTTGTTTTTTTTATTCCTCTGTTTAGTTTACCGACATCAAAATTTCAAACAAATCAATTGTTTCATTTAATTCAATTCAATTTAAAACTCGTGTTTATTTTTTCCTTTTTATCTTTTCAATCTTTTCTGGGATCGAGACTCCCCAACTCTTTCACAGTTCGCTTTCCTATAATGCTGGCTAATAAGATGGGTTGGCCCACGAGTCCTGTACTCCGACAGAAGGTCTTAGTTGTGTTCCTTTTTCATCACAGATCGTAATCTGATGATGAAAAATCCTTTTTGCATCCTGCCCCTATTGGAAATTGAACCCGGTACCCCCCGATCCAAATGCCAAAGTTTTAACCACTGTGCCGTTTGGTCGGTGAAGTGTTTATTAAATCACTCAAAGAAAGTAAATGAAACAAATGATTTATTATATGAATTTTTTTTGGCCGGTAATTTAGTTTACCGACAAAAAACTATTTCAGGAATACATAAGAATAAAAAAATAAAATAAAAAGTTTATATTACCGTTATTCCACATAGATTTATCGAACTTACTGGACACCTCGTATACTTATATTGTTCCAACACAGTATTTTCGATATACAATACGATTATACGGAAATTTCAGAAATTTTTTTTATACCCATTTCGTCTTGTTTCGTGCTTTTCATGGAAGGTACCCGACCCACTTGACGTACAGGCCACAAAATCTTTTTAACTAATTCTCTGAATTAAAATTAGAAGAATGATAAAAAAATTACATCACACAATTTATTCTCGTAATATCGTTGGTACAGACCGACGGACATGTGTTTTTGTTTTTTCGAACCTTCAGACGTCGAAGTTGAAGCGTGCTAGGTATTTCAATTGTGGGGTTCCCAAATTTAGGACAAGGGATGATAGAATTTGAAATTTAGTTTTGGATCAAACTGTGCCATTTGTTTACTTTGATCAAAGGTGATCGATGTTATGAGGTGCTGAAGTTTGTCTGATTTCGTGACTTTCAACTTTCTGCTAATTATAACGTGTGTTCGAATGCTTTTTACGACTGACGCACTTTGGGGCCTCAGAATCACAGCGTTGTCCACGGGTTTGCTCCGATTCTTTACAAAATTTAAATGATTTTATTTCAATTTGATAACAACCCAACTACATTTTTGTGCTCAACTAGACGACCTTTTATATCGAGTAGATCTAGGCGAGTGTCGTATGGCCAGCGTTATTTGGTAGCAGTGGTATCTACGCATCAGAGAACATATTAGATCGAAAATCAGAAATAACTCAAAATAACTAATAATACAAAGGTTGCTAAACTGTACATTACGATAAAAATCGCAATATCTACATTGCTTCAACCACGTGATAGTTGTTATGTTATAATTTATGTATTGCAAAATGTAATCTTTTTTCGAGTATGTTATCCGCAACTTCAACATAGTCTAGCGTAATCTGCTTATACTTAAACTGCCAGCTATTATCGTACGTTCAGCCAGGTATTATCGCACTGCATGAAGTATAAATGATTTCAAGATACGCCATATATTGTTTTCTGGTTACGGGCTAACCCATGTTTTGTAGAGCAAATTAAGGGGACATAGCACCTTCAAAATTGAAAAAAAAAAAAAGTTTTTCAAAGATTTTCAAAGATTTTTTTTTTGGAATAAAAAGAGATATTTTAATGAAACTTTCCATTGACATTTTATTTAACTGAAAGTATATAAAAAAAAAATTTATTTAGATTTTTTTTTAGCCCACTGTCGTCTGCTACAAGGGTTTTCCAAAAACACTGAAAATTCGCGGCGTGCATCATAACTGCTCTCAGAAACGTCTAAAAAAACGGGGTTTTATTCAGCATTAAATCGCACTTGGAATGAACTAAAAGGAAAAAAATTGGTTGAAAAATAAAAAAATGGCGGCATTTTTTCGAAAATACAGCTTTTTTTGTCCCCCCCAATTAGTTGTAACTCAAAAAATTGAAAGCCGATTATTACTTCCGTAGTTCATTCTGAGCAGAAATATATGTAGATCAACTGGTTAAAATTTTAGAACGTTTGGATAAGTAGTTTTTTCTCAATCTTGCACGCCAACTTGAAAAACGTCATTTCGAGATAATCGCATTTAAATTATCGCGCTTTAAATAAGGCGCGCTTCGCAATAAATAAAAGAAAAATATAAACAATTTACGAGTGCTTTCTTTTATATTTCGGGATTAGAGAACAAAAACAAATATTAATCATAGAAAATCGCTTTATTGTTTTTCAAAATATTCCCCATGAACATCTATACACTTTTGCATGCGTTTGAACCAATTGTCGAAGCACTTTTTCCACCCTGATTGAGGTATCTCCAAAACATGCATTCTGACCGCTTCTTCAGGTGTCGAAAAACGTTGACCTCTCAGTTTGTTTTTTACATACGGGAATAAAAAGAAATCATTTGGTGACAAGTCAGGACTATACGGCGGATGACTCATCAAATCGATGTTTTGAGTGCTCAAAAAAGCAGTTGTTTGAGCCGATGTGTGAGCTCGCATTGTCGTGGTGAAGAGTGATCCGTCTTCGGCAGTTGGTTTTCCTGATTTCTTGGAAGACAACTGGCAAACAAATGGTTGTGTACCACTCAGAATTGACTGTTCTGCGTTGTTCTAGTGGTACGGTTGCGACTTGTCCATTTTTTCCGAAAAAACAGGCGATCATTTGCTTGCAAGTGCTTCGTGCGCGAACAACTTTTGTTAGATTCGGCTCATCTTGAAACACCCATACAGTCGTCTGCTGTTTACTTTCAGGCTCATACGCGTATATCCACGATTAATCACCTGTCACTATGTCATAGACGTGTTTTGAAGCACCGCGATCGTATTTTTTGAGCTTTTCTTTCGACCAATCGACACGAGCCTTTTTTTGAGCGATTGACAAATTGTGTGGGATCCAACGCGAACAAATTTTTTTGACATTCAAATGTTTATGCAATATTGAATGTATGCTGGTCCCACTAATGTCTAAGGTTGTCTCAATCTCACGATAGGTCGATTGAATTCACCATACCATCGATAAACACTAGTCCTTGATGGAGCTTCATCGCCAAAAATTGAATTAAGTTCATCCATGCACTCTTGCTGCCTTAATCCACGTCGAAAGTTGTAAAAAATAATCGCACGAAAATGTTCACGATTTAATTCCATTTTTTCGCCGAGATGTTGAGTTAATGAGTACTGTAAACAACACAAATAGCGCTCGCATGTCAAGACGTTCTGAGTACGTATAATCTCAAAAATGTCAAACTTTAATATAGAGCTGTCAGTTGCCAGATTGCAACACTAGGCTTGTCCAATCCCGAAATATAAAAGGCAACCCTCGTATGTCATTAAAATCATGTTTTTAAACGTTCATTCTAACATATTCTATCATAAAAAAAAATTCAATTTTTTGAAAATTTGAAGGTGCTGTAATGTGTCCCCTTAAATTATCGAGCGCGCTCCTGTCAAAATGAAAATACTGTTGGGATTCTAACACTGGTTTTAATGAAGTATAGCGGTTGGCCATGCTGTATTCGACTCTGCCATTTCTTAACCAATAATGTAGAATTTTGGTTCGTATGGTTGGAATTCAAACTGGAGTGTTCCATTTTTCTCTGTCCATGTGCAGTTCTTAAACAGTCAGCTAAAATTGTATTATGTTGATGAAGTTGTTGTCGAATTATATCTCTCTATGAAGCGCTACCTCAACATTCAGAATTTTCTTAAACATTTTAGAATCCCCATCTTAATAGATCCTTGTTAATTAAAATCAAACTTTTAAGATAAATTTTGACTATATAGAAAACACGTCCAGTTGAAATTGCCTCCGGCTAGTTTCGGCCCTACGACTCTTGAGATGATAATACTTGCCGGCCAATCTTAACAACTCGAGCACTGTGAAACTGAATAAATCACGATGCTCTGTAAAATTTTATTTTTATTTTTTGCTCTACTATCTGTTGAGATTTGAGAACAACATGCCGTGTCAGGTAATGTTCCTACATGCCACTCCAATAAATAGTTTTATACGTGAAATATGTTACTGTTTTGCTTTATCAATTTTATTTATAAATCATTTCTGTTTTCTCGACGTTTTGACGTCTTTCTGGATGCCTCGATTTCAGTACCGATGATACCTCGAGAATAATTTGTACGAATAATTTTTTTTTCGCTATCTTTTAATTTCGGTCTGTAGCACCAAGTTATTGAAATCCTGATAAAAATGATGAAAACTAACCCTTTTGCAAGACCACTATTCTCGATGTTTTCAGTTCCTGATCCCAAAAACGCAAAAAAAGTTTGTCCGTCCATCTGGATGTCTGTATCGGATGTGGCGCTGGAGGCAGTTATATTTTTCTCATTCTGATTAATCATATGATAAATTATTTGAAAGGTCTGAAACCAAGCAATCAATGCGTTAGTTCATCAATACACCGTTACGGCATTGCATATCATTGACATTGAAGAATGCCATAAATTTAGTTGAAGCACCTAGTACGCGACCATTGTAGTGTTGGAATCAGTTAAATTAGGCAATTAAATTTTTGTGTCAGCTTTAATCACGTTCTGTTTTATTAGGCAATTAAATTTTTGTGTCAGCTTTAATCACGTTCTGTTTTTAATTCGTTGTGGGTACCTGAGGCCATTCCGAGTCTAAACTCGTTTTTTTCGGATTTGGAGATTTCATACTATCCAAAACGAATTTGGAATTCTTATTTGCTGATTTATTTTAAGTTATTATATGCACCATGGGCTCTCAATGTCGCATTGATTGTGTAACCTGTTTTGATTCGAGCCAACTTTAATAAAAATATTGGACGTAAATTTAATTAAATTTAAACGAAATTTTTTAATCCAACTAAAATAATTTCGTTTTGGAATACGCGGTAACTCTCTTTAGCTGTCCCAGTACTTGCCATACAAACCACTCAACACTACGATATGGTTTTACAGCCTTTTTTATTACTCCGAGTTTAAGGTTTTTAGAGGCATTTTAAAATTTTGGATTAAAACCCTAATTTTAATAACGCTTTAGTTCATAAAGTCACCGTACTGTACGGCGGTGTTGGGCAATTATTTGTTTATTATAGAATATATACGTGTCGCATATCACTGAAAAGGTCTTGAAGAATGCCACATACTTTACTGGATCCCTTTAGCACTGAAAACTACTATCTTTGCACTGTAAACGGAGACATTTCCGTTAAGGTTATTTTAATTTTATTTTGAGTACTTTAGTTCTCAAATTCATCGTTTTGGCGTGCAAGAGCCTGAAAAAGGATGTTTAATTATCTAGCAAGCGATTTATCAAGAACTGCCTTAAGATAGAGTCTCAAACGTTAACTGTGCGCAGGACCACCAAACCTTGAATTAACTCCGATTTATGAGATATAAAAGAGTCTATAAAAAAATGTCCCGAGGGTTACGTCCCCATTTAAATTCAAGTCCCTCAGAATGGGCTTATTTATTTGTGCATCTGATTTTTGTATTATATTAAATATTAATACTTAATGTAATTGAAGCTTACTTAAGCTACGTTCAATTACCTTACTTAAGAAAAATGTATTTGTTAGAAACGCCTAAAGGTATGTTACGAGAAATACACATAAGTAAAATAACATTAGTATACTAATCTAGATCATATGCCGTAGTATAACGTTTACCAATGAAATTTGTTTTAAGAATGCTTGCTTAACCTAGTAGATATTACAATTAATGATGGCAGACTATTTGGCGAATGTTAGCCGGGCAAAGAACCAAACTAAATTTATTTGATAATAAAAAACACAAAGAGATTGAAAACTTAAAATCCCATTAAAGAACTCCCGGAGCTTACAATGAAAATTGTAAAAAGAAGGAAAATCCTGATTTAGAATTCAAAACACGAGCAAGCAACGAGCATAACATACAGATAAACATAACAAAAACCATTAGATAGACAAATTCATACAACTAATTTCGATTTGACAGTTGAATTAATTTTCCAAAAATACTTTTGTTTTTCTTTCATTTTATTTATTTATTTTTAAATTAATTCAAAACATTATAAACCTTTTATCTACATTTTATCCATAACCATAGTCTAATTCCTATCTACATTTGACTTTACCTGAAGGGCTTTAGTTGATTAAAAATAAGAAAAATTTGCGAAGAAATCTTAAAGAAAAAGGGAGAACAAATTCAACTTTATATTCGTTAGTTAATTTTCCAGACTGCAAAAAAAAAAATAAAACTCATCGTTTATCTATACTTCACCGGGTTTCTTTATCCTTACCTTAACTACTATATATAATGCCTTTACTAAAAATAAACCGTTACTACTTATATACGATTTATATTATATATAGAAATAAAAGGAAAGTTTGAAGGTAAATGTTTTTTAGTACTTTTAATTTTGGTGAATCTTTGAGGATTTGTACGGAAGGGAAATCAAATTATCTTTTTGTACAACAGAAAACCCCGAAAAATATCTAAATATGTACGAAACACGCGTACAAAATATTTAAATTCTTTACGATCATATAAAGGTATGCCTGAGATTAAGTTGACCATTTAGAAAAAAATTAATTGAACGTACAATTTTTATTGGAACCATTTGTACACCAAATTTGCCAGAGCTATATAAATTTATGTGAATGCCAAATTTAGCATGTAGGTTAATAAATGAAACACTATCTATAGTCTTGTCAAATTACAGCTATTAAAATTAGTGAAATTTTGGATGATATCAACATGATATGAATTTTGATCCAACACGTAAATTTTTGCCTTCGTTGCAAAAGATAAGAAATTGCCGCCATTAATATAAAGATTGATAATATCAAAACTCCCCTCTCACTAAATTCTTTGAGCATGGAGAAGTATTGTCATTAAGCTCCTCTGTTAAAAAAAAATCACAATTTATTTCAGTTTAACGTCCACTAATAATTGTTCGCCCTATTTTTTGCTTTGCCGAATGATAAGTCGTTGAGTTCATCGCACTAGTATTTATGGTTTTAGGACTTTCCCTTCCCCGAATTACTCTACGGTCCCTTATCTATCCCCCAATCATTATCCTCCCAGTTATTACCACGGCCATTTGTCCGCTGTCATTACACCCTCCGGCATTACGCCCCGTCATTATCCCCGGTAACTTTCTCTCCATTGTTAATACGTCACGGCTCCCCCCTAAAATTGTATTTTAACAGTTAGTTTTCGCATATTTTTTGAATTTCCAAAGGAAATTTTACAATTCATCGAAAAAAAATTATATCGATATTAAGTAGACCGACCAAATGGCACAGTGGTTAAAGCTTTGGCGTTTGGATCGGGAAGTACCGGTTACAAATCGTGATAGGGGCAAGATTCAAAGTGAAATTTCATCAACAGGTTACTATCTTTGGTGAAATGTAACACCTATGACCCCTGTCGGTGTGCAAAACCCATGGGCTGACTCATCTTCTATGCCAGTATAGGCTGGCATGGAGCTTCTAATGTGCAGATGGTCTTAAATTGGCCGGCAGGTGTAAAGTAGGACGTAAAAAGCATAACCGCGGAAGAGCATTGTGAACCTTCAGCCCCAAAACAGATCGCATAGTTAACAATAAAAAAAAATAAAGAATTAGATTTTGAAGAGGATTAGTGTCCTGAGGTTCATAATGTTAATAATCTATATAAAACCATGATATTTTTGGAAAAATTTAGAAGTTTGGTACGAAGAATGGTATCGTCTGATACCATTCCTTCGGGAAAAATTATTAAAACAATTTATTTCCCTGATTACATGAGTTCTAATGTCTTTTGAGACAAAATTTGCAAAAAACTAGTTCCGTCAGGGTAAAATTTTGTTTCTTAATTTTTTTTATTATGACGGATTCAGGTCCAGCTTGAAAAGCTGAATGTAAAACTATAACACACTGTATGTCGCAAAATATCATTAACCTGTGTTAAATCTCTTTAGATTCAAAGCGGTTTGACCGCTCATTTTTAAAAATCAGTATAAACTCCAGAGTGTCGATTTTGTACCAAAAATAACAGCGCGAGGTGAGGAAACCGGAAAAACATAGTAGTGGTTATTTTATTAATATTGGTTTGCTTGAGCGCATGCGCGTCATTTTGTTTATATATTTTTTTTATTTGATATGTCAAATTAAAATTCAAAATCACATAGCAAACAATCGATTCCATTGCTCAAAAGCAAGCGAATAGAAGAGGTGCGGTAGACGTCAGCATCAAAAGTATTAAACCGGTTCAACCGGAAGTAAAACGAGTCTTTAATGCCTAAATTTTCAACGCTTTGTTTTAAGTTTTCTTTTAAAATATTTAAGTATTGATGTTTATCCATATTTTCACCAATAAATTGCAGTTTACCAACTCCATCTGCTGAACAAGTACCGCAAACCACCCCGTGACCGCCACCGTGTTGAACTGCGGGACGCAAATGCTGTAGATTCATATCTTCAATGGGTTTTCTCCAAACGTATACTCTTCCATCAGACCCAAATAGGTTATATTTACTTTGATGAAAATTCCTCCGTTACGTAGTTGTGGGCGAACTCCAATCTCATCCTTTAATTTTTCTTAACTAACGAATGGCTTCTTTCGTACAATTCTACCATGTAAATCTGCTCTACGTAGAACTCTTCCAACATATCAGCATTACAGTTGATTTTCAAATGTTGTTTCACCATATCCCGAAGTTTCGACGCTCTCAGTTGTCAATTATTTTTGGATTTGTTAACAATCCAACATTCATCATGACCAGTATATATTTTTTACAGACTTGTATTTACTTTATTAAGGGGACATAGCACCTTCTGTTCAATATGAACAGGGTCATTTAACTGCAACAATATGCAGTTTTACAGAATGTTAATTTTAATTTAGCTATAAATAAAATAATCAATTTTTTACATGCAATTCTGCACTTTTGGAGTTTATAAAATATTAAAATATTGTAATTGATATATGATCATATGTAATGTAAAAAACAACAACAAGAAACTATCAAAATTGTATATAAACGACAAAAAATAAATGAACTACTCAGTTCTAATCAAACTCTACTATACGCTTTTATTACAATATTCCGGTATTAGCCCTCACCCGTGGAAAGCTCGGAATTAAAAGTGTATTAAAAGTGTTAAATTAGTTCAAGCTGAGGCTGAATTAAACAGTGGTCCTTCGAGCCATTAAGAACAGGCAAAAACAAACGCGTATTCTACATTAGAACAAGTAACACGCGATAATTAATCAACTGGCGAACGAGAACTGCCTAAATTCAAAAATGGAAACCCTTGCATTCAATCAAGAACAGCTTGCGACTCAGATTGATAAAATATGTATTAATTATAAGAAGGATGGCCCAGAGAGGAAAACAAAAACTTACCTCACCAACCGAATCCAACAATTAAAGGAGCTTTATACAAAGTTTCTAGAAACAGATGAGCAAATAAGGAAGCTGAAAGATGTCAACTTAGAGCACCCGTACTTTAAAACGGTAACAAGTGTAGTGGGAAAATATAATGAATTTATTACTATAATGCGTGCAAAACTAAACAACGGCCCACCACTTACACCGGTCCCAGAGCATCGCAGTAGAAGCCAATCAGAGTCGAACACCAGTAACAACAAAGATGCAGGTTTGGAAACAATGAATCCAGAGTTGCAGCAATTAATAAAACGACAGACGATTCGGATGAGGAGTCTCTACAGGAAGATTGATGAGGCCGAAGACCTTGTCGTGACTGGGCCAAAACCGGCAATGAAACTGTCACTTGGAGTGATGCAAAAACTCATGGAACAAATAGCTGAACTCCATGAGGAAATTTGCATGCTCGTTACTGATGAGGAAGAACAACGCATAAAGTACTTCACAGAACAGTACTTTGAGAACATTGATAGCAAGTGTCAATCAGTAATCCTTCAAATAACAACGAGGATAGATGAAACCGATAAAATTACACCAACAAACCAAACAACGGACATTCGGCTACCACGAATTCAAATCCCAATATTTGCTGGAGATTACCAGAAGTGGACTGGATTTCGTGACACATTCACCAAACTCATCCATGAGAATAGACAGATCAGTGATACCCATAAAATTAACTATCTAAAGGGTCAGTTAGAGGGTGCTGCGGCCAAATTAATCAACCACCTACAACCAACAGAAGAAAATTACCAAGCCGCCTGGGAAATTTTGAATAGCAGATATAACAACAGGAGACTACTGATTTCAACATATTTAAATACGTTACTCAGTCAAGTAAATATAAACATCGAGTCTGCAGCGGCACTGAGAAATCTTCACGATACAACAATTGAATGTTTGTACGGAATACGTAACGCAGGGGTAAGCATTGAATCGTGGAACTCAATAATAATCTTCATATTAACTAAAAAACTAGACAATGAGTCAAGGCGACTCTATGAGATCTCCTTAGAAGATCCAAGGGAATTCCAAACAACAACGGAATTTTTAAAATTTTTGGAAGGAAGGTTCAAATCATTAGAGGCCAATGGCAACCAAAAGCCATTAATCCTACCAGCAACCGCCTCACGTGAAAACAAAGCTCAAATAGTTAAAAGGACCTTCTTAACAACAACAAATATCTGTGTCTACTGCCGAGGGGGACATAAAATTAATGATTGTGGAGGATTTAGGAAATTAAATTCCAGTGAAAGATCGCAAATGGCAATGCTTCATAAATTATGCAGAAACTGTTTATCAGCAGAACATGAAACATATGTATGCAGGCAGAAAAACCAATGTAACATATGCAATGGAAAGCATAACACAGGACTGCACATCGATTCAAACGCAGACATGCAGCGAGTATCTAAAAGTTATTTAACAACACAATTAGGTCCTGCGATATTACCTACAGCTCTAATCGCATTAACAACAAGCGAGGGAAAATGCATGCTCTTTAGAGCATTAATTGACCCAGGCTCTCAGGCGTCATTCATATCCGCAAAGGCAGCAAATCTTCTTAAGGCTACGCAGAAACAAGTCAACACTAAAATCTCAGGAATGGGAGGAAAGGAAGCCGGAGTGTGCAGTCATAAGGTCGAACTAACTTTATCTTCAAGGCTTCAGAGTTCGTTTGAAATTAAGTTTGAAGCAATGGTGTTCAAAAAATTAACGGATAATATTCCAGACATCGACTTTGATACCAACAAATGGGCACATTTGCAGCATTTACAACTTGCAGATCCACAATACAACAAGTCCAATAGCATTGACGTAATAATCGGTGTTGACTACTATCCTCTAATTGTAAACAGTAACATCATTAGAGGACACCCACAAGATCCAATTGCCCAAGAAACTGAGCTTGGTTGGATCATAATGGGCAGCACAGGCAATAACCAAGAAGATAAAATGTTGTCAATGGTCACAACCAAAACAATTAAGCAACAACTAGACTTATTAATTGAAAATGATGCCATTCCGCAAGAAAAAACACATACCCAGGAGGAAGCAATCGCTGAAAAGCTATATGCAGAAAGCACAACGCGACTACCAGATGGGAAATACATGGTACACTTACCGTTCAAAGTAGAACCGTCTATGCTAGGAGAATCCAGAAAAAAAGCAGTAGCACGATTACTGCAAATCGAAAGAAAATTTCTAAAAGATAAACCATTCGCTAAATTATATCACGAATTTATGGAAGACTATCTAGCGCAGGGGCATATGCAATTGGCAAAAGATGATCCAGATGACAATCCAGTATACTATATACCACATCATGGAGTGATCAACCACGAAAGTACTACCACAAAGCTAAGAGTAGTATTCGATGCATCGAGCAAAACTACTTCGGGATTATCGTTAAATGACATAATGATGAACGGCCCCAAAATTCAAGGTGACCTAATTGACATCATCTTGAGGTGGCGAACACACAAATTCGTGCTAACAGCAGATGCGGAAAAGATGTTCCGGCAAATCTGGATGCATCATGGTCACCAGAACTTACAACGCATATTGTGGCGAAAAAATCCATCACAAACAATAGGAGAATACAAACTAAAAACGGTTACCTATGGAACAACGGCAGCGACGTTTCTTGCTGTAAGAACATTAATGCAATTGGCAGAAGATGAAAAGAACAACTATCCGACAGCTGCAAGGATCATGGAAAGAGATTTTTACGTGGATGATCTACTGACTGGGGGTGACAGCGTTGAGGAGGTCGTAACCATTCAACAACAGATGACAAGACTTGCACGGAGCGGAGGATTTCCATTGCACAAATGGGCGTCGAATTCAGCTGAAGTCATGACTAATGTTCCTGACCACCTACGAGCAAAAGGAATGATTAATTTAAAAATCAACCACATAATAAAAACACTAGGGATTCTCTATAGTCCTGAGGATGATACATTTGAATTTGACCTGACCAGGCTAAATCTTTCAACAGAAGAACCAACGAAACGGCTACTGTTGTCCGACTCTTCAAAATTATTTGATCCTGTCGGCTGGTTATCACCAATAACGATAACAGCAAAGCTGTTAATGCAAGACACTTGGAGAGCTGGTACACAGTGGGATGACAAGCTACCAGAAGCTATTGAAGCAAAATGGAAAAAGTATAAGAACGAATTAGATGAATTAAGCAAAATAAAGGTACCAAGATGGGTTAAAACAACGTCAACACAAAAATCAGAGTTACATGGATTTGCAGATGCTTTGCAACAAGCATATGCAGCGGTGGTCTATTTAAGAACCACAAATACGTTCGAGCAAGTTACAACCAGTTTGCTAGTAGCAAAAACCAGAGTTGCTCCAATCAAAACAAAACTGACAGTTCCGAAGCTGGAACTAAACGCAGCGCATCTGTTATCTAGGCTTCTAAGATACGCTAAAAATACCATGAACATGCAGGATGTAAAGATGTTCGCTTGGACGGATTCCACCATAGTTTTAAGCTGGATAAGAGCTGATATTCCGAAGTTAGAAACCTTTGTAGCCAATCGGGTATCTCAGATTAAAGATAATTTACCTCAGCTACAATGGAATTACGTACCAACAAATCTAAACCCAGCTGATTTAGCAACAAGAGGATTGGCAGCGGCTACCATCACCTCACAAGGCTCGATCTGGTGGACGGGACCAACATTTTTGCAGGAAAATTCTGATGCATGGCCATCATCACCTTCGCACAAGGGTCCACAAATACAAGGTGATCACAACCAGGACAGCGCAGCGGATATCACTTGTCTTACAATAACCGCTGAATCTAAAGCAAACGCGCTACATGAATTAATTGATAAAATTTCAAACATTCATAAGTTGAAGCGTATATTGGTGTACTGCCAAAGGTTCATAAACGTGCATGTTCATAAACAACGGCGACAGTCGAAAGAAGTGACAGTACCAGAACTGAAACTCGCGGAAGTCCAAATAATTAGGATTGAACAACACCGATACTTCCGTAAAGAACTTCAGGCATTGATGAGTGGGATTTTATTAAATAAAAAATCCAAACTATCTGCGTTAAATCCAGTCATGAGCAAGGATGGGATATTACGATTACACGGACGTTTACAAAATTCGCAACTACCAATGAATCAAAAGCAACCAATTATATTACCAAAGGAAAGCTCAATCAGCAAGCGAATAATTGAAGATGCTCATACTACTACAACACTTCATGGGGGCATACAACTTACATTGGCAAATGTTCGCAATAAATTTTGGATAATTAATGGTAGAAATCTGACACGTCATATTATACAGAAATGTGTTACATGTATAAGATTTAAACAAGTAACCCTCAACCAACTAATGGGTGATTTACCGTCCTGCAGAGTAACTCCATCACGGCCATTCAGCAAGGTGGGTATTGATTATGCCGGGCCGATTCAACTGAGGAACAAGATAGGAAGAGGTCAAACCACGTACAAAGGATACATTGCGGTATTTGTCTGCCTGACCACCAAGGCCTTACATGTAGAAGTAGTCAGCGGATTAACAACAGATGCATTTATAGCAGCTTACCGCAGGTTCACATCTCGCAGGGGGTTGTGTAGAGAAATCTATTCGGATAATGGTACCAACTTTGTTGGTGCAGAACGAGTACTGAAACAACAACGCACGAAGATTGCAGCTCTAGAACCAGAAATTGCAAGGGTATTTCAACAAGATGAAACTACCTGGCACTTCATACCACCTGCTGCACCACACTTTGGTGGCATATGGGAGGCAGGGGTAAAGTCAGTAAAGACTCACATGAAGAAAGTCATAGGTGAGACCGCATTGACATTTGAAGAAGCAACAACATTAATGACTCAAATAGAGGCATGCTTAAACTCTCGACCATTGACTACCTTGTATGACCATCCGGAAAATTTAGAATCTTTAACACCTGCGCATTTTCTAATAGGCGGACCAATAAAGGTAGTCCCAGAAAGTAATGATGTTACTTGCACGCTAAGAACACGTTGGCATTTAGTACAAAAGATTGTAGATGACTTTTGGAAAAGATGGTCTAGAGACTACCTGCACCAGTTACAACAACGTACTAAATGGAGGGAACGTCAGCCCAATCTAGTTGTAGGGGATGTCGTTCTACTGAAGGAAGAATCACTGCCGCCGTCACGTTGGAAAATGGGGAGAGTACAGGAGGTGCATACTGGCTCAGATGGCTTGGTTCGTATTGCGTCCATAAAATGCAGCCAGAATATCTATAAACGACCTATCACTAAGTTGTGCAAGCTACCAAGCGAAGAAGACAATTCATGGTCACAACAAATAATTAACGCAAATAAGACTCCAGATGCAAAACTAGCAACACCTAACACCAATGACCCAGTTAGACGCCAACCAGGAAGACAGGCGAAAGGGGGAATCAAGCTTCATCTGGCATTATTGGCCCTGATGAGCATTTGTTTTTCTACCACCAGCGCCAAAGAACTGATGCAGATTGAGAACTTCAAACATTCTACTGGCATATATCTTGAGGAAATCAGTAAGATGGAGCTAGTTGCCATGAGATGGACTTTGGTTGTGCGGTATAATTTAAATACGTATTGGGAAGAAACAACTCAAGCATACCGCTTAATAGATGAACTTGCAACTATGTGTAAAACAGTACATTCGGTAATAGATATGGAGAGGTTTAACTGTCAACTAGTAATCCAGCAATTACGATCTCAAATGAGTAGAATAGATGAAGGCAATCAATTACTGATGTCATCCAATAAAGAAGTAACCAGAGCGAAACGGGGGATTGGTGACACTACAGGTTTAGTGTTAGGTGACATGTTTGGAATATTAACGCAGAGAGAAGCAGATCAATATGAAGAACATTTTCAAACTATAGAAACCAATGAAGATCATTTATTACTGCTAATAAAGAATCAAACCTCCATGATTGATAACTCTGTAAAACTATTCAAGCACAGCCAAAATGCCACAGTACAGGCTATTAATAACATTCAGAGGAGGTTGCAGCACTTAGAAAAAAACATAAATAACACACGTGTAACGGAACAACAAGTATTAACTATTTTAATGACATCCCTTGAACTAGTCGTTGCCACGGGAAGTTTACGGGATGTGCAGGAGGCGATACTAGAGGTTATTCACAATGCACATCTAAACATTTTACACCCACTTTTATTGAGCCCATCACAACTTGAAGAACAAATAGCATCTATAAGAAAACAAATACCAGTCTCCATTACAATTCCGGGTCACGGATTGCGCAAGTTAGACCACTTATTTAAAAGTATGACAACCAGGACTAGAGTGACAAAAGCATATGTGATAATCGAAATTTCAATTCCCTTATCATATGTTTGGTCCTATAACATTTATTCAGTAGTAGCTGTACCTAATATATTAGTAACTGAAAGGCGTGCACATATAGTGCCAACAACTGAATTTATCGCCGTTGATATTCAAAATGAACATTTTACGCAACTATCAGCCAGAGATATATCTAAATGCAACATTATCAATGATGATCATCTATTATGCGAGATACCAACAATACTGTCAGGTGTCTGGGAAGGAACCAACTGTGAAATCGCAATATTGCAACACAGGTCCAATTTACAAGACATATGTGAGATAAAATACCAAAATGTTACTTCAAACCTTTGGATAAAACTATACGCACCAAATCAATGGGTATTCGTAATGACAAAGGAAACAACTGTGACGGTTGTATGTGGATCAGTTACAAACCAAAAGCAATTATCAGGGTCGGGAATAATAAAGCTAGAATCGGGATGCGCCCTTAGAGACAATCACTTAAGCATACTGGCCTCTGATAGATTTGAAACTACCATCGAGAATTTCGGAATTGCACCATACTTAAAGGGGATGCACTTAAAAGATTTAACAATAGAGATATCTAAACAAAACTATGAGGAAAATGAGCTATTAACCACTCCAGATACAAGGGGTTTAGAAGAACAAATCTCCCTTATGAAAGAGGTAGAAGAGAATACAACCAACGAGCACTTTCATCATATTCATCATTATACAGCAATACATCTTATCCTATGGATAGCACTTGCGGTTGGGATAACTGTCATAATTCGCCACATACGAAGAAACCGCCGTAACCAATCATCCGTTCTTCCAAGTCCCGTCCAAACCCGCGCCGCAAGATGTTCAATATGAACAGGGTCATTTAACTGCAACAATATGCAGTTTTACAGAATGTTAATTTTAATTTAGCTATAAATAAAATAATCAATTTTTTACATGCAATTCTGCACTTTTGGAGTTTATAAAATATTAAAATATTGTAATTGATATATGATCATATGTAATGTAAAAAACAACAACAAGAAACTATCAAAATTGTATATAAACGACAAAAAATAAATGAACTACTCAGTTCTAATCAAACTCTACTATACGCTTTTATTACAATATTCCGGTATTAGCCCTCACCCGTGGAAAGCTCGGAATTAAAAGTGTATTAAAAGTGTTAAATTAGTTCAAGCTGAGGCTGAATTAAACACCTTCAAATTTTCAAAAAATCGAATTTTTTTTATTATAGAATATGTTAGAATGAACGTTTAAAATCATGATTTTAATGATATAAACATGAAAATCTCAAAAAAAAAATTATTTATATTTTTATTTTATTTATTGCGAAGCGCGCCTAATTTAAAGCGCGATAATTTAAACGCGATTATCTCGAAATGACGTTTTTCAAGTTGGCGTGCAAGATTGAAAAAAAAACTACTTCTCCAATCGTTCTAAAATTTTAACACGTTGATCTACATATATTTCTGCTCAGAATGAACTACGGAAGTAATAATCGGCTTTCAATTTTTTGAGTTACAACTAATTGGGGGGGGGGCAAAAAAGCTGTATTTTCGAAAAAATGCCGCCATTTTTTTTATTTTTCAACCAATTTTTTTCCTTTTAGTTCATTCTAAGGGCGATTTAATGCTGAATAAAACCCTGTTTTATTTTTTTATTTAAACGTTTCTGAGAGCAGTTAAGATGCGCGCCGCGAATTTTCAGTGGTTTTGGAAAACCCTTGTAGCAGACGGCAGTGGGCTAAAAAAATCTAAAAAAAATATTTTTATACACTTTCAGTTAAATAAAATGTCAATGGAAAGTTTCATTAAGATATCTCTTTTAATTCCAAAACAAAAAATCTTTGGAAAACTTTTTTTTTCAATTTTGAAGGTGCTATGTCCCCTTAATATCGTTATTGTATCTTTTAGTGATATTTTTAATTTCTCTCTCTCTCTCTGGCATTATATCCCATCAAGGGATTTGGCCGCCTCAAATGAGGTTTCATAATCATATTTTCATTTCGGATAATGAGTGATTAATTCATTGATCCTAAACCAGCCGTGAAATTTTTTCCTTGTCACCACCGGGAATCGAACCCGGGACCTCCGGTCGCTGGAGCAAGCATGCTAACCACTTTGCCACCGGGGCGGCATATTTTTAATTGTTACAAACAAAAACAACAATTTTTGTAAAGGTGAATGTTTGCAAAGGTTCTGTTCTAGACTTATTTGTTAGGCAAACTACTATTACTACTACTTAAACCTAGGTGTCACTAATTCTATAAGCCAAGTGACTAATTGACGGTTAATTCACGTTTAGTCTTAGTGACCAATTTCTGTCATATTCCCAATCATAACAGTATTATTTTGGTTTGCGAAGTACATATGTATTTTAGGCTAGATTTTGAGAAACATATTTTAAAATCTTTAATAAAATAACGACTTTTAATTTTCATTTTGATCCGCTTCTTGCTTCTTTAATGGTATGGAGTATGGAGGTAAATTAATTTATCAATGATATGATTTTACTTGAAAAATGAATCGTTAGAGTTACCAAGCCCTTCTGTATAGTTTGAAAGGATGCAGGATCGTAAGTACTGAATTCAGAGGAAAAAGGGATATTTTAAAGATAAGGCGTCTTCTACAATATAGTTACAAGCATTTTGCCAGATGATTCAGCTATATTATGTCTTCGAAATGGTACTCTAATCTGGAAACATTTACAAATTTCGTGTTTCCCGGCACACTCGATTTAAATTAATTTCACATGCCGATAAATTCTTGCACAAAATCTTTAAATCCTTCCTCCTTGCTGTCTTTCACAAGATCTCGAAATTGCCATGGCAAATCATTTCCATAAATGGAATTCGATTGATCTCGTTGGTATTTGATTTATTTCAAACCAGACAGAATGTTTGTTAGCTTAAAACAACCGCAAATTTGCAGGTTTGCATTTACAGTAAGGATTCCATATAGTTCACGAGCAGATTTCAAAATAAATTTGTTTGCCTTCTCATGCCAAATACAGAAAATGTTTAACTGAAAAAAAAATATTGAAATTTCCATAAGCCAAGATCTGCAAACTCAGTTCAAATTTAGCCGATTAGAAATATGTATTTTGGAAATGTAGAAATCTTTATTTATTTGGTAAATTTTAATTAAAGTATAAATTAACCTCCAATTTAGTGAGTCGAAAAATTTTTTTTTTGTGGTACATAATATTAGTCTTCATAATATTAGTGAGGCAGCTTCCAACACTTGATTCGACGATTCGTGATTATTCGCCATTAGCTGGGCACTCACGACAAAAATCATATCAATAAACTGTGCAATATAATTTTTATTATTGTAATGTGAAAGTTGTGTATACGGCGTGAAGCAAAATGCTGCACTAAATGCCACTTTACATAAACTTTTTATTATTAAATACGTCGAAACCCTCAAAGATTCCGCACCCATGGCCTTAAATGGCCGTTTGTCCAAACTAGGAATTCTATCAAAAGGCGAAATTGCGCTCTGCTTCCATGGCAAACTGTAGTAGCTTGAACCAAAGAATGTTTCATCATTTTTTCCAAGCGGTTCTCGCATAAGGGCTTCAACGTGAAATGATGATGCGTTTTGAAGCTACTTTGGACTGTTACAATGACCACGAGGAAACTTAGGTGGCTCTTCTTTTGGGAAATCACGTATTTTGCTAAAATACGGTTTCATTCATCAATACGTAGGCCACTCTCGCCTTAGCAAATCAGGAAAAAACACACCAGGCAGGACCATTTAGCTTTAGTTGTTTAGGCTTAGACTAGGAAATCGTTGATCACATTACTCTCTACCAGGGAAAATTGCTAAGATACTTTGACTCTTTGGCAAGCTTCGACTAAGAAGTTTGACAACAAATTGAGCACGACAAGTGCATTCGATTCTCCTTTAAAATTTTACTCAATCGTTTCTTATGAAGGACAATTGTTCATGCTGCTTCTTCTGGTGAAGGCTACAGACATATCCAGAAAGAGACCAGTTTTATTCAAGTACGTGAGTTGGTATTCAATAGCTATTATGGAAAAGTCGTGCCTAGTTGTTTCTTTTTCTCGAAATTTTCTTTTAATATTTTGTCATTAACTCTCAAACTTGAATAATTTGTGCAAGTTTGACAGGAATACTCAACAACAATATGCTCAACATTTTTCGCAATAATAAAGTTAAAGCAGATTACCATCAATTTCAACAAAAAAAACTATGTAAACTAACTCAGAAAATTACCGATAGATGATCAGAAATTGTTTGGTATGCAAATATAGACAATTGCAAATACAATTTAATCTTCATTGCAAAAATTTAATGTCCACAACATTTAGCAAAGATCTACCAAAAAACCTTTAGTATGAAGCTTTATTCTGAATAGTCAATGATCTAAACTAATTTTGGTTGAAATTTAATTTACAATCTTTGCATTTTTTAATAATTTTTTCGTAAATACTATATACTTTTCAAAATATTTGCAAAAAATGAAAAAGTTCCTATGGAAGTTGTTATTTCCGGTAAACTGATCTCGGCCAAATCTCACTGGGATCTCCCAATTAATTGAAAAGCTTAAGTATAAGCTTTCATCTCGATCAATCATTCCGTATTTGCTGAAAAGGAATCAAATTTTTTACAGAAAAACCGTTTTGTGGGAAAAATCGTGATTTCCGTTTAAATTTTGGAAAACTGATCTGGGCCGATATTGGTGCAAAATTAATTTAAAATTTATTAGTTCATATTCATTTTTGTTGTAAATGATGTATTTCTCAAAATACATGCAAAAAACGAAAAAGCTCCTAAGAAAGCTATCACTTCCTGTGAATCGATTTGGCCAAATTTTTAAAACTGATCTAGAACGGTATTGTTGCAAATTTCAATTAAAATCGTTTAGTTTACTATCGTTTTGCACGTAAATTATATATTTTCAAAATATTTTGAAAAAAACGTAAAAGCTCATGTGTAAGCGGACAATTCCGGTGAACCTATTTCGACCAAAAATCACTGAAATCTTCCTATTTGTGAAAAAGCTTAAGTATGAACTTTCATCCCGATCAATCAGTTCATTTGAGCTGTACGGGCCCGATTTTTTGTTGAAAAATAGTATTTTTGCAAAAATCATCATTTCCCCTTAACTTCTGGAAAACTGTTCTGGATCGGTATTGTTCCAAATTTAATTTAGAATCTTTTAGTATATAATCGTTTTTCTAGTAAATGATGTACTTTTCAAAACACATGCAACAAACGAAAGAGCCCATGTGGAAGCTGACACTTCCGGTGGGCCGATTTTGACCAAGATGCACTGAGATCTCCCAAGGACAGACATTTAGTCAATAAACTTGAGGCCAAAAATGATCATGCTTTATTGTTTTTTTTTTGTCAAAAATCGTCATTTCCCTTAGAATCTTTTAGTTCATAGTCGATTTTCTCATAATTGATAAACTTTTCAAAATATTTGCCAAAAAACGAAAAAGCTCTAATAGAAGCTGTCTCTTCCGGTTAACCTATTTCGACCAAAATTTACTGGGATCTGCCAATTTATGAAAAAAGCTTAAGTATGAAGTTTCAATCCGATCAATCAATTCGTGTGGGCTGTACAGGGTCGAATTTTTGTTGAGAACTGTTTTTTTTGTCAAAAATCGTCATTTCCTGTTAAATTTTTAGAAAACCAATCTAGGTCGATATTCTTGCAAATTTAATTCAGCATCTTTTAGTTTATAGTAGTTTTTCTCGTAAATGCTATATTTTTCAAAATATATACAAAACACGAAAATGCTCTTACAGAAGCTGCCACTTGGTGGGCCAATTTCGGCCAAAAATCGCCGAGTTTCTATTTGCACACCTAATATTTTGTGACTAACATTTGAAAATGCAATAATCAAAGTTGTTTAAATTTTGTCTTCTTGCATAGCATATATGTGACTACTTGATTACTATGGTGCTAATAAACCGAACAAATCACCAGCTTTCAGATGCACTACTAAAACAAATAACCAACCTTTTTGTGTTTCAGAGTGTTTTTATTTTACTGTATTGAAGCATCCCTAGTTTTTATTCGAAGACAATCTATAATATAATCAATTACATGGCTTTTTATTGTTCCATCAAACATTTCACCTGTTTTTCGGTTTGAGTATGTTGTGATTTTAACCCATTTTGTGCGGAGGTTTATTCCTGTTGATACACAATCCACTGTAGTTTATGCTTCGGTTAGATCCAAAACAATCGACTATTACTTTTCCATTAGACCTGAATTGCTATGGATACGTCTAATAATCATTAGAAAACATTACTGAAATAAATTATTTTCCAGTAATTGAAACATAAATTAATAGAACACATTTTCACGCATGTCTCGAATTCCGAGTTACCTTATTAAAAAAAACATATACGAAACTATAATTTAATTAAGGCCCAGGTGCCCTATAGAATTCTTAAATTATCTTAGCTTTCACAAATCAAATCATATAAAACCATACATTTCGCCGTCTCTATACTATACAACCCTCTAATCTCATTTCCCAACCGTCTTATTTTATATTTCATTTTAATTAGGTTTCCCTTTACAAAAACAACATGAGAGACGGCGAACTCCGATCCACTCAACTAATTAATTGTTTATCATAAATTTTTCTCGTCCGACTTTCCCCTTTTTGTTCACTGTGAATTTATCTCGAGGTACTATTATTACACGGATTTTCCTATTCGACCGACGACGACCCTCGGAATCTCAAAACATATTAAAAATGATGACGATAATAATTTTTCCTTTCTTTTTTATTTTATTTTCAGTTGCGATTACATGGAAAGATGCACCTGAATATCAATACCCTATTTTTGGCACCGACTATAAAGTACGATGTGAGGTAACCGCCCAACCATCACCCACCGTTGATTGGTTGCGGAACGGTGATCAAATTAAAACGGGTGGACGATATGTCGTTGAAACGCATGCCTTATTAATACGCGATGTTCAAGAAGTAGACGATGGTGTGTATACGTGTCGAGCGGCTGTTTTGCAAACGGGCGAATTGGTTCAACGAAATATTCGTGTTGAAGTGCAAATTAAACCAGAAGTTGATCCACTACCGGCATCAGTTGATGCGATTGAAAGTCAGTCATTTAGTATAAAATGTAATGCGACCGGAAAACCAGTACCCGAATATACGTGGATTAAGGATTCGACACAGCAAAATGTTGCGATGGCCGATCGATTCCAAGTGAATGCGCAAACAGGACTTTTAACCATTAGACGAGTAGAGGCAGAGGATTATGATACATATACATGTTTAGCGCAAAACAATGCAAGTGTAGCACAGAGTCGAATGAAATTGAACGTTTTGGTACGTCCGAAAATTTTTGAATTCTACAATTTAACGACATCAATCGCAAAAGAAGCACTAATCGTATGCAAAGCGACCGGGCGGCCACCCCCAGAGATTACATTCAGACGTTGGCGATCACAGGAAGAGTATATTATTGGGCCACAACCCGGTGATGATCGTGTCATTCTAGAGAATAAAATTAGTCAAGATCGAGGTGAAACTGAGGGTAGCTTGAGAATAATGTCGGTTATTCGATCCGATGATGGACTATACGAATGTGTGGCTCGAAATCCTGGAGACACCGCATACAAGGTGGGACACATTACAGTTGAATATCCACCGTCATTTGATCATTACAAAGGATTACCACCAGCATTCTCATGGGAGGAAAAACCGGTGAATTTAAGTTGCTTTGCACTCGGAATTCCAAACGCTACCGTAGAATGGAGAATAAACAATGAGTTGATTAAAGATCGAGGTGATAGAAATATGCAAGTTGTTAATGATGAATTTCGAAGCGATTTGTTGATAACACCACGAGGAAGTCAGTATTACACGGCATACCGATGTATAGCCCAAAATAAATATGGCCGAGCTGAATATATCAAGGAATTAAAAATAGCAAGACTGCCAAATATGGTACCGTCGGTCAAAGTTGGTACTGTTACAGCAACATCAATAGCATTCGAAATAATGAGCCCCGAAACCGAATTTGGTTTACCAATACTAGCATTCCATTGTCAATTTAAAGAAGAATTTCAACCGGACTGGAGTACCGCGGCCAATCGAACTTGGTCACCCGATAGTCCATACATTGTTGAAGGATTACAAGCGCGCACATCTTACAATTTTAGGTAAGTTATAAATATTTAGGTATTCTGTATAAGGTAACTCAGTTTATAATTATGTATTTAGATTTGCCGCGCGAAATGTTGTCGGGTTAGGAAATTGGGGTGCAAACGTTTTACAATCCACACCTAGCCGATCGGAGCCCGAAGAACCAAAAACACTACATACACCAATTCAAGAGGGCAGCGAAGAAGATGGTGATCCTATTGTAATTTCACCGTACGCCGATCATTTTGAATTACGATGGAGCATACCGAATAATAATGGGGAGGCGATCGATTCGTACGAAATCAAATATTGTCCGGTACGAATATTATTATTATTATATACCATATCATATTTATACTAAATTTAAAATATTTGTATATAGGGTTCTAAACTAAACGATGCCTGGAGTGAAATTGAACATTTGTGCACAACCCGAAGCGTCCATTCGTCCGAGACGACATACGAAATGAAATCGTTACAACCGGATACATACTATCGATTGGAACTTCGGGCGCACAATGCCATTGGATTCTCGCGCTCATCGAATTTACTAATCAAAACAGCTAGAGGTGAGTCAACAAATTCTTATGGTTCATATTTATATAAAGCCGGGTTCAATAGGAGCACCGGTGCCACATTACTCATAACAAACATAATTTTATTTTTATGCTGTACCATTTTATGTTTTAATAATTTAAGTAAATTTATGTTATGATTTTGTTTTAGTAAATTTTTTTTTAAATTTTTCATTAATTTTAAGGCCATTTTTTAATAATAAAAATTACCTAAATTAGTTAAATTGCGATCAAATCATATAATTTTAAATTAATATTTTTATTTGATTTTGTTCTTTAAAATTACAAAATGTACGATGTGATAGCTGGAATTCGTAATTTAGAAATTTGTCTAACACGTACTTGATATTATTTTTATTTTTGTGTGTCAAATCGATTGAATTTTTATTTAATAATGAAGGTACTGCAAACCTGTAGTAGCAGTATCAATAACGACTCTCCAGTGACGCTTTTAATTTTATCCCTTAAACATTGAAAAATTTGCTAATTTTTAGACTAGTTGTTTTCAGTGCTAGCATTAGTACGAAAGGGCTTAGAATGAACTCCGAATTCAAATTTTGAGAATTTTTAAAAGTTCTTATCTGATAATAATAGATGGCGCAAAACTCAATTCAACTATCTTAATCTAATTCTCAAATTAAATTCAATTGAGGTTTATTACTGTGCATATTAGGCACAGCATTTGTTCCGCACATCGTGATAGTTTGGCCCAATTCGACTTAGTTGGTTAGTTCATATCAATTATTGATAGATGGCACTAATATTCATAAACTAAAATGTACCTGATGTTTAGTTTTACTGCAAATTAAGTGAACTTTATCAATGATGATTAAAAGTATTTATTAATTTATTAATCTAAATTAAATTAAAAAAAAATTGTGCCATCTATGACTAAATTATATAAACTAACCATCAATTTAGATAGTTGAAGACTTGAAAATAATTTTGCTTGAGACTCGCAGCATTAGTCGTAACATCAAATCGGGGTCAGATGCATTTGAAGGAAACACAATATCTTCAAGAATTCGTAAAATAGTATATATGTTTGGGGCCCCGCCACTTAGTGGCCCACAATTTAAAATTAAAATCAACCGGGTTAAATCATTTAATTTCATGATTATCAAGACGGTAACGTAAACATTAAAAAATATTTCAAGGCCAAAACTACTTGAGACAGCGGGTTTAAATAAAATAAAATATATAGGAACTGAGTCAGGTGAAAGTTGCTTTCTCCATGCGTGTACTGGATCCACACTTTGATGCTAGGAATGAGCTACCTCTCATTGAACCGGTGTCCAAGTTCCACATGGTGCTTGCCAATGTTGGATTAGGTTTTCGTTGGCTGCTTGCTTTCTGGTACGATGGTACGTTACACTCGCTTGAATTGTTTACGGGCTCTCGCTTTGTCTTAACCTCCGATAGAGCAATTTTCGATTGCCTGCACTGGTCCTCCTAAATTGAACATCAGTCGAACAAAGCCTCTTTTGTCCTGGGTACCTTCATATATACAATATTGTAACCCGTCGACTCCAAGACCCATCTTTGGGGTACATTGCTGGAGCCCTTCTGACTGACTGTGTTTTCCACTACTATAATGATTTATTGTTCGCTAAGGCTGTTCTGGTATACATTTGATGTGCTATTAAATACCAATATCCTACTACTGGAATGCCCTGCGTATGTCGGGATGCTTCAGTTGTTAAGTCTACAAAAAAAATTTCTCAAAAGTCCAACAGGCATAATGGTCGTCTGCGCGGTGATAACATTCTGTTTGTTGGGGAATTTCCCGTTCTTAAGTGCAAGATTCATCACGTTCGGCACAACGATTTGTTTCTGAAGCGATTCTGTCAGCCTCTGGTGGAATTCCATCTTGTGCGTGGCGCTTCTCCGTCTTCATTTTGCATCATGTTGCCTCCAGTTCCCAAAATGTAAAATATCTTGGGGCTCTATGCCCTTGTGAATTACTCGCTCATGTGTCGAAAAACAAGTGCACCCACAATAGTATTAATTGTTTCCGCCTACAATTCTAGATATAGTAATGGTTGATTACTGCCTTGTATCATATATTGCTTCCCACAAATGCTGCTTTGATGGTACGAAATACGACATGTTTAAACGAGATTAAAAACATGTTGTTTACGCTTTCACGAATAAACTAAATTTTAATGTGGAATGTCAACACTTTAAAACGCTGTAGGGATGTTATTGTAAAAGAATGTTTAGTACTAAAGTTACGCCATCTCTTAGAAAATCAAAAAAACTAAATTATACACCCAATACATCTCTCCATGTGTGATTTCACTAGTATAGCAAATTGCTTCCCAGCATTTCTCGCCGATCTCATTATCGGTGGTCCTTAAGTGGCTTCTAATGACACTCTTGTGGGAAGAACATATGCGCCCTAATCTTCTTCTGGCTTGATTACAGTCCATGCTCAGCAATTTCTGATGCCCACCAATATATAGTCCCCTTGCTCCATTTCGCCCGCTACGAAGCCACGTGTCACCACATGCACCTTTAGCAGTCCGTCTTCATTAATCTCGGTCATAATATACAGGTGCCCTCTACGACTTTGCTCGTTCAGGATGCCCATAAAGTCACATCGGGCACTAAGCCCTAGCCCATAAATAGGTGTATGCATTATGTTGAGACTGGTGAGATTACATGATGCAACCCAATCTGAAAGAAGTGGTCCTCTATTGTCTAGTATTTCTCCTCCCCTCGGGACTGTCATCACTAATCCTCGAGGTCTTTGAACTAAACTCGTGGTGTATTTTCTCTAACACGCTCTCTGCGTTTTCTAGCCTCCCCGCATGAGTACTACCATGTGTCTCATTGCCAATTTTTTTTCTTATGGTCCTCCTGTCGGCGGCTGACACAAAGGTTATAACGGCGAGTATCAATTCCTAGTTTTTTTCTGATGCTCTTGCCCTGAACTGCTCCTAAAGCATACTGTTTCACATCAGACTCAACAGTTCCTTCCTCCAGATCCCATATTTGTATTACTGCCATTACTTTTCGATGTACGGCATTTACTCCAACTACCGTTCCAGCAAAAGACTCCTTCAATTTTTTTTCTTTATCACTCTTCAATTAGATCATAATTGCATCTGCCTCTTGTGCTGATACACATATCCCACCAGCAGTTTACTCACGTCCTCAATAGGGTTAATTTCACCTTTTAGTACAGTTATTCGATACTCTTTGGAACCCTGCCATTTGCTCATCCAGTTTACACAATTCTTGATCAGCTGGTTAGCTGGGATCAATAAAAATTCTCCTCGTCCGACCTCTGCTTGTAATACTATTGCGACTGGGTTTAGTTGCCTGAAATATTTTCTGTGGCCGTTCCACTGCGATAGTTGTACCAATTTCCTATGTGGTTATCGCCGGGTGAATCCGGTTACAAAACTCGCAACTTGTAGGTTCTTCTTGACTTTTCTTGGGTTCTCTCTGTTTGTGTTGATACATTTTTCACTTTCAATTTCCTATTCTCGTAATAATCCGTCTGGTTGGTGATAGCCTTCTGCAGCCAAACTATCTGCATCTGGGCCGTTCTTGGCCTTTTATTCTCATTTCTGTTCGCCCGGATGCTCCATGTCACTACATGCTGCTTAAAGTTGTGTAATTTATCTGCAGCCAACTGCATTCTCGAAACCGAATGCTTTATTTGGTTCTTCATTGTAGAATTTGCCTTGATCAGTTTGGCCTTCGACCCACTCCACGTAGGTATCTCGGGAATCAATGTGTAGATCTTTTCAGATCTATATAGCGAGACTAAAGTTTCCGGGATGTCTTTATCTCCGTACTCTTTCGATGAAAATGTACTCGTAACTTAAGATAAGCCGAAAGTGGGTTTTCCATGCTTAAATGCTCAGTCTAGATATTCATGAGGCACTCGGCTATCGAAGAGGAGTGAGATATCCTAACTCGTTCGGTATAGTCAGGTCCCGTGTCCGCCCTGCGTACTTTGTTTCCCCTGTGCCGCCTAGCGGGGCTAGTGGCCTTTCTCAATTTACCCCCCCCCCCCCTCCCTTCAATTCGCAATCGTTTCCGAATTTTTTACCCGAAATCAAAATTGAATGATCACTTCAATACAAACGGACCCGTCACCTATTTGGGAAATTAATTTCGAAAAGTTAATTTAGTTGAAAATGCCTTTTGCAAAGGATTGCATCTGAAGTTCAAGACCAATTGAATTCTATTTTTTTCGTTTTATTGCTATACATCCTTCAGAATTTTTTTTCTGGCGTGGGATTTTTTCACAAGTCCATTGAACGAAACCGATCATGTGACAGTCGTTTCTAGCAAAATTTAGTTTTTTTTTCTTTGTATTTTATGAATATGGGTGTCCCGTCACCTATGAATAACTAGAACGTGTGTCAAGCGCGTGTCATAAGATTTATTTTTCGAACTTTCATGCCGTTTACAGTGCACAATTGTGAAATAGATGTGATGAGAGGGCATACCGTACTAAGTAAGATTAAGCCTGTTTCATCAATTATTGAACTACAATAACTCACATCGCATCAAGATTATAGATAAAACGACTATACCGCCATCTTTCGGGAACGTGATATTCAGAATCATCGCTAGATGTCTCTAAACCTATTGATTTTTGTTGAAGTATTTGTGACTAAAAACCAAGATTATAAATTTTTATCGTTTATGGTTTATTTTGTTGATTAGTGCTTCCATCTTTTGGGGGCAGTTTAGAATTTTGACATTATTGACATCTAGTGGCATTATTTCTCTTTATTATTCAAGGGCGGGATGTTATATGATATATACCATCACAATTGTCAACTTATTTTATTTCTCACGTTTTTAGAGTTAAATGATGTATTATTTCATCTTTCAAATTATTATTTTTCTATTTTACGATGTCTTCGGTTACTCGACTTGTTATTTATGCATCACTTGAAATTTTTATTGTGGATAAATCGCTATTCTTTTTGCGTAATTTTTTGGGTGAATTTAGAAAAATGAGACATGAACTACGTCAAAAATATGATGGTACAACATACCTCCCCTGAAAACTTGAAAACATGATTTACAGTCAGCTAACCACCCAATCGTCTTGCTATAGGCATCTTTTTATCAGGTATTTTCAAATATCAGCTAATCACATCACATAATTTAACAAATTACCCGCAAATTTTACTACATCCTTCCCGAAAATATATTCAATCGATTTGATACGCACCGAAAAAAAATTAATTATAATTAAAATAATTTGTAATTGTTCAATCACGTACACATCATTTGATACATACGCAACCATTTGATTTAAAAACTAAATTTAAATTTAAAAAGCAGTTCACATATGCTCATACACATAATTAGAATTAAATGTTTTATTATTTAATAGTTTTTGTTCTAAATGTATAACCATTTATATAGTTTTATGTTTTAATTTAGTACATGTTGCTCAATATTGCTTAATTTTTTTTTTATAAATTAATGAAACGAGAAATAATAAAATACAAACATTTTTTTAAAAATACTAAAAATTTGCTAAATCTTTTTTTGGTCATCAAAACGCGCGAATTTTATGTTTGTTTTGACAATTTTGCTTGCGCAATTTTTACATTGTTAAACAAATCCGAATCTAGGACTGGGGTGGGGTGTTCGTGTTTTGTTTTGTCACTTAGGTACACTGCGAATCAGCGATACGAAATAAATTTTGTAAAGGAAAATACTTGGTAGCGCTATTTGCGTGCAAGTAATTTGACGGTGCTTAACTCAAGCAGCCTAAAGGAATAGTTTAGTAACGTTAATTATATGAAGGAAACCTGAAATATCTCTATTGCGAATTTTCATCTTATAATGTAATATGGCCATGTAATTTACAGCTTAATTATAAGTGTGTCACTACTCGTCAAAATAATAAATGAAAATGTTAGTCAGAATTAGATTTTTTTTCGTGTTAAGGTTAACTTAGACAAAGCTAAAATGGGTAACTAGACCTTGATCCTGAACCTTTTGTCCATCTATCAACTGTCGAAAGTAATCTTCTTATCTTATCGTCTAGTGATACTACAGTTACTATATACAGATTGAAAAGATAAAAGTAAGCATGACACAACTATTTATGGAAACATTACCATCAAGTGTGCTGTTATGAGGTTTGCTGAACTCAGAAGATAACCTAACCATAAATCCACTAAAAAGTACTTATACCTGCATATCATGTTTTGTTTTGAGTGAAATTAACTTTTTCAAAATATTTGTTGCAATCAAATTTTAAACATTAATATGTAAAATTAGGTGTGATGGTTCTTGATGGTCCCGAATCCGTTGACATATTGAAAGCTGTAGAGGAAAAAATTAATTTTGCTGAACCTCTACCAAATAAAACTGAATCGGATGAAAACCTTGAGGCCGATTATTCAACATCAGTAGCTGAAGTAGTTTCTGAATGTGATCAGTCTTCATTGTCTTGTTTAGAAACAGAACCGTCAATTAACAATAATGGCAATCAAGTGCCTCTGTGTCCAACTTCCATACCCATTGAAAACACGGTAACTATCCAATAACAATTTTTTCTTCCATCAAAATGACTCACGATATATTTATTTTTTAAACTTTTTAGGAAATAATTGTGAATACGTTACAACAAGACGTTCTCAAAGCACAATTGGATGTATTGCAGAAGCAAAGAAAAATACTTGAGAAACAAACCCGTCTTATTGAAAAGCAAACCCTAGTAGCAGATAAGCAACTGGCCTTGATTGAGAAACAGGAAAGAGTGGTCAATTGTAAATTGAAACCTTTATAAATATTTTCACATTACCCAAGCTTTACTATTTATTATTGCCTTACATTAGTATAAACCCATTAGTCATGAATACACCACCAAAATCATCTGCATCAAAATACAAAACTTTGTGGCTTTATAAAAAAATTCTTTCTAAAACTTTAAGCACGAATTGATACATTAAAAGATTTTTGTTTTTATAAAACCTTGATATTTTTGTTACTGTGGATTACGTGATATGATGAATCATGGGAAACGCGTGGGAAACGCGCATCACGTTATCGCAATGGATTTATACAGTGCCGGGAAAAGGAACAAATCTAATACTTAAAGACAAAATAAATGTTTTCACTACTGCAAATAATGTTTTCAGTGGTATTAGTGATGTACGATTTTTAAATGCAACAATGTTTTCCATGAACGTATTCACATGTCGCTTGGAAACGGCTTACCCGAATTCATCTAATCCTTATCTATCAGAGATTCAGGGCTTATACATAACAAAAATATGTAGTATAAAATTTTATAGTAAAAATATTCCAACTTTTCACATATCGAAATAAATTCGTTGAGCTAAGTTTTTTATGTTTTTCATACACAGCAGTAATATAGATTTTCGTTTAGTTTTTACTTCTTGTTTTGTTGTGCTTACATTTTTTTTTGGAAAAATAAATACCACCCCACAGCTTTAATCCGGATGTAATAATTCTTCTTTCCCTGTTTAGTTATGTACACAACAGTAGTTTTATGTTTCGAAATATGAAAAACGAGTTTCTGTGACAAAACTATTTTTCTAGGTTAGTTTTTTTTAATTAACTTTTATTTATTTTTGTTTACTATTTCGATAGTTGGTGCAAATTATGTGGCACGGTTCTAAAAACTTTTGTGGTTAAGCTGAGCTTGCAAACATGAAAAATTGATCCCCTAAAAACCCCCATTCAGTTTTTCAATTAAATTTGCTACGTTTTCATATTCAGCTTTTATTCCAGTTCTCAGAAGTCGTCAATGCTTTGAGTTTTCATTATTTAAATGTAAATTATTAAAAACTTTCAATTAAATCATAAATTTTGCGTTGGCAGCATTAATAGATTAAATTTATGGCTTTATTCTTTAAGATGCAAAGTAAATTTTTTAAGTAATTAAAATGTTTAGATTGAGTGGTTGTTGTTACCCTCCGTATATGAAAAGTATCGTTAACATGTTAACATTTAAGAAGCTTGTTATGACCTGTTGAGTTTGTTATTTGGTCTTTAAAAGCTTAAACTCTAAAACGGATAGAAATGGTAATCAAATTTTCACTCTGATTATGTGTTTACTAAAAATAGGAAAACCAATGACTTTCAATTCGAGAACCATCTACCATATAACCATATAACCAAAATATACAATTAATTTGTTGTGTTCTGCAACGTCTTCCTAGTTTCACGAAATTTAACTCGTCGCTAAGCAGCGTCAAGGTAGCAGGACAATTTACCGAAAAGAAAATCACTGAAAAAGAAATTAACCCGAAAATGACTCTTCTGCGAAAATAAGTGAAATTACAAATCACAGAAAACAATATTTGTATTGACAAAGACATTTTATTGAAAGCTTCTGCTCACTGAATACGCGAATTTCCAAAAATCAATATTGCAGTGAAAATCACAATTAACTGGAAACAACATATCGCCGAAAAACGATAATTCACCGAAAATTTAATTTACCGAAAATGCTAATTCACCAAAAGTACTATTCACCGAAAACAACACTTTACCGAAATCGACTGTTGTTTAAAAACAATACGTACAATCAAGAAATTGCAATTAATCGACAATTAAAATTTATTTAAAACCACAATTCTTCGAAAAGTACAATTCACTTCAAATCTCTGAAAATGAAAATTCATCTAAATCTAATTCATTGAAAATTACAATTTACTCAAAACGATAATTCAACGAAGTGAAGCAATTGAGAACTATAAATGTCCGGGATAGTGACATCTAGCGCATTAAAAATAAGCTCATTAAGTCTTTTTTTCCATGAAATTTTAGCACGACATACTCTATGAAAATAAAAATTAACATACAAAAATAGACCCAATCAGTTTAATTTTTTTGTCGTCGGATCCACGTGTAATTCTCTATTCTATTGGGTGTATAACTTAGTTCATTGGATTTTTTAAGAGATGGCGCAAATTTAGTACTAAACATTCTTTTACAATGACACTTACGGCGTTTTAAAGTGTTGACATTCCACAATAAAATTTAGTTTGTTATTATTCCTGAAAGCGTAAACAACATATTTTGTAATCCGGTTTAACCATGTCGATTTTCGTACCAATAAAACAGCATTTGCGGGAAGCATTACTTTTTTGCTTTAATCCAAAGGAAAAAAGCTGCTGAAAGTTTTCGTTTGCCAATACAACAATCTTGCGAAAACTGGTTTAAACGATTCAAAAGTGGTGATTTTGCTGTCAGTGACAAAGAACAGTGTCATGAAAATGATTTAAAAATAAGGTAAATGGGTACCACATGAACTGACTGAAGCCAAAATTGAAAATCGTTTAATTTTTTGCAATTCTTTGCTTACAAGACACCGAAGATGGCTTTTTTGTCTCAAATTGTGACTGGCAATGAAAAATGGATGTACTGCACTAACCTTAAACTCAAAAATTCGGTCATCCAAGCGAACCATCCACATCAACAGCAAAACTAAACATTCATGGAAGTAGCATTTGGTGGGATCAGAAAGGAGTGGTGTACTATGACCTACTAAAACCAAACGACACTATTGCTAGTAAACGTTACCAACAACAATTGATAGATTTGAACAATGCATTGAACGAGAACCGTCCGATTCCAGCCAACAAACAGTGTAAAGTCATTTTGCTGCACGCACATGTCGCAAAACAAGTAAAAAATACGCTGGAAGTACTTAAATAGGAAATTCTACCACATGCTCTCTATTCACCAGATTGTGCCCCATCAGATTACTATTTGTTCCGATCAATGATAAGCGATCTTCAAGACCAGCACTTCAGAAACCACGAATAGTTCAAAAACTGGCTCGACGAATGGATCGCATCAAAAGATAACCAATTTTTTTTCGATGGAATCCATAAATTTCCAGAAATATGGTCGAAAGTCATAGATAACGATGTAAAATATTTTGAATAAAATTTACGATTTCTTAGAATAAACATGTTTTTTCTGCAAAAAACAAATACAAAAAACTAAGTTATACTACCAATATGAAAACACGATAGTGTGTGATAGTCTATAAACAAAGTTTACTGATATCGACTATTCACCGTAAATGACACATTACCGAAAACTACTATTCACCGAATACGATAATCCACAAAAATCTAAAACTATAAAAATTACAATTCACTGGAAACGACAATTCAAGGAAAATACAATTTACCGAAATGACATTTCGCCGAAAACTAATGTTCACCGAAAACGGTAATTCACTTAACAATTGAATGAATCCGGTTGGTTTAAAGGATATTTTTGTTGTTTTGACAAAGATTGCCACAGGAACCAATTGCGTTGAGTCCCATTTTCCGGAATATTTGTTTAGGTATTCCTGTGGTAGTGGATTGATATTATGAATAGTTCATTTACAGTAATCAATACTTTCTGAGAGATATTGGCTGCTCCGTATTAAGTTAGTTTGTAGTTCCGTGTGCTTTGCTGTTTTTTAGCCGTGAGATGATAAAATCGATTCTAGTATTGACTGTGCTTAATGCGTGGATTCCACAGTGAAACAAATTTTTTCAGTAAAAAATACTGGGAAACCGAAAAGAGAAGAGTATATTTAAATTACGTTACAACAAAGACCGCAACTTTTATTTGTTTTTTTATAGCAAAATCTATAGTAAAAAAAAAAAAAAAAGTGACAGATTGTGGCAACATAACCTAAAAAATTTGAAAATAAACGATTTGAACGAAACACAAAATTTTCAAAGATTTTGCTTTACAATGAACGCTGTACGTAGCGGCACAAAAAACTACTCCCACGTTTCGTTTTCCTCCTGACATTTCACTATAATATTTTTTCAACCATAATATTATCCTAGTGTGCGAAAAAATTTCTCATCGCATACTATTTCTTGAAGGTGTGTTAAAAATGTTGCCATAAAAAGTATTGAATTTCATACTTTTTATGGCATCATTTTCGCCACTTAAGGCTTTATTCCACAATGAAACATACTTTTTCAGTAAAAAATTACGTTAGAGTGACAAAGACCACAAATGTCGCCATAAAAAGTATTGAGTTTCATACTTTTTATGGCAACATTTTCCCCAGTAAATTTTACTGAATTTTTTTTTGTTTCGTTTTGGTACGTGGCGAAATCATATTTTTATCTCACTCTTTTTTTACTGACAAAATATGTTTCATTGTGGAATAATGGCTTTACTCAATTATGTTGCCAGTAAATTTTACTGCGAAATTTTTTGTTTCTCTCTAAGCAAAGGATTTATATTTTTATCTCGTGTTAATTTTACGGAAAGAAAATTGTTTCACTATGAAATTCGCAATTCATAATTGACACTTACATCAAATTTAATTAGGATGTTTGTCAATAGAACCAGCCAAGCCGAGCTTATCCTCCACATTAAAAATTCAGTTGGGGCTTGAAATATTTTTATTTGAGGTATTTTGAATTCTTAAAAAATACCAGTTCTTACAAAAGTGGCATTGGTTCTGTTTTTGTGTATGAATGAACCTGCCGACATAGCTTATTTTTTTGATGAATTGTTTTTGGAAAAAAATTCCGTGGTTTACAGTTGAGAATGAGTTATTTTTGCGTGCGTAACACCTGTTGCATATTAAATGCATTTGGGTGGAATAAGGTCGTTAATTTACTAGTCCCTAAATTTGCCGAAAACTGTAGCTAGTTTCAAATTAGGCCTTGTGCAATTCCCAAAGCTATTTAGACCTTTGTATCTTTTATGACATCTTCCAGTTGATCCCAAAAGCAGGTGGACTGCCTAACACTCTGGTCAACTCAATTTATTTGTTCGTCTTTAAATTCTACAGTTCATTTTACTTCTTCTTTCCTTTCGCTTTGTCTATCGCGAAATAATGTTGCGCAGAAAGGTTGAAATTCAAGTTTGCCTTAAACGATGTGTCTTGAGTCCCATTCAATTCAACAAAGTTTTGTTGTGTTTTTATCAGTAGAAACGATAAATATACAAATCCTGTGAACCAAAAACCTTCGATAGACTCAGTCTGTAACAGTAATAAAAAGATTTCTTCTTTTTTTTGGCTTCTTCATCTATGTTGTGCAGATCATTTCATACAGTCACATCAGGCAGATTTACCTTTCCTTCCTAGCATCATACCAACTAGTTTGTGCTCAAAAATGGAAGGTTTTGGCTTCTACTGGTCTTCAGCGTTATGCCGTATTGTCTACACCGCGTAGACAATTAATGTTCTACACGTGTAGAAAATGTATATGTAGACAATTAAAAAATGACGTCGACAATGTATAGAGAATGTAGATAATGTCGAGAATTGTTGTTTCTGTTACCAATAAGCAAATTTTCCGAATGGTATTTCTGAATTTGCAAGTGACGTAGACAATTTCAAAATAAACTTTTTAACAGCTTAGTTTAGTTCCAATATTTTTCTGAAAGCAACTTTTTCGAAAATTATTATTTTATGGGTTGGCGTTTTGACAAGAAAAGTCAATTTTAAATTTGTCAACAATAAAATAAATTTAATTTTTTATTTTTATCGCATAAAGAACCAAATGATATAAATCAACGATACAAAAAATGAACTCCGATGCTAAACTAATCCGCAAAATAAGACATATTTACGACGAAAACGCGTTTTATATTTTCATATTTCGTATTTTTTTCGTTATGACATAAAAGTAAATAGCATGATTTTATTAGATTTTTGTACCAACCGATAAAAGTATAAAAAAATCGCTTGGCTGTTACTTTGGGCACAAATTTCATTCCTATTCCAATATGAATAATATTTCCCAAATTAAGACCACAATTATGTTTTCCAAAAGAAATATCCAAATGTTAACACATCCAAAAACGGTAAAAAGTTAAATTTCCCTGATAGGAGGAAAAAATTACTCTATATGACGCTAGAGTGTGTTAATTGAAAAACATATTGCATTACAAATAAAAATTTTGAAAATGATTTAGATTTTACAATCTGGCAAGTATAATTTTCTTAAAATGACATTATGCGAATTTCATTTGAAAATTTCATAGTACATTTCCATAAGTTGGTCGCGATTTTACTCAGCGTTCTCAATTGTTGGATTGCATAATGGTCAGGTTTTGGTACAAGGACGTCGGAATATATTTCTCAAAACTATTAGCCTAGGTCGATTTACAGTGGAAAAGGACCCTTGGGCTGAGGAAAGTGCATGCCGAATGAATGATTCCAAAATGACAAACAAATTGAACCTTGATCAACATTACGTGGCTTAAAATCAATTATATGGATTAAATAATGGAAACAATGGTTCACTCAAATTGTTTGTAAACTATCAGCCTCTACATTTGTTTCCTGTCTTACACACTATCTGGGAAGCTTTACAAAAAATCCCCCAATATTTCAGATGGCTGTATATTTCAAAATCGCAATATTACTTTGCTAAATGCTCATCTAAACTTCGCAATCATACACTCCATTCCATAAAACAAATGTGTCTTACAAAAGAGCAAACTCATGGAATGCGGTTCATTGAAAGGAATTTTAAAATAGAATAATTGAATTTCCAAGCGATTATGCTAAACCACCCACGGAAGCTGTACACAAGCCAGACCCATTTGAAGTAATGCAACTCAATTATGAGTTTTTCAAAGATTTCACTGGCTCAGAATCACAACGCTATACCATAATCCGGCCGGCCAAGTAGAGATTCTCATGTGACAGACAAATGCAATTTTGTATGAACCTGAGACATACGGGTTCAATTAAATTTTAATTAAGAAGAATTTTATAATCGTCCGTGAATTTAATTTGTTCAAGAATTTTTTCGGCTTTTCGGACAAAATATTTTTTTCATGGACACCCATACAATGTTTACGACTATTTTAGTCGCAGAAAACAAAGAGGCCATTTACTAACAATATTTCTACCACAAAAGTAGAAAAAATGCTCTCCCCTCCCCTAAAACCTTTAACCCCAGGACACTTGTGTACACAACATGAACAAATATGAAATTTCACTAAAACACATTTCACAATAAAAAACAGCTGTTTGTAAACGAACAGCTGTCACTTAAAATTATTATTTTTGGCTGGTTGGAATACCAAAAAAAAAGAAAAAAAATTGGGTTCGGTAAAATTCGTATTTTTTTTGTTAAGTTCTTATTTCTGACTGGTTCCGCTTTGAGAATTTCCTGTGGTTTCTGATTTAGTGATTATAATTCGCTAAATCGATATGTTCTTGTTTTGTATTATCGGGACAAAGCAAGAGTTAGAGTTTTGCAGTTTGGTCGTTGCAACCTGATGAGTAGACCAACTTTTTATCAGTACGAAATCAAGCTGCCAAGAAGCTACCTAAGGGAGTTCTCATTTTCGTAAGGTTTTGTGTATCTTTGTGTACACAAGTGCCCTGGGGTTAAAGGTTTTGGGGGAGGGGAGTGCATTTTTTCTACTTTTGTGGTAGAAATATTGTTAGTAAATGGCCTCTTTGTTTTCTGCGACTAAAATAGTCGTAAACATTGTAATTGTGTCCATGAAAATAATATTTTGTCCGAAAGGCCGAAAAAATTCTTGAACAAATTAAATTTTAATGATTTCAAGACCTCCCAACGAGTTACAAAATCATGGCCTCTATTTTAAATTATCCCTAGTTGATTATCCAAAAAAATTAGAACCATCTTCAGGACTTAAATTCTGTAATATTACAGGATTGTGATTTGTTTTATGATTTAATTCCACATTTTCGGGATTTCCTTCCCATTGAAGGAGATGAAGAATCGGACATGATTGAATATCCCGTGAAAAATCTAAACAAAAAACTTGTAATTTTTAATCGTGTTTTGAAATAATTTCAGAATAATTTAGGAAATAAAATGTTCCTTTTAGTTCTTAATTTTAAAATTTTTAATATGTAACATAAAATTATATGCAATACCTATCTGCTTTTTCCTGGCAACAAAATCTTTTTTTGAAGAAAAAACGGCTAAAATGGTTTTTTTATTGTTAACTATGCGATCTGTTTTGGGCTTAAGGCTTTTTACGCCCTTACTTTACGCCTCCGAGGACCTACGGCTATAGGACCGATTTAAGACCATCTGCACATTGCAAGCTCCATACCAGCCATATACTAGGCATGGAAGATGGGTCGGCCCACATGGATTTTGCACATCGACAGGGGGTCATAGATGTGTTACATTTCACCACAGGTCGTAAATCTGCTGCTGAAATTTCACTTTGCATCCTATCCTGCCCCTATCGGGATTCGAACCCGGTACCTCCCGATTCAAACGCAAAAGCAAACGCCAAAGCTTTAACCATTGTGCCATTTGGTCTGTAAAATTGGTTTATTTTCAAACCAATCATAATGAATAAAGTCAGTTTAGAGCCGCGCAAACTAAATTTGATCGGTTTTTTTGGTTCTCCTGAAATGTTCTGTTGTCAGATCGATGGTGATCTGATCAGTTATTTGATTTGTAAAAATTAAATTATAGAAGCACAACACTGCTGGCTTTATTACCTAGCGTAAAATACTCAGTAGCTGGCTCCGATCTGCGATGTTATGTCCGCAGATACTGAGTTTTGTACATACCTTCGGTCCAGGTGTTTCAACTCATTCACCTTTTTGTATTGTGTGTTGCCTGTTATTAAAAATTCCCATCATGTTAGCCTTCTCGCGATAGCCTTGTAAATAGTTTTTGTTTGATTGATTTGTTGCGACAAAGGATGCATATGTCATCTGCGTAAGCTAATATTTTACTTGATTTATAATATAAACATCTGCACTTAGCTACGTTGAGTAGAGGAGTGATATGTTCTTACGATAGGTTGAATAGTATTTGGGAACATCGGGTCTCCTTGCCGCACTCCTGATGTCATTTCGAAAGCCATCGAGTACTTGCCTTCAACTAGCACCGTGCTTTTAGAGCCATTCAATAATATTTTACACATGGCTATCAATTATGCAGAGGGTCCTTGGGTATGCATAATGCAGGAGACCTGGATGAAACCCGCACTGGTATGGCTTAAAATGTGCTCACTGCAAATTAATAATTTGACCTCAACTACGTTGGCCAAAAAGCTGGTAGCAAAGCTATTTCGCGATAGTTGTTATAGTTACTGGCAGTTACAGTAAAATAGAGACCGTGCCTTATAATTTTAAATTTTTGATGTGACGTTTCGCACTTCATCGTATGCATAACTATCCAGGTTTACTTGAGACGGGTTCCGTTTTGTGGTTGGCTGCCTGGTTTTCTGATCTACTAGCATCGAAGTTGGCCCAGGTCTGGTTTGATTTTTTAATACTGCGGTATTCCAACGTGAGGTTCCTTGGGATCAGTTATTTGGTTATGAATAGATAGACGACGTATTTCGCGGTGGTTAGAATCGTGGTTGGCACCGTGTGGTCTTAAAATCTTTGAAGCTAGGAAAACGCTTTTTGGCCAATGGCGTCAATTTGATTGACGGTAACTACATCATTTGATTCCACTTGCCTTTATGAATTCGCTTACATGGGATGTATGTGCAGCTTACCACCAAATTATATAGGAGAGCTAGCTCGGTGGTGCGCATCTCGCCGTTGTGGCATGTACGATCACAAATCCGATTGTTTATCGATATAAAATCTATTACGAATTAGCGCAAAGGATTACTGCTGATCAGAAAACCAACTCCAAACTCGTGTCTAATGTTGATAGAGTAAATCCGTGGCGACTGTGATTGTCGATGTTGTTACCGATTAGTATTGGCTCTCCCGAATCGGTGTAACTTGAATACATTCAATGTTCCAAATTTTGAATCGTTATTATTTCGAGTTCGAGGTCGTTCTTGTTTATCCGACTTAATTATCCGAGTGTTTCGTTGAGGTTTCGTAAGATTTACTGTCAGTTTATCGTGAACAATTTATCGTAGAACAGTTTATCGTGAGGACAGTTACCGTATATCACAATTAATGTCTTGGATTGTGTAAGTATTCGGCTATTCCTTAATCGATTATAATGAAATTTGATATGGTGGATGGATTCTTTAATGATTTTTGGAAGAAGTTCTGAAAAAGTGGCCATCTAGAACGGATCTTGGCCATTCACAGCCACTCTCGGCTATTTCTGTACTGTTGGATGAAAAAGCCAAATTCTATGTTTTTTTTCTAACAAATTTTCTAGTAAAATGTGTAACCATCGTTACGTATTCAACTCCAAGACCATTTAAGCTCTTGTAGTATAACTACGTGCAGAGTTCAAATTTCCGCTTTGTTCGAAAGGTTCTGAAGATCTTAGGTTTTAAAAGTCTTAGTATGTTCCATATTCCCGTGTATATTTTCCGAGTCGTTCTTAGATTTTACAACCATACTTTTCTGAGAGCCGGTAGTTGGCTTGCGCTGAACCTACTTATTGGATTGACACGTGTGTGGGTTACGGACGTATTGGATTTGTAGCGTCCATAACTCGCCCTGACATGTAGTTAAAGGCCAAAATTGTCGCTGCATCGATTTCTTTCGACTTCCGTATTCGTTTAGAGTTAACCAGCCGAATGATAATGTTTGATCGCATTGCATTTCGCAAATTCTTTATTTTTTGTAAAATTATAAGTCTCCCTCCTATATCGTCAATGTTTTTATATTATGTATGACGATAACATGTAGGAGCACAGATCTAGATTTTTCCTCTTTGCGGTGCTGGCTGGGTAACTCTAAACGAATGCGGAAGTCGAGTGAAAGCGATGCAACGAGAACTTTGGCCTTTGACACTATATGTCAGGGCGAGTTATGGGCCCCACAAATCTAATACGTTCATAATCCACACACGTGTCAACCCAATGGGTTGAGCGCAAGCCAACTAGAACGACTCGGAAAATATACACAGGAATATGGAACATACTAAGACTTTTAAGACCTGAGATCTTCAGAATCTTTGACTGAAAATCGGAAATTTGACTGGATTTAGTTATACTATAAGAGCTTAGCTGGTCTTTTGTTGGATACGTAACTCCACCGATGGTTACACATTTTAATAGAAAATTTATTAGAAAAAAGTAGAATTTGACTTTTTCAACCAAATACAGTTCAGCGATTTATCATCACTTTTCCAGAACTTCTTCCAAAAATCATTAAAGAATCTCATTTCCATCCACCATATCCAATTACATCATAACCGGTTAAAAAATTACCAAGCTCCATCCCAGATGGCCATATTCCAGAACTTCTACCAAAAATCATCAATGAATTCCATTTTCATCCACCATATCCAATTTCATTATAATCGGTTAAGGAATGGCCGAGTTCAGTCCCAGATGGCCATATTCCAGAACTTCTTCCAAAAATCATTTAAGTTTCCCATTTCCATCCACCATATCCAATTTCATCATAATTGGTTAAGAAATTACCGAGTTTCATCCCAGATGATCATATTCCATCCAGAACTTCTTCCAAAAACCATTAAAGAATCCAATTTCCATCCACCATATCCAATTTTATCATAATTAGGAAAGAAATTATCGAGTTCCGTCCCAGGTGGCTATATTTCAGAACTTCTTTCAAAAATCATTAGAAAAAACCCATTTCCATACAACATAATCCAATTTCATCATAATCCGTTAAGAAATGGCCGAGTTTCGTTTCAGATGGCCATATTCCAGAACTTCTTTCAAAATCATTTAAAAATCCCATCTTAATTTATTAATTATTGTATTTTTCAAACTACGATAAACTGGCATACGATAAATTGTCCACATGATAAATTGTGGACACAATTAAATAAAAATAAAAAATACAATAAACTGTGTCTACGATAAACTGTACTATGGTTAAATTTTCACGTTAAATTGAAACACGATAAATGGTTTACGATGAAGAGACCGTCACCCGTTTCGTAATAACGTTTCCCGGTTAGGTTGTTAGCCCAACGCAAACCCCTTGTAAAAGGACAGGACCACATACACTTAGCCTCCTACTCCAGTTGCGGGGATAATTACCGGTGACCGCCATGAGGAGGCGGTGTGAGCACTTGCTGAAGTCGCAAACAAATACGTCACGGGATATGAGTACTGTGGTAATCCCTTTGTCTGCACTCCAATCTGACCACCAAAATGATTTCGTGGGCGGCCAAATATATGGTGCCTTAGTGTGGCATTTGGATTAATAAAAAATTGGGATATATTGTTCCTTTAATAATTTGTTTATTTGAGCAGGTTGTACTCAAGATTCGTTTGGCATGATGGATTGTACTTAAAAACACGCTTGTTAGTGGTTGTGGATCCCAAATATCCTCTACCTTTAAATCTCATTTCGATAGTTGAAATGTTAAAGTTATATCCTAATTTATCGGAGTGTGGCCCCAATAGGTTTATATAAGCTCGTAGAGCGCATTCTTTTACCAAATTAAATTTGTTGTTGATCTAACCTAAAACCTAACCTTATAGGTTTTCATTGTGTTGTGTCTCAAATTTCATTGTGTCTATATTTATACTGTTTTTCTTTACCGAAAAATATCCCTGGCTCTCTAACGGCAATTTTCTGAGTTAGTTTTCACAATTTCATTTGGAAATTATTACCACACATCAAGATGCTTATCGAACCAACACAACTTACTCTTACTTTAGAAAAGAACACTCTTAAGGTTGAAAAACTAATAAATTCCAAAGTTTGTAATTGATTCAAACAGTGCGGATGGGGCGAATGTTGGACAAAAGAGAGATTTATTCTCAATGACAAAATTAGTGTTTTGTAGACTGATCACCAGGTTCTCTTTAGAACCATCGAAATCATTTTTTTCATGGTTTCTTCCATATCTCATTTGGTACTAAGTCCGAAATCGGTAAATGTTCGAATAATTGGAAACAATTGTTTTATTGCTTCAAAATCTATGAAATGAGAGTCTTGTTTTCTCGAAATGGTTCACCCGTTACCCTACGGAATATTTTTTACGGTATTAGTGCAATTTGGAATAGTGGGACTAACGGCTTTGCTAATTCTCACGGGTCCACGGGAGGTAATTGTGCTTCATGACGCTAATCCTCTGATGGGGAATACATGAAACTACGAGGAAGTAGGGGGGACGATCAACAAACATAACCATCGGGCCTCTGGACAACCGGGTAAATGAATTTAAAAAGTTAAAATTTTGGACATTTACCAATTTTGGCCTTTAAACGAGTTCGGATACCAGAACTTGAAGTTATGCCCCTGACACGGCTACTCCACTCTCTCCCACATGTAGGAAGAATTTTTGAAACTATAGGAACGTTCTTGCTTTTCTCTTACTCACCAATCTAAATTGGCGTGGTCTGACATTATTTACTTTATTAGTCTTTTAGTCCATAACATAAAAATACATTTAAAAGAATTTTTTATTGGTAAATTGTGTAAGGGATTATAAAACATTGTCACTTCAATCTTGATATACACGATGTTTTAGGTTTGGTAGTGGAGCAACAAAATTTCATTTTCCCCATATTTACGAGTATGCACTAGGTTTCAACAAAGTTGTGTTATAAACTAGTTTTGTTTTTCGTAAATTTAATTAAAATTCCAAAGTTCTAAAAATGGTTGTTGTTGGTTATCGAGTAAAACTGAAAATTCTATTGTCTCTTCTATTTATTTCCAAATATTCCCAGGTTTAAATCGGAACTCTTCTACATCTCTACCTATATTCGCTACATGTATATATTCTATGATATGTAATTAAATTTTTAGTTGTTGTTGTTGTTTTTTCGTCATTTTTAATTAATAATATCCATTTTTCATATACATATATATTTTTTAATTAAATTTATAACATAAAAGTACTAGCACCCATTCAGACGAGTATTGAATTTGTGTAATTAAATCAGCCAATATCAAAAATATAAAAGCATTAACATTAAATTAACATTTATGCGCCTACAAAATTTTGGTTAATAATTATCGCGCTTTAATCCCCCGCCTAAAACTCCCGTTTGCTACTATACCGGACTACCACCTATACCTACCTATCTATCGTTTACCTATCTCTCATCATTTCACCTGATATAATCTGTCAAAAAATAATAAATAAATTTTTATCGTTGAAAAATCTGTTGTGCTATATTTTTGCAGATAATTTTTATTGTGGATCAAATAATGGATCTATAAATAGGCAATGGCTGCCGTGCCATGTACTTATTGTCATCGTTGGAATATTCCAATTAATTTTTAAAACACAATAATAACAACAACAATAAACATAAAAAATATGGTTTAGACATTAAATTATAAATAAATAGATAAATATAAGACTGGAGCTTTTTATGTATAGACCTCGACATAAATTCGTTTTTGTGACTTGTACTGTTGCTGGAGCAAAAACTATATGAAAATGAGAATAAATTAGTATGAAACAAAAAAAAAATAAAATAAAATAAAATTATAATAATAAATTATTAAAAAAAAAAATTTAATTAAAATAAAATTTATAAAAACAAACAATTTTTATTTTACTATGATTATTATTTTTTGGTTTTGTGTTACATTGAATGGTGCAGACTTTGCTTTTGTGTTGGCATTTTTTTTTTGTTTTGTTCCGTGCACGTAGAAAAAGCTCATTTGGGTGGGGGATGTTTTTTTTTTGTTTTGTATACGTCGTCGATGCAACAGTTCACGAAAGTTAAATTATTTACTATGTGTTACCTGAACATGAAGTCATCACCTGCAATAAATCGAGTTGAACATGAAATCTCTTTCATAGGTTCTGGGCCAACTCTAAGGTAAATCTAGAGTAAATGCCGTTTTTAGCAGTGTATGCGGTAAATTGAAACACTGTACTAAAAAGTAGGGTAAAGCGAAGACACAAAAGGTAAATAGTAGTGGTTTTTGTTTTTGCTAAACAAATCATGAAAATATGGCGGCCATGTTTCTAAACATAATTTTTTTATATTCACTAGCATTTCACATGAAATAAAAATGCGCTTGTATATTTATGAACACAGTTTTATTTTTTTAAATTTTATTTATTTATTTAATTATCGTTTATTGTATAAGATACGCAACAAATATGAGCAAATATACCATGTATTCCTTTAAGCCGCACTTACCTAATTTTATTTACTAGAGAATTGGTACGATTTGAAAAGCAATTTGTACTAAAATTTCAATTTACTGTATACTAATCGATTTACCTGAGAATTGGCCCACAGCCATAAAAATATATGAACTGGACAACAGAGGGCAGGACTTAGATGGGCGAAGGGATTCTACTTTTATATAGTTCATCATGATTGTTTTTGTTTTTTTTTTTCTCTAGATTGAGCGTAACAAATATTAGCGTCACCCACTTGCATACTCATTTAAGATAAAGTTAATCAGTATATCGATTTTGTCTCGTGAGTTACTCATTTAAAATGAGTGAAAAAAAATCGAATACGTATACTGTGTATAATACACAATTATGTCTTTGTATTTGTATTTTTCTTTTGTTCGTATTTGTGTCATTTGTTTGATGAACAGTACCAAAATAAAGCGATCCGGGCGAATCGGTTTAATTGTTATGCTGCTTATTTCCTTTTCTCAACACATTACGTCTGCTCTCGAGCTGTGGAGTGTCATTATTTAACAATCATGCTAATATATTTTATATATAACATTTTTTTAAATTATAAATTAATTTTATTTGTTTTAATAAAATTTCGTAAGTAAATTTAATTTAAATTACATAAATTTTAAAAATAAAATGTTAAATATAAAAAAATCGAAAATACATATACGACACAAAAATATGGCGTTTACAATGGTTAACTCTTTGAGTGCCAAAAAGCGTGATCGTGCTCCTCAATACATTAGCCGAAATCATGTCAGAACTCAAAGGGTTAATATAAACAAACAAAAAAAGAATGACATGTGGCTTGCATATGCAGTAAAACAATCATACGCATGAAACTAACACAAACACAAATGCTACTACTATATCATTCCGGTTACACTCATTTCGTTCACACATTTTGAGACAAAATCCGTATACCGATGAAATGCATGTGTTTTGATGGCGTAAAGACTGGTTTCTGCACTTTAAAACCTTTTTAGTCTTTCTCTACTCAAACTATACATCGAGAATTTAAGGTTTCGGTGATTTCAATAACCAAAGTAAATTTTTTAATTATTTGATTGCAAAATGATTAAACAATGATTTTTTTTATGTTAATTAGCGTGTTTTTAATTTACAATCGGATTAAAACTAGCTTGGAAAACTTATGTTCTAAATATTTTCAGCGTAAATAAGTTTGGAGTGTCACAGAATGTGTATTTATCCTTTCCACTTTAAAGTTCGAATGACCTCAATAGACGAAGTTTCATCAAATTTCCTCCTTGGAACTGATGTTTCTCCTTCTGAGACTTCGATTGTTATTTCAAATTGCTCATGCTGAACTTCTTCGGAAATAAAGTCCTGGGATGTGTCATCGAATGTTGACGCCATAATAAACAGCCATAGAGGATAGTACCCAGCTTTTTATTACTTGTATAATTCTTTGTTGTTTTCATTTTCTTGCGGAGTGTGCGCTGGGCGTACCTGTATGGTATCTCCATGAAGCAAGCCCGAATTTTCAAACCGAAATTTAATTCTTTTATTATAGCTATACCACAGGTCAAATTTTCAAAATAATTTCAAAAAGTGTTTTCAGTGGAATTATCTGGATATAGCCGCCTGAATGTTGCCTCACTGACAAATTCATGAGCACTTGACGTATATAACAGAATTTGTTGCAGTTTTGATTACAAATCCGAAATATTTCCAAAAAATTCTATCTAGAATAGCCTGAATTCACGTGCACCAGACATGCGGGCAATTCACGTGCATTCCACATGCATTTGAGTTTGACTTCAAAACTGAGGGGTTCAAGTTCTGATTTTTTTAAAAAAAAAAATTATTAATTCGGGCCGGCCAGACTAATAATATTTTAACATAAAAATAAGATATCTTGCCCAAAAATTTACTAGAGAAGGCTGCGAAGTCAGAGGCGGGAGTCGGTTTCGTGGAGTCGGTGTGCTATTTTATCGGAGTCGGAAAAAACTGAACTCCCATTTTTTTTTGTCAAATTACAACAACAGTGCCAATACATTGACACTCGCTGTAGAATTAGTCGAATTCCTAGTTTTTGATGGTTTTCGAAAATTGAAATTGCAATTCCAATTTCTTGAAAAATAAAAAAAAACTACTATAACAAAACTAAAACAGTAAAACCCGTAAAAGTAAAAAGTTGGGTCGCGGCGCTTACGTAGCTTCTTTCCCTAATTAGAAAAAAAATTTAGTTTATAGGAATTTAAAAATCGATAGGAACGGGAGTATAGGATCACATTATATAAGTCGGGTCGCTGCGCATCTATCGGTTTTTTCCGTAACCGGCGGAAGCCGAATGTCAAAATTCCACGCATAATCAAGCAAATTCATTATTATTTGATACAAAAAAAAAATTGCGGCCCTTCGAGACATTCCGCCCTTTGGGCCCTTCGTAATTTTGTCATTCGAAATTTGGTCCTTTGACATTCAGCCCTTTGGTATTATACCGAATTGTTGAGGATTCGATAACTCTCGCGAGCACGCGGCAAGTTGAATCCGTTTAGCCCTCCAACTGTCTTTAGAAAAAAATTCCAGGAGAGCGGGGTTCAAAAACATGTCGGGAATTAAGGAGCAGTTTTGCTAGTTTTATTCTAAGTGAATGATTTTGAATAATTCTAATTCAAAACTGATATTTTGATACAGTTCTAGAATACGGTCGATAGGGATGGAACTTCACCATTTCTTTACTGATTAAGTTAAAAAGGGGCCTTTTTAACTTAAGGTCTAAATGGGACTCTATAATGATTTTTGCCAAAGCTCTAGAATATGGCCATTAGCGACAGAACTTTGCTATTTCTTAACAGATTACGATAAAATTCGACTTGTGTGATGGAAATAGGATTTTAAAATGATTTGTTGACTAAGTTCTGAAATATATTGCCCCATATACAGTTCCATCCCTAATTACAATATTCCAGAACTTTATCAAACATCATTTTAAAATCCCATTAAGATTCCACATGTCGACTTTCGACATAATGGTTAGGATATGGCCAGGTGTCATCCCTATCCGCCTTATTCCAGAACTTTATTCCCATTTTTTTAATCCCTTTTAGGACCCACATGTCGAATTTCAACTAACACTGGTAAAAAATGGCAAAATTCCATCCCTATTAGCCATTTTCTAGAACTTTATCAAAGCTCATTTTTGAATTTTGTCAAAAAATCATTTTCCCACATGTCAAATTATAAAAATTCAAACCGGGATTTCCTAAAAATTGGGATTTTTTTTATACAAAACCGGGATTTTGAAAATTCTATCTGGAATTGTCTTGATACAGTCAAATGAATTACGTCTTAAAGGCGATTCACGAGAAGTGAACGTATAACTGAGATAGTCCCATAAAAATGCTTTCTGGAATTATCTAAATGTAATCGCATGAATATCGTCTCACTGGCGAGTCACGAGCATTTATCGTATACCACCAAATTCGTTGAAGGTGTGAGCACAAAACTACGATATTTACAGAAAAATAGATTTGTTGTAATTATGACGGCAACCTGAGATGTTTTCAAAAAAGTAATATTGGAGGCGAGACTCAAATGACTATATTCTGATAATTCCAATTCCATGATAGTTTTTCTGAAAATCTCTGTAGTTAAAACTTCAAGTCGAAATTTTAAGTTTTGCTTTATGGACTATATCCAAATTAAAATTTCTGGAAATTCGTAGAGGTCTAATTCGTAGAGGGCATTGTCATGACACTCTTTACTGTCGCGATAGTGATATTTTTTCTGGCTAGTATAGTAAACTCACGACGACAGTGCTAGTTTAGTGTTTCCATTGCATTTTTTCGGGCTGTGTATCGGGCTAGGTTCATAAACATTTTTCGTTTCTTATAAAAAATACTAATATTTTTATGAAGAAAACGAATCTGATATGTATAATTTGTCGGATAGTTTGTGGAATGAAAAATTCAAGGAAGTGCAACGTGAAAAACTTTCTGCACCGAATTAAAATTCAAAGTATGATTTTTCATAAACACAAAACCGCCTATATATGGATAAAGTTTTTAAAGTTTTTCAGAAATCATTTATAATTTCCGCCAATATTAAAAATAGTTAGGTTCTAGCATTGTCCAGCGCTTAATAAATTTTTACCATCCAAAAATTAGTTTTGTCCATTCCCCATAAACCCACGTAATATACAAATTTCTATTTTAGCCTTACGTATGAGGGTGGACAAAACTAATTAATAGGTGGTCACATTTTATCATCACATTTTAATTCAAAAGCCTACATAATAAATTTGATTTTCCTAAGTACGGAAAAGATTTTTTTTGTCCACCAGTTATTTGGTGGACAAATTTCACCCGCATAATATGGATAGTTATGAAACCGAACTAATTTATTAAAATTGACCTTTTACAGTGTTTTGCACTACGATAAATTCTTTTATTGGGCTGAAATGTCACAGATTGTTTAGCACTTTTTAATGAATGGTCTTGACAAAATCTGCGTAAAAAATGACACAATGCACTTCTTAGATTTTGCATTTGAGGATTCTAGCACATATCTAAAGTTTTGTGAATTGTTTTTCTCAATATTAGGAAGTAATGAGAAGTTGCTGAAATACATAAATTCTTCAGCTCATTTTAGTTTCTTTTACATGTGCCTGCCTATCCAGATCAGTTTTCCAAAATCTATGCGAAAATTAAGATTTTTGACATAAAACGGCATTTCATCAAAATTTGGCCCTTGTCCATTTCAACAAAATTTGCTCAATGATTGATCGGGATGAAACAACTGTGACAAAATCTAGGAATGCTGAGTGTTTTAGTATATACATTTGGTAAAGAGTTCAATTTGCCTATCAGATGATTATTCTAAATATTTTATTTTTCCAAAAACTAGCTCCTAGATTTTTAGAAACGTTCGTTTTGTATTTGGTAGTGTCTTTTTTTTTTAAAAACCCTCGGAAAAATCATACGATACGCAAATTGAACTCTAAGAATTTTATATTCCAAATAAGCGGGGTCTATATATTTTTTGGAATCCAAAAGTGCGCTTAGTATTTGGTGACCTTATTTCTGAACTTAGAAAGAACGTGTAAAACGTCATACAATACCCAAATTGTACTCTGTTCAAATTTTTAATGGAATTAAGTTTACTGTTAGTTTTAAACCAGAACAATCCAAAAGTGTGCTAAGTATTTAGTAAATAGGTCAATCTAGACATAAAAATGAGAGCGAAGGTACATAAATTCGCATCAAGCTGAAAATTGGTAGAATCGTTAAAAATGTGATTATAAATAAAACTTAAAAGTTCCCCATCATTCCCGTGTATGGAAAAAATTTTACTCGAGGTCAAAGGTCAAAAAAATGAGTTTTTCGCGATTTTCAGCGAAACGGTAAGTCTTATCATAAAAATATATTAGACAAAAATTGTAGGTCATCATATTATCTATCAAAAATGTATCAGTGCTTTTTTTTCTACGAGCCACCCTTTCTGGGATATAACGATTCAAAAAGTTGTTCAAGTTGTTATGGGCATAATTATGCATGAGTGCGCCACGTATATACATCTCTTATCTAGAGTTGTTATATATGTTGAAATATTTTTCTATCGGTGATTGTAACTTATACTTAAAATATAAAATATACATAACTATAAGAATATCAGGTGAAATGGAACCCAGTCCCTTACTTCATACGCCAGTGTAACTTCGAGAACAACATCTGTCTCTTGTTCTATTGTGTGCGTGTCTAGGGTCTTACACCTGCTATAATAAATGAAATACCGTTAGTCTTGAGCGACACGCTGTAGTGAAATCACGTGTTTATCCTAACCTATATCGTGCTGTTTTGACTTTTATAACAAAAATGTCTGAATATTGTTTTATTTGTGCTAAACTTTTAACTGAAGGTGAAGTTGTTACTGTTGAACGTGGTATGAAATATTGATATTAACAACACTAATGCGACATACATCATTGACGGAGGATACTTACTACATCGCGTTGTGTGGGATAGCGAAGAAACATTCAATGTTATCTTAGATAAATACGTTCAGTATGTACGTCGACATTTTGGTTCCAGAGTTACTGTCGTGTTTGATGGCTATGATGATTGCACGAGAAATATCAAAGCTGCAGAACAACGTCGTCGAACTTTAGCAACATCTTCATCTTCTGATGTTTTATTTGATAAACATATGACAGTTCCAACCAGTCAACAAAAATTTCTTACCAACACTCACAACAAGTCTCGGTTCATTTCCATGTTGAAAGAAAAGTTTACTGCTGAAAATATATTGGTAAAACAAGCTAATAATGATGCGGATGTATTGATTATTGAAACAGCAATACAGCAATTCAATTTGACAAATACAACTATTGTTGTTGGTGAAGATATAGACTTACTCGTATTACTCACTGCTCGAACTCCAACTGAAAATACTATGTTCTTCTTGAAACCAGGAAAAGCGCAACATCAATCGAAAATATATTCATCTAAAAGTTTATCTACTTTTGCAAAGTGTCAAAATCACGTACTGTTTTTACACGCAATAACTGGCTGTGATACGACATCTGCATTTTACAGGAGGGGTAAAACAACAGTTTTCAAAATGTTTGAAAAACTAGATTTTGTTCAATGTGCTGAAGTTTTTAAAAACAGTAATTCAACTCAAGAAGAAGTTATCACCAACGGCATCCGCTTTCTTCTTTCTATGTACGGAGCTCCTAAAAAAACTACCTGCTTAGATAAGCATCGATATGTATGTTTCGTTAAAAACACTAAGAATAAGAAACAAGTTCAATTAGCTTCTCTTCCTCCAACCTCAGTTGCTGCTCATCAACATCTTCTTCGGGTATATTACCAAGTTCAAGTGTGGCTTGGTTATCAGCTAGACCCTACAGATTGGGGTTGGAAGTTGGTCGACAATACATTGGAGCCAGTTCAAACTTTACTCCCACCTGCACCGGAAAAACTGCTAAACACCATTTTTTGCAACTGCAAAAAGGGATGCAGTGCTAAATGTGGTTGCAAAAAAGTCGGACTGTTCTGCCTCATAGGTGGCGTGGAAACGTGTGCATATTATGCCTATAACAACTTGAACAACTTTTTGAATCGTTATATCCCAGAAAGGGTGGCGCGTAGAAAAAAAAGCACTGATACATTTTTGATAGATAATATGATGACCTACAATTTTTGTCTACTATATTTTTATGATAAGACTTACCGTTTCGCTGAAAATCGCGAAAAACTCATTTTTTTGACCTTTGACCTCGAGTAAAATTTTTTCCATACACGGGAATGATGGGGATCTTTTAAGTTTTGTTTATAATTACATTTTTAACAATTCTACCAATTTTCAGCTTGATGCGAATTTATGTACCTTCGAATGTCTAGATTGACCGGACTAGAAGGGTTTTATAGACTTTGGAAAACGCTCAGAAAAATCATACGATACTCAAATTTAACTGTTTACCAATTTTATGTATTAAACCACCCGGGGGTCTCCAGATGTTTCAATGAATTATCTGTTTTTATCCATGATGTATAATTCCTTAAATTATGTTATTTTTGCATTTTTAACTAAAGTTTTTAATTTATTTCGTTAGTATATGAATGTTTTTCTTGCCATATTGTAACTGCATCATATTAACTCTCAAAATTGTAAATTGTATTAAAAATTGTAATTTATAAATTGTATGTAAGCTCTCTCAACCCCTAGATCTCAAAATTGTGGTTTAGGGGTTTATAAACCACTATTTTAGAGCTAATGAGGTTCGTTAATTTATCGAGTGATATCAAAGCACAGCAGATACAGATTTTACCAGTGTTTCTCATTTATCGAGAGTTACGGAAAATACATTTAGAATGTTACGGAAGGACTTACTCCGTCGAATACGCGGAAACTAATGTTATAACAAATTCTTTCGAAACAAAATTTTGATCTTAGATCAAAAAAATGATTGGCAATACAATAAATTTGATCGAAATGTCATTGAAATACATCGCATTGCCAGTCATTTTTTTGATCTAAGATCAAAATTTTGTTTCGAAAGAATTCGCTATTAGTTACTAATGATAAATATTAACAAAGCATACTATTGATAAAATGAATTTTGTTATGTTGTTGGTTTTGTACAAAAAATAATTTAAATTCGGTAACGAGAAATGAATCTCCAAAAATCGGATATTCGACTGTCCGATTTTTGAAGATTCATTTCTCGTTACCGAATTTAAATTATTTTGTGTACAAAACCAAGATAAATAACAAAATTCATTTTATCCGCCGGACGAGCGGGTAGATTGCATGGGCTTACACAATTCCCAAGATTTAACCGATGAGATGAGTTTAGACAATGCCCTCATTGCAAAATCATCTAAACATTTTTTATTTTTAAAAAAATTATTTTAAGCTTACAGTTTCGATGAAGTGTTGTAACAGAAGTAATATCCAGTTTCGATCTGGTAAGATCATGAAAAATTCGACTAAATATTATTACGTAATGATTACATTTTGTGTGCTGTATATGTAGAGCAACCGTGTAGTCGTAACTCTAGTGAATTATAAGACAACTCACTATATTTATTCTTACAAATTTTTCATCTCATTCACATTGGTTTTAATTTCAGTGCAAGTATTTTTTCCTGTAAAATTACTTGCATTGGAATTGAAACCAGTGTGAATGAGATGAAAAATTTGTAAGAATAAATTTAGTGAGTTGTCTTATAATTCACTAGAATTACGGTTACACGGTTGTTCTACATATATAGAACACAAAATGTAATTATTACGTAGTAATATTTAGTCGCCATGGGCTGATGAGCCTGAACATGTAACCGTAAAATCATCATTGATCTGGGACAGTAAACCGTACAGATGCCTTGAAGAAATTGTTCCGATTAGCGCAAACGGACCCCGCTTGATAATTTTAATCAAAGCATCGGTAATCATATTTCAAATTGTTTATAGAGCACAATCATTGAACGAAAATGTATTTTAGTACACTACACAGTGGTCTATTGACAATTCGAATTTCGAATTTATTTGCTGTCGAATGCTAAGTGGAAGTTGGTTAAATAAGGAAGGAGCAGTTACAAGGAAATATTTTCTAAAACGTTCACTAAAAAAAATTGTGGAACAACAAATAAGAACTGTTCATTGTTCCTAACGTTGTTTCGCATATTTGATCTCAATAACCGATGCCCATTTCGCAAATAAAATAAACGTAAAACCTTATAAACATATAGATGTTGTAATGGTAAAACTTTAAAACTCAAAAATAATGGCCAAGCAGAAACCCGTGAAGACTTAAAACACATAAGGGCTGCCGATAGTCCCAATCACCTTAACAACATGATTACGATTTGCAAGATACGATTTAAACCAATTATTAATGTTTCCTCTGAAACCGATTTTAGAAAGCTTTTGCAATAGCAGGTTAAAGGCTTTTTTTATGTCAACAAAAAGCCCAGCGCAAGAGTCAGAATTTTTAGCGATGCATGCACGCCATTTAAAAATTCAATTAAAGGAGACTCCGACATGAATACCGCGACGATAAAACGACGCGTCTTGGGGACGAAACCATTCATCCAAGCAATTTTGCTCTACTAAACAGATCTAAGTCGACAGATTAATTGATAGGCTTAAGTTGTTATACTCTAGTAAATATTCTAGTAAATATAGTTTTGAGCTGGCTGTTTTTTTATCTACCGGCATAAAAAAGTTGTTTTGGGGAGAAACTACAAAAAAATAATATCCTCCATTTTATACAAATTGTCTACATACTCTATCAATTATTGACATTGTCTACGCAAAAATTAATTGTCTACACTATTTTCGACGCTAAGAGTAGGTTCGCAACTAAATTTCCGGAATTTTTTGAAAAATGAAAAATTTCCATATAAGCCTAAAAAATGCTTTATTCAAAGTATTGTCCTTCGCTATCTACATATCTACACATTTTTGACATCTCCCTGGCAATACATGAATACCACGACGATAAAACGACGCGTCTTGGGACCGAAACCATTCAACCAAGCAATTTTGCTCTTCTTCGAAACTGACCAAGTGTAGCCATGCGCCATCGACTTGAACAATAAGTCGGGTGTGGTAGCAGATCCCGTCTCAGCGTTTTGATTGTGCCCTGGACGATGAGAGTACGATTTCATAGAGCCGTGCCGTGCTGTAATATCACTCGTTCATCTCTCATGTCTCATTTTGGTCGTTGACGGTAGCGTTGCTTATTGATAGTTTCATCATATTTCGGCAGCTCATCGTGTACCAGTGTGTCAATTTTGTACGAAAAGCAACAAGCGAGAGGTGAGCAAATCGAAAAAATAGAGTATTGAGCATTTTGTTTGGGTTAGTAGGCGAGCCTCATGCCCGCATGATCTTGTTTTGATTTTTTTTTGGATTAACATTTCTATGCGTAAACATTTAACAATTTTAGAATTAATTCGAATAATTCTCATATTTTTGAATTAAATTGAAAATTATTCACACATTTGAATATTAAATCATAAACATCAAACATTATAATAAAACAATTAAATATATTATGATGACTAAAACAAATCTATATAAAATAATATTAAAACACAAAATCCCAAAAACATAAAATATTACTTCATTCCACCGCTCAAAAGCAAGCGAACAGAAGAGGTGAGCAGACGTCAGTATCAAAAAAATATAAACCGGATCCATTTATTTTGGTACATACCATCGCAAAAAAGACAAATAGAATGCACATATACAAGACAGGAAAAAATACAATACAAATATAAAATTGTGTATACACTGTATATGTACAAACAATTTTTGCTCACCTCGTCAACTCGCGCTGTCATTTTGCGTACAAAATTGATACACAGATTCCTTTCTGGTCCCACCAATCGCAGAGCATTGTCTTTCCGATGAGATTTGGCTGTGCAGTCGATGTTGATGCTTTGCCAGATGAAAGCCAAGACTTTTTCTGTTTGACTTAAAAATTTGCGACGTAAATTTTTGTCTGGATATGAACATTTGCAGCGAAAATGTTTACGCCGAACGCTTTCGGCGCAAATTTTTGTACGCGTGTCTTGCCCCATCCAGAATATTAAGAGTGGTTTTAACTTTTTCTTTTCACCTAGCTAACTGGCGCTTTGGTGAAACGATTGGATTTGATAACTATCATCCTCCTTATAAACATAGAAATCAACGATGTATATTCGAATCTTTTTTATTTCAACTATTCGTTTGTGCTATATTGAAGGTAATTAACATATAAATTTTGAGAATTGTTAACAGAATGTGATGAAAACGAAAAGTGATTGAAAAGAAATTTTGTCCATCTATGAGGAAATAGCGAAATTTTCAAAATTTGGAAAGCTTTGTGTATCAAACAGCATGAGCCTGAAAATATGCTTGTGACTGTTTGCTATAGAATCGTCAGCTAGCGATATTTTTAGACACCACCTTGAGTTTTTTTTGTATGAAAAATTGACTAAAGTATTTATTACGTCTTATTTAACTAATTTTGTCCAAATTCAGTTTTAACATTTATTGTTAAACCTGAATTTGGACAAAATTAGTTATTTATTTATATATACCATTTTATATCTCAAACCCCTCCCCCAGTTCTACCAACCCCCTCCTACCCTCAAATCTGGTTCGAAAGTTTCCCATTCACACACATACATATTATCAGATTGAAAAGACGTTTTATCAATTTTTGTTACCGTAAATTGGTACATTCAGAACCTATTTGTTGACGTTGACGTTGTATACGTTGACGTAATACAATTTTAAATTAAAAAAGATTTTAATAAAATCACCATTGGGATCTGGGAGTCGATTTTTTCCAAAATTCGAAGGACGACACATGACGTTTTAATATACGTATAAGGAGTATAGTATACAATTTTATATTAGTGTGTGTAATTTTTCTGTGGTTATATTTGTTTGTTTTCTGCGAATGTTAGCATCAACAATTATGAATCGGTACAAATCGGTTCAGTTTTTTGGTGCTTATGTCCTTTCGTGGTCACACTGTTCTAGCATCTCACCAAGTATTTGAGTAATGAGTTAACACGTTCGCGGAAATGACTGCTATAGCGGTTATACAACTTTTTCGTTTTTTAACACGTTTGTGCAAATGACATTCATTTTTTTAAGGAATAACTCGACTTATTTTTCAATAATTCTCACAATAGACTCCGTTCCGCGACGAAGTATCATTGCAATTACAAAAGTTATCAAATGTGTTCCTGAGCAACACACACATTTAGAAAGTGTGCGTCAATGTGTTAAGAAAAATATATTTTAACTACACATATTTTAACTTTTTTTTCAATGCGATGTCGAGTAAATGTTTTGTTTTCACAGAAACACAGAATTAGAAATTATTTTAAAACTAAAATTAAATAAATTAAATTTTATTTAAAGCATATTTGATTATAAATTTAATTTTTTATTTAAAGCATAGAAATCTCATCCAAAAAAAATTAAATGGCGAACATTCGTACTAACACAAACACACGTACCACTACTATATATTCTTGCGGTTATTTCGTCAACTTGTCGAATTTTGGAAAAAATCGACCCAATTATTGCGACCGGTTAAATAAACACAACTAAGTCCTTTTATTGGGTGGAGCTCGCAACGCGCAGATGATGTGTTACATTTGTGTGGTGGAAAAGCAGAAAATTTTACCTGCTAATAACTAATAATGTTCGATTAATTTCTATCATACCTTTTATTAATCGAATCGGCCTATCGAATACCGCAATGCCTCATCTGTATTTTTCATATTATCAACTATTTTACACTCAACATCATCGTGTCGTGTGAAAATCTATAAACAATGTATAACGTTCACGGAAATGTTATGTTCGGTTAGAAATAGAATTGGTTACTAATATACCCAATAGATCGTGCGAATTTTTTAAACAACCCAACCATAACCAAATCCAAACTATATACGTATAAAATTTGAAACCAAATCCATTATGTAAATTGGTTATTGAAAATCAGTTGGAAAATTATATTGAATAGTACGTTTAGCTGTAATTTTCTTTACTACTAAAATGAAGTGAAAAAATGTTTCACATCTGTTGTCAAGCTACGGCAAATTGCAAAAAAAAAAGAAAAAATACTGAGACGGTAAAAAAAGCATAATGATGTAGAAAATTATACAATTTGCAGTAGAATTGAAGAAGTTTTCTACAATTCTAAAATTATTCTACAATGCAGCAAAGATCCGCGTTGGATCCGAAATGGATATTTTCTGTTACTTGTTTTCGATTAAATTAGCACGTATACAAGCTAAGTATGTATTTATATCGACTGGTGTTGAGGTCAAGTGTTGTATACGGCATCGCGAAAATAATTTTTTTTTATTTAAAATATTTTAATGCGTTTTCGTTTTCCAATCAATTGAATTTTCACACTCAATCGAATTTAATTTCTCGATTTGGGACAAAATTTAAAAAAATAAAAATAAAATAAAATTAAACGATTTTTGGCAAAAAGGATATGCAATTTCTCTTTTATTTCTCCTTTAAGAAAATAATAATAATAATAATAATAAACTGGGTTAGATTATAAGACGTTTCTATCGTTTTAAAATTGTGCATCAAAGTGGAAAATTAACGAATTTTTATACTTGTGACAAACTATACATTTTGCCTTGCAAAGCTTCCGCTATAAATATCTATTCCTGTTTTTCTTTTAAATACGTTTATTTTTTGGGGTAAAAGGAAATGATGTTGCATAACATTCACCCTATGTGACGCTATGTATTTTAAACTGCGAAACACAACATGCACATATCTTTACAAATCGTTTTTATGGAAAACGGATACTTGGTTTAGTTTTGTGGATTCATTTTCGGTAGAATTTTCCGGTTTATTTATTTGCGGGGTCATATAGGGCAACCAAAATAAAATTGCAGGTTAACTTTTGTAAAATACATATATTTATAATAAAAGGTTTCCTTCAGCCTAAAAAACTGTTAAAAACACTAAACTTAAATTTTCGAATCCCATCACCACAAGAGTCCATATTTAGTCCATATTTTCTTAGTTCTTGTAACAGATATGTGACTTTTAATTTTTGTATGTTTCTCGGTGCTACATTATGAATGCAGGTTTGCTTCTTCGCACCCAATCCTTAATGTCGGTCATTTTTGAGTGGCCTATATCCCAAATATCTCGCAGCATGGGATTCCTGTCATAAATGATCATTTACATTCCTCCTCCATTTCATACTGTCGTATAATTTTTTAAAGCACTAGAACAGAACCTCGATAGTTTATTAAAGATAACTGCTTATTCATCCGTCATCGGCATGAGAAGTAAGTGACATAATTATAAAGTTAATAAATCGTGTGAAACTGCTCAACATGATGAACTTGTCACTAGGTCACTTACTAAGAAAGTGCCTTTTGTGCGTTTTCTTGGATATCTCTATAATTACCGATGCTTGCGTACTAGGTTTGGCGATGGTCTACATTGTCTTTCACTTTTTGTTAGAGTTCTCCAGTGGCCCTATTCTGGTAATTCCCGGGGAATGGAAATTTTAAATTTTGTAGCAGTTTTATTCCCTTTTCCCCAAAAGTGTATTCTGGCGTTTGGGAAAAAACATTTTGGAAAAAAATCATTCCCCATTATAGCAGTTTTGACGTTTATTATTCCATACCTATTTTTGGAAACAATTAACTGTGGCACTATTCTGGTAATTCCCTGGGAATAGGGAATTGGGGAAAGATTTTATATGTAATTTCAGTTCAAATATTTTTTTTCCGGCCTACTAAGGAGAAAAGTTTGATGTAAATATTTATAAATTGGGAATAATTTTTCCATATCTAAATTGGCAGGGAAAATTATTCCCAATTTTATTTTGTTTTCAAAAAAATTACCACTAGATTTTTACCTCAGTATGCCAGAAAAAAAATTTCAAAATAGAAATTACATATAAAATCTTTCCCCAATTCCCTATTCCCAGGGAATTACCAGAATAGTGCCACTGGGAATAGAATTTATCGGAAATTTATTGTATTTTGTACTTATAGCAATATTATGACTGTAAGTTTATACTGAAAACTGGTAATATTTATTGGAAATATTAATCCAATGTTTTACTTTAATAAACAAAATTATTTTTTAAGTAAAATCCGATTAAAATATCAACAAAAACCAATTAAATGTAGTAAACTTTTTTTTTGACTTTTGTTTAATTGTGATCACTCCCCAACTAGACCACACATCACTAGACCGCGAATAATTAAATTATTTTCCCGTAAATTTATTCCCCAATCACCAGAATTAACTTTTGGCAAACGGGGAATTGGGAAAAATATCTGGGGAATAACTGCTACAAAAATAAATTATTGCCTATTCCCGGAGAATTACCAGAATAGGGCCACAGGTCGCCTACTGAGCTGTTCTTACATCTCTCTTGTTTCTCGCGGTTAGCGATGAGTTATTTGCTAAATAACAAATAAAAGTCCAGCTTTGTTTCTCGGATCTAAAAACTGGACGCTCCATCTTGTCTTGGTTACTTTTAAATACCGACATAAATGTCATATCTTATTTGAATCGTAAGTGAACTTTCCGTGAAGCTATTCGTATCTATTCGTATATGAGTCATTAGTTTTTATTACTGATGGCTCTCAATCGAGCTTCAATTCTGAATTTAAAATCCCAATTTATTAATCCTTTCGATTGATCATCATCTGTCGTTTAAATATATATTATGCTGTGTTTCAGGCTGAATTGATAGTACTCATGCTTTGTCCTATTGAGACTCCTAAGCTAATTGATTTAAATGGGAACATTACTCTGAGTAGAACCATACTAAATTTGGTGAAAAATTCTCGTATTGGTGTCTCAAACATTTTTTGTCGGTTTCAGATCATTATAGTATTGAGAGAATTTTACTGAAGTAAACTTTTTAAGGCAAAGTGTAGTTATACAAATTAACGAAAAGTGTAGCTACACAAATAGAAAAGTGTAACTATTAAAAGTGTAGTAATGAGAAAGTGTAATAACAAGTGTTTATTAATAGACGAAAAATTATTAAATATTATCAAAATAAATCTAGTAGCTTGGGTGTATTAAAAATTGAGCTGTTCAACATAGTTACCCACATTAAAATAAAAAGATTTGTGTCGATAATTTTAAATCTGGTCATAAAAATTCAAAACGTCGTCATAATACTTGCTACACTATGGCCGATTCCAGGAATCTCAGAGATGTTACCAAATAAAGGCGTATTTCTTCTAATTGTGGACGATTTTTTTTTTAGATTTTTCAAAAAGGAAGTTTTAATTGTCCAGTGGATTTAATGTCCTTTGAAGGCAATTAATACCCCCTTCATTCACGCACAGACCACCCATTCACAAAATTTCAGTATATTACCTGCACATTGCAAGCTCCATGTGAACCTGTACATTGACATGGTCGGTGCTGAATTCTGCACTCCAACAGAGGGTCTTACTTGTGTTTATTAACATCACCGATCGTAATCCATGGCGAAAATTAGCTTTGCATCCTGCCTCTGGGGAGATCCAACCCTGTACCTCCCGGTCCAAGTGCCGAAGCTTTAATCGCTGCACCACTTGTCCGGTAAATTGAATTGAGCTGTTCAAAGCAGTTAATCACTTAAAAAAAATATAACGAGTGGCTTCACAAAAGTTTTAAACGTCAAATTTCATAAAAATTTAAATAGTCATCGAAATACTTGATACACTATGGCAGATTCCTGGAATCTCGGAGATGTTACCAAGTGTTACCAAAATAGGGCCCATTTTTTAATTCATCCCGAGCAGGCAGTGTGCTGTCAAAAAATGCTTCGTATTTTTTTATTCAACCTGTATAATTTTACTCTGCACACTGCGTTTTTATTTGTGAACTGTGCCGAACAGCGTGCATACCCGGTTGTTAAAATTTTGCTCTTATACAAATGTCAGTGTACTAAGAGTGTGCATAGTAAAAAATAATTTATTACTCTATGCACACCAGATAAGTTTTACCCAGTACAAGCTTTGCTCGGTGTACACTACCCGGGGTAAGCCTGCTTGCTCGGGTCCAATTAAAAAATTGAGCCATAGGATACCAAATTAAAATAGAAAGATTCGTACTTAATGAAAGATTTAAATTAATTTGGTTAAATGTTTTGAACAGCTTAATTCGTCCATCGATGACATATGCCCGTACTTGGCAACATTTATGAGATTCTTTTAATTGGCCATATTCAATCATACGTCATTTAAAAATTTTATTTTTTTTAAACCCAAGGTAAAAGACTAAAGTTAGTTTAATCATATAACCCCAATATTCAATTTACGTTTTTAATGTGTTTTTTTTAGTAAAGATTTGCTATTTACATTTTGTCATTGCTACACTTTTAATAGTTACACTTTTCGTCTTAAAGTTTACTTCGGTGGGGATTTTAGATTTTTAAATCTATTGGCTATTCATGTATTTGGTGGAGACAGTGTTTTACGTCTTCTTTTTTATTTATTGTGTGGCGCCTGACTGCGTTTTAATAAACTCCATAAATTTTCAATGGGGTTCAGGTCCGGGGACTGGAGAGGCCACTCCAAAACATCAACGACATTTTCTCGAAACCATGCCATTGTGCGGGCAGATTTATGTTATGGCGAGTTATCCTGCTGGAATTTAACGCCATCCATGTTTGTATAAGCAAAAAGTGTTGAAAATGAAGGTAGCGACGCAGATTCTAGGACGTTTATGTAGTTGAAAGATTTCATGTGGCCTTCAAGCACGAACATTTCGCCAACTCCAGAATTAGTCATGCAGAAAATGAAAAATCAAAATCACATAGCAAACAATCGGTTCCACTGCTCAAAAGCAAGCGAATGGAAGAGATGAGGTAGACGTCAGACTCATAAGTAGTCAACCGGAACTTTTTATTTTGGTCTAACTGCCATTGTAAAATTGACGAACAAAATGCACACACATGAGCGAAAAAATACAATACAAATATAAAATTGTATATTATACACTGTAAATGTACACAAAATTATTGTTCACCCCGCCAGCCCGCACTGTCATTTTTGGTACAAAATCGACACTCACATATCCCAAAAATCTGAAATAAAGAGAATGTAGAGACTTCGGCAATTTAAAATATTTGTATCAATGACTTTTTCGGAAAGCCATGGTTTCAGACCAGCTTCCTGAAGCCTTCTGCGAGTGGTGCGAGCAGATATTGCTTAATAATTTCTACTGACAACTCAGCAGCGAGGTCTGAAGTAGTTTTTTCCTATATTTTTAAAGCTTCTCTCGCTAACTTTTGGTCCTCGCGGTATGTGGTGATACGTTTGTACCGATTCTGTACTTATTACTATGTGATCCACTAGCGGAGAATCATTCAATAGTATATTGCACAGATCGGCGTGAACATTTCACAGTTTTAGAAATCTCTACTTGTGATTTCCCTTGCTCTTGCAGAAGCTGTATCTGCGCACATTATTCTAAAGTTAAATCTTTTTGTTTCGGCATATTGCAATGATAGGTGCGTTATTTTCGTAAGGCCGAAAAAGATTACAATAACAATTGCATTGTATAAAGCTGAATTGGCTTTAATGTAAGTAAAAAATAGGTTTACCGCAAGTCGGTTATTTTTTCTATTTTTTTTCGAAGGGTTGCTATCTTGGTGTAAAAAGACATTTGACATTTGTTATTTGACATTAAAATACCGAATTTGATTTGTGCTACTTCATAAAATTAAAAAAATAAAATAAATATGTATTAATAAAATGAAAAATTAAAATACATTTAAAAATATAAAGCCAAAAGTTGTTGCGTTCAGATTCAAAAGATAAGCTAAGCGGGATTTGCGAAAGCAATGCAGCTAATATCACTAAATTTAATAAATCAAAACACCATAAGCGAACTGATGAATAAATAACAAATTTTATTCCCACACCTGTGATGTGAGTCATTGTTTTTAACCCTTTTTGGGGGGAGGGGGGCTGCTTATAGAATTGCTCCTCATAGAACGGCATACGGTCAGAACGAGCCTACATTAGCAAAATCGCTGTCAAGAAATTATAATTTACTACCAACCGGATTTTTTTATATTAATTTTTTCTTTCTAATAGACTTAAAACCTCTATCCAGTATTTATAATTCGCAACATTTTTTCAGTTTCGCGTTTGCGTTTCATTTAATTTTTCTTTACTTACTATTATTTGGTCTATTTTCTCTCTTTTCTCCACTTTCATATCTGCTTGCTTTAAGCGGAGCAACGGTCGGTTTCTCTTTTTTTGTTGCAGGGTATCGTTCTCCTAAACTAAGGACAAATATAATAAGCCATTTCATTTTCTTAATTATAGTTCTTTAAATACATTTTTTTATTTTGGTTAATATATTTAAATATTTTAGTCGTTTTTAATTTTAATTTGGTAGAATGATATCCTTGTTTATAATTCCTTTATATTCAAAAAGATAATCACCCTTATTGTGATTGTCGTGTCGATGTCGATTTGCCGACGACTGCTAAAATTGGTATTATGAATGTCGCTATCAATCGACGTTTGTCGTAAAAAACGCCTTTTTTGTCGATAACGTTTTTGTTCTTGACTCACAAATTTGTGAGGCGTAATCAATAAAAAACTATAGAAAAACGTTAGGAAAATTAATTTTTTATAAGATCATTTATTAAAATCAACAAGTAATTAATAACGACATTCTAATTTTATTTAAATTAATTGTTATTCAATAATAAATATGTTTATACGTTTCTACAACCATCAAAAGCAATTCTAAATTTATTGTAAATTTTAAGATTGAAATTCATACTGATACACTTTTCTTGGTAAATAAATTCTTACACACGTATTACATAAGTTTTTTCTTTTCCTATTTATAAAACCTTTCAAATTTCATTAGCGAAATATCCATCTTAATAGTAAATAAATTTCTTCAGTGTATCTAACATACAAACTGACAGCTTCTTGACAAAACTAGGTTCCGATTGCTAAGTTAACTGAAAAATTCACAATAACTCAGATTTTTTCAATTGAAACGTAGCAACACTCTTTACTCGATTCGTGATAGTTACGCAATACAAAATAAAAGTCGATACGACAATGAAAAGTCGTGTCGTTTGTCGATCGACACGACAATCACAATAAGGATGAATAACAATAATAATGTTGATGGTGACCCCCCGGTGACCCCATCGATCTACATCTCGCAACTCGAGAGACCTTGCCTCCAATCTACGATACAAATTCCGGTTTCATGACTTATTCATATAAATAAGAATGAGCCTTAAAATAAATACGAGTTTGATTTTATAATTTTTTATGTGGCTTTCGTATTAACTCCAGATATTAGGAATCACTTCAGTTTTACTCCAAAAATGTCTTTCAGAATGATTGCCACTTTTCGGTTAGCGCACAGTACAAGATTTTAGAAACCGATGCTGGTCTGAATCAATCAACACTTAAGAAAAGTTAAGGTTTATGTTGTGTTCAAGCTCCATGTAAAACAATGTAACACGCTAGGCAATTTAAAATTCACTTAATAGTGGACTGCAAATGCGGCTCCAGCCTAATGTTGGGAACATGAATTTTTTTCCTAAAATTATCACCGAAAATTCAGATTCCACGTAATCTATAATTATACTACTTTACGTTGATCACTTAATGATGAAATTTTATTATGGTTTATGACATTAAACTGTGAAAATCGAAAGTGTTTTTTTTTTACTTAGGGATTACGATATCATGTTTAAAAAGTGTTAACAAAGACGCACACACAAATACACAAAACACAGATGCAAATTTTCACAGGACAGTGTTCACATATTTAGGTGAGTAAACGACGCATAAGGTGAACACTATAATCCGCACATTTGACTTGTAAGTACAACAAAACTAAATAACCTACTGAATTTAACTTCCACCAACAATAATATTTTGTCACGCTACTAACGTTTTTAATCTAAATAACTGTAAATAAATTATTTTAAGTTGAGCTTTTCATATTGTACGATATGTAGATTTAAAAAAATAATTCTGGTTAGATACTTTTCAAGAAACAAAATTCCTTTAGTTCAGTAAAATGTAACTGAAACGTAACAAAAACGTAACTAAAAACAGAATTAAACAAAGTCCGTAGCGGCGTAACCGCTCCACCGAGATAAAAAGCACGGCTATTGTTTTAAACTTTTTTTACACATAAAATTAAAGAATTTAAATTAAGTTAATTATAATTTTCTCATACGTAACATAACTTAAATTTATTATGATAAGGAGATACATTGTTCTTATAACACATAAAATATATTTTGCTCGTTATAATTTTCGAGGTGGATGGGTTTTCTTTCCATGCACACATACACACACAAACAGACATATTTTAAATTTGTTCGTTAGATTATCTTTATTATATTAACTACATATTCTTTTGAAATTAAATACCTACGAACATTAAAACTAATTAGTATGTAGATAATGTGAGGTTAGATTGTTAGAATAATTGGAAAGTGATATATACGAATTATAATATGTATGTAAGTATATCATGGAGTTGGAAGGATTATAGTAGGTTATAGGAATTAAGGCGCACATAACTGTGTATACATAAGTAATTTTGTTATAGTTTGCATAACATAGTTATTTAAGGATTAGTTAGAAATATTGTAATTAATTATGTAAATTATGGATCAATATAATATATGTAGGTATTCCAAACGTGTGGAATTTCTTAATTAACCTGTAAAAATTTTAGTTACAAGTGCGTGTGTGTGTGTGTTTATGAGATTTTAACGTGTTACTGAAGAAGTGCACAAAATTGTTTTTGCGCTTATTAAAACTTTATTACTAGATAAGGGTCAATATAATATTGAAATTGCGCCTAAAAGACGATAAAATACAAACAAAAGATGCTTCTTGTGAAATTTATTTCAACTAGAATCTCGTGTGCATACACAAATCCAATAAGATATTTTTACTACTAAACATTTATTAGTAATTACACTGTTAAATCAAACTTTTGCAGAAACAACAAATCAAACTTTTGCAGAGACGAAAACATTTTTTCATATTGGCTTCAATTAGCAGAAACGACATCAATAGAAAGAGGTGGAAAATATAAACAAACCACTGGGTCTATTTTTTTAATTCAACCCAAGCGGGAGTTCACTGTCAAAAAATACTCTTTGTTTTTTTTTTTATTCAACCTGATTAATTTTACTCTGCACACTGCTTACTCGGTTCATCAAATTATACACCGAGATCAGTGGTGTGCCGTATTGTCTACTCCATGTAGATAGTTAATATTCTACACGTGTAGAGAACGTATGTAGACAATTAAAAATATGACGTTGACAATATACAGAATGTAGACAATGTCGAAAATTATTGTTTCTGTAAGAAATCAGTATAAATCTATGATTTCTTTGTTAATGGAATCATTTCGGCTCCACGGTTCATTTGTAACTCACATTTGAAAGATTTAAATCCAAGTTTTTATGAATGACGTACTTCTATGTTTATTTGTTGGTTGCAATGCTCGGAAAATGGTATGATAATAAAAAATTTGTATTTCTTGCAAATTTTCTTGAAATATTCTAAAAAAGCCAAAAACATATGCTAAAATGTAGAACTATATACACAGTTCAATTTTTAAACCAAATATGGCGCTATCGAAATAAACTACTTTGAGCCATGGTGCTTCAATGATTAAAATCATCATCATGCAATAAAATTTGAAGCACAAATTCATGAAAGGATTAATAACAGCTACCATGCAGGCAGGATCAATTTAATTTCGGTAAAACCACTCAAATACCTCAATATTTCTTAGGTAATAAAGGTTGATACTGTATCCTTTACAAAGATGAGCATAACAGACGGCGCTGCCTAGAGAATTGCTTTCCGCGAAATTATCCTCGTACAACTTCGATACATAACCACATTTTATTTGGTCTCGTTAAATTGCATATTGATGGTGAAATTTTTTTGAAGATGTTCCAATTTTCCGGGTTCCTTGTCTAATTACTCGAAGAGGATTACATCGACAACTGTGTATTACCTGTATATTAAACCAGAAGTTAAACACCTGGGATTAAAGTTAAGGAAACTATCAGTGTATGCTTATTTACCGATATACAAATCACGCAATCAGTAGCTTTCGCGGCGTTTACCGAAAGATATACGAGAAATATTTTTTGAACCAAATAGCTACCACAAATACGCGAAAACCTATGTTGGATCCTTTTCATACAAAAACTTCAAGATCAAAACATTGAATGCGATTGCATTTAAAATGATTTTTTCTGAGAGCAAAATCTTGTTTGACATTATATTAATCCAGTTATTTATTAATACTAGTATTTAATACTTTTTAAATTTATGTAAAATGTTCAATACATTTGTAAATCAAAAAATTTTGCGAGAGGTGAATGGAATCGCTATAGGTTGTCTCAATATTAGAAGCATCGGTCAACCAAGTGCCAAGTATAAACGTGAATTGGATATTATGATCAGTAAAATAAACTTGAAATCATTAGTTATTGATCCTGTATACTAATTTCAGAAATTGGCAAATATCACCAATTTCCAGTAAGAAAATTAATTTCCAAAAATTTTCGTTAAATAATTTTCCACAAACAATTTTTTTTCAAAAATACAACTTATTTTGTGACATTCGCCAAGACCTTTACAATGATATGAGGTACGTATGTGTATATTCTATAAAAAAAAAAGAATTTGCCATCCGTACTAAAACGCTGAATTTATTTCACAATTCCTGAAAACAATTTTTCATTGTCCAAAATCTAAAAAATGATATGTCACATGATCATATCAGAATGAGAAAAATGTATCTGTAATCAGCGTTACAGATACATTTTTCTCATTCGCAGCGCACCTCAAAACAAAATCCAAAAATCAAAATCCTCAAATTCAAAATCCTCAAATTCAAATCCTCAAATATCAAAAACCTTAAATCCTCAAAACGAAAATCTTCACCGGAATATTGTATCGGATAATATCAGGCGAGTCTTTAACTCGTTGCGCTACCAAGTTAGAAAAAAAATTTTAGTTTATAGGAATTTAGAAATCGATAGGATCGGATTATTTCTTGATGAAAATATGGATTAAAATTTTTGAGGATTTTGTATTTGAGTATTGTCATCTTTTAGAAAATGTGGATTATGACCTTGAGGATTTTGTGTTTGAGGTTTTTGTACGTTCCCTATTTGGAGAACTAATATACTTCAGGTATTTTGTGCATTATCAAGACCTTTTCATTGACATTTTGATGACAAAGGGTTAATAAAATTTACATGATTTTAAAAAAAATTATAACTGCTTTCAGCGCTACAACGGTAGTTTTGAATACTAAGCTAAGAAATATTAACAGCATTGTTCAAGACCTCCTCAATGATATACGACACCAATGTACATATATGTATGTACATATATTATATGATAATGAAATAATTAGCTACCAGCTACACGGTGGACTTATGAACGAAAGAGCATTTTACATAATTGTTGCTTTTCCAAAGACCTTTTAAATGATATGCCACATAATTATATAGGAAGAATAAAAGTTGTAACTATTCTCAGCGCCACCACGGTAGTGTTTAGTACTAAGGTTTTCTTCAGAATTAACGGCATTCTTCAAGACGAGAAATTAGTTACCATCTCGAAAGCGGTGGATTTATGAACCAAAGTTGTATCGAAATTCTTGTCTGATCTAAGACTTTTCATACGATATACTTGAGGCGTATATGAGAAAAATGTAAAGCAATGTCTTAGTATTGGGTGATTTAGAATAGGGGGCTAGATAGAGTTCCTAAAAGTTTTCCATTCAATTTACCGAATTAACACCCCTATTCCCCTAGTCGCATCACTTCAAGTGACGTAACTACTCATCTTCCTGGTTACTAGATCATTAAATCGAAATTTACAAAATAATTGTTCAATAATGTCGTTCTGGCTGTTTTTTTAATCTTAGTATGCTGCTTTATAATTATATATTTCCTTGTGACTGCTATCACTCCAAATGGGAATTTCTATCACTTGAAATTTTGACGTGACAAATTAATAAAAAAAATTTCAAACTATTAAAGCCAACTATGATTTAAAAAAATTTATTGAGAGTTTTGCACAAAATTATTTAGTGTATTTTGTTTTTAAGATCTAGTAAACAGGAAGAACCATAGCGATGTCGCATGAAGTGATACGTCTAAGGGAATTGAGCTGTAAAAATAAAAAAAGATTGATTCTTGAGATAACATCGGTACAGATATCCATCCAGACTGAAGGATAGATTTTTTTTTTGAATTTTTTGATCAAGGACGTTTGAACGTCGAGAATAATCCTGTTTTGGACTAGGCTACTTTCCCTCATTTTTATCAGGATGTCAATAACTTACTTCTTACAGACCGAAGGCTAAACAGTAAAAAAGTAATAATATACATTGCCGACAAATATTTTAGATACTCTACATATTGTCGTCATTGTCCACGCCAAAATGAATTATCGTCGATGTTTTCGACACCAACACGTCGACAATTCCGAATTACGCGTAGTCCCACAACACTGACCGAGATTAATGTCAGTGTACGAAGAGTGGGCCAAGTAAAATTACCAAATGGAGAGGCTTAATCATACATTAAATCATTCAAGGTGATTCTTTCAGATGCAATAGGTTTAGTTTAGATAAATTCTGAATATCATGGAATTTGTCAGAAAATACCATTATTTGAAAATGTCAGCCTTAAGGTCGAGGCACATAGTTTTCGTTCCGTTCCGATTCGTTCCGTTTTCAATAAGTTTTTTTAAATTCTCACGCCCATGGCTTTCGTTTCGTTTTGAGTTGTTTTAGTGTTATTTGATAAATCAAACTTTTTAATTTCTCACAATATTGTTTCAATTCAATCAATTATTTATAATTTCATATCAATTGATTTAATAATGAGTGAAGATTTACACATTGAAAAAAAAACGATAACCATAAACGCCAAAATAAATAATTTGAGGTTATTGTTTAAGTTTTTATTGAAATTTAATCAACTGTTTCGGTTCGGTTCCGCCTTAAATTTAACATTGTGAGCATGTTTTCGGTTTTCCATACATTTTGACATATTCAACTTAAAGGTCGGAACGAAACGAAAACTATGTGCCTCGATCTTTAAGTTGACTCAATCAAATGAGTTAACTGTCATTTTCAAAAAAAGAGGAGGGTGGCATTCTCTTTTCGTCCTCGTAAACCAAATCGTTTTGTGGAATGGTTTTAGTTTAAAAAATTCTGGACGACGTAGAGTTTGATGCGAAATTCCATTATGTGAAAATGTTAGCCTTAGGTTGACACAATCAATTGAGTCAAGAGTCATTTCCAAAAAAAGTGGAGAGGATGCTGTATAAGATAGCAGAAACTTCCAGCCGAAAAAATGTGTTTTTGCTATTCACCGCTAAAGGCATCACTATCACAATAATGAAATGTTTTGTGTTGATATTTTTTGCGCCAGCAGAAATTTTTTGAAATTTTTAAGCAAATTAATAATTCTCAGCAGAAAGTTTTATGAAAAATCAAAGAATTTATGAAAAGAACAGAAAATATATGTTTAAACGTTTTGAAACGAAAAATGTTAATTTTCTTTAAAAAACGATTTGCGTATGTATGTATAGTACAGGGTGGGCCATAAGTCACTGAACATTGTATTTTTGATGTAATTTTTTTATTGAAAATGAATAATTTTGACTTTAAAAGTAGTTTAATCATATAAAGTTTTAAAAAATTAAATTTTAAAAATAATATCTGTTAGATGCCTGGCTTCAGCCTCTTCGCAAGCTGCTGCTCTTTGCTGTACTGAAGCCAAAACTGGTTGATCAATCGCAGTAATTTCATTTATTATGTTGTCTTTTAGTTGTTGCAGCCCTTGCGGTTTATTTGCGTATAAACGATCTTTCAAATATTGCCACAAAAAAAATCTAATGATGTTAAGTCGGGTGATCGTGATGGCCAATTAACATCTCCAAATCGTGAAACAATCCGGATACCAAAAAATTGCATTGCCATCTTCATCTTGGAAGAAGTACGGGCCGTAGATCTTGTCTGCTGATATTCGGGACCAAACTGTGACTCTAAGTGAATGCAACGGACGCTGTTGAATCACTCTTGGGTTTTAAGTGTCCCAAATTCTAAAATTTTACTTATTAACATAACCCTTTTGTTAAAAAACTGAAAACATTTCACATTAAAATGACTTAGAAATGTATGGAGTGTTATTAACATAGGCGATTTTTTTTATGTTGCCCTTTATTTGCACTGGTAATATTAGTATATTTTGAGAGTCCCTTCGTATCATACGCAAATAGTTTTTTAGAGAAAATTAACTTTCTTCGTTTAAAAGCATATATTTTCTCTTGTTTTCATTAACTTTCTGCTGAAAATAATTAATTTACTTAAAAATTTCAAAAATTTCCTGCTTGTTTCAAAAAGTATCAGCAGAAAAAATCTTTTTTGTGATAGTGATGCCTCTAGCGGTGAATAGCAAAATCACATTTTTTCTGTTGGATATTTTCTGCTATCTTATATATGTGGAGAGGTATCCTTTGACCAGCTTTAGTTTAGATAAATTCTGGTCATGGGAAGAGTTTGTTCGAAAATTTGACTATGTGGAAATGTTAGCAGTAGGTTGGCACAATCAAATGAGTCAACTGCCATTTTCAAACCGGGAGTAGGGGTAACTGTAGGGGTTTTGGAATCAAATCGATTTGATTCTACATATAGTAAAGTTTGTCGGAAAATTCCACTTTATGGAAATGATAGCCGTAGGTTAATACAATCAAATTACTCAAGAACCATTTTCAAATTAAGAGGAGAGGTAGCCATTTTGATTTGAGTACTTTTAGTTTAGATATAAAAATTTCATTATTTATTGCCTTAGGTTGACACAATCAAATTAGTCAAGGGCTAGTTCTAAACGGACATGATGAGCAAGAATACTCCATTCTCGAAAATGACATCGATTTTATTGATTTCAGTAGTTTTAGTTTAGTTAACTGAAGTTGACTTAACTGTATGGTCTTGAATCAAATGTTTTTGCTGTGTGAATATGAACAAAATATTCTTCACATTGTGGCAAATCTCTCGACTCATATTTTGTTTTATTTGGTTCAAATGCAACATTTTTTTTCCTATGTGGGGTAGGTGAAAATGCATTTTCGCACAGTGTGGATTCTTGTTTCCAAACTACTGACTAAAAACACCTCACCTTCTAAGCTACTCTGGGATTGTTTGCCACATTACTTCAAAATAGCCTCTTGTTCTTTCTCTCAGAAGAGCTTTTACGTTGGACGTATATCGAGGTCTATTTTCTTCATCTTTAATATGCTAGTAACAAATTACCTTTTCTGTTTCCAGGCGTCCTTTTCACCAACCATCTTTCCTATTACAGCCCCGAGGACCAACTTCCCACTTCTCTCTCTAGAGAACTCTCTTCTTTGTAGTGCCCAATTCTCGCACTCAAAAAATGTGTGTTCCGCATCGTCTGCAGCGCTTCAGAATACAGGCATTCCTTCGTCACTGCTTTGCCACTTTTATGTAAATACTTTCTAAAGTAGCCGTGGCTGCTCAGAAATTGGGTAATATAGTAATCTACCTCACCGTGCCTGCCCTTTCTCAATCCAGAGGCTTACTTCGGAGATGAGCCTCGCTGTCCATCCTTCTTTGAGTTCGCTCTCACAGGATAGTTACGAGCGTTCCATCTTGTGGTTTCTTTCTTCTGCACTGTACCAACCGCTTCCGGTACATTTTTTTCACCGAATCCGCACACACTTCTGTATCGTATAAAAGTACCGATTGGACCGCGAACTTTAAAAGGCGTCGGCTACTAGATTTTGGTCCTACAGTATTCGCCATTAGTCTGTTTGCCGAATCTACTCAAAGACTTTTGTTTTTGTGTCAATTGTTAGACCGAGGTATTTGACGGCTGATTTAGCGTTGCCCACTTTTGCCCGTCCCACACTAGGATTTCAATATGGATCCTTTTATCAAAATTCCGATCTCTGTTTTATTTAGCGCAACAGAGAGTCCAAATGCTTATCCTGCGCATCACCAGGTTGAGTTTAAATATCTCTTGCAGCGATAAGCACAGCCACGTCATTCGCATAGTCAACTAACCCACTGTCGTTGGGCATTTGATACCGCCATAAAGTATATTCCACAGATCAGGTTATATATTTGATCCTTGAGCTGCTTCGCTCGTTAGCAGCATAGCCTTTTACCCGTCTGCGGTTTCGTACCGCAGGGTACGATCCTTAAAAAAATTATAAAAATCGAATTCAAAAGGGATCCCATCCCCACCTTACGGAGTTAAATGTGTTTTTGTGGCTCTGTAATATCTTTCACAGCATTGATAGTCGATAGGCTGCTTCTAAAACCGACCTGCCTTACTGAAAGGTTGCCGGCTTCCTCAATTGATCGACTGAGCCTTTCCTTAATAAGTTTCACTATTCTCGAAGTGTCTAAGATTATCAGTACAAGTCGTACTATATTCCACCGAGTGCTGAACACGGCCTCCGACAAGCAGGAGTTATTCAATAGCACTTGTGGATCGTATCGGAAAACCATTTTTAGCAGCTCTGCTGGTGTATCGTCTGGTCTTGGGGCCTTTTTGTTTTTCTGTGTTCCAACTGCGTTCTCCAGTTATTGTACAAAGTACAGCGGGGCATCGATAACTCGGTCGAAGATTTGTTCAGTACTCGCCGTGTGGTTCGGAAAGAGCCTGGCCTACATAGTGGTGGCATCCATCGGGCTTACTGGGGTTTGTGCACCAAGTTTTATTGTGGCCAGCAGTGTATGCTTTGTTTTTGTTTGTGAATCGTCTTAACTTCCCTCTGTCGATTTTGTGATGTATATAATCGTATTGTGGCACTATTTTGAGAATAGGGAATTGGGAAAAATATTTTCATAGCATTTTTGTCTAAATTGTATTTTGCTGGCCTGCTCTTCGAATTAGTTTGGTGTAAATATTTGCAAATCAAAGTTAAATGGGGATATATTTTCCCTATAAAAATTGGAATAAAAGTTTCCCAATCAACTTTGTTTCGAAAATATTTACACCAAACTAATTCGAACAGTAAGCCATAAAAATACAATTTAGGCCCTTTTCCAATTGCCGACTTATTTGTGGACACCGACTTATTCAAATAATACACCTGGCGAGGAGACTTATTTGAATAAGTATGTCTACACGGAAATGTCTCCAAAAATGTGTTTTGATGTAGTTTTTTCTTCAAATCTAGTAGCAACGACCAATATGTCAAGAACATTTTTTCTTCCATATAATAGAAATTGTGTCTTGTTTTTTTGTTATTACGTCACAAATAAGTCGGTACAATGAATTGGAATAAACTGACTGACTTATTCAAGATGACGTCAAATAAGTCAATAAGTCTGAAATAAGTCGGTAATCGGAAATGGGCCTTAGACAAAAATGCTATGAAAATATTTTTCAAAATTCCCTATTCTCAAGAAAGTTCCAAATTTACAATTTCCGCTGGCCACTATTTCTAGCTTGGATATTCTGGTTGGAATGGTAATTGCATTCGCATTATTAGTTGAAAAAACGATTCGACATCTGTATCGATTTGTAAGTTGTGTAATTAATGTACATATGTGATTGAATCGTTATATTCCATTGATAATTGTGGGATCGAGGTAATTTCAGCTGGCGCCTACAATGTTGGTTGAAGCAAGCTGTAGTGTAATTTATCTAGGCGTTCTGGGAATTGCATTTAGAACCAATTCAATATTTTTAATTTTCTTTGAAGAATTTTTTATTACTGAGGTAAAATTACACAGTTCCACAAAAAAAAAACTCCGGCACCCGAGACGAGAATAGGTGTCCTATATGTTTTTGAGGTCGCTGATCACGAATCTGCACTCAGAATTTCTGTATCGCATCAAAATTTTGAATAAATCGCAAAAAATCTATGAAAATCGATAAAAAAAGCCCGCCTGCTCGTCAGCCTGCCAGTTCACCTACTCGCATGTCTACCCGCATGCCTGTCTGTCTGTTCACGATTTTTTACGATTTTTCGCAATTTTTTCGGGACTTTAGTTTGTTTTTTGGCGATTTCTTTTTTTTCTTTTTTATATTTCATTTTAGCATAGAAGCAATTTTGAAAAAATTTTTTGATGCGATACGGCAATTCTGAGTGCAGATTCGTGATCAGCGACCCCAAAAACATATAGAACACCTATTCTCGTCTCGGGTGCCGGCGTTTTTTTTTTTTGTGGAGCTGTGTTATTAATACCTGTCGTGCATGCGTGGCAAAACCAACGTAAACCGGGTCCCCATCCATTAAAACCTTCATCTTTTCGCTGGGAAATTTATTTATCAGTTTTTTGGAGTCTTGTTCAGTACAAACTAATAATTTGCCACCAGTGCCGAAACAGAGAATTTGAGAAAATACTGATATTTCTCTCCAGCGCCATAGCGGTAGTTTTGAATACTAAGGTATTTCAGCTTACTGTGTATTATTCTTAACGATATATGATAAGCATGTATTACGTCACTTTATAAGTCTCGAGGCTCACACATAGATGGCGCATCTAATGAAAATTCATATATGATATTATTTTCGAAACAATGGGGAAAAATGAATTTCGTGTGTTGATTAAACACGGTTTTTTGATAGGAAAAATGTCGTTAAGCAGAGCAGTGGCTGTTTAAATGTTATAGGGACTTTGGTCCATCGACAGTACTGCTCCGGTTGCCCGAATTCGGCAGATATTCCAGAAAAGATTAAAAACGCACACAAAATCGTTTTGGAAGACTGTAAAGTGATGTGTAGTGTGCAGTGTAGTGTATATGTTACGGTTAAAGTCCGAAATCGGAAATGTTTATTGACCTTCTTCCTAACATTCCGGTAGTTTCATTTAGAGTGCTAAACTACATGACTTTGCACTAATAAGGGCGAATCATTTCAGAAATATAGAACTCGCCGCACGCACTTGCTTACATTGGATCAAAAACAGCAATGTGTCGATGTCGATGATTCAGAGCTCTGTTTGCAGCTGTTTAACCGTAATAAACAGGATTTTTTGCGTTGGTATATGAGAATTGATGAAACAGAACTATATTTCCGAATCGATACGTCAGTTTGCTGAGTGGGTAGCATTATAGGTACTGTAGGAAGAAATTGCGATAAAACGGCAACAAAAAAGTTATATTTCACCAATACAATGCACTGTGTCACAAGTCGTTGGCTATCCACCGTATTCCCCACATCTGGCTTCCAGCAACTCCCACCTGTTCGAGAAGCTTAAGAAATTATTCCAGAGAAAGAGATTTATGTCTATTTTGCGGCCAAAGATAAATCGTTCTCCAAAAAAGGCATCTAAATGTTACAGCAGCGTTGGGATGAATGTTTCACTTTTGAAGGAAACTATTTTGATGAATAAAGTCGGATTTTGTAGAAAAACAAATTGAATAATTGATAAATAATTTGCTAAGAGCGAAAACGGTGAAATATTGAACTAAAGTTGTAATTTTTTTTGTCTCGACGATATACTTCGGGGTAAAATTGTTTGATTGACTGGCTTTTTTAAGTTATTTTCAATTCTCTGACTTAAAATTGTTGGAGATTAGTGAAAATTAAATTGAAATTATAAAGCCATTCTCGAGATAGCATCGGTAGAGACATGCAGAAGGACGGGTACATTTCTTGATTTTTGAACTCGGCCACCCAAGTCATTTTTTAGAAATTAATGTTTGTGTACTGTTCAACAGCTTTTATTTTAGAATCCTGCATTTTGAATTTCGATGGAGAATTGTTAGAGATAATGAAATTTGTTGCATATCGATTGCTTTGCTGGAATAAATTATACATAAATAAACCAGAGTCAATGTTTCAAAACAAATTTAATTTAATTAAATTCGAAATACATCAAACTTTAATTATTTAATGTTTTAAATTTCATTTACGAATCAAAGCAGGATAATCTGCTTCTGTTAGCCATCCTTTGCCCAAAAACCACTACAAACATAGCATTTTTTCAAACAACTTTTTTGTTTTGTAATTTTAATAATGAATACCGACCGAAAGAACCCAACCAACAGAAGAGAATACTGGGACGAATCGTGCTGGAAAATTTAGTAACAAGGATGTCGGCACCAACAACAACACAAACAAAATATGTATATACATGTATAAGTATCAACCACAACATAAACATTATGTATCAGGAAGGGTATTCAACATAATTTGCTGTAATATAAAATTTAAAAACCTTTTATCTTCGGATATTTTGGGGAAGTCATAAAAATTTAGCAAAATGTACATTATCTGTGTGTGTGTGTAATCTATGGTGATTCCTTAAATTTTGATTAAAAATATTTAAGCTTTATTACATTTTTAGATGTATTTGGTCTAGCCTGAGCTTTGTACATATGTATTACGTATATTTTTTGTATATATATAAAAGTTTGCACAGTAATAAATCAAAATACTAATCCTTAAATTATTATTATTATTATTTTTTATAGGACTCGATGTGATTGTACATCCTGGGGCAACTGCCATGTCATCTGGTATTATAATCGCGATTGCAATTGGCAGCGTACTAATCGTACTCTTGGTAATCGATTTATTAAGTTGCCTGTTTATGAATTGTGGTCTAACGGCAAGTTTATGTCGGCGAACGAAACGGTCACCAAGCGATTTTGATGAGGAAACGAAATTAGGAAGGTAAGTGTTTGCCACCGTAATTGTTACATTTTATATTTGATAGATTTTCACAATTTCACACATAAACTCTATACTACACCATTTATATTATGATTATTTTGTTGTTTTGTATCTTTGTTAATTTTTTTTTTGTTAATTGTTTTTATTTATTGTTATTTATTATATTTATAATCAGATCAAATAGTTTATAGAAAGTTATTTAAAACAAATATTTGTGTTGTTAAAATTCTATTGGTGATATTCTTATTTCTGCTTCTGCCTAAATTGCGTGCTTACTGTAAACCTCCTATATTTGTCTAAAGATTTCGGTAGTAAACTGTAGTTTCAGTTTACGACCAAAATTGAAGCCCTATCTTCAGTTCATTGTTTTAATTATTTACCTAAACCTTAAAATCTGTTTCAGCTCTAAGAATCTGAAATATTTAGTGGCTTTTAGCGTAAGAGCCTGCTTTAAAATTCATGCGAATTTTGGTCCATTAAAACGGTTTTAGTCTGATTAGTTATTTTTAGCCGCCCCGGTGACAAAGTGGTCAATATGCTTGCTCCAGCGACCGGAGGTCCCGGGTTCGATTCCCGGTGGTGACAAGGAAAAAAATTTCACGGCTGGTTTAGGATCAATGAATTAATCACTCATTATCCGAAATGAAAATACGATAATGAAAACTCATTTGAGGCGGCCAAATCCCTTGATGCGATATAGTGCCAGAGAGAGAGAGCGAGAGAGAGTTATTTTTAACTGATGACACATTTCCGGGTTTGAAGCAGGAGCTCGGCGAGAGAGAGAGAGAAAGAGAGAGAGAGAGAGATAGATGACACTAGCTTCAGAATTTAAATCACATGACTCTGAGCTGGTTACTTAGCTGGTTAACACATTCCAAATATTTTCGAACATTGGGTATAGTTCCTGAAACCAAAGATGGACGCTCCAAGAATGAAAGTTTTTTGTGCCATTAAGTACAAACATGTCAAAATTGGTACGTTAATTTTTATTCGTAATACCGAGGAATAATCGAAACTTTTTTTAGCAATCAGCAACCAAAAATTAGCATATCTCCCACAATTAAACACTTTTTTTTATTTTCATTGATCTTCATTTCTTCAGGATCTAAACCTCTCGGTGGTCAACACCCGACTTTCTTAGGGAATTTGATTTTCATGAGCTCATGTGTCTCAAAATTCTATACGTCATTCAAAGACGCGATATCAAAAATATGGAAGTCGACATATTTGTTCTCTTAGCTATTTAGAACCTTAGTAGTTGTCGGTGTGTTCGAAAATGTATTTTTCTAAAAAATAAAATGAAAACTTAACCGAATTTTGGTAAACAATGTTTTTCTTTATTAAAAATCGTCATTTCGATTAAATTTTAGTAAAATGATTTGAACCAATTTCATAAAAAACGGATTTTATCAAAATTTTTCATTTCCGCTTAAATTTTTCGAAAATGATCTGGACCAGTTTTGTTGCAAAACTAATTTAGAATCGACATGTTGTTAGCAGATTTTTTCTAAATGTTCTATTTTTTAAAATATTGCCAAGAACCGTAAAAGTTCCTATAGAAGCCACCACTTTTGGGTCTCTACAATCTGCCAATTTATCAGAAAACCTTAAGTGTAAAATATTCATGACGATTACTTAATCTGCTTGGGCTATAGAGTGACCCAATTATGGTGAACTAACATTTTATTATTAAAAATCGTTATTTAGTTTAAATTTTGGAGTGGTGTTTTAAACCAGATTTGTTACTTTGTATTTTTCTCTTAATCGATTTTTTCGCAGACGCTTTTTAAAATATTTATTAAAAAAATTTAAATATTAAAGACAAAAAGCGTAACTACTATGGCTGTAAATTTGAAAATCGGAAAATGGACGAGCACATACGAATAACATATGACACGGTAAAACACCCAGCCGCAACCTTTTTACTGGTCACCACCAGGACTCGAACCCGGGACCCCCGAATAACAGAACAAGTGCTCTACTTACTAAGCTAAAGAGGGCGATTTGTAAGAAACGAAAAAGCTCTATTTCGCTGGTCCGAATACCGAATCAGCAACCGATTTCCACCAAATATAGTTATATAAAGTATGAAGCTTCATCCAAATCAGTAAAGCCATCTGGGCTGTAGAGGGAACACAGAGAGACTTTTATGACTACACTTAATCTTAATAAACACATTTTTATTAATCACTTGTTTTTTGTTCCGCAGAATATTTTGAATGTCTTTCAAAAAGTTTAAAAAATCACTCGATCGATTTCGACTTGTTAGGTCATCATCAGGAGTATCTACTGATTTGTATTAGTAAAAATTTTTGTTATATAATAGAAAAAAGCAAAATATAATAAAAGAAGGAGAGAAGAAAAAATAAGCAAGTAGGCGATGAGTCATATGTAGGTTGAGTAACAAAATTCAAGGTATATTATTGCGTACGTGAGAATAGAAAAGGGCGGGGTCTGTAATTGGTGAGAACCGGATTTCTCTTTTGTTCGTTAAGGATATTTTGGTTAAGAAATATTGATTTTCGAATTTCGTAAGATTCTAAGGTATCTAAACGTCTGCCTTTGGGTTGTATATGTAATATGTCTAAATTGTTCAAGCTAGCTGTATGATTTTCTGAAGTTAAATGGTTATGGAAAGTTGATTGATTGCAACCAGATAAATGTTCCTTAGCTCTAACTCCAAAATTGCGCCCAGTCTGACCAATATAGGAGAAACTACAATCATTGCAATTGATCCTATAGGCACCAGATTTGGAAAGGCGATCAACTCTAGGTTTATTGTTAAAAATCATTTTCTTTATTGTGTTATTATTATAAAAAGCAAAACTAATATTGGTATAATTGGACACGATGTTGCTAATCCGTTGGCTCGTTTTTCCTATATACTCTAAGCGACGCCAATTTTCCCGCGTTGGACTATCCGGTGGATAAATACCCGTTAGAGTTTTACGCTTTAGCTTTTTATTTAATAACTTTAATATAGCCCTAGTTGCATATCCGTTATTCGTTGCTATTTGAAGAATTATGTTAAGCTCAGTGTTATAATTTGAATTTGACAGAGGGATGTTTATTAGTCTATCTATGAGTGAGTGGAAAGCTGACATTTTAATATTATGGGGATGGTTTGAAGAACTAGGGATAACAGCGTCTGTATACGTGGGTTTCCGATAAATTTTGAAGTCTAAAGTAGAATTAATCCTGGTTATTGTTATATCTAGAAAATTAATACATTTATTTTCTTCTTTTTCTAACGTAAAATCAATGGTGGAATACTGAGAATTTAACCAAGTAAGGAAAGAGTCTAACAGTCTATCAGTTCCATTCCATAGACATAATATGTCATCAACATATCTATACCAAAAGATTATATGACGAAAATAAGGATTGTTATTTGATAAGATCATTTGTTCGAAGAAATTCATGAAAATTTCAGCCAACAAAGGTGACAGAGGGGAGCCCATGGGTAGACCATCAGCGAATTTGAAATATGTATTATCAAAACAGAAATAATTTTGTTTAATACAAGTCTCAAAAACTAACTTCAGTTCACGACGTAAGCTCTCATCTACAACATCCCTATCTAAGTAATTACAAACTATTTGGGACAAAGTATTAATTGGAATAGAAGTGAAAAGACTGGCAACGTCAAATGAAACTAGTTTTGAATGTAACGGAATATCGACGTCTTGAATTTTGTTAATCAATTCTACCGAGTTCTTAACCGAATAAGCCGAAAAGAAATTAGTATGACAATTGAAAAAATTTATGAAACCCTTACATAGCTTGTAGGCAGGAGCATTGCAATACGCTACTATTGGTCTAATCGGAATGCCTTCCTTATGGATTTTTGGTAAACCATAAAGGATCGGGGCAGATGGATTCATGACAGAGTACTTCCAACCAGTTCCATCAAATAACTTCTGGCATTGGTTGATACACTTACTAACCGAAGTCTTAAAAGACTTAGTTGGATCTCTGCCAAGCTCTATTGCTTTACTTTCTGTAATAAAATCAGAAATTTTATTGCAGTAATCGACTTTTGTGAGCACGGTAATTGTATTGCCTTTATCCGCCTTACACGCTATAAGGTCATGGTCACGTAGTTTTTTCTTTATCGCACCAATCACTTTGAGATTAGTATTAGAAGCAGCAGAAGAAGAAGAGTTTAAAGCGCGATCCGTAGATTAATTTTTATTGCTTATATTTTCTTCTCTCCTTCTTTTATTATATTTTGCTTTTTTCTATTATATAACAAAAATTTTTACTAATACAAATCAGTAGTTACTCCTGATGATGACCTAACAAGTCGAAATCGATCGAGTGATTTTTTAAACTTTTTGAAAGACATTCAAAATATTCTGCGGAACAAAAAACAAGTGATTAATAAAAATGTGTTTATTAAGTATAAGTGTGTTTCGCCAAGTGCCTACGGCAAATAGCGTTAAAAATATTTTATGACTACAGTCTTCGTTCCATCCAGTTCACTCATTTTTCAAAATCACAACCGTAGCTCATTTTGGAGTACCATAGTAAGTTTAACATACAAAGGGTGTTGTGTCCCAAACCGAACAAATTTCCCAAAATCATGATCGATTGCAGTCATTTCTTGATATTCGAAAACATCATCTCGCAAATTTTTAATCAAAATCGTTCGAACTAATTTTGTTTTAAATAGGGACCCGAATGCCATTTGAGAGCTCGTAACCAAATTTTTACGAATTTAGAACTCTCACAATCGATTCATAGTGTTCTAAATCCATCTCTTATTTTTTTAAAGTACCGCGACCCCAAAATCTCTAAATGAATTTCTCCAAAATTAGGACTAATCGCAATCCATTCCTGACTTTAGAAAAACTGTTATGACTACAATTTTTATCTAATTCGTTCGAGCCGAAAATAAGTTAAAAACAAGTCATGTTTCCCACCGAAGGACCTTTCTAAATGAAATTTACAGAAATTAGCACCATTGAACCCGATTCCTGTATACGAATTTTGTTCGAAAACCGCGACTTGAGAGTTAAAAGTGTTTTGTGTTGTTTCATTAGCACGCTATAGACGTAAATATAAAATTTAATTATTATTCACATCAATCAACAATAATATTAATCAAGTCTGAGTTTTCGAACAAAATATGTCCTCTGGAATTTGATTTCTTGGCATTCCCTTCGCCAATTTTTATCAAAATCATGCTAGCCGAAAAAAATTAAATAAAAAGACCCTGCTGCACCAGAGGACATCAAAATCGTTTGAGACTGAGAAATATGTGAAAATGAAACCAAGGTCAAAACATTAAGTTGATAGCGAATGCTAAAAATCAATATCCATATGTCCTTGCAATGCAACTAACATAACATGGTGCAACATTCCGCAAAATGATGGAGCATAACGCCAGGTATCTAATTAACATAAAACACGAAGCAAAATGATGCAACGTAGTGCAAAATCGCGCAATTTGGGGCAACATCACTCAACATGGTACACAAGATGCAACGTGGCGCAATATCTAGCAACATCCCAGATCATTATGCAAGATTATGACGGAAGATTCCCCGGCATAGTATAACATCCCACGCCATGGTGCAACATAACGCAACATTGCGTGCAACATCAAGAACGTGGTGCAATATCATGCAACATGATGAGCCATTACGCAACAGTTCTAAATAAATTACATATTCTGAAATCAGAACTCCTTATAGTCGTTTTCTAGCGTTCGAAAACCTTACCCCACCAAATTTAACAAAACCGTTCATCCTAAATGTTAAAAGAAGGCTCTAAGCCAAAATGCGCAACATAGTGGACTATCACACAACATCTCCCACAAGTAGCAATATCAAGCAACATGGTGCAACTTCACGCAACATGATGCAACAGTCTACAATGGAATGTTTCACTTCCACAACATGGTGCAACATAACGCAACATCGTGCAAAACCATGCAATATGGTGCAACATCGTGCACGATGGCAACATGGTGCAACATCATACACAACTATCAGTCTCTCCAAGCCTGGATGAAATGGCGCTGTCGGTGACGGATCGTTATCTAACACTAGATAGTCAGGTACTCCTTCGAATAGAAATATCGCTTTAAGACCGTCGATCGCAGTTTCTGTATTGATTTTTGTCATCCTGACGACGTATGGATAAAGGGTAAAAAAATCAAAAGAACAACCACATTACATTCAAAAACGGTCCGGCAGTATCCAAGTGTACTCATTGACACTATTTTTTGATAAGATCGACACTTTCGGACCACGATTAATATCGGGCCACCAACAATATTTTGTTGCCATTTATCTTATCTTTACCATTCCCCAATGGCCTTCATGGAAAAGATTTACAACGTTGACTCACTGTACAATTTTGGCAACCACGTGGTATTCTTGTTCCAAAATATGAAACTTTTTAAAATTGCAACCCAGCTTCGCGTCATTCATCATTTGAAACAGCTTCTTTAATGTTGTTGGATGTTTTCCGGTGTGATATTCTCGAAACAATGAAGTCATCTAACAAGCTGGGTTCGCCAGATGTTTCAAAAATTAGCTTATGAACATCTGAAAAATTGCAGGAGTGGTTGCCACACTCGTGATAAAATCGGTGAACTAGTTTTTCAATTCGTGGAACTGGATACTGATCTACCTGCAGCTGACAATTTACGGCAACTTTAAAATCATCACATAAATGAACGGATCTATCTGATTTTATTACGGCGACGATTGGTACAGCCCATTGACCATACCTAATCTGCTTCAAAACGCTATTGCCTACCAAACAGGACGTGACTTAAAAATTTCGGTATCGCATCTTTCAGGGTTAGGTGGGCCCTGAAATTACAACAAAGGCCCAGTTGCGTTTTCAAATGTTTTCACAAACCTGATATGTATTTTCTTCAAGTTCAAATTCGATTGAATTCTGCTCTTTGACAGCTGTTAGCTGCAGGCCATCATTACTGACATTTCCCGTTCGAAACTTGATTGCCCTAAACCAGTTCATTCTAAAAATGCTTGAACCGTTGTCGTTTTGTGCTACCAATAAATTCAGGTTTAGCTTTTTCCCCGATTTGCTCAACTTCGGTCATCTGCAATACATTTAATGAGTTGAATTAGTTTTCTTACTAAACGGACTCGGACATCTCTGATTTTGAGCGACACAAAGACTGAATATGACCAATCTGGTACCAATAATAACTGGATTTCTTCAAAAAATTTGCCGCCGCCATATTTTTTTCGCCGCCACAATTCTGAATAGAATATTTGAAACACGCAATGCAACAATAAATAAAAATAATTGATGAAATGTCAAAATACAGTGAAAATGTAAGGATAAACAGAGTCATCTATATTGTAAAACGAAAATTACCAATTTTACTAGCTACACTGTAATTTTTAAATGTAAAATTGCAGTTCAATTCGGCTGCGTACTAGGCTTTAAAATAATTTGTTTTCAACATGCGACCTCCCGTCTGACAAACTTATTTCTTAGAAAAGCACAGACATGTGGAATAGAGGTTCGCAGTGGCCATAAAAGAATAAACGGTAAAACTTATTTGTATTGTTTTTGATGTGCATCCGCGCGCATCTGAAAAAACTGTCGGTATAGTGTTTAGGCTTATGTCAACGATCTTGCTTTTACTGTCAAAGTGTAAATCTTATGTCAATGTTCTGTCATCGCTCATAAATATCTGTTTCGTGTTTTCATATTTAGGTGTCAGGTAAAATAAAAATATTTTTTTATTGTGAATATTTTGAAGGTTTAGTGATATTTTTACAACATGAAATTTCTGTATATTTTAGGCGGGAAGATAGAATGTTAAATCCGTTAAACGAAATCGAAGATAATAATGAGAGATAGAATCTTGCACGGCGCTTCTAGTTAAACAGGTAAAGAGTTGTTAGCTTTAGATTTAAGCAAAAAATCACTGTTCAGGAACTGATCTATAAATCAGATGTCGCCATATTATTTATTAACTAAAAGTAAAAATTGTACTAAATAAAAGCTTCTCAAACGTAATTAGTTTTTTATTATAAATAATTCATTATAAGGCAACCATTTATGTCTAAACATCAACTCGAGCCTTATGAAAAGAGACCAAAAAGTAACCGAAATTATGTAATTTCTCGAGTTGACGGATCGCCGATATATTTTGGTAGGATCGGCGATTATTTATTTGTATAAAAATACAATCAGAGAATTTGTATTAAATTTGAGTGTGTTACGAAGCCAATCCGCGGATTTCATCTAAGCACGGAAAGGCCACTCCCACGGTGATTTTGTCGACTAGATCTCAGGGTTTTGGGTCGTGGAGAAGTTGAGGCTTGCGTGCCCTAGCATACATCGTAGAACAGAATAAACACGAAAATCAAAAGCAAACTAGAAACTGAAATTAAATTAAATACATCAGAATCCGTCGACCGAAATTTGAGGAACAGTAATAAATTTAATAATGACCGGGTGTGCACACCCAGGAACGACCGGACCTCCCCGAGCGACAAGTACAATGTCTGCTGGAGAAACCGCCCCGAATGACCCATCGCGCTGAAGGACCCATAGAGGCCGATGCCTAGCCATAACGAAGCAGCATATAAGGGAAGTGACCTCTAGCTAATCTCCTACAATTCACACTCCAACAGCTTGTGTAGATTTTACGGTCTTCCCCGATTGAACGACACATATGATGGACTCGCCACTCCGACCCTGTGAATGTCCTGCCAAGGGGATGACGGGGAGTGATAAGCCCAGCCTGCAAATATGGAACCGACTCGAAATGAAAATCCCCCTCAACATCCTCGACCCCAAAATATATTTAGTACTTCATTTTATTAAAATAAACAAAAATAGGTAGCAAAAGCAAAAATAAACCAGGATAATAACGGAACAAAATAAATTGAGGCCGATGAACGAAGAGTAAGAACAAAAATAATTAAATAAAACCGAATGCTGAGAGTCGCCGTACTTGTTTTATTTAAAAAAAATCCCAAAAATAAGAGGAGGAAGGAAGACAAGAGAGAAGAGGTAAAAAATCGAACTAGAAAGCAAAATGGTCGCTGAACTCGATTAAACTATGATCCAATGTACACCTCGCGCGCGTACCAATCTACCGTTATTTGGTACTCAGTTACACAGTTATCTTTTAAAAAAATTGAAGAGAAAAAAAATTGTAAAATAAATTGAAAATGAAAAATATGAATGGAAATGAAAATTAAATAAAAAAAAATAAAAAAACAATCGTATTCCTTTAACCTTCATATAGGTCACTTTGCAATGATGCGGCGTTCTTGCCAGCCAAACTGGGTTGAATTGTCTCCCCACCGATTTCGAAAACAATATGACTGACCTTGATCGGTCTCTCGTAGCCGTAAAACTGCTGAAGGGCCTCGATTGGCCGCCCATAGATGTGGGACGTGTTCCCGTCTTTAATCGAAAATTCGCCTTGATAGGCTGCAAAATCCTTGAATCAACGATTAGGCCCCGACTGGCAGCCTTTGAAACTGGGTTGCGGTATCCCCGCGATGTAAATGCACTCCGCACTACCACCAATTTTATTCCAAGGACATTACTCCAGGCTTGAATGCTTCTTAGATCGACACAACTGGCACCAACTCACAACCAGAAGTCGCAAACACTGTCTAATGTATCGTTATCGTTCGAATCAACTTTATTCACCAAAAACCATAAACTATACGAGTTTACCCCAAAATAATTTAAATTATTTATTTTAAAAAAATTATAACTTTGAATGCAAAAATCGAAAAATTTCGACTTATTAAAAAAAACTAAACTGACTCGTTTACCAAAATTTCAAAACAAAAAATTATTTTCAAACAAAATTCCAAATTGAACTCAAAAAAAACTCTCGCACCAAAAATCTAGAAGATTATTTTTTGTTTTTCGTGTGTGTCACTTGCCTTTCTCTCCCGCCCATCAATCGCACGTACCAAAACAAGAAACCACAAAAAATTATTTCTCTATATCTTAGTCGTTCGTACATACGCACAAGTAGGTACACATTCGTCTCGCTCTCAAAATTATTCGATGTACAGGGTGGGTTATTATAGAGTGGGTAAAAAAACATAGAACAAAATATTTAGGCCCACGCACACTTCACAACAATTTTAATATTAATGTCATAATACAGATGGCAATGCCATCAGTAAAATGCATTAATCAAACTGCAATAAAGCAAAGTTATGACCGTTGAGTCGTAACAATTGGTACAGGCATTTTTAAGAAGTTGAAGATGTAGAGCGCAATAGACGCCCTAGTACATCAACATTCAATGGAAACGTGGCAAAAACGAAAGAAATGATAATGATCGGTCACCGAATCACATTCATAATCGGAGAAGGCAAACCGAAAAACCGCCCGGGTTTGTGGCGAAACAATTCATGGCACCTGATCGCGCTTCGTTAAACGAAACTGTAATGATGCCCCAGCCTCCTAATTCCTTAAAGGACCGCCGTTTAACAAGCATAGCTGAGATCAAAAACGCATCACAGAGAGCCAAAAGCTATCTCACAAAGATCGAGTACCAGAAGTGCATAAGCGCGTAATATGTTTTTTACTAGTTTGAAGGGGGATAATTTTGATATAGAAGAAGGAATAAAAAATTTCTTGATTTATTTTTTTCTGCATTTTTGCGTTAAAGATGAAATTTCTGATCGCCAAGGTTTTCTTGTCCAATTTGATCCTTTTTACGTGATGGTGACGTTTTTTCTTCTTTTCGTTCTATACTCACACACAAACGCATTCCATTCTACCGCTTCCCCTCCCGTGTCCTTGCATCATTCATATATTTTCACATCCTTCTTCCATCCCATGGAACCTTTCTTGGTCGATCGCCCGTTGGCCCCAGTTTCGACATTTCATATCAAATCTTTTTCAACGCTGTATCAGTATTGCTCTGCCCTAACGACAAATATCGGACGGTAGTTGCTGGAACACTTTCCATCATTTTCTAAAGTGAGACACTTTGGACGTGTTACTTGTAACCAATACATCCAACTACCATTAGCCCATCCTGTGAATCCAAGTGTTAACACATTTCCGATGGTTTTGGGCTGTATTTTCCGAATTACTCAAGCAATGTTGTGCTTATAAGCTTGCTTCGTTTGTGCATTGTCCGCGTTAAGTTGCGTGGAGGCCAATTAACATCAAAAAAGGGCTGATTACACGGTTACCGAATTTAGCATCATTTCAGCATCATTTTCGAAGAATACTGATCTTCGAAATGCTGGCACCCCACGAACTACACCAAACGGTTTCTCTCCGAGAATGCATTGGCTTCTCTAGGATTACGTGTGACTTTCCTGAACCTCAAATTTGGCTTGTTATGTATCGGCGCCTAGATCGAAATTTCTTTTCCGCCGAATTCCTTTTTATTAAATTTGCACTGTTTCGGCAACACATTTTGGAAATAAGTTTTCAATATTTCTCAACGTTGATCAACCGTAAATGAGTTAATTTCGAACCACGAACATATGATGCTGTATAAGATAGCGGAAATTTGACAGCAGAAAATAAGAGATTACGCTACTCGCCACAAGTGGCAGCACTATCAATAAAGAGAATTTATTTTGTTATGCAATTACCAGCGGAAATTTGTTATTCATTATTTATCATTTTTTTCACTAAATAAATCATATCAGCGGAATAAAATATTAAAAGTGATCCTTAAAATGACAAATTGATTGATCTCCTAAGTAAAGGAACTCGGTATATGAAATGTTGAAATTTAACAATGTTCCGCCTTTCCGGCATTGCTTCCACTAGTAACCAATATTTTCGGTTGTTTTCTAATAGCTTAAGTCATACTGAGACTATATGGGAAATTTGGGGAAATTCATGGACTAGAATTTTCACTAATTTTTTTTGATTTTCTGCGGCCATAGAAGTTATTTTCAGTCTCTGGACAATATCTTAAAAACTTCCACTCCAACCGAAAATATTGGTTACTAGTGGAAGTGTTTGAGATATTGTCCAGAAGCTAAAAATAACTTATATGGCCGCAGAAAATCAAAAAATTTAAGTGAAAATTCTAGTCCATGAATTTCCCCAAATTTCCCATATAGTCTTAGTATGACTTAAGCTATTAGAAAACAACCGAAAATATTGGTTACTAGTGGAAGAAAGGCCGGAAAGACGGAACATTGTTAAATTTCAACATTTCATATACCGAGTTCCTTTACTTAGGAGATCAATCAATTTGTCATTTTAAGGATCACTTTTAATATTTTATTCCGCTGATATGTTTTATTTAGTGAAAAAAATGATAAATGAATAAAAAATTTCCGCTGGTAATTACATAACAAAATAAATTCTCTTTAGTGATAGTGCTGCCACTTGTGGCGAGTAGCGTAATCTCTTATTTTCCGCTGTCAAATTTCCGCTATCTTATACAGCATGAACATATGATGCTATGTGTTCGTGCCAATATTTCGAGCGGCAAACAGCTGTAAGTGTTCAAATAACTGGAACTTGCTCAATAATCCAAAATACGAACTTTTGAAATTTTGTTACCACAATTTTGATTAAATTGAGCTTAACTCTACAATCAGGGTGGATTAAGTGACATACGAAATTTTGGGATTTGGCAATGATAAAATGAAATGGCGCTACACAATCTGCTTGCACTACAACCTGACCATCGCATCTTTTTGGCCCGCTCTGTGATGATTTATCATGGATGGATATAATGGATGTAATTTTGAACTTGACTGTGAGTTTAGATGCGGTTATTGCATTATGCGGTGAGTTTAGACGAGGTTCCTTAAAAATTATAAAGATCGTTTACGGGAATTAAATGTTTTATAAAGCACAAATCGATCAGAGAATCTGTTTCACTGCTGAAAATTTCGGATAACTATGCTTAGGATTTTGTATTTACTCGATTGAAACACTTACGGAGACAAGGAGTGACAAAGAGAAAGAGAGAGAGAGAGAGAGAGAGAGAGAGAGAGACATTTTAACCACTTACGAGGACAAGGAGTTTTAGAGAGAGAGGAGAGATAGGAAGAGAGCAATATTATTAAACTACTTGGGTAATACTATTTTATGAATTTTTCTATATCTCAATTGCCACCTCGACCGATTCTGGCCGTTTTGAAATTTGAGTAAAATAACAATTTGTCTAAATTATTCACGAACTACCAAGTTTTAGACTCAAATTGCAAAAGAACGTCATAAAGCTACACGTTTCTAGAAGAATAAACCACCGAGGTCAGGCAACATTTTGTCATTAATTATAGTGATTACTCCTATCCATGAATCTCATTAATTGAAACATAATTTTACCATGCTTCAATGTACCTTAATCGAAAAGCAGCCGAACCGTCTATAACTAAACTAGGACCATTCAGTTCGTTCAGACCATACCAGATGTCAGAGGCTTGTGATAGTATTTTTGATGACAGACCTCAATAGTTGTTAAATGCTCTTCTACATTGCAAAAATATTGCAGTAACTTTTGTGAGTTTGTCTTCAAGATTAAGCTTAAAAGGAAGTTTGTTGTTTAAAGTAACACCAATTTGACAAATTCTGTTCTAGTGACCACTTCCTGTAGATAACGGGGTACTATCAATTTCACCCAGCACCAGCAAACTCCCAAAAAATGCTCACGATAAGCTCATTGGCCAGTATTGTTATATGCTGGGAAGTTTGCAGAGCGCCGTTACGTCTTACAAGCATATTCATGAAATTCTGTGCGTGGTTTTTATATTTTTTATATTTTTTGAGCTGCTACAAAAATATTCCAATCGATTTCCATTAGTGGTTTTAATCGAGCACGAGTTTGAAAGACAACAGTTTTCAATCGGTTAAATTTCTTCCGATATTATTTGTATTCTCCAACCAATATTAATGGACACGTTCGGGTCACACAAGAAAGCGCCCAATGACTTCCTGATTTACAAAATTAATGGGTGACTCACAAAAAGTGATGTGCGTTCGCGTCACAGCTAGTAACTGAAAGGATTTATCTTTCTCTGCCCCATAATACATAATTAGTGAGGTCCCCCAAAAGTGAAGGAGAAGTAGCGTCGTAGAAAGAAAACTGATGAAAAATCAGCCAGAACCTAGAATTCGAAGATCGATGGTATACGAACTGTCGCAACATCAGCAGAACTGCATTCATGCAGAAATATTTCTATTTCTCAGCCACTCTAAGTCATCTAGTCGAAATTCGTCACATCTCTCGCTCTGGCCGTATTCCGCTTCTGGCTTATTTGTGGAATTCGTGCTGTTGCTCTCTACTGTGGATAGATCTTTATCTATTCGTCTTCGTTGTTCAGCTGCGTTATTTTTGAAGTGTTTTTCTCAGCTTTCTGAACGCTTTCGGCTATTGCCCCATCATAACGAAAATCCTCCCTCTGCCTCGTTGTATTCTAGCACACATCCTTTTGGAAACTACCGTAGAACCTCTCCCAATGATCTTTGCACCATTTGATAAACCAATATGTCCATCGATTTCTCTGTTCGTGCATCCTCTTCTAGCCGCCCTTCACTTTTCGGGTTTGAATTAAACATTCGCCACTGTTTTTCTTTGGTTCTTGAACACTGTGGTTTTCTTCATTCCCGTTATCTTATCGCCAATTTTCATGTGAATTATCTCGGGAATCAGGGGGGCTATTTGGAAATTCGATTCGATAACGAGAGTTATAGATTCATATTTGATTTTAAATAAAAATCGTTCAAATCAGATATCTTAGCTCCAACTCAGTCATGACCCGCTCATAACTCCTTTCTGTTGCGGAGACCGTCTGCAAGACATTTGCTGCTTTACCACGAAGAGCCAAAATGAATGCGTTGAGCTGCTCTTCTGCACTCCAACGATTGTGCTGCACAGCCGCTTGAAAATGCACTTTAAAATTCTGAAATGGGATCTCCCCATTGAATTTCGAAGGTTTCAAAATTTCTCTTGAGCTTCCAGCATTTGGTTATGTTGTGATCGTTGTATCTTGCTTAATTTTATTTACAAACTCCTTGAACTGGCCGTCGACTATTTCTCGAGTCTATTCGAGAAATAGTCGATTTCTCTTCCCATTAGCTCTTTAACTTGGAGATCTTGGGCGAGCTGAATTTGGTTGAGCTTCTAGTCTAACTCGGAAAACCCGGTTTTCAAAATCCCAGTTTTCTTTTCTTCTAGTTCTAACGTCTAATTTTCCGGCCGTCGGCCGGACTAATAATATTCATAAAAATAAGATATGTTACCCATAAATTTACTAGAAAAAAACAAGGCTGCGAAGTCAGAGGCGGGAGTCGGTTTCGTGGAGTTGGTGCTATTTTATCGGAATCGGAGTCGGAAAAAACTGGACTCCCATTTTTTTTTTGTTTAACTACAACAAAAGTGCCATATATTGACACCTGCTCTAGAATTAGTCGGATTCTTAGTTTTTGATGGTTTTCGAAAATAGAAATTGCAATTCCAATTTCTTGAAAAATAAAAACGACTATAACAAAACTAAAACAGTAAAACCAGTACGCAGTAAAAAAAATAAAGGGTCCGGATATATAAGTCGGGTCGAGCGCTTTCGTGGCTTCTCTCCCTAATTAGAAAAAAAAACTTTAGCTTAGAGGAATTTAAGAGCCGATAGGGGCGGAAGTATAATATCGGATTGTACAAATCGGGTCGCTGCGCTTCCATCGATTCTTTCCGTAATCGGCGGAAGCCGAATGTCAAAATTCCACGTATTCAGTCAGTGATACATTGTGGTGAAGGAATATTTTATCAAGCAAATTCACTAATATTAGATAAAAAAAAAATTACATTCGGTCCTTCGACATTCTTCAGCCCCTTTGATATCATACCGAATTGTAGAGGCTTCAATAACTCTCGCGGGCACGCGGGAAGTCTCATCGCTCCTTCCCCTCCGGTTAGCCCTCCAAGGGCCTTTAGAAAAAAATTCCAGAAGAATGGGGTTCAAAAACATGCAGGGAATAAAGGAGCAGTTTTGCTAGTTTTATTATAAGTGAATGATTTTGAATAATTCGAATTCAAAACTGATATTTTGATACAGTTCTAGGGATGGACTTGACCATTTCTTTACTCTCTCTCTCTCTTCTCTCTCTCTCTCTCTCTCTCTCTCTCTCTCTCTCTCTCTCTCTCTCTCTCTCTCTCTCTAGCTTCGCATCCCATGAAGGGATTTTGCCGCCCGCACTATGGTCCTCCAGCCGTCTCGGTCCATCGCTCTCGACCTCCAGTTTCGACATCCTAATGCCTGTAGATCTTGTTCGACGTCGTCACGCCAGCGCAGTCGGGGTCTTCCTCTACGACGCACACCGGCTGGTTGTTGATGGAACACTTTATTGGTCATCCGTTGTTGTGGGGACCTTGCAACGTGGCCAAGCCATCTCACTCGATTGGATTTGATGAATCCGTATTTGAAATGGTATTTGAAATGAGGTATTTGAAATTTTCAACGCGATCAAAATTGTGGTCGCCAATTCCGAGATTTGCCATGGGGATGTTCCTGGGTTGATACAAATTTGGTTTTGCTACTGTTCACCTTCAAACCAAGTCTTCTTGCGCAGCGATCGAGTGGCACGAAACTGTCTTTGATATCGCTAGGTCTTCGGCCAAGAAGCACGATATCATCTGCATATCCAAGAATTTGGCCTGATTTATTAAATATACAGCGCGAAGTTTCGATGTTGCTTTTCCTCACTACGTACTCAAGCGCCAAATTGAACAGCACAGGCGCGAGTGCATCTCCCTGTCGAACACCAGATGTTATTTCAAAGGAGTCTGACACAGTTCCTTCGACTACAATTCTACATACAGACCCAGACGTTATTAATTTGCACAGAGAAACGAGTTTCTCTGGAATTCCTAGGCATATGAGCGGGGCCCAAAGGTTATCGCGGTTTATACTGTCATATGTCTGACGGAAGTCTATATATAATTGATGTATGGTTATGTTGTACTCCCAACATTTTTCCAGGATCATCCTCATGGTGAAACTCTGATCAGTGGTCGATCGGTTGGGACGGAAACCACACTGATAATCGCCAATGATGTTTTCAGCGAAAGGGATGAGTCTGGCAAGTACAACATTAGCCAACACTTTGTAAGCAGTGTTCAATAGAGCTATACCACGATAGTTTTCACATTTAAGACGGTCGCCTTTTTTATGCAACGGACATATGAGCGCGGTCTTCCAATCTTCTCCGGCAGCTCTTCTTGGTCCCAAATACAGACGATGAGATCGTGTAGACTTGTTGCAAGAGTAGCGCCTCCGAGTTTTATTAATTCTGCGGGGATTCCATCGAGACCGGGTGCCTTTCCGTTTTTCAATCGACTAATAGCTGCGTCTACTTCCTCCACTGTGGGATATTCGACGAAGACCTCATCACCTGGAGGAGCTATTGCTCTAATGGGGGTCACGTCGTCATTCCGATTTAGTAGATTTTGAAAGTAGGTTTGCTGATTATGTTAAAACTCTTCAAGTAAGGTTTAAACGGGATTCTAAAATGATTTTTTGCTAACGCTCTAGAATATGGCCATTAGTGACAGAACTTGAGTATTTCTTGAGAGATTATGATAAAATTCGAGATGTGTGATGGAAATAAGATTCTAAAATGGTTTTTTGATTAAGTTCCTAAATATATCGCCCTTTTTGTCCAAATACACAGCTTTATTAAAAAATCATTTAATAATCCCGTGTCCATCGCACGTGAGAATATCAACATAAACGATTATGAAATGGCCTAGTTCCATCCCTAATGACAATATTCCAGAATTTTATCAAATATCATTTTAAAATTCCATCCATTCCAATTTTCCATTACATGTCGATGTTCGACATAACCGGTTAAGAAATGACCAGGTTTCATCCCTATCCGCCTTATTCCAGAACTTTATCAAAAACGAATTTTTGATAAAGTTCTGGAATACCCACATGTCGAATTTCATCTAAATCGGTTAAAAAATGGCCTAGTTCCATAGCGATGGCCATATTTCAGAACTTTATCAAAAAATCATTTTAGAAATCCATTTCCATTGCACGTGTAGAATTTCAACAAAATCGGTTTAGAAATGGCCAAATTCCATCCCTAATAGCCATTTTCTAGAACTTTATAGCAAACTCATTTTTGAATTTTGTCAAAAAAAAATTTAAGAGTCTCATTTTCCCACATGTCGAATTATAAAAATTCAAACCGGGATTTTATACAAAACCGAGATTTTGAAAACCTGGATTTTGCAAACCACATCAAGCGCATATTGAAGTGACGATCCGGATCCATTTTAATGAAATCAAAGGAATTCTCAAGGATCTTCTCAGACCAAATAAATTGATTGACGGTATGCCTATTTTTATTGTAACGGATAACCTTCCAAGCTATGGTCCTACCGGACAGGTAATCCTTAAAACCAAGAGTGGTTTCGGGAAGATTACCAACAGGATTGTATACTATGTCAGTCCTAAATATTTTTGTACTGACTTTCTCATAGACCCAATTATGCCACATAACGCAGCGACTCATTTCCAATTGAAAGAGCTTCGATTAACCATGTGTTTATTATAAACAAAAATTGATAAAAATGTTACTTGCCTTAAATAGGACACGATATTATGTTGCATACTAGAAGTCTACATAATCATGATACTACTATTAATTAAAATGTAATTACAATATTGAACACTATCTTCTTTCGTACCATGCGAGAAGAAAGGAAATAAAAAATTCATAAAGGATAAATTATAAAACTACTTGTGTAATTGCTTTATGTTCTTACTTTTGTTCACCCCTGTTTGAAAAATATATTCATATACGCTCGCTTTATGTAAATTCGCAGGATTTTCTTTTATATTTCAAAAAAAAAAACAAATCTTCCCTTTTGTTTCTTTTACCGTTTACAAGAAAATTAATTAACTTCTATAAATTAAATGTCTGATCGTAATCGCTAGAAAATTCATTTTTTTACATTATTTCGATTTTTTATTTAGTTTTCTTTTTTACATTAGGGATAATTACATCTAATTTGAATTTATCTGTTTTGTTTTTTTTTTTATTTATTTATTTAAAACATTTAAACCAAAAACTATAAAAGAAAATATTTTTTTTTTGTCCAAAACTATACAAAACCAAAAACAACAACAAACTTTTTTTTTCAAAAATTCACGCAGTCTATATGGTTGGCGTTTTCCACTACCTTATTGCAGTAATAGTGTCGTCAAAGAACGTCCACCATCACCATTGCCATTGCCACCACCGGTAAAGCTTGGGGGAACGCCGCTGACAACACCGATGTAAGAGGAAAAAACAAAATTTATAACAGTTTTTTTTTTTTGTGTTTATGTTATCAATATTTTATTTTCTTGTTGATTTTCCATTTTCCAAATTTCATTTGTTTTTTTACGTTTTATTTTTTCCGAGTCGTAGAATATTTTACCATTTTTTTTTTAGTCATTTTACTTTTATGTAGTTTGCAAATGGGAAAATTTGCAAATAATAGTTGTTTTTGTTGTATTTTGCATGTAAAAAAAAAACTTTATACTTTCAGTTTAGAGCTTCAGCCGTATACATACACAGATGCTCGTAGCCATTTTTTATGTAGTCGTTTATCGATGTCAGTGTTTGAAAAAATTTTAGTTTTTTGTTTTTTTCGTTCTGTAGAATATTTTTATATTTTTATTATATTAGTGTGACAAGCACATTAATTCCGCAAAAAAATATTTGCCTTTAAATTTCAGTTGGTTGTTTTTAGCAGTTCTGTGACTTCGTACATATAGCGGAAAGATTAAAAATAAATTGTTACTTAGTTTGATAAAGTATACCAATTTTAGCGTTATATAACCGTCGTCTAGCCAAGTAACATTAATAATTCCATAAAATAGTGGCGGAAAATTAAATTTATAGTTAAAGAACTAAAGCTAAACTTTGCGGGCCAATTCCGCATTTTTATAGGAACACTTCTTGGAGTTTTCTTCTTTTAGACACTAGTTTGGCTATTTATCGTTAAACTAAAAAATATTTCAGGTATTGAATCTTATTCAAGAAAATTATTAGAAATTAAGCTCAACTCTAGGTCTTGAATTACTTATCCCGATCTTTTAAAAGTCCCCGAAACAAAAAAGCAAAAAAAAAACAATTTCGTCCGTCTAACTAAATTTGATGGTTACGACACCAATTCAAGCCCCAGTCACTATTCAAGCCCAGATATCAACAATCTCACAAATTTCATTGATTAAATGTCTCGCCCATGTTGAATTAATTGCTCATCAAACCAATCGGCGAGATCGTAACATTACCTAAGCTTCTTCTTCCCGAATAGAATGTAGGCTAGATCGTGTAACGCTAACCAAATCAATTTCACCTTCGTCCTTGCCTCTTGACGGCATCCAAACTTTACAGCTATTCTCCATGGTTCACTCTATCTCAACCCCATCTTTCAATCCACTCCATCATTTTTAACACGCCACGCTTCTCTGCGATACTCTGTGTGTGCCACCTGCTCACACATGTCTTTTACGTTCATCCATGCAGCCGACTCCCTCTTTCACCAGGATTTCATAAGTGATCTTTTCCGCATTCATTTGTCCCTCTCGAATACACATTGGCCCCGCACGAAAACTGTAAATTATACCAATCGGCAATCACCACTTTCCATCCTTCCTGCCCTAGCAGTCGCAACTGGTGAACCATCTGTAATTCTCACTCTCATTGGTCGGTTTCTCCTCCAGATACATTTTATTGTTCTGTCCAACGGATCTACCAACAGCCTTTTCCAAAAACTGCTCCCCTCCGTTACGTGAATGCTCGACCTTCTGTTCGGTATCGCCTGCATCATCATTTCGTTTGCTGAATATTATATCTTGATTTCTTTAATGTCTTCTTTCATTTTTCGCGTAAATCTTTACTTTGTTGATCAAATTTTTGATCCATTTATTGCGCCAAATGTTGTATTGTTTGTTGCGTCTCTTTAATTTGTTGTGCCAAATTTTGTCTCATTTTCATCACCATTTGTTGAATAGAAATCAAAATTTGCGCAATATTGGTAATTTAAGTTGGCCAGGGAACTGCCTGCTTCATCTCACTTTTGTACCATCTAGTTTTCCTCTTTGAACTGATAATTATCCAGGTTTAACCTTGCTTCTAGTTGCTATAGTGCATATACGTGATGGTCTTCACTCAAAAAATTTAATTTTTATAGTTCCAACTATTAAGAACAAAATGTTTGTAAAATCATTTTATGCTCTCTGTTTTGTTTAATTGAGAGTCAAATACAATTTTCTACTCATTTTTCCACAGTGCCTTGACACAAATTTTAGCAATTTTAATAAATTTTCTTTTTGTGAAGGTGTAATGCTCACGAGCAGTTTGAATACAAATACATTTTGTCATGACATTCTAGAGTCAGTTTAATTCTGTTAAACAGATTTAACTGTTAATTCTTTAAAATATCAGAACTATTTTCACACACACTTACACTACTATCGTAATAATTACACCACTGGAATATTTCCACAATAGTTTTTCCAATAATCCCTATCGCGGTTCATAACACTGGATTGTGGATATCGTTATAGTAGTTGAAGGTTACAACAACAATTCTCGTAATTCATACCGGTTCTGGAATATTCGCGAAAATACAGAAAATAATTTCCAAACATTTACGAAATACTTACGCCACTACTGGAATTTTCCCAAAATATTCCGACTATAGTTTTCCCACTCTTATTTTCCTTTTTTTTTTAAAGTATTAATTGTCCAGTTGATTTAATGTCCCTTGAGGGTCGTCAATTAATACCCTCCTTTTCATTCACGCACACACCACCCATTCACATAGTTACAGTATATGGGATGGTATGTGGGATTCGAACCCTGTCCTGGTCCAAGTGCCAAAGCTTTCACCACTGCACCACTTGTCCGGTGACACACAACACTAATTCACAACAACAATAATTTCTATAATTATTTATTATTTCACTTAAAACGCCATTTACAATTATTTATGAATCACACCACTATTCCCAGTTAACACCATTTATTATTTTTCCGCTAATCACATTCTCACTTACGCGAAGGATTAAAACCGTACCGAATATCCCCAATGACTCCCCAAGACTGACTCATTGTGTTCGTTGCACCCGTCATTATTTGATACTACTACTACTAATACTACTACTTACACCTAGATGTCACTATCTCACAAAAAATATTATTTCTATAAACCGTAATGAGCAATTATTACGATCTCGACTGGTTTGATTTGATGGGCGAGACATTTATTCAATAAAAATCGCTTATTTAAAGTTTGAAACAGTACTACAATTTTTTGTGACATCTAGGTTAAAGAAGTAGCGTTTTGTTGGAAAATAAATTGTAATGAGTCATTTGGGAGATTCGCTACGTGAGAGATTAAAAGCGAAAGTGAGTAGCGGAAAAGTAGTAAGTGGCGTTAAGTGAAAATTGTGGTGCAATTAAAAATTGTAAATGGTGTATTAAGTGACGTAATAGTATATAGGGATTATTTCGGGTATTTTTGCGAATATTCCGGAAACGGTGTAGATTACGAAAATTATTGTTGTAACTGTCAAATTCTATAATGATATTTACAAAGCAGTGATACGAATTCAGATTTGAGAGAGCAAACTCGTAACAATATTTGCACGAATCAAATGACTCACAAGTTATATTAGACCTTGGCCAATTATAGAGGGGCCAGTGGAAGTTCGTTAATTTCTATATAAATCGCATTTGAACTTACTCAAGACGTTTAGCGCATTCACAACTTGCAAATCTATTCAATGTCATGTTACAAGAACCAGTTGGTAGGGCCATGAGTCGTAGATGGACCAAGAAAAATTCCTTTGATTCCTATGTGAAGATTTTTTTTTTTTGAAATGTTGATTTCTCCGACTTGCAGATGCAACCAGTTTCCCAGTGTGATTTTGAAAGGACACAATGAGTATCTTTGTAATTAGTACAGAGTCATTAAAACGGTCCAAAAAATATAGCGGACGGACAAATATCACCCACCGCAAAATTTGTCCTAGCATGCGCTAACTTCATTGGTTTTGTCAATTGTTGAATCTTTAAGCGTTTTTAAGAAATTTTGTTTATCATTCTGCCCTTTGATTCAATAAAATGCTCAACCAAAGTATCGAAACGCATAAAAAAATTGAATATTTACGGTTACCAGTCTCATGAATCCATTTTACCAGCTTGAGTTGAAGGTATTCTTCCTAATTTCCATTTAAGTGGAATTAAATGAACTTCCAAGAGAACTGTTTGACCAATTTCCAAATTTTTGGTGGTTTATTTCAACGTCGACGTTGTTGCAGCTCTGTTAAGTTTCCAGTCGGCCACCGTTTCCAAAAATGTTGAAACAACCGTTGCGCAATTTGACATCGCTTAGTAATTGGAAGTAATTCATGGATTTTGTGTGATTCCAGAAGGCAGCATTTGGCGACCAATTAAAAAATGTCTAAGTGTGATCTTCCGGATTTGTCGATAAAGTGGTATAGAATTCACGGCAGCTTTATATTGTTTTATTGCAGTCAGAAATTCTTCATATGTAGCATTGGCGAATATTTTTCAAACGTGATGTTTCGTAGTTTTTACTGCTGCTTCATGCAAATCTCGAAAATAGCTCCGACATCATCATCAGATTTGTGATCAGTTCCAGGTTAATGACCTTGACTACAAAATAAAGTAGCACATTCGTTCGTACTGGTTCTTTAAAGCGGCCTTTGAAGGGCAGATGGACCACAGAGACCGATCCCCACAATATAAAACATAGGTGCCACAGTAACTTTCTCTTGCGGTATATTTCCCATGAATTGCGATACATTGGTTGATCGAGCGTGAGAACATCTATTTCAGCGACCTTTTTTGCAAGAATTGTCCCAGATGTTGGCCAATATTTTTAGCTGAACGAGCAATGTTTCCACTAATTAATAAATAGTCTATGGTTCTAATCTAAAACAGCTATATTGCTACCTTTTACTATTAAGTTGAGACCCTTGGTGAATTCTCCGACGTGACGTGTTTCAAATTCTCTCGGATCTTCTGGTTGTTGACAGTTATTTTCAAATCGACCATTGTAAGCAATGTTCCGTCGCAAGGATCTGTAATTGTTATTACACATCTTGTTCTTTGGTTTGGGAATTGGGTTGGTCTAACACATGACTTTGATCATTTAGATTAGACAATGAATGTCGGTAATTCTATTAGCCACGAAAGTTTCCGTGTATAAAGTTGGTGATTTTTTCTAGTGCCAAACGATCGATGAGTCTGTTCAATAAAATATTTGATCAACGTTCCAATCCAAGTAGATCGAATATAGTGGCTGTTTAAGAAAGAACTAGACCACTATTCGAGCATGGAACAAGAAAAATCCTTTTCTGTTTCCCAAGAGTTTTAATAACTTAGAGTTTTAAGCTTTAAAATTTTCTTTACCCGTTTACCGATAACTGGAATATTTATACTTTTTCAGGACCATTTTAGCTGGTGATCATTTTACTGAGTTCCGTCAAGTCATTTAGGAGCGGAGCTACCAGGAATTTTAGTCTGGTAAGCGCTAAACGGGGACGGGTGCAAAGAAAATGTGGAACAGTTTCTTCCGCCTTTTCACCTTCGCAACTACGACAGCAATCATGTGAAGAAACTCATATTCTGCCGATATGCTCACCTATGAGACACAATACTGACATGCCGCCACCGAAGCAATACCAACTGTCTGGATTTTGATAGGTCTAGTTTTAACCAAATCTGCCTAGTTATCATGCATTAGGTACTATTGGACCACCTGTCGTGCGATATTTTTCTAGCTTCCTCTTGAAGCAGTAATTTGCAAGTAACGAGCAGTATATCAACATCCGCCTTGCTTGATGAAGGGTTGTGTCTTGTCGAGTGGACCCATCCGCCTTGCTATTTCTCGTAATATTGAAAGGCTCTGGCCCACGTTAAGAGATGAGAGACAGCTTTGGGCCTTTTTCGATGTAAGGGTATATGATTTGAGCGTCTTAATTGAAGCCTGACACTCCTTAAAAATTCAAATCACCCTTGCAGATTTTACATTATACCTCAAGTTAACGGTTTCCTATATCACGATAAAATCAGCTTGAATAACGCTTTTCGGGAGACGATAAGAGAGATTTAAAATCAATTCTCCACATCTTTGAACAATCAGTGAAAACTCTGGTGGGAATATTAGTCCTAAACCGCTGATGATGACCGGATGGTATTAGTTGGTAGTATGTTCCTGTTCCTTAGAACAGATGAGTGCCCTGTGGGTGTGAGATGAAACAGAATATGAAGTGCTTGAGGGGTTATGCTCCTGATAGCCCCACAAATTCACAAGGCTGTACCTAGGACTTTTGGTTGGGCAGAATATTTAAAGCTGGCCAATGTACAATGTAGGTCTCCAAAGCCCATCTTTTTCCTATGGCGTTTTTACAGGAGTAAAGCGCTATTGTAGCTTTTTTACGATTTTTATTATGTTAGGTTTCCAGCTTAGTTTGCTGTCAGGAATAAGACCCAGATATTAGCTGCGCAACTAAGTTTCCGGGTTTCACACATAGATAGTGCTAGCGACACATCTAGTTGTCATTTATGGAAGAAGTTGTGTTTTGTTCATAGCATGGACAGTTGTTAACGATAACCAGTTGTAATACCAACACATCGCAACGCAAAAGTATTTGTTCTAAGAACGAAAATGTCGAGTTTTGTGCCAAACAAATAGCATTCGCGGGAAGCTTTGCTTTTCTGCTTCAACTTGATAAAAAATGCAGCTGAAGCACGTCATTTGCTTGAGGAGGCCTGCGTCGAACATGCACCATCGACAACTACCTGCGAAGATTGGTTTAAACGCTTCAAAAGTTGTGATTTCTACTTTGAGGACAAGAGGCGCTCCGGAAGGCCAAAAACATTTGAACATTCCGAGCTGCAAGCGCTATTGGATGAACATGATACGCAAACTCAAGGTCAACTTGTGTAAGCATTCAACACGACTCGCCAAGGTATTTGCAAACGTTTATATGTTATGCGAAAAATTCAAAAGGATGGAAATTGAGTGTCGTATGAGTTCATTCAAAGACAGGTAGAAAATCGAAAAGCCACTTTCGAAATTTTGCTTTCACGGCTTAAAAAAAGAGCTTCCTGCATCGAACTTTTATGGGAGATGAGAAGTGGATCTTTTTAAGAATCCCAAACTCAAAAAGACGTGGCTTTCACCTGGCGCACCTGCGCTCTACGTTTGGTGGGACCAGAAAGGAATCGTGTACTATGAGCTAATAAAACATGGCGATTCTGTCAAAGGGAAACGCTACCGCCAACAACTCTTCAATATGAATCATGCATTACTCGAAAAATGGCCGGAATGGCACACGAGACAGGATCGAGTGATATTGCAGCACAACAACGCTCCATACTATCGCACTCCCAACTTCCAGGACACCATCAAAAGGCTGAGATGGGCTCTGCTACCGCACCCGCCTTTTTCGGTCGATGGCGCATGGCTTGGCAGGGCTACACTTGGCCAGTTTCGAAGAAGTGCAAAATTGGTTGGTGAGCAGTTTCGGTCCAAAGACACGTCGTTTTATCGTCGTGGTATTCATGTATTGTCAGAGAGATGGTAAAAATGGTGTATATAGCGAAGGACAATACTTTAAATAAACCATTTTTTATATTTCCATTTTTCATTTAAAAAAAAAACAGAAATTTAGTGCACAATTTCATTGAATGGGGAGAAAGGAGGGGGTTGATTTAAGAATGTTTGCATTCCTTGAGAAAAGGACCAGCTTAGTTTTGTGTGGATTCGCATTCAAACCGTTACCGTCAGCCCAAATGGAGAGAAAGCTAACAAATCTGCTATTGCGGAGGACTCATCTCAGGCTGGCCCTGCTTTCAGGCATTTGATATATCCCACCCCTGAGTGACTCGTCTACGTGCAGAGGGGTGAGTGCTTGCGAGACCGATACTACTCGGGAATTGTTAAATGCCCCCTCTATATCCAGCAAAGTTATAATGGAGTATTCCTTATGTTCAAGAAATGCTCCTATACAGAAATAAGGGAGTGTTTCCACTTGCAGTATGCATGTTGGGATTTCCATTACTTATTTCTCTCAATCGAACTCCTAATGTATGGGCTTCTATCTTTCTCCCAAATTTTTAGTAGGGAAGAAGCTAAACGTATAGGTTTAGGGTCTTTGGGATTGCAATGAGAGCTTTTACCTGCCTTAGGTATAAATATTTCATTTACTTCAGTCCATTTACTAGGAATGTGACAAAGTTTTAGACTGCTCTCGAAGATAACTTCCAGCCATGATAATATTAATTTAGTCGCTTGTTGGACGTTCGCTGGTTTAATACCTTCGGGTCCTGCCGACTTATAAGGTATAAAGCGTTTTAGCCCACAAGATTTTTCTCCTGCGTCAGAGTCCTCCTCTAACTGTGATTCCTACAAGCTTCCACAAATCAATCCCATCAAACTCGACACCTCCGCGTCAGTAGTGTGTGTTCCTACCTCTTTATAAATTTCCATTATGTTCAGGTTGTCAGCGTAACCTCTACCGGTATCGGCGACCTCAAGATGTCACCCTTATCTTTCTTCCCTCAGCAAGCGTCTCTATTTAGTGTCCTATAATCAGTCTTTGGTTCTTTTTACTTGGCTTACCTGTCGGCAGTTCAGCATTGCTAATTTGTAGCATTTCCAGAATTTATTTTGATTCGCTGGGTTGGTGACTTCCTTGTAAAACAGTCCCACCCCATCGAAGCTTTAGTTTCCTCGGCTTTTTTAAAAAGCCTCCTGAATTTTCACAGTTGTTTTGAAGTCCACCACGTTGATCAAGGTTTATCCAGAGTTCTTCTAGGAGGACACGCATCTAATATGTCCTTGGACCTGGTCCACTAGGACATGAAGTTCGTGTAGAATCAGAAGATTTGGAACCGGTACCGTTAGGTTTTATCAATAATTCAAATTGGAGATTACAATGATCAGAAAAAGAATGATCCTTCGACACCATCCAATTCCCTATTCTATACATAATGGAATCTGAGACAAGTGTAATGTGCACTGCTGGTTTTTTTCTAGTTATAAACATTGGTTTTCAGCCAATATTGCATATCATGCTGTCATCTGTCAAGAAAGTAACGGAAAGTGGTAATTTGAAAGGGTGTGTAACGAAAGGACCCCGCACAAATCTTATGGAAATTGGGTCCCGGTCAAATTCGCTGAATTTTTGATATGTGTTAGAGTTCATCATACTGGTCAATTGTCTCGATGGCCACAAAGCTCAAAAATGGATAGTTTGGCCGGTACAGAGCTTTAAAGCTCCGAGTATCCTCCACGAATTTATGTATATGCGCAGTGTGTATAGACTTTTGAAACAGCGTATTTCATTTTTTTTATTATCAAGGTTTATATTTTTGAGGTTGCTGAATTCAGATCTGTTGTTAGATTTTCAAAATTGACAGTTGGCAGCTGTCAAATAGCGGTCAATGTGCTATAATAAAGCCAAAAACTTGTTTTTTTATGTTTTATCTTTCTTTTTTTTTACTTCGATAAGTTCAAAGATGATATCAAATCAATAACAATGACTATCGGCAGCTGTCATTTAGCTGTCAACAATTCTTTAAAGTCCGGTAATAAAGTCAAAAAATTATTTTTTGTTTATATCTTCAAGCTTTTTAGATAAGTGAATATAAATATGATATAAAATTATGTAGTCATCAGCTTACAGCAGTCAACAAGCTGTCAACTAACTGTCAAAATGCAATAATAGAGCAAGTAACTTATTTTTTGTGCTTAACTTTGTGGATAAGAAATCAAACATGATATAAGTATATGACATCACTTTTGAACTCAGTGATCTAAGCAGCTTAAAGTTTTTTTTAAAAGTAACTTTTAAAATGGAACATGTTCATAAAGAGGGGGTACTTCGCGAAGGCCTCCACTTAGGAGGGGGTGAAAATGGTCAGTTTTAGGAGGGGGGGGGGGGTGAAACGGGACTTTCGGGAAGAATTTCGATTTAGGGACTAAAATAATTTCGTTAAAACGATTTAGGATAATTCGGCTTTAGGGACTTAGAATAATACTTTTTATTAAACTTGGTTATTGGTTATCCGTAAACATGTGCTATGCCCGTTAATTGTGTTTACACAACTCGGTTTTGACAGTTAGTTGATTGATAGGTGAAAGCTGTAAGCCGAGAATATCCTCGAATGTTGCCACATGCAAATAATAAGATATAGGTAAAGGTCGGTTTATTATGTTATTAACTTGTTCATATTGAAAAATAGATTTACACTTTCTTTCTCATTAACCCTTTTCGGGGCACCGGTACATATTTGTACCGGCTAGATTTTTTGCTTGTTACCCCCGTATCTTCTACAATTCGGACTTTGGATGGTTGACTATGGGTATTTCATGTTGCTAAGAGGTTCCTGAAATTAGTCCTAGTGATTTTTTCACGTAATTGTTTATTGTTATTTAATTATAAACAATTGAAAGTGAAAAAACTGTTTTTTTTCGGAAAAAAATCGTCCACTCGAAATCTGGTACATTAGTATATGATTTTAGTGCGTGTACCGATGTTTTGAAGATTGCTGATCACGATTCTGGTGGCCAAAAGTGCATTTTGACAGCTGTCAGGTGTCAAATCGGGTGCCAAATGACTCAATATAATCCGAATGATCGAAAAAAACACATTTATTAACCTTGTTAAAGTTAGCCGAAAGATTCCAGCCGAAAGATAATGCAGATAGTGTCTTGACTATTTTTAAACTCTCTTTATACTCTCGCTCCTATCGATTTTTAAATTTCTATAAACTGAAATAATTTCTCCTTCACCCGAATGATGTAATTCGATCCTAAATTCTCCTAAATTCCAGTTCATGACTGGTTTTTGTATTCAAGACACTATCTGCATTATCTTTCGGCTGGAAACTTTCGGCTAACTTTAACAGTATCATTTATTACACAATTTTGCACGTCTGACGACAAATTCCATATCAGAAGTCTATTTCGGCAATTTTTCACGAAGGATTGTTGACAGCTAAATGACAGCTGCCGATAGTCATTGTTATTGATTTGATATCACCTTTGAACTTATCGAAGTAAAAAAAAGAAAGATAAAAGATAAAAAAACAAGTTTTTGGCTTTATTATAGCACATTGACAGCTATTTGACAGCTGCCAACTGTCAATTTTGAAAATCTAACAACAGATCTGAATTCAGCAACCTCAAAAATATAAACCTAGATAATAAAAAAAATGAAATACGCTGTTTCAAAAGTCTATACACACTGCGCATATACATACATAAATCCGTGGAGAATACTTGGAACTTTAAAGCTCTGTACCGGCCAAACTATCCATTTTTGAGCTTTGTGGCCATTGAGACAATTGACCAGTATGATGAACTCTATCACATATCAAAAATTCAGCGAATTTGACCGGGACCCAATTTCCATAAGATTTGTGCGGGTCCTTTGGTTTTCAAAATCTCGGTTTGTCAAAATCTCGGTTCTCAAAATCCCGGTTTTGTATAAAAAAAACTCCGTGTTTTAGGAAATCTTGGTTTGAATTTTTAAAATTTGGCATGTGGGAAAATGAGACTGTTAAATGATTTTTGACAAAATTCAAAAATGAGTTTGCAATAAAGTTCTAGAAAATGGCTAATAGGGATGGAGGGATAAGTGTCCGTGAGAGTTAAAGAAGCCGTCAGCCTCTACAGTTATTGCATTTCAAAATGTTGCATTAACGAAATATTGCTTTTTTTATTAATCTTGCAACTAAAAAATGTTGCAATTACAAAATGTTGCAATTACCAAATCTTGCCATTAAAAAACTATATTAATTATTTTGTGCAATTAGAACTAGAAGAAAAGAAAACCGGCATTTTGAAAACCGAGATTTTGAAAACCGAGATTTTGAAACCCGAGATTTCGTAGTACACCCAATTTAAAAACCCCGCTCTAAGCCAGATTCAGAGTTGCGTTCGTTCGTTCCTTCCTTCCCTTTGGTTTTTTTTTTAAATCAATCAAAGTTGCTGAAAAAATTCAAAAGTAAAACAAACTTCAATTTTAACCAATGAAATTGGTTTAAAAAAAATTCAGAATTAAGGAAGGAACGAAAGAACACAACACTGAATCCGCCTTGAATGTTTCCATGTTCAATTTATAAATTTTGCACAAATTTGTTGTTACGACTTACCGGGCATTCTTTTATGTTGTGCTTAACAGGTCGATTTACACACCTAATCTTCCGCCAGCCTTGTTTTTGGCATTGTATACATATAACCCGGTGTTTTATGTGGTTCTATGATATTAAAAGTATTTTAAATTTTTAAAGTTTTGTCGCTAACTTGGCACAACTGTCTTGACTTATCTTGTCAGTTCATCTGAAGTGTGTTTCCCGATTTTTCTAACAAATACAAATATCGGGCAAAGAATTTTGGAGGACAGTTGTGCCAACTTAGTGACAAAAAAAATTAAAATCCCTTTACGCTGGCTGTTTAAATGGCCAATTCCCGTTACTTGTTTGAGAAAATGTGTGCTATGTCTGGCGCATCATACCTGCAACTAGTACACATATTCGAGTAAAACACGTTACCAAAACATTTAATTTAAATTTTAAAATATGTATACAGTTCCCCAAAAATTTAAAACAAAAAATCATCTTTTCAAAATTAACAAGTGGAATGACGATAACAAACAATACAACAATCGTTTTATATAATTTATTCAAAAATGAGGTCCGCCACAACATACCAACATCCTTATTGTGTATTGTTTGTGTATACAAACGGACATCACTTTTCCTATAAAAAGCAAACATAATTACCGAAGCATATTAGTTATGTATGTATGTATGTATATTCGTATATAGATGCTGCAGGACATATTTTATCAGGTATATGTTTATTGTAATTAAAACGTTTTGACATGTCCAAAATTTACATTCAAAATTCCCTTAAGCTGTTTTCCATATTTATATTGAGTCTATACCATTATGATGAGGGGAACTAACCACTTGGTACGAGAGCGTACCATAAATGAAAAGTCAAGAAGTTGTTCGTTTGTTTCAGTCAAACAATACAAAATCTCTACATTGGTATTGTATGTAGGTAGAGCTCGTACCTTATAAACACATTAATATGCAATAAAATATCAACTTTAGGGATTCTTTCCTTTTGTATCTTATGATATAAATTAAGGGTTTGTTTCAAACTGCAACAAAATCTAAAACTTTTCTGATAACGAAAATGTAATAAAAGGACAATGTGGTGCAGGGGACATAAATTTGAATTTTAAAACAATATTGAGAAATAAGTTTCATCGCAGGTGATACGCACGAATATAATTACAATTTTATCATACCGCACAATGTCGTAACGATAAGGTTTGTAATTTTTGAAAGATAAAGGTAGAATCCAGTTTCCGCCAAATTTCACTGTAACCTCCTTAAATTTACGAAAAAGGTAAAGTAGGAATAAAGTTTGATTCAGATCAGCAAACCCGTCTAGACTTTAGAAAGAACACAGACCAACAGTTTATACTTTCAAAACCACAATTGCGAACTTTGTCGTGTGGGAAGTAACAAAAATTGGAGGTCGAAAAATTCCATCATTATTACGGACGACACTAAAATGTGGATACGGATTCGAAAAATTTCTAAAGAATTTCAAATCGTTTTAAATTTTTTATAAATTTGTGGATTATTTAATAGAAATAATATAAAATATGGAGGGGTAAGATGTATGTAAACTTGGCCCAACATTCAACACCAAAAGTGTTGCATGATGTCATTTCAAATTTTCCAAGTTATCGCCTATTCACACGCATTTGGCCACCATACTCCAGAAACGCAAAAACAGAAGAAACTTCTCTTGGACCGAACATTGCACTGAATCACTTTGTAATGTAGCAGTTGGAGCTGTCTTACAACAACGCAACAAAGAATGTTGGCAACCATTAGCGTTTTTTTTTTCAAATAAGCTCTCCCCTGCGGGAATTAAATACTCCAACTTCCACAAAGAACTTCTAGCTGTGTATTGAGCCATCAAACACTTTCGCCATTTCATCGAAGGCTGAAATTTTCTATATTTACCGACCTCTTCAATAGGTATTGTGTCAAAATCGGAACGTAGTCCCTGACAATTACGACATCTCGATTATATTGTTCTGTTCACCACCGACATTTATCACATCAAAGGGAAATACAATGTGGTGAACAACGGATCGACTTACCAGACAAGCAGCTTGGTGTGAGGCTTATCACATCCCGGCATCCATGCCACCCGAAATCTTGTACACATGCCAAAAGTTCAAAATTCACTGCCATACGAAATCGGAGTTTGGGAAATTCGAGCTACCAAGTGGCAGGTTCGAACACATCCACATGGACCTAGTTTGGCCACTGCCCCAATCGAATGACTGTCATTATATTTTAATGATAGTCGACCGCCAATTTGAATCAATGTTGTTCATCGAGTTTACGAAGCTCCTAGGTTCCCATCGCATTCGGACAACTGCACACAACTCGACAGCGAATGGTCTTGTCGAACGGTTCCAAAAAGCAACTAAAAGCCACGTTAAACGCGGATCCTATTGGGTATTCGAACCTCCGTCAAAGAAGACCACAACTGCACACCAACAGAGCTAATATAAGGTCAAAATATCCACAATATTTTATCCACCTCTTTTGGGTCCCCTAAGAACAGGACCCTCTGGCCGCAATACAAGAATGAAACAGCAAAGGCAATGCCAGAAAAAGAGGTCAAAAAATCATTGACTGTTGGTCAAAATATACATTACAGGATCCAGAGAACCCATCGGAGGTAATTTAGTAGATTGAGGAGCATTCAAAATGACCTGCATAGGTCAAGACAGCGACCGCACACAAGGGCCTCAATCAAAAATGCAATGATTCTCGCAATTCCAAACAGATTAATTTATAACTCTCCTGTTAGAGACTAGAAGCCAAAGGCAGAAATTATTTGTCGACTTTCTCTTAATATCTTTTCCATAAACCGATTTAATTAAAGAGGTTTAAGCGCGATCTCTTTAGAGCCGCATCTACTAAAGGGTGACAGTCCTTCTATTTAAGTTCCTCCCTGCAGATTAACGTCAGGAACGCTAGGCATGTTCTCCAGTGAGTAACTGTAGTGATATTTGCCACAAAAATTGACAAATTGCCGTCGCCTTGTCAACTACAAGGCTCTCTCCTTGAATATAAAAATTCACTGAGATCAGTCAAGAAGCCAAATAGTGAAGTGACTAATTCAACGGAGGGTGGTCTTAGATCATTAGTGAAAGGTCATCTCCCAAACTGCATAATTCTGAGTAACCAGAAAGTCAAGCGAGGATTTTAACTCACACCTACTTTGTATACAATCACAAGCCTGCAGGCGCTCCTAAATGCTGGCGGCATCAACCAGTAGTTGGCCTATCAGACTGAAAAATGAAACAGACAGTTCTACACCAGCCTACAATAGAAAGCGATGCATATGTCGTTTTTACACAATTCCCACTTTTCTTCTATGTGTTAGTTTCACGCTGTTACATCCAAAGCTAATTAGAAAACATTGTCATTCCAATTGGAATTTTGGTTCTAAAACATTCTAATTAGTGTAGTTTTGTACATGGTAAACTTAAATTTTCTTTGTACGATTTAACAAATTACACTATGTTCAACAAGAGCGTGTACGGCATAACTGTACTTAAAACAATAGGAACAATATAGGGTGACGGTCTCTTTATCGTAAACAATTTATCGTGTTTCAATTTAACGTGAACAATTAACCGTAGAACAGTTTATCGTAGACACAATTTACCGTGGACAAAATTTTTCGTGTGGACAATTTATCGTATGCCAATTTATCGTAGTTTGTAAATTTGACCGTATAACAAGGTAATTTATTACCAGATTATGATGGGATTGGGTATGTTAGATAGAAATGGGATTCTTAAATGATTTTTGGAAGAAGTTCTGGAATATGGCCACCTGTGCCGGAACTCGGTAATTTATTAACCGATTATGATGGGATTGGATATGTTGGATAGAAATGGGATTCTTAAATGATTTTTGGAAGAAGTTCTGGTATATGATTATCTGGCACGGAACTCGGTAATTTGCTAACCGATTATGATGGAATTGGGTATGTTGGATAGAAGTTTGATAATTAAATGATTTTTGGAAGAAGTTCTGGAAAAGTTGCCATCTGAAACGGATCTCGGCCATTGCTTATCACCATCTCGATTGGACGAAAGTCGATGATAAATTGCTGTACTCGCTATTTGATGGAAAAGCCAAATTTTATTTTTTATTTTTTCTAATACATTTTCTAGTGAAATGTGTTACCATTGATAGATAAGTTTCTGTCCTATCGTCATTCTTGTTATATCATATGTGATGATAACATTTGGGAGCACCAATCTAGGTTTTTTAACTCTTTGCGGTACTGGCTGGTTACTTCTAAACGAATACGGAAGTCGAGAGAAAGTGATCAAGACGAATTTTGCTTATGGCCTTTGACAACGCATGTCAGGGCGAGTTATGGGCGCCACCAATTAAATACCACATCAGCGTATATTCTCCAGGCTAAGCGTGGCTGAAGTGGGCGTCTGTCTTATAGCAAGGAGCTTGCTATGTATATCACTAGTCCGTGTCACTAGTCCGTATCCCACATATGTGTCAACCGAATAAGTGGGTTGAGCGGCAAGCCAAATCTGGTTATAAAACCTAGTTATAAAAGGCCTAGGATAAATTTAACGTTTTGATAATAAGAACAACCTTCGAAAATTTATACGGGAATATGGGGTGTGTAACGAAATCTCGGTTTTCAAAATCCTGGTTTTCGAAATCCCGGGTTTCAAAATCCCTGTTTTCAAAATATCGATTTTTTAAAAAAAAAAAAAACCGATTTTAAGAAAATCCCGGTTTGAATTTTAAAAAATTGGCATGTACAGGTTGACATGGAGGTTGCAATGTGCAGGTGGTATACTGTAATTGTGTGAGTAGGTGAATAGGTGAATGGGTTAATGATGTGGCGTGAATGCGTGGTATCACAATGGGCCAAAAATGGCCTAAGGGCCTTAAGTGTCAACCACTGAAACCTAAAACCTAACCTTTGAACAATTAGAACTAGAAGAAACGAAAACCGGGATTTCGAAAACCGAGATTTTGAAAACCGGGATTTTGAAAATCGGAATTTTGAAAAACGAGATTTTGAAAACCGAGATTTTCAAGCCGGAACTTTGTAAACCGAGATTTTGAAAACCGATATTTCGTAGTACACCCGGGAATATGCAACATAGTAAGCCTTTTAACACCTGAGATCTTCAGAACCTTTCAAACCAAGCGGAAATTTGCACTCTTGACGTAGTTATATTACTAGAGATTAGGTGGTCTGGGAGTTGGATAAGTAACTCCACCGATGGTTAGACATTTTACTAGAAAATTTATTAGAAAAAATAAAAAATAGAATTTGTCGTTTTCATTCAACAGCGAGTACAGCAATTTATCATCGCCTTTCGTACAATCAATCAAGTGACAACTTTTCCAGAACTTCTTCCAAAAATGAATTAAGAATTCCATTTCCATCCAACATATCCAATCCCATCATAATCTGTTAAGAAACAAAAATGTTCTACTATAAATTGATTCCACGTTAAATTGTTTAAACGCACTTTTCATGAATAAAATTTCTTGACAAGGTTTGTTACTATCTGTCCTGAAATGGTTAGGAGCGGGAAACTCTAATTGGATCTTGCAAGACGACAACGATCCAAAACACCATAGCCTACTCTGTTCGAAATTTTAACTCAAAAAGGACATCACAATATTGAATTCGCCATCTCAGGCACGTAATTCCAATCCAATTAAGCTCAAAAAGTACCACTTAAAAAATTTGAGCGCTCTAGTGCGAGTGGTCCGGAAGATATGGAAAAATGTATCATCACAGTATGCAGAAAAATTGATTGATATTATGGACAAAAGGAGCCAGGCAATTATTAACAGTAATGGTGACTTTACTATGTTTTAGTTGATAGCGCCCTAGAAACTTTCATAATAAAATAAAAAGAAAATCGTAGTTTTATTTTTACTTAGGTTTTTGCCGTACACGCTCTTGTTGCACATACTGTAAATTAAAGTTATATTGGAGATAAAATGAAATATTGTATTAATAAAGTATATTCCTTTTTAAATAAAGTATAATAAGATTCATTCAAGATTTATTATATTTTACTTTACTTAAATAAGTGTTTGCCATACTTAACTGATATAATATTTATTATACTTAATATTTATTGATAGATTCACGCTAAATTATAAATTTATTTGGGCTTGTAATATAATAAATAATTTTTATGATGTTATTTGCCAATTGCCATTTTACTGGCCGTTGACTATTTTCGCTCCAACTCTAAATAGAAATTTAAAAATTCGTTGAAAATTGCTGACCCGATTGGGAAGAAGCAATGAAGCGCCTGGATGAGCAATTTAGCAGCCAATGAGAAGTTCTAACGGAGCCTGAGGCCAAATCTCTGGGAAAGGGTGTTAATGGCCGTTATTTTTGTCCAAACTCAAATTATAAATACAAAAATTCATTGCAATTTTGCTGATCTAATAAATTAGGCAATCAGACTGGCTGGATGAGCAATTTAGCAGCCTATTAGAAGTACCCACGAAACCTGAGTTCAAATCTCTAAGAATGCGTGTTAATGGCCTTTTATCACCATTTTCACTCAAACTCACAACTGATTTAACATAGTTCGAAGGAAATTTTCTCTCCTGGTTAGGAAGTTCCAATCAGGCTAGATGAGCAATTTAACAACATTTTTAAGCTATTTCAGGTGCTACCGGCACTTCAAAGCGGAATTCAAATCTCTGAGAAGAAATTCTAAGTATCGTTTAAAATTTTTATTAAAAATTTGAGTTCAAAATAAAATTTCGTATCAATTTTATAATTGTATTTAAAAAATGTTTTTTGATACGATTGTTTGTGTAATTGTAAGTCTTTTGTACATTTTCGTTACACAACAATCGAATATTTAATTATACAATAAACATTTTTACTGTATTTTAAATATAAATTCGTATTCCCAGATAGATTCTGTTAAGAAACTAAAATAAATCATGTACACAGAAACCAGTCGAAATAATTTAGTACATTAAAATATTTAGTACGAAGAGTTGTTGTTTCATCCACTAGATGTCGCAGAATGTCACCGGTTTTATAATTTTAAAATATTAACAACTGTTAAAGTTGGGAATGTGACATCTAGTGCATTAAAAATAAGCTCATTGAGTCTTTTTTCCATGAAATTTAAGCACGGCCTACTTTATGAAAATAAAGTCAAATACACTTGTAGTTGTCTATAGTGTCAGTGACAGTATATGTATATGACCAAATCAAATAACAGATTTTGACGACAAATATTTCTTGCACATTGAGATTGTTTATAGTTCGACCTATTGTAAATCAATTGTGAGTTTGAGCGAAAATGGTAAACGGCCATTAACACGCCTTCTTCCGTGGACACTTCTAATATGCTGCTAAAGTGTTCATCCAGCCAGCCTAATTGCCACTTCCTAACCAGATCAGCAAATTTGCAACGAATTTTTGAATTTATAACTTGAGTTTGAACGAAAATGGTAAACGGACATTAAAACGCCTTCCCAGAGATTTAGACTCCAGTTCCATGAGCACTTATAATTCTGGTTCAAGTTTATAATTCTGTTATGATTTTGATGCGAAAATGTTGAAGTAGTAAAGAAATAATAAATCTAATCAGAAATTGCATGAGAATATTAATTAAGTATTGTACTAAAATGGTTGCAATCTAGACTATCCATTAAAAGGTTTGCAACTTTGAAAAATTACCTATATAAAATAATTCTTAAACTTTATATATCTAAACGCATCAGAATTCGAAGATACACTTGGGATATAGATTCTATCAAGTAAGTAACGAGAATTGGTCATTCAAAAAACATTCCCAAAAGGATTGTAAAAACTCCTTTTGTCGCCAAGCATACGGCATAGCTATCCCCCATCTCGATGCGAAGTCCGAGTGCGATCCATCATTTAGTTTATTTACAGTGCTCCATCTTGTCAGTCCATTTCAAGTGAGCTTCTCGACCTCTAGAATGAATAAAAACATCGAACAGAGAAAAGAGAAAGAGAAAAGAGAACAAAAAGTCAGCGTGAGCGTTATGAATACGGTGGTTCTTCGATGATATTTGTTGAGTTTTTGGTTAGAAACTCGTTCACAATGATAGCCTTGTGAGATGGTGCGTTGTCGTGGTGCAAAATTCATGAGTTTTCTTTCCACAAACCTAGCCTTTTTCAACGAATTCTAGCCTTTTTCGACGCTTTCACACGACGCATAACGCCCAGATAATGAATGGCAAAAATTCTGGTAAGAATTCCGAGTCCACAACACTGCGATAATAAAAAAAAAACTTGTCTCTTGATTGACTTTGACGTTTTCAGTTTCAAACTCGTAAACCATTCGTTTTATAAATGTGGGGTCGGAATTGACTCGTTCTAGCATGTCTTTAGATCGCGATTAAGTTTTTAAGGAAAATTCACGTCTTTCAGTCATTCATTTATTCGTGAGACACAGAAAGTTCAGCAGCTATGTCTCTCATAACGATTTTCCTTCGCCATTTCCTTCACTTTATTGATGTTAATTTCAGATGAGGTCGACCAGAGTGAATCAAACCTTCTACAACATCTCGACCGCTTTAAGCAGGCTTTGTAAATGACCAATCCCACAGAATGTATATCTAGCTAATAGATATGTGTTTATGCGAGTAATATTGGCTTCTAATTCCTCAATCGAAACTAGCTTTATACATGTAGACTTAAGACTTTACGTAGCCCCAAATAAAAGTGTCTAAAGGTGTGATATCACATGATCTAGGTGGCAAATTCTCTGGTCCGAAGCGTGAAATAACTGTTCACTGAATTAATATCGCAATAAAGCCATGGTTTCACGGGCTGTGTGACAAGTAGCGCTATCTTGATTGGAACCAAATGTCGTCGAGATGACGGGCTTCAATTTCAGGCAGCAAATAGTCCGTTATCATAGCGCGATAACGGGCGCCATTCATAGTTACGTTCCGGTCGGCCTCATTTTTGAAAAAATTTGAACCGACGATTTCACCAGCCCATAAATTACACCAAACCGTTGTTTTATCTAGATATAACGGCAATTGTGTAAGTAGGTGAACGAGTTATATTTGACAAGCTGTAGGTCCGTCGCGACTTAGTGTTCTTTTTTTAATTAAATAAAATTATTGTGACACTCCTAACGGTGATTAGTGAAAAATTGTGCACAATGAAATGAAAATCCATTGAAAAATTACAATTTTGTAACACCAAATGTATATTTTAATTAAGTATGTGGTCTTACTAATGTACACATTAAATACAAAGTTGTTGCAGTGTTTCATTGATGTAACATCCTGTAACACAAACATCTTGAGCAATAGAAAACTAAATTAAATTTAAAAAAAAAATGTTTAAAACTTACGAGCATAAATTTAAAGTGGATATGGCTGTTGTGCCCCAAAAAAAATATCAAATTCATTTTGTTTCACTGTGTATTTATATTAAACCACCATCACCACCACCACATAATTTAAACCCACAAATTATGTATACATGTTCTTAAAACGTTAAATGGAAATTGTTTTAGAAAAACCAATGTGAAATAAAAGGAAAAATTACATTTTTCAAATATTTTATTCAAATTACATTAAACGATAAAAAAAATATTTTTAAAATTTCTAAAATTTATAAGACAGAATAACAATTATAAGAAAACGATGTAATGTAATAAAATAAAGAAGAAGAAGAAGAAGTCGTTATATAATATCCATCACCCTTGTATAGGCCTATATATTCACATCTATAGATATATGTATATCTAGAGAGACACAATTAGAACACAAAATTCGGGAGATAAAATTTTGTCACGCGTATAGGAGTGAGAGAAAAAGTTTTTCAAACTAGAAAAATTTCCACGGAAATGACTTTTTAAAACTGAATTTTAAAAACTGAGTGGAGGAATATGCGAATCACAAGATGAAGAAGAAGAAGAAGACGATGGAACGCAGACAAATAAATTTAGGGGAATAAGATGATTGATTATCGCATGTCGTGGAGACGAATAAGAATTTTTATTTTTTGCTTTGTTCTGGATGTTTAATGTTCGTTACTACTTACTCTACATACTTAGTTAAACAAGATGAATATGTTGGGGAATGAGATGAAAATTTATAAATTTGAGTATCGCTACATGTTTTTTTTTTTTTTTTTAAATATATATAAAAAGAAAACAAATCCTATTTAGATATGTTGTACGTAGACAAAACATAAATGGTACTTGATGCTGTTTTTTTTTCAAAATGATTTGTCTTAATTCAAACGAAATAATAGCAGATAATGGAGAAATTTTATTTTCAATTAGACTCACATACTAATCGCATTATTTAAGTCAACGACTTTGGTTGTATATCGTAATAGACATCGATCTTCTTGATGGCTGGATGAGAAATACTAAGAAAAATGGTAATTTACAATTTGATTCCAATTTGTCTATAAATTCTATCCAATTTATCATGGGTGTTTTATACATGCTTAACTTTAAAGGGGACGTAGATAGGCATATCAAAATACGATCCAAATGCTAGGGGTTTTTTCCTCCACAGATTAAGAATAACCCATTGATTACTACGCTTTGAGTCAGAGATAATTACTTCATTTATTTTTTTAGCTACGGTTTCTGTATCTTCGTTAGCGTATTCCTTTCTTAAATCCTTTGCAAGGATAATATTTCCTTGCTGTTGTGCCTTACTGTGTCCCAGCATTTTGATAAATAAAAATTATCCTCTATTCAGCGTTTGGGCAGAGATGAAAATTGCCTTCCAATTAAAAAGTGGCGAAGAATTCGCACTTCGATCACTACGGACGGCACTTCATTATTATAGAGAATTCCTGCAATGCAAATATGACTTTACCGACTTTACGGTCGCTTTCCGAATACTCGCTTATCATACCCCTTTGGTTAATCGAAATGTTGTTATATATGGTTTCGTTTATTATACGGTGTTCCATACGTGCTCCATTAATATAAAATACGGTGAAATGGTTGATCGTCATATCGAAGTTTAGCCAAACTAATCCAAAAAATACAACACACAACAAACTTATTGTAATAGTATTGGTGTAAGTAAACATTCAGGTGAATTAATATTGTGTAATTTAGACGAAATGTGATTTTGTAATTGGCCTTACATTCCAAAGTCATTCTTAGTATTTTCTAAGTATTTAGCATGAACTTCAGTGACATTGGTACCCTGTCTAAGCCCAAACGAGTGTTCCTAGTAAATTATTTGATTTTCTAATGGGTCTGACAGGGTGTCGGAAAATTCAGAAAATAAACAAATGATGTTTTCGTACGGTTTTTTCGCACGTATCCGTTCCAGAATGTCTTTTACAAGTGAAAAAATGGAAAATCCTATTGGAAAACTCGGAAACTTCCGGAAAAACTTGAAAAAATTGAATATTTTTCTTGTGCATCATTTAAGAACAACGTAACCGATTTGGCTTTGAAAATTTTGGGAAAAACCACCGAAAAAGTCGGAAAATTTGGAAAATCGAAAAATGATGATTTTGTGCGGGATTCCGCCCAGATGGTCATTTAGAAGAGAAAAATTGGAAAATCTGAGTCGGGCTGAACCGATTTGGCTCAATCAATTTTTGTTGTATTCGCAATTGCTAGGAAATGGCTGATATGAGAGGTTGCGTTTATATGTATGTCTAAATCAAAACGGAACGTTTAAATTTCATCCGCTTCAATCAATCAAAACTACTTCCAAGCAGTACATTCATCTGCGCAATGCCATCGCTTCGGACGGCGATGCAACCAACGTCGGTCAATTGACCATTCTCTCAGCGACATATGTTGGCAGCCCACCAACCAGAGGGCCAGAGGGCCAGATTTGTTAATCACGTTCACATGCAATCAAAAATGACCTGAAATTACCGGTAATCTACTGCCAGGACAAACTTGCAGCGATCGTCACGACAACACTGCACGTGTGCTTAAAGAAAAACTCAGAACGTTAATGGACTTCAACGTTAAAAAGATGGTTTTCGGACAACCACGTTGTTGGATGTACTCAGTAGAGTAGCAGAAGTGTGGATTATCACATGCACGCATTCTGCTGTGGATAATTGAGAAAATCAGACCAGATCAAAACAATTAAATCAGCGCCAAAATACCAGATACAGAAGCAGACCCGGAGTTGTTCGCGGTGGTTTCAACAAACAAGATCCGCGTCCGTTGCTGGCATACACAATTAGTGGAAACGACGGTTATCTACTATAACGGCGTCGTTCACCCAAAGGTGTTGGTCGTGCTCGATAATCGCTATATCGTTCCGTATTTCAAGCTTCTATCGAAAACATTCGCAACACATTGTAATGTAGAGTTCTGTAACTCCATTAAGTCAATTAAATATGTTTGCAAATAAGTGAAGAGCGACCTGGCAGTGTTCGGCATTGCTGCTTTGGATGCAAATGACAATGTGTCAATATTACAATTGGGCCGTTATATCAGTTGCCACTCATTAGAAAATCAAATAATTTACTAGGGATACTCGTTTAGGTTTAGACAGTCCACCAATGTCACTGAAGTTCATGCTAAATGCTTAGAAAATACTAAGAATAACTTTGGAATGTATCTAAGGCCAATTAAAAAATCACATTTCGTCTAAATTACGCATTATAAATTCGCCTGAATGTTTACTTACATCAATACTATTATAATAAGTTTGTTGTTGTTGTATTTTTTGGATTAGTTTGGATAAACTTCACTAGCATGTGATTCGCCGTTATTCTTATTTAAAGTAATCGATGACGAAGCTGCGTGTACGAATGTTTGTTTACCGTAGTTGAAGTCCGTGATTTTAATTTTGTTTATTTAAAATATTAATTATTGTCTAATAGATTTAATGTCCTTTTAAGGTCAATTAATACTCCCCTTGTCATTCATGCACGCACCACTCGCTTCACTCTTGACATTGACGGTGCGTTGATGTGTTGGCGCTGAATTCTGCACTCCAACATAAAGTCTTAGTTTTGTTCGTTATCGATGACGAGAATTCACTTTGCATCCTACCTCTTGGTGGGATATGAACCCATAGTACCTCACGGTCTAGGTGTCGAAGCTGTCGCAGCACACACTTATCCGGCGATTTCTTGTGGTGCGTCGTCTACAATTTATTTTACAATTTCGATGGACTCTGTAGGAGGAACTGGAGATTTTGCTGCAAGTGGCATTCGAATAGATGATTTTTGAATCGGAATTGGTGTAGTTGACATATCGTTGATAATTTCCGGAAAGGTCTGGATTAAGAATTTCTATATTCCAACCATAATTTTTACATAGTAAAAGTATAGTGCAAATTTCATGATTAATTGATTTTAAGATTATTAGTAACCTTAGAGTTAAGAATTTTCTTAAGAAATTTTATATCTCACTCTCTCTCCCTCTCACTAACATTTCTTCTCCCTCTTGCTCTTCCTCCCCTCTTTCTCTCTTTCTTTTTGTTTCTTTCTCTTTTCTTTCTGTCTCTCTTTCTCTCTTTTTCTCTTTCTTTCTTTCACTCTATTCGCATCTCTTTTTCTCTTTATCTTCCTTTTTATTTCATTTTATTTCTTTCTCTCTCGTTTTCTTCCTTTTTCTATCACTCTCTTTCTCTCCCTTTCTCTATAAAGCTATACGATAATAGTTTTCACACTTTAGACGACCGCCTTTTTTGTGTAGTGGACATATGAGTGGGGTCTTCCAATTCTCCGGTAGCTCTTCTGGGACCCAAAGCGACGATTAGATCTCTTAGATGTGATGCAATGACAGTGCTGCTATATTTAATTGATTCTGCGGGAATTCCATTTTTCAATTTACTTATACTTGCTTCTACTTCCTCTGCTGTGGGATATTTGGCAAAAACTTCCTTTCCTGGCGAAGCGGTTGCTCTATTAAAGGTAACTTCGTCAGTCCGATTTTGCAGATTTTGAAAGTAGGTTTGCCATACTGAAAACATAACCCACGTTTGTTCTTAGTTCTTCATTCCAGTTTTTGATGGCTGTACTTCTTGCGTGAACATTTTAGAAAGATTCCTGGAGTTAGCAAAACAGTCATGAGTTTGCTTGTTTCATCATATGTTTGCTCGTTTTTGTAGGAGATTTTTAGTCATAGCTTTCCTTGCACTGAGGTATTCTGCTAGATTACTTCTAGTGTTGCGGGCCAACTATGTATCAAGAATTTTTTGTTTATTTTCGACAACCTGCTCGACTGATCATCGAGTCAAGCATTGTGACGTCCTTGGTGTTTTTTTTTCGTTAATAGTGTGTGCTGCGGTGTTTATGGCTGTCTGTAGCCATTGTTCCTGATGTTGGATAAAGGTGCCTCGTTATTAGTGTGCCAGTCAATGACTGCCGCAGTGGTACTTGATCTTTTAAAGCATCGGCATTCCAATCGACCGTCTTTTGTGCTTGCTATTAAATGTAGATGACAATTTGCACTTATATTTGGAAACAACAAGTGTGGGATCGCTGTCCATGTCGGCACCTCTGTAAGATCTGACGCCGAATATAGTGGTAGAATGTCTTTTACAGATCATGACTTGTTCAATTTGATTTTTTATTCTTCCGTCGTTCGATCTTCATGGTATTTTGTAAATTGTTTATGCGGAAATAACGGACCTGATACAACTAAATTGTACCGGTTTTATACGTTTATTTTTAATTGGGTGCAGGGCGGACTTTTAGACTATCCTAGCTCTTTGTAACTTGTACTCTGTGACTGCCCTTCAAGTTCAAGAGTTATTCAGGGTAGAAGATGATGATTGATACCTGCCTTGAGTTTGTGCATGTTATAGTCCAACGTAAATTCGGAACCGTTTAACGAATTTCACTTCTTGGATGTTCAAAATAATGTCGGATCTCGTTAAACTTGGCCCGATTTTTTTCTACAACCGTTAACCTTTTAGTTCTAGAAGAGTAGGTTCCAATAAAACGATTACAAAGCGATTACAAAGGCTTTTCCATGTTGTTCTAGGGTGATATTCCATTTGTTTGCAACATACTTCAAAAGATCGGTTGTGGAGCAGCTTTTACGAAAGCCATACTGTTTGCCTCAAATTGTTTTATTTATTTCAAGATATTTCACTAGCTAGATATTGGTTTTGCTGACACAATAGATATTGTTAAGTTATTTGACGGGTCAGTTTATCACAACCACGTTTCAGAACTTGTTGTACCATCGCACTTTTCTAGGCCTTCAGGCATTCGCCTTGCAAATAGGAAACCAGGAGTTCTTTAGTTAAAATCGGAGCTTGTCGCTGGCAAACTCCTTTAATATTCAAACTGGAATTCCGTTCGGTCCGGTGGTCTTACTGTCGTCCATTCTCTTCAGGTTTCTGAAAACAATTTCCTCCTAGATGTTGATGAGATCTATTCTAGAACCATAATTCGGTATTAGCTGATGCGTAACTCCATCGAAGTCAACTAAGGTCGAGTTCGATGTGAAGGTAAATCGGTATGATATCAAAGGGCCGAATGTCGAAAGGCCGAATTTTTTTTATTTTTTTTTTTGTTTTTAGAAATATATTTTTTTATTTTTTATTTAATTTAATTATTTTTTTTACATATCCCCTTTTCAAACAAAAAAATATTGCACTATTTAAGTCCAAACCACACAAATGTGTGATTAAAAAAAACAGTATATAATGGCGTTTTTGATAAAAAATTTGGGTAAGATGAAATTTTCTTTGTAGGATTGTGCATCTATCGTTTTTAGGAGGTGCAAGCCAAAAATTTCGAGAAAATTATCACATTTTCCGGGAAAATTTTGACCTTTTCCTTTTTTTGGTGACAAATTGCGTATTATTTTATTCAAAATAGTAGAAATGTGTAATTTTTTTCTTAAATTTTGATATTTACATTGTATTTTAACAGTTTTTTGATAGGACAAGTAATTTTTCCGGGAAAATTTTGCAATTTTTCTAGGAAAATTTTATTATTTTTTTTACTTAGTTTAAAATTATAAATAAAATTTGCCACTTGAAAAATGATATAAATTCTGGAAAAGCGGGGGTTTGAAAGTCCATCCTCTTAGATGTACAACGAATTAAAATTACATTAAAAGAAAGTTTTATATTTACAAAAGTTGATTCTTTTAACATTTTTGACAGAAGAAGCGATAAGAGCGATAAAAACTTTTTGATCTGTGTCTGCAAGGTTGACGAAGCAATTATTATTAATAAAAATAAATAAAACTAAAAAAAATAATGAAAAAATAAAAAAAGGGAAACATTTTCCGGAAAATCAAACAGTTTTATTAAAATAACGCAAATGTAATTTGTTACCCGTTTCGTGACAGTGTAATTCGAATTTTTATCATTAAAATTAAGATTTCATAAATAAAAACGGCAGATTTTTAATTTTTGGATGAAAAAAATCAAAAAAATATTTTTGGAAAAACTGAAAATTTGCAGGAAAATGTGGTGATTTTTACGAAATTTTTGGTTTGCACCTCCTAAAAATGATAGGTATACAACGCTATAAAGAATTTTTTTTTTTTTAATTTTCATCTTACCCGATTTCGGCGATGTATACATCATTTACACTTACGCCAAAAATTTCGCTTGTGTGGAAGTACAACCAACACAATTGTGTATATAGTTATATTGTTTTTTTCGGACGAAAATAATTTTAAAAGGAATGCACAAATGCGTAAGTTTGGTCAAAACATATACAAGGATATACCTATAGATGGCGCATGACAAAATTTTCCTTCACCAAAATGTACCGCTTACTGGATACGTGATGAAAAATAGTAAAATACATTAATTCATAAAAAATTCATTTATGTTTAATAAAAAAAAAATTACAAAATATTCAATAAAACAACAAATTTAAAAAATTATATTTCTAAAAACAAAAAAAAATCGACCCTTCGACCCATTGGGCCCTTCAACACATTCGGCCCTTCGACACATTCGGCCCTTCGACCCATTCGACCCTTCGACATTCGGCTCTTCGACCCATTCGGCCCTTCGACACATTTGGCCCTTCGACATTCGGCCCTTCGACATTCGGCCCTTTGTACACATTCCGGTAAATCGACCTGCAAACATGAATCCACCACCAAAGCACCTTTCCACATTTTAAACCTGAAATGGATGTTTTAGAAATATTTATATCGGCAACCGATGCGGCCATCTGGTAAAAGTTGCGATCGGAGATTTTCTTCTCGGAGGCTTTGGCGGCTTTCTTGTTGTCGGCTCTTTTCACTTCCTTAGCACACATTTTTGACCGGTGTTTTGTATGGCCTTATATTGTTTAAAAAAATCGCATTGTGCTTACATTTCTTGTAAGCAATTTTATTTTATCTGATAGCTTTGGATACCTTTTTGAAAAGATTTTTAAATTGGATTGAGATTGGAAGATGACTGTGAGATAGGAAAATATACACACGTGCAGGTGCAAAAACTTCGCACATTGATCAATTTTCAAAAGTTCAAAAAATCCAATGTTTGTTTTATTTTCTTGAATGCAGATTCAAAGTCTATTTCAACACCAATCCTGTGGTACCTTTTTTGTACTTATACCGCGCCAACAAAGTGATCTTTGAGATCAACCATTACTGAAGCACACGTTTTTTGTGAATTGTCAGCATGAGCATTTGTGGTACAAATCGAATTAAAACATGAAAATCAGCAAAAAAAGGCCTTTTTGTTAATTCTCTCCCCTACTCCAAATAACAGCTAGGATTCGAAACAATTCGATGTTCGAACGGCGCTGCGTTGTAACACGAGGTGGTCAGTTTCTTGATATTTCGGCCACACTCGACGTGCGGAGTATCGGCTCAAATTTAGCTGTCGAACCACTTCATTTTGGTTCTGCCCCGCATCAATTAGTGCAACCGCTTGAGCTGCTACCTCTGGTGTGGTAGTCATTTTCTTGTTCCGAATGAAGACGCAGTCGATAGAATACCGCTCAGGCTAATTGTTGATATGCGATAACTCCCCCTTAAAACTTACTCTTTTATTCCTGCCGCAAGTTTCGCAACCGGTGCTACCTGGATTTTTTTCTATTGTTGTTATTGTCTTGGTTTTGAACACACAATACACACATGTGGTATCATTGGATAGATGATGAACTGATCTTTAACTTGACCTACCTTTACTCCAAAAAAAGCATTTCGATTCACGAGAAATTTAAAAAGAAAAAGAAAAAATGCAACAATGCCATTTTTCTGCTCTCGGGTATTATTTTAGTTCAGTGACACGCTCCCCATTGTTCTTACTTGTGAGGTGCAAGTACTTCTGCTTTTGCACTCCTACCGATTTTTGCGTTAAAGTCTCCAACGATAATTTTCATATCATGGTGCGAGCTGCTATTGATGACTTCTTCCAACTCGACAAATATTGGCTTTTTGGCTTCATCTGATTTATCTTCGCTGAGTGCATGTACATTAACGATGGTGATGTTAAATTTCTTAGTGCGCTTCTGATGATTGGTAGGGCAGAAGGCAAATGAGAAAGCCAACTCTAAATTATCCTCTGTTCTGTTTGCTGCTTTAATGGCTAGTGTACCATTGGTGGTGTCATGGATGCCACTTCCGGGGGTCCAGGTCGAAATTGCATATTTTAAAATGACATTTTTAAAAACGACATTTCTCAAAACTGCATATTTCAAAATTGCATAAGGTACAAAATGGCATAATGTACAAAATTGCATTTTTCAAAACGGCATATTTCAAAACGGCATAAGGTACAAAACGGCATAAGGTACAAAATTGCATTTTGAAAACTGCATATTTCAAAACGGCATAAGGTACGAAAGGACATAAGTACAAAACGGCATTTTTCTAAACGGCATTTTTCAAAACGGCATTTTTCATTCATAATCGTTTAAAATATTTCATTCTGTCTTGTGCAGTTTTAAAAATGTCGTTTTGAAAAATGCAGTTTTGTACCTATGCCGTATTGAAATATTCAGTTTTAAAAAATGCTATTTTGAAAAATGCAGTTTTAAAAAATGCCATTCTGAAAAATGTCGTTTTAAAATATGTCGTTTAGAAAAATGCCGTTTTGAAATATGCAGTTTTGAAAAATGTAATTTTGTACCTTATGCTTGCTTTTAAAAAAAAAAAAAAAAAAAAAAACATGCAGTTATGAACGGATCCCCACTTCCGACCCATCTAAGTTCTTGTAGTGCGAATACATCTAATGCGCAAATCTTTGCCTGGTTCGAAAAGTTCTGGCGATCTCCAGGCCTTAAAAGGCTAACCAAATTCCATGTTCCCATTTCTAAAGCGTTATCTAATAAATTCGATATGGTGATTCGAGGCCTTTGCGTTACGTGTGTGAGTCATGTACTGGTGAGGATCGTATGGCAGCCATTCCTTGAACACGTTTATATAGCGAGCTGCTTGATACAAGACAGACGCCCGCTTTGTTACCCCTAACTTGAGAGAGGAGAACATTCGCTGATTTGGTATTGGTTTTAGGGCGCCAGTGATTAGCAGTGACATGTAGTGTCAATGACTTTAAACAGAATTTCCAGAGTAGAAATATGCATCTAGGACGTTGGCCCCAAAATTATGAGATTTCTAAATTCTTAGGTTGGTAAAGGTTAAAAGAAAATTAATTTAACCACATAAAAATAATAAGCATTTCATATTGTTTTGAATATAGATAGTTCTACCCCAAACCTTTCCGAAAATCATACTGACTTAAGTAATAAGCATATTAGGTTGACTCAATATGCTCAATTTTTTTATCAAATTAAAAAATCTTTGACATTAAAATCCTAATTTAAATTTGTAAGTCATTTATTTGGCATTTTGTAAATTTGTCAAATATTACCTAAAATGTCAATTTTTAAATCGCCTAAATGTCATTGTTTTTCTTTTTCTATACCAATACGATGGTTGCTTGAAAAATTTCCAACCTAACAAAGCTTTTTTTCTTCAAATTTATTTAAATTTCTCTGCATAATCCCCTTGTAAGTCTACACACTTCTCCCAGCGATACTCTCATCTCTTCAACCCGTCTAAATAGTAGTCGGCGTCTTTCTCTGCAAAAAAATCGCTTGGGGTTAGATCTGGTGAGTAAGGAGGGTGGCCAAGCAGTTCAAACCGCCATCGTCGCATCAATTTCCACAGTCTTTGGCTTTTTCGGAGCCGATTCGCCCTTAGTCGCCCACTGTTTTGACTCTATTTTTGATTCTAGAGTGTAAGCACCTTTCTGGTCCAAAATGAGCAAATAAGGCGGACAGCTTTCTCATGCCTAAATCTCGATTCAAGGCATGACAAACACGTTCTTTGGACATATTCATAGCCTCTTCTATCTCTCTCTAACTTTAAACCGGTTCTCTAGCCCGAACTTTCATCGATCGTCATCCAAACTGGTACGGCCATGTTTAAATTCAGCTGCCCAAAATTTCACGGTGGTAACTGGTGGCGCAGAGTCCTCGTATACATCGTCATACACGTCTTTCATTTGCGTATGCGTATTGTCTTTCAAAATTAAATATTTAATGACAGCTCAATATTTGATTTTCCCCATTTTCACAAAAACTCTCACATCGAATCACTTAAGCAATTGTTAGTAACAACTGCGCGTCCAAAACGCATGCGCAAACACACTCCTGTAATTTTGTACACGAGTGCTGCCATCTTTATGTTGAAGTCGGAAACTTTTCAAACAATCCTCGTATATCCACTCTTTTTATTATTTTTGTTGATTATTAATTTAGTTCTAACGCGTATACAGGCGTGTGAAATTTTGTGCTAACCTAGTAGTATACGATTAGGCAGAATATTCTATTAAAATAAATAAATTAGACATGCTTTTTAATACAAAATGCCAAATGGTCGACCCCTGGGTTCGGCCATACGAATACCAAGCAATAACTGCAGCAATTGTTGCACGAAACTTAAATTTCAAATTTTGTTCTACAGAAGTCAAAAGTTCCATATATAGACTTTTTTTATGAGGGTCTAGGTATTACCGAACCCAGGAACCAACCATTTGGCATTGTATTAAAATGCCAAATGGTTGGTTCCTGGGTTCGGTAATATAAATAACAAGCAAAACTGCAATAATTGTTGCACGAAATTTCAATGAAAAATTTTGTTCGACAGACGTCAAAAGTCCCATAATAGATATGGTTTTTTATGGTGGCCTTGACCCGTGCTTTAATACAAAAATGCCAAATGGTGGGTCCTTGGATTCGGACATATACGAGTAAATAAATAACAAGCAATAACTGTAACAATTGTTGCACGATACTGAATTGAAAAATTTATGTATTTGATTTAGGATTAGTTCTAATGCGTCTATTTTGGCATATATTTTTTTAATTTAGTTAGATCTTAGATTATTTTAAATATCGCTTACTTGTTAATTTATTTAGAACTAGTATGTATATTGGCAGGCACTAGGCCATTACAATTTTTTGATAAATTTGAATTAATGTTAACATTTTTTTTTTGTTCTTAATTTCAGAGACGAAAATGTACCATTAAATCTACCAAATAATAATTACAACAATCATCATCACAATAATACACTGTTAAATAAACAAAATACAACATTAGAATTTGATGGGCACATGGTTCATTCAAAAAGTGGCGATATAATTGGAAAGAATTCCGCTGTATAAAATTCATTATAACTTTAAGAAAATATATTAATTATTTTTAATTAATTTAATAACTCAAATTTCAAAAAAAAACAAAAAAAAACATAATAAAATATAAATCAACGAAATTTATTTATATTACATATTATAATATATTGTTGTATGCCTGGCATCATTTGCTTAGACCGTATAGCCCGCCACCTGTTGGTTAATAGCATAATGTAGTATTAAAATGACAGTGTACAATATTTATGTCAAAGCAATTGATGGTGCGGGCACACAACATTTATAATTACATATTATATTATTATTATAAATATATTTTTTATAATTTTGCCGCAAAGTAAAATATATTATAAAATATAATTAATCTGCCGTTTAGCATTAAAACAAAAGAAAAAAAACAAATAAATAATTAATTTTTTATGTTACCTGTAAATTTAAAAAACAATTTGGTGAAAAAGCTGCGAATTTATGTAATGAAGACTTATTGTCGAATAAATGATTGAATGGTAAATCTATATAGGGGAGTAAACGAAATAATTTGGTGCAAATAATTAATTAAAAATAAATAAATAAATTATAAAGACGTGAAACATTTTTGTTTTGTACATCGCGTGGGCGCTGTTTAAGATATGTGATTAATAGCGAAAACACTATTGCGATATACAAAAAAAAATTAATTAAAATTCACGATATAAATTAGTTTTATATTATTGATTGTGCTTAGTACCTTTTAACAAAATTTGTAATCTGAATTTACCAATTGCTCAGAATTATTATAAAAATGTGTGCATGTTTGTGTTATTTATTTTTTTAATGATTGCCGCACGAGTAAAACTTTCGTAATGGGTGGTTTTTATTCAAACGGTACAAAAACCAAAAATTCAACCGTTTTCGTTTAATTACGTGACGGTGAATATACTCGTATATTGATAGACGGAAGGGGGTAAAACTTCTTTGTGCTAACGTAAGCTTCTTTCTTCATTTGTATTTTTCATTACTATCATTATTATTATTATTATATAAGTACTTACGTATTGTATTGTTGTTGTATTATATTTATTTTTAATTTTATTATCTTTAATCTTTAAATATATAAATATTACATTTTAATTCAAATATTTTTATAACAGACACACAAACAAACAAAATATTTTAGATGAGAACGGAGGTTGAGTTATTTTAGCATTAATCATCAAAAAAATTTTACAAAGTAAATACATTATTTATGATTTATTAAAGGATTATTTAGGTATAAAGAAAAATTATAAACCACACCGGTGATAAAAGCAGTTAACTTATAAGTGAAGTTAAGTCCACCACAAATAACCCATTCATCAGCGATAATCGTTTATATATTAAAGGTGGTGAGAAGGGGGAAAAATATATTGAAATATTTTTAGTAGTAATTTTTTATTTCCGTCTTATACAGGTATATGTCGTATAACGCGCTAATGTTGACGTTTTCGAGTCATCTACTAATTTTTACGTGATTGTGTGGACAACTAGTTGACAACATAGACAACTGATGTGTTTTTGTATTAGCTCCCCATAGATTGGATCCGGGCACCCAATTTTCTATGTCAAAATTCATATTTAGCGCTCTATTTTTGCATATAAATAATTTATTTAACTCCAAACCAATACTTTTCTTTCAACTTTTCAGTTAAAAATCGATATAAAAATATGTTGCTCTACTGTAACAGTTAACTGTATTTTTTCCCCATTTCCCATATCTGGCCTGCCATCACAATTGTGTGGGTGACGAAAGAGAAGCATTTCAAAAATTTATGTTTGTATGTATTTTGAACCAACATACACATTTGTGCATACCACTTAAATCATTTTCGTCCGAAAAATAACACTATAACTATAATAATAAATAATTAATTAATATTTTATCAAATTAATGTGCTTTTTTCAAAAAGAATTCCCATTTAACTAAGATCCGTTAAAATCCGGAAGACATAACAACCTGTTTTTTTTTACATACACATTTGTGCTTGGTAGGCTTATATTGAAGAAAAAAATAATTTTCTGGTCGGAAAAGGGTTATTGAAATATTTTAGTACTAATTTCGCGTCATCGCGTCATCTACTCATTTTTACGTGATTGAGTAGACAATTCGTCGATATCGTTGACAACCATTTGTAATTACAGCAACCATTCAATGTGGATTGAATGATCTTCATTGGAATATCTTGCTCTTTCTTAACCGAATTTGATGCGATTGTGTATGTTGGATGCAAATGGAATTCCCAAATAGTTTTTGGACGAAATTCTGGAGAATGGCCATCTGAGATGGAACACGACCATTTCTTAACCGATAAGACTATAAACCAAATTTAATGACTGATCGTCACTTGATAAATTTTCAAATTAATTTTAAGCGTAATTTTTCGAGAGTTTAATACTCTGAACCGGGGCTGCAATCCTCGATGCCTAGATATACCGCATTTGTTCAGTTATTCCCGATCCGTGATATTTGTCATCAAACGAGAAATCATAATTGGGTGGCACATGACTGTTGAGAAGTGGTTTAAAATAATTTCGCCATATTTTAATAAAGGTTTTATCATCCATTGGGTGGTACCCGATGGCGATATCGATCTCTAATGTTCATCTTTTCGATGTTAAGTGCGTGTACCATTTACAATTGTTCTGCCTGCACAAATGGTTGGAAAATTTTTTCGCGATCAAGCAATTCCCAAAAGGGTACTTAGATTGTTCATCCTACCAATTATAGTTTGCTTGTAGTGGATTCTGTCCTAAAACAGACAACGAAGCATCTGTTAACTCTGTTTAACTAATCTTCCACTGAACCTCGACGGGCTCAAGAAATAGCTAAATTAGTCTTATCGAAATATTCGCAGTTACCATGATTATTAAGTGCTTCGGCAATCTTACGGGTGGTAAATATCCGAATAAAAATTAGAAAACTGTTTTATTGATCCGAAGTCTATGAAACAATAGTCCTATATTCCGACATGATTTACGAATAGTGTTGGCTAAAGATTTTACTAAGTCTCCCGGGCTTGTGGAAGCTAATTCCATCCCTCATGTCACTCAGCCCTCTGAGCAGGAATAAGTGATAATTCGGGAATGTGTCAGCAAACATTTCGTTAACATCGGACTTCTTGACTCGGAAATATGTGCCCGCAACACGTGTTGTAGAACACGACTAGCTCAAAGGTTCATGTCTCTTTTTTGTTTAAAAACAGAACGTACAGATTTGCCGAACTGATTCGAACTCACCCACATTTGGCATCATTAGCACGCTTGGTTTAATCGAGTTTATCTTCTCAGTTGGGGTTTCGATACTGCCAAACGAAATGTCAAAATGATACCCATGAAACCTAAGTACACAAATCCGATGGCCAATAGGTGTGAAGATAATCATGAATTGACGATATCGCTTAGTGTGAGTAACGCGACTCCAAATTCGGGTTTGTTGATATTATTATTTTCACAGAGTGTGTTCCGTGGCGGTTTTAATTGTCCATGCTATTGCTGAATTCCGATGTTTGTAGTGTTAAAATATGAAGTTTGTAGTAGTAGGTTTCCGTTTCGATTGTTTCATTTTCAAAATATTCATCTTTAATTCATTTTTCACTTACCTTTTCAGTATAATATGTTGAAAGAATCAGCTGTAAAATGACGATAATGCAGAGTCGAACTAACCAAATGAAAATGGCAGCCGACAATTGTCGGTAACATGCCCATGAACCCCTAGTGGAAGAATGTCGATAATGCAGACACACATTCACACATTTTATGTCGGGGAAAGTAATTATTTATATTAAAAATCTTTATTTTGCTGTTCCTAAAAAGTAAATTTAAAATAAGTATTCAGCCATGACACTTTAAACGGACAATTTTTAGAAATGTCCGATATATTCAAATGAATTTTATCGGACTCCCACATGAAAGTTTTACTAAGACATTATATTTGAACTACTAGCCATGTCACTTTAAACGTATAATTTTTGGAATGTTTTGCTTGATATATTCCAACGAGTTTCCTCAGTAATAAAATTGTTTTAATGAATTTATTAAAGAGAATTAATTTAGAATAATATACGTTAATGGAACAAAATAAACATTTTTGATTTAAAATGAAATTACTGTTTAACATCACAATTACTTATCTGCTTTATCGACATTGATACGAATTTGCATTACCGACTTTTACAGGAGAACCTTCGATGTTGTTTTTGAATCGGCATTATCGACATTTTTCAGCGGGCCAATTTAGTTGTTACCGCCAAATCTGTATTATCGACATTAATCGGCTGGAGTGGGTCGGAAAACTTTAATACTACAATCCTTAATTTTTGTAAGCGGTGTAATGAAAACGATCCAAAAAAAATTTTGCTTATGTTCATTGACACTAAATTTTATTTATTCAAATGACATGTCAGGGCATTGTCAGGGCAAGCGGCTTGCCATGTAAACATGTTTCAGATAAAAATGGATGCCTTAACATCTATCATCAGTACATGACCCTACTACCTACCTAGTTTATCATCGTTTTCCATTCTACCAACATATTAAAGGTTAAGAAATGACCGAGTTCCATCCTTGGTGGCCTTATTATAGAAACTATTCCAAAAATCATTTAAGAATTCCATTTACATTCAACATAGCGAATTAACTCATAATCGGTTAAGAAATAGCCGAGTTCCGTCCCAGGTTGCCATATTCCAAAACTTCTTCAAAAATCCATTTTAGAATCCCATTTCTATCCAACATACCCAATCCCATCTAAATCTGATAATAAAAGGCCGAGTTCCGACCCAGGTGGCCAAATTACTACCCTGGGGTACTGCGGCTGTTGCTGTGAAAGCAGATGATATAGTTCCGAGCTTAAATATAATAAAATATAATAATTGTGTGAGAAACCCTGTGGAATTCCTTGCTTCCATGGCGTTAAATGTACTTGATGTAAACTCTGTGAGGTTGCTGATCGACCTTTGAGGAAACCATGCTGAAAGCTGAAATCAAAGGTTTTCAATAAAAGTACTGTGGCTCATAAGTGAGTGGCCGTGATTTGCTGCCTTACGTATAGGAACAGTAAAAGAGTCTTTCTAGATGGAAGGAAAAATTCCTACATGATTTTTGAAAAAAGGCTGTAAGTGACTTAGCTTGATTACCGCCGCATTTTTTTTAAATTAATGAACGGCAAACAATCAGGGCTTTTAAGTTTGTAATTCGCTCAACCACAGTGTTGTAATCAATCTGGACGGAAGCCAAAGAAGATTGAACCCTGTTATTCATCTTTTTGTTAAAAAACCTAAGCTATTACAGCCTTCTCTAATCATGGATAAACAAGCATTGGGTTCTGTGCGTAATAATAATAAAAAACGGCACATTGACTTCCGTGACACAAGTAGAATTCCACACAAAAACATACTGAAATTCACCTGGACATCACTTGATGGAAGAACAACTAAATCATGTCACGTCTGTCACAGTAAAACGCATCAAGATAAATCGGTAGAAATTAAACACAGACAGATTAACAGATGCCGACACAAGAATCACATTCTGCTCATCCTCCAAACCAATGAAGAAGCAGTTATCAGGGTTGAGCAACATGGAAACAAATCAAATAAGCCTATATCGAAACGGCGATCAACGCAATCGCGTACTAATAATACAGACGAAAACCCTAGATCAGTGCTAGTACTTGGAAGAAAATTGAAGAACATCGACAACTCAGGTTGTAAGTATGGCAAAAAAGCATATAGGGGCTGAAATATCAATATGAAGATACGGTACGAGCAATCAAGAAAATGGTAATGAGTGAACGTAGACAATACACTGAAAACATTGTCAAGGCAGCAAAAAAGGCTATGCAGCAACCAGGAATATGCGTTCACTACATCTAATCGTACACGGACAAATGGAAATTGCATCAATATACCACAAATACTCAAATCCTCGATTAACCACTAACGCCAATAACGAAGCTATCAACACACGTTCACCCATGGAACGGGAAGTGTGGTCATTTCTAAAATGGAGAATAAGAAGGACTCTAGACATAGGAAGGCCTGAATATAAAGATCCCAAGAAAGGTGAGCTGAGATTGTCCAAAAATTTGCGAAGTATATCCCTCAACACAAGCGTAAAGATATTAGCAATGATCATTCTGAATAGAATTTCAACGACAATAAATTCAAAACTAAGAAAAGAAGAAGCAGGGGGCCCATATTATGAAATTTATCCGATATCGTAAAATACGAAATCGTAGAATCCGATTCCCGGCGGATATTCATATTATGAAATACGTATTTAAACTGTCAAAAGTGGACCAATGAAATTAGTTCTAATAACCAAATATAGGGGAGTGAAGTCATTTTTTTTTTGTTTTTTTATTTTATTTTGTTCTATTAAAATTTTTTGTTTAGCTGCCCAATTTTTCTTTTTTATTTTTTAATGTCTCTTAATATTCTTAACTTTTCTTTTTGATATTTATCGATGTGTTTTCCGCAAAATTTTTAAAACGTTTGCGATGTGCTTCTTGGAGCTTAACTTGATTTTTAGGAGCATTTTCGAGATGTCTCTCGAACTTTCTTTGGGGGCAGTTGTTTGCAAATTGTTGCGACTGACAGCGGTGGTACTGGTTGAAGGTATTGCAGGTAATGTTATGTTGCTCGTTATAGTTAATGGAATAATGGTGGTAGCTCTCTGAATTCGAACTCTCCATTTAAATCCAGTTAAATCCGAAAGATGGAATTTTGTTCCCTTCAATTTCGTGGGACAATTGTACAATTTTGTTCATTCTATCTTCTAAGACAGTCAATTTTTTAAGTTTATAGGGACCCCCTTCTATCCCAGATGTTAAGATTTTATTCGCCCGTAACTAATCGTTTATGCTATATTTGAAATCTTTCAAAACCTTTAAAACAATATGCATATATTCAATTATAACATCATCACATAACCTCACTTTTTTCGACCGTAGTCCTCGACCGTTTTTTCTGGAGGGCGCCCAATTCGTTTAATTTCCTTGTGATTTCTTGCCATAAAATAATTGCGGTCTGCTTGAACTGTGGAGAAATTGTTGTCCATTTGTTGAGGCCCTATGACAATGAGACAAACTTTCCTTCTTTCGTAATTTACGATATTCGCATTTTGTATTTTCGTAAAATCCGCTAATGTTCGGATTTTTTATTTTCATAAAAGCAATATCCGCGGCGGATAGGATTTTACGATATCGGACAAATTTCATAATAGGCGCATAGCATTCAGACCAGAATGAAGTTGCATCGATGATATCAACGCAGTCTAACAAATGAAATCCACCACTATACCTAGCTATTCACAATACACAGGAACGCAATATTGAAGGCACTTTGTGAAAAGTGCATCCCAAAGAAAAATATAAGGACATACGAAAGAGTAGGACTGACTACTTCTGTTTCGAGTAATATTAGGTAGTGTCATGAGAAAATTAGATAGAGCATGAAAATTATTGATATACCGATATACCAAAAAGAAATGGAAAAGGTGATGTATTGCGAAAACAGATGAAGACATAAAGAAACGATTCAACGAAGCCAAAACAACATTCGCAATTTGTTACGCAAAGTCTGGAACGCTTCTGAACAAAGCACAAGTGGAGATGTTCCTAACTGGATGGAGATACAAAAAGACAGTGTGAGGGAATTTAATTTGTAGAGTGCATGGGCGTTAAAATATGTTCGAATTAAACCCCCAACACGGTTTTATTTTCTCAGCAATAATTTTCATTTAGTTTTATTTATTTATTTTTTATTGTATAGCAATTTAAGATTTCCGTTATCAATTTTTCATTTCCATTTCCCATTTAAATTTTCTATTTTGTTAACAAGGGAGCGAAAATTTTTTAATTTACACTCACACACACACACACACACACACACACACACACACACACACACACACACTTCGTGATATTGATATCTACAACAATCCTTTTAGTTTATTGTTGTTGGTGTGGTATGATAAATGAATTTTATAGAAAATTTTGAGAGGATACAGAAAAGAAAAATTGATTTTAATGCATTTTCCGTTTTCTTCTTATTTATGGAATTTCATTTTCCTTTTTTTTTTGGTATCTATACAATTTAATTGAATGTGATTTCCTTTTTTTCATTTTTTTATTTTTTTTTTGAAATTATATGACTCCGAGGATATTTCTATCGTATCCTACATAAATACGGTTTATATTGATCATCATCAGCGCATCAACATTATTATGCTGATGTCATGATAGCTTGGGAAGGAACAAACAATAAAACAAGAAGATGAATTATTTATAAGGTTCATGGTATTAAGTGTTTTATGTGTGCCAGGAAATTCAATATTAATCATTAATTTGTCTATAGACTCTCGTATGGTTGTGTACTTATGTTCCCATATTCAGATTTACATCATGAATCATAATCAAAACGACTTAAACTTTGTATCTTATATACAAACGAGTATACATAGAAGCTTACGTATATATACCTTGTCTCATCTCATCTCTAAGTACGACGTACGGTGTTTTTTTTATCGTACATAATACAGCTTTTATAGCCTAGGATGATGTTAAAGTTCCTTTCTGATGTCAACCAATTAATCAAAATCAAAATAAACTTTTTTTTATGTTTTTATGTTTGTGTTGGGGAGCACAAAACAAAAAAAAAAAGTTTCATAAACAATTGAAATTCATTTCAAGTCAAAATCGTTGAGTGTGGAGCACAACAAAAGCTCCATCCAATTTTATTGTTCCAAAAATATATACAAAAATAATTAGGGAAAGCTTTCGGTATGCAAATATACACGATTGTTGTATTATTTTATTACAAAAAAAAAATATTTGTTCGCAGCCGCAGCCAATTTGTCTGGCCCGTGGACAGTGGATAGATGCGGGGGAGAATAAAAATTTATTATTTATGGTTGGTTCTATTTTTTACTATACAAAAAATCATAAAATGTATAACTTTCAAGCGAAAATTGATTTGGTGTCGTGTTAAAAATTACTGGGGCGAGCGGCCCCGTTCGAAGTTGCTCAATTTATTTGTTAAACAGAATTTGCTCAATTAAACCTAAACGAAGGTAGTATTATTTAGATTAAATTTAAGGAGCGACTCTTTTATACCTTACACTTCCGATCTCATGAGTAAAAACGTATAATTTAGTTAATTAAAATTAATTATATATCAACTATTTTAAATTAATTAAAATATTTTAGTTTTAACTTTATTGTAATTATTTATGGAATTTTACACACGTACACACAAAAAATAGTTTTATTTTATTTAGTTTAAATATAAATATAATTTAGTGAATAGTTTTTTTTTTTATTAATTATTTCTAATTTAATTTTAGCTAAAAAATATAAACTATATGATAATAAATTATAATGCTTATTAATTAGTTAGGAAGTTTTTTTCAAATTTTATTTTAAAATACATAAACACAAAAATTTATTTCAATTTACAAAATTGAAAGACAACCAATTATATAAACAAAACAAAATTATGAAGGCCAATTTAATTATAAACAATATAAAATTAAATTAATTTATTAATCGTAAAGTTAATAAAGAAATAAAAATGAAAAGAACACAAACAATAATTGTAACTGCTAAAAATAAATTATACAAATTAATTAATAATAAAAAGGAAGAATTTTTCAACAACAAAATATTTTGTTTGATTTAAAAATGATATGGAAGCTGTGCGGGGAAGTTCGTCTGGTAGCTCTTTGCTTGTCAAAAGAAATCGTTTACAGTAGCGATAAGTTACGGGTGAACAAAACGATGAACGAGACACATCACATCAGGAGCTCTGGTACCAAATGTTATATAGTGGTAACCCGCCAGTCGAAGAGAAGTGAGAGTAATGAAAAACTATAAATCCCTTTAAAATAAGAAAGAGCCTAGCAGTATAGCCTCATAAAAATAGAAAAGCGTTTGCCTATATTCCTAGGCAACAGGACCTCTCCTTTTATAGAAAATGCAGCAAGTAAGTTAGTCAAGTAGACAGTCTGTTTAAAGATATGAAGTAAGACAGTCTGTTAAAGATATCCTTAGGCTGTCTAGTTAAAAGGTACAAAAAAGAAATTTTTTAATTATTTTTGTCGGATAAAATTTATGGTCACCGATTCTATATGTTTCGGTTATTTCCGGTTATTGGTGTAATTTTAAGTAGGTTAGCCTTTAATTTGTTGCAATACGTCGCCTGATTCGCTTGCAATCCCAGTTCGATCACAGAATGTGACCGCGGATTTCAAAATACCAAACTTCCAACAACCACGCTTTCCCAATGCAACCTACCGTTAATTTCTTCCGCAATATGCTATTTTCAATGCCTATAATCATTTTGAACCGGAATTTCAACATAAAATTTTCTTTCAATTTTTTGCCAAAATCCCTGATGGCCTTACTTATTTTTGTTGGATAAAATTTATGGTCACCGATTCTGTATGTTTCGGTTATTTCCGGTTATTGGTGTAATTTTAAGTAGGTTAGCCTTTCATTTGTTGCAATACGTCGCCTGATTCGCCTGCAATCCCAGTTCGATCACAGAATGTGACCGCGGATTTCAAAATACCAAACTTCCCACAACCACGCTTTCCCAATGCAACCTACCGTTAGTTTCTTACTTCGCGTGAGCCTTTTGGACCACTCGCGATATTGTTCGATTGGTTCAGACTGCCATTCGTGTTCGACCTCCTGAACATTCGAATATACGAGTTCAATTTTCTGTCGAATCTACAGAAATTTCTCGTCCATAGTGTTGTTGTATGAAATCTTGATTCGTGTCGTGCAGTTCCTGTTTCATTCTCTGTTGTCTGTTTCATTTGTTGCGTTAAACTTAAATCTATACTTTGTTGCTCCATCATTTGATTTATAGAAGCCACAAATTACAATATCAAAGATTCCTGGTGGTCCGGGACTGTTTCCACCATCACTTATTTAGCATCCGGTTTTTTTGTATTACCTATTTGAAGTTGTAATTATCTGGTTCTAACCCTTGCTCTCCATGGCCTCATGTAGTTGAACGATTGATTCATTTATGTGACCACCCATCGGTAAACTACGCAGCTTTAATTGGAATTTTAATTTCAGAACCATCGAATATTTACGCTTTAAAACCAACAATACTTTCCAATAGGCACGGCCTAACAATATCAGTTATAACTTATAAAAAAAATTCTCACGTTCTACCAAGCGAAAGGCGGATTTGCCTACGGTGGACATGGATCGCTTCACAAAAGAACTTTTCAAAAAGTTGACGATTCTTTAAAACGATGCTGAATCAGGATGAGTTAATGAATGTTAATTCTTAACAGAATATGATGAATTTTGTTTGGGACCTATGTGAGTTCGAAAAGAATTTCTTAATTGGTTTTTGGATGAAGTTCTGAGCCATGATTAACTTGGGCCGGACTAAATCATTTTGATGAAATTCGGTATACGACATTGCAATGAGCTTTTGATTGATTTCTTCTACTGGATGTAATAAGCCCATTTCTTAATCGATGTGGACAAAATTTAGGATAAGGGAAAATGGATTTAAAAAATGATTTTTAGATGTTCTGGAATTCGACCAACCTGGCGGAACCACAGACTTTTTCTGAATAAATTTGTATTACATCGTGGTTCTGATTTTCCATCCACTGAAAAGAAACTATGTGCTTGGTTACCAATGTTGCTCTCTGAGAAATTCATCGATAATAGATGATACATGGAACAAATTTAAAGAGCGACATGTCCGCTTAAATTAGAACTGTATCACCACAACACAAAAAATATAATAACAAGTTGTTATTCTGTTAATTTAGAAGGAAGGAAGGAACGAATGAAAGTAACACTGAATCCGCCTTTACCATCAATAACAAAGGCCTTCTTCGACACAATTCTTACAATAATAAAACACTATATTAACAATCCGCAATTTTATTTTATTGGTACTTCGCATTCAGGTAAAATTTTAGCTACCTTCCTCGGTTCTTTAACTAAGCTCTGAGGGCATTGCATTTCGGTCCAACTAATTGGTACCATTGGGATCCCGTTCGAATCCGCTTGCGATATGGCAACGACAACACCAAGTTCATTTTCGGCCGTACTCAATTGGTAGCAATGAAGTTCGGTTTGTGGTAACTAGAAAATCCAAAATAAGGATTTAGGTTGTAAACAATTTTTATACATGCCCAATACTTACCACGCGGGCCAATATAATATCTCCGGGTTTAAAACATTTATACATTTCAACGAGGTCCTTCTCGGTAGCACGCACATCTTCTCTTCGTAATATTCCACGATACGTTCTATTTAAAATGTTATCTCTTACACATTTAACAACACATTTTGCGAAACGTTGATTAATTACAGTAATTTTCGCTGTTACTATATCTCCCGGCATGGGGACCAATGTCTGGTTACCAAAAGATTTAACTTCAATATATTTCGATTTATCCTCTTGCCTTATGACAACAACACCCGCTAACATTGCATAAATATAACCGTGCCTCTCGTAAGTTCCTTGTCCCGTAATTGTACTTTCATCGGACAGACACAATCTCTGACCAGGCACACAAATTAAATTATCCATTTTTAAATGTTTAATGTGGATTGTTTACCAAAAATTGAATTTTAACCTAAAATTTGACAATATGCCTATGTATAACAAAAAAGACCGACAATTTATTTCATCGAAAAAAATCATTGAATTTATTTGGGTATTGTTGAGCAAAGGCTCAAACCATATAACAAAAAATTAGGGATTGATGGAAACGCGGAAAGAAAATTTATTTTGATTTTAGTAAAATGATTATTTATTTTTATACATGATTACTCTTCATCCGATTCACCAACTTCATTTTCACTAGTATTTTCACCTCCTTCTTCACTGTCATTTACACTGTCTTCATCATTCGAATTCACAGAATCACTATGACTATCTTCTTCCTCATTTATCGAGTCATCATCAACCTCAACACCAAGCGATTTTATATCCTTTAATATAGTCGCGTAGAGCGGTTGAGCAAATTCAAATTCTTTTATTAATTTAAGCATATGTAACAGATTTTCTTCTGTGGCAAGATTTTCCTGTTTCAATTTTTTATAATAAAATTGAGCCTTTTGTAGTGACGAGGCCTAAAATATGTAATATAATTGACAAAAGCCCGAATTAAAAATAAATAACATATACTCCTATACCTCATTTGACTGCGGGCTACTATCTCCTTTCTCTAATTTCCTGTTTGAATCAGCAGCAAAATTTAATTCCAACTTAATTAAAGCCACGAACAAATCAAAACATTTTGGATGCCGTTGTAAACCTCGTGTAAGGTAACTAATAGATCTTACATAATTTTTGTTTTCAATCCATTCCCACATTCCAGCTTTTAACCATGTCAAATATTTATCACTGTGGAACGATACATATTTACCCCATAAAGCTGTAACTTTTGGTTTATTGTCGGTGGCCTTACAAAATTTAATGTATTTATCCCAAACATCGATATTATTAGGATATCTCGTGATCGCCTTTTGGTATAAATGACAAATTTTTCTGATAATTTGGGATTCAATATTTTTCTTTGCATAAATCCCCCTAGATTTCCTTCGTTCGTTAAGAAATAATAGAACTGTATCTTCGTATGCAATATATTTAAGAATATCTTTTAGTTGTTTCTCTTGCGCTACCAATTTGTATTCGTAGTATTCTCGTTGTTTCTTAATTTTACTACAAAAAAAAGTTTTGTTGAAGGAATCAAAAGAATTTGGATGGTTAGCAGATTACGCTTACTTTATTTCAAAATCGTCCAACAATTTAATTCTTTTCAGTTCCTCTAACTCTCCGAGTCTTTGTTCTTTCGTTAGTTCTACAATTTCAGCCATTTAACGCTTTAAAATAATTAAATGCAACACAAGCAGAATGATTATAAACAGTTTGTTTTGAATTTAAGAATTATGACACTTCAAAACTCATGCGTATTTTGACATAACCACAAAAATAAAGAAAGTTAAATTCCGTATGCTAGATGTCGCTTAAAGCGACCGTTGCAAATTTTATACTGCCCTATAAGCCGATTCACAGTGCTGCAATATTCAGCTTTCTCTTCGACAAAATTTTAAGCGGTGATTTTTTTAAGCACGGAACAGCAATAATTTTCTTTGAGGTTTCTTTTGTTCTTCGTTTTTATTATGAATCCTATCATTTCTTCGTTTTTATTATGAATTTATGAATCCTATCACATAAACATAAAATAACATTGTTTTGTTAAATTACTAAATTAAGGGTTACATCCCTATCATTTTTCAGAAGAGAAATGTTTCTCGCATGTAAACGAATTCAACAAAAATATTTTATTTTATTTATGCTTTAAAGAACAGATTGCGTAGCTCTTTTTTGAAATCCTAGAATTCGGATGGCATGTCTGTTGGTTCCGTTCCTCTTTCTCTTGGCTTTCCGCCATCAGGCTTTCCATTTCCATGCAGAGTATTCTTACAGAGTATTAATGCTTCCCAAAGTCGATTAGTTCCCCGTGCCAATCAATAAGGTTATTTCTTACATTACTGGTCAAAACTGTGACCTTCGTTTCAAAAATCCTAATACAACGCCATGGATTGCGATACAGCGATAGCACCAAAAATAATAAGTTGAACGAGGAGGTCCTCCTCCAACTGGTAATAAGTTGAGATGTGATAGCAAAACCTCTCACGCGGGCTTTCATGGTAGGATGTACATCTGAGCATATGAAACATCTTGGTGTGAAACATATGCTGTGTGCTCCCACTCAATTTAAATCTAGGAAACCATATAAACTTTTAGGCGCATTACTTAGACATTAAGCAGTTTACTTCCCTAATATAGACCACATGTGGTTGTTGGTTTCACTTATCCCCGCTTTATTTCTGACAACTATAACGTTGCCGAGGAGAGGGTTAATTCTTTACTGTTGCTATTAAAAGTCCAAGAAGTCTATTTCCATTTTTTGTTTGTTGTATGTTGTTGTATTCGTGAACATGGTGGAAATTTCCCAAATCGGAATACAATTTGCTTTGAAATTCTCTCTCTAAAACCAACAAAATTTTGGTGTAAAAAAAATCAAAAAAATTTAATCACACAAAAAACAAAGAATAAAATGCCTAACGTAAACACCGTCAGTAGGGAGACAAATATTAGTAAACTTGAAAACAAATTTGAAAAAATGATTAAAGAAACCGACGAAAAATTCGAATAATACAGAGAATTTCAAAACAAATTGTATTCCGATTGGGGAAATTTCCACCGATTTCAAGAATACGGCCCTTGAACTCGAAATAAGAATTCGCGAAAATATTATGAAAATTGAAATGAAGCAGGCAGTTTTTGTCGTGTAATATTTTTGATTTTTTAAAACGCATATGTCTCAATAAAACGTTAGAAATTACAAATTTGGATAATTAAATTATTATTTGAAGGTACATACCATTTTGCTTATTATCTCTAAAACATTTAGGTTTAACAGAAATGTGATTTATTTTTTGTAGTTTATAAAGAATAATTTACTATAAACTCTTACCGTTAATGGCAAATTTCTTCCATGCTCACGTGTTTCTAACTGTTGGATGATTTTAAAAAGGAAACAAATATCAAATAAAATTCCCTGACCCAAAACATCGTGATGCGAACGTGTTTTTTTTTTAAATGGCGTAATGTCATATTTTTCTAGCTTCGTTGTTCAATTTTTTAACGCAAGAAGCACTTATCCTAAAATTAAGCTTAGTTCATATGATAGGACTTTGCTAGGCTGACGTGAGTGACGCAACATGCGAAAATATTTGGAACTTTGTTCTGATACAAACGAATCGTAGGCAGCGCTTACTTACTTCATGACTAAAATGATATGTCGGAAATATTATGAACCTTAATTTGGATACAACGTGTTTCTCGACTAAATCAGAACATAGAGCAAAATATGCATAAGAGGACTCATGTAGATATTCCGAGGTTAATCTATTTTACTATTGGCAATCTGTATAAGCCTAACAAGAACTATGAAATATAAAATAACTATGCCGATATGTTTATAAGATACGAATATATGGATTAAATATAAAAAAAAATTGTGTATATAAATATATCAAAACTATAAATTAAGATTAACCTCGGAGAAATTGGCTTATAAAATTTGCACTACTTGATTTCTCTTATATATTTATTCCTCGATGATCAGAACCATTTAAAATTTTTACATTTACAAAGGATGGGATGTGTCTTGTAGGTTGTCTCTGGTAAAGTAAAATATTAAAAAAAAATATCATTTGATATTATTTTGTTTGGTATGTGCATCAGGTATCGTATTATCTAGCAAATTACGCTTGTTTCAAAATATCATTAAATTAATAAAACTATTATCTAAAAATTGGTTTGGGATTGAAGTAACGCTTCGAGCTACGTTAGATGAATTGAGTGTTATAAGCGCCTTTTGGAGAATTCGAATTTTCTATAGGTGGCTTTCGGAAGATGTATTCTGCAAAAAATACCTTGCTTCTTGAAACATCATCCAATCACCATCAATGATTTCGAGATTGTTTTTGCCAGTATCAATTAGAATCACTGATACCTTTTATGCCAATCACTCTCTCCCCTTCCAATAGGCCAATCACTCACTCCTATACGTTTTCACCATATGTGACCCTTCCGATAAGCGTTACACCCTGAATCAAAATAACACAAATATGCATTATTCTTTGTACCTCGTTGCCAAGATGCTTTGAATTTCACGAAAAAATCCCGTTAGCGTTAAAACAGAGTTTTCTGAGTATATCCCACCCTTACCTAAAAAAATACGCAAAACTGACAAGTTTTTATTCGACTACTATTAAGTCTGTTCATTTATTGTTTATTTAGTATAAGTTTTTTTTTGTTCATTTATTTGTTGTTAATATTCAATAATTTTAAATACAATTAAAATAACTATAATTAATTACAGACTACAAAAAAACTTGTATGTAACAAATAATACATTCATATACCGCATTCAAAAGTTATTTACAAACAATAATAAATCAATTTACATTTACATAATGCAATGATGAACTTTGGGTAAATAACAGTTTGATTTACAATTTAAAGTGATAATTTGGGTGGCGCGATATTACGTATAACACTCACAGGAGGGTACTCGTATATCCACGCCATTATAATTATTTTATAAAAAAATATACTCAAAGTCTTATAAAAATATTAATATTCCAGCCATATAATAATATTTTTATAAAAATAAAAATTATTAAATTAAATTAAAATTAATAACGAAAATAAATTCATGGTGATAATTTTGTGTCATACGGTTTCGTTAACATTTTTAGAATTTTCATATTTTTCATTTCTATGATATCATCTATCGGCATATTTTGTAAATCTGAGTCGGAAACGCCCGCATTTGACAGGATGGATATGGACGATGATAGATCTTCGTATGAGTCCAAACCTTGATTATTATTATTATTCGTATTGCTGTTTAATGATTGATGGTTTTGTTTAATTAATCCAATTTTATTGCTGGTATTACGTTGATGTGGTTTTGCTTCGGTTTCCTTTGAAAATGAATCAATTTCATTATTATTGCTTAGGGATTGGAGAAATGGTACATTATCCGATGGTAGTTGTAATGTGTTGGCAATAAATTTTCTGGAAATAATTAAAAAAGCAAAAATTTGTATGTATGTTATCATTATTATTTTTGATATGGGAGTACTTAACAATGTAATCAAAATGCTTTCAAATTTAATTGGAAAGTTCTTTGATTGCACATCCATCATAATAATATTGGGACAATTTTTCGACCAACGGACAGGCGAATACATAATTATAAAATGTATTGTAAACCCTTGTTAGACGAAAGAGTTTATTTAACACTTACTCATCGATTATAGTCCCTCGAGACTAGAGAGCTTCTCTAACATTTCGATGCTTTTTTTATTTATACGACTTCAACATTTGACGAAAACCTTCCTCTGGAGTAATTTTTTTATTTTTTTTACATTGTTGTTGTTTTATTGTAATGGTTTTGTTGTGATTGTTTCGTACATTGGTCTATTTCAGTACATATATCTCGAATTAGATGATGATGAGATGACTGATTTTTTCAAATCAATAATCTCATTAAGTTCGAAACTGATTGTTGCGATTCTAGCAAATCTTTCATCTATAATTCAAATTAAATTTTAATTTTTTTAAGTTTATGAACAGGTCGTTGGGAGCCAGATCTCGAGAATACGGCGGATGGGAAAGCAATTCGAACTTCAATTCATGCAGTTTTGCCATCGTAGTCAACAACTTGTGACACGGTGCATTGAATTGGTGAAAAAGCACATTTCCATTTGCATTTGGGGCCGTTTTTCACAACTTCTTCTTCCAAACGCACCAATAACGACATGTCGTATACGCTGTTGATGGTCTATTATTTCTCAAGATAGTCGACGGAGGCTGAAACCTTACCGGTTGCGTTTTTAGTCGCTATGGACGCCTTCATTGGCTGCTGCCCACTCAGATGATTGGCGATTTGATTCCGGAGTGTGGTAGTGGATCCACGTTTCATTCATTGTCACACACCGACACAAAAACCAAAAAAAAATTATTACGGTTAAACAGCTCCAAACAGTGCTCCAATCGCTGCGGTTTTTGATCCAATGTGAGCAAACGCAGCACCCGCAAATGTGCGTGCAAAATAGTGTATAAATTGCCTTTCGATATCTTTAAGGAGTCATTTATATCACGCAACTTGACTTTTGGCCTTTTAAAACGATTTTGTGGCCATTTTTTTCTTGTCTATTGCTTTCAAGTAACTACCGAATTCCTGTGACCAGAACATTCAGTTTCACCGCCGTGTCGAAGGTGTCTTTTGCGACTGCCACCACGCCATTCGAACAAAATTTGTACCAAACGATAACCGATCACCTCATTCAGTTCTATATGCGCAGATCGATTTAAGATATTATTTCAATTTTGGAACTCTTCATGGTAGAAAACACAATCTTTTGAACAGTATAGCGAACGAGTTGAGAGAAATTAGTCGTGACTGTGTTTTTGAAAATCTCGATCGGCAATCACGCGATCGTTTTGCAACGGGCATTCGCAATCAATAAGCTGAAATTACACTGAGAACACATATCATCAGAAACGCTGCCGAGGAGACAACTAAAGAGCATGAGCGAGGTGACTTTCAAAGAAGTGTCCAACAACTGTAAATGAGACATGCAATTCATGCAAGCGAATTGGACACTACGCCTCATGTTGAAATAAAATTGATAGCTAATATTCCTTCAGTTCCCATATACTTCAATGCTATTGCTATGTAGGTTTATTTCAGTGTGAAATGAGAAAAATGTTCCTTCTAACAGGGTGATATGGTATATGTCTAGGCCATCGTTTCAACAAACATGGATTTTTCCCAACACAGGATAAATTGAACGCTATCACCAAGGTCAGTATAGTAACAAACATCAAAGACCTACGACCTTTCATGGGTTTAGTTAATTTCTAAGAGTGATTCATACCAAATTTGCATGGCATATAGCTGCCCATTTACAGATGCTCTCATGACTAAACCAACATTTTAAATTCACTATAGGCATGATGTTATTTTATTAACGATAACGAACGTTAATTTATTAACGAAAATTATTAGAATTGGGTATACAAATAAGTCTTCGCCATTTTTTCAAAAATAGGGCACTTATTGTGAAAGAACGGTAGATTATTTTTTATTCAAAGTATTGTTCATCGCTATCACTAGTTTTAGCTATCTATCTGGCATCGTACGAATACCATGACGGAAGAACGATTCATTTTTTGAGCCTATCCATGAATCGACCCAATTTTTCGTATCCTCATATGATGTGAAGTTCTGCTCAGACAGGTCATGCATCATCGACCGAAACAAGTGGTAATCAGACGGGACAATGTCTAGTGAAGCAGCATTTCACATGAGAAAATCGGCGTTCGGCATTTCTCGGTTTCAGTTCATATGCAATCCAATTTCCTTGCTTTTGAAACATTGTCAATGATTTTAAACGATGTAAAATTGCTTATTGAGTCACGCCTAATGTAAGTGCAAGCTCTTCTTGCATTTCGCACGCAGCTTCATCCAATAATGCTTTCAATTCCTCGTCTTCGTACATCAAATACATCGTTCTTAAACTTTTGAAACCACTCTCGACAACCTCTCTCGCTTAAGGCAGCCTCACCATATGCTTCTACAAGCAATCAATACGACTTAGCTGCGTATTTCTTCAAATTAGAGAAGCAAATTAGAGAACCAAATGGATATTTCAAACCATTATTTTGAATATTTAATTCGATTCATTCTTGCAATTTTTCCCGAAACTTTTTAAAGTATAATTAAATATAAAAAGTAATGGCAAGAAAAAAAAACACTAAGGGTCGTATCGACAGACGGAACTACAAGTTGTAGTTGGTGATTTATCGAAATTGATGTTCGAATTCCGTATTTTTAAACCACACTATAACTGCAAATTAATTCACAAATTTAGTGTAATTTTTAAACGTAACTAAAAGTGTCAATTTTTACGTAATACAAAAATAAACTCAAATTACAAAATTACGTTTTTTATTTCAATATATACAACACAAATAAATAATAATTTGATGATTAATAAATTAAATACTTTTCGAAATTCGAAATTAAAATTCGCAATTAAACGCCAATTGAATTTTCGATTATAATCATCGATATCTACGACTACAACTTTAATCATCACTTTAAAGTGTCAGTTTATTGTGGTTTAAAAATATCAAAAAGAGACAATTTAATCGTACTTGCGAATTAATTGTCGTCTGTCGATTTTGCTCTAAGATTCCAATAAATTAAAATCTTAGTTTTCCAATTCAACAGCTAACAAAAACTGTAGAACCGTGTTAATAGTTAAGACAATTCGTAACATTTTTACCTTTTTTACGAAGCAAACATCGGTGGGCTAAATATGTTCTGGACAACACCCGACTTTCTACACCACATTTGATTTTTAAAACGAAAAATGAAGCTTACCGGCCTTTTGTTAAAAATTGTCTTCTACATATAATCAAAAACCATTATTGATCTTTAAATTTTAGAAAACCAACTAAGTTAACCCTCATGGAAAAATTAATCTTTAAATTTATTTGAATCGTTTAATTCCTTGTTGTTTTTTTAAATGCACTACTTTTCAACATCACAGCAAAAAATTAAAAGCTAATCTGAAAGCACCCCTTCCAGAACACAAATTTCTAAAGGATCTCCCAAATTATAATAAAAGGTTAATTATGATGTTTTATCCCAAATATTCATTCCACTGGAAGTAAAGCTGGTTTTATCCAAACTCGTCAGTTCCGGAAACATTTAAAAATTATATGAACAAATTTTGTTTGAAACTTAATTTACAGCCTTCCAATTTATGCAAGCTGAAGTATGAAGTTTCATCCCGGTCATATTCTGAACTTTTGTAAAAAAATATTTTTTTTTGTCAAAAATCGCCAGTTGCGCTTAAATTTTGGCAAACTGGTGTGGACTGATATTGTTGCAAATTTAGTTTAGAATCTTTTAGCTCATACTCGTTTTTCTCATAAATTATATTATACTTTTTAAATATTTGGAAAAAACGAAAAAGCTCTTATGAACGTATATACTTCCAGCGAACCGATTCCGGCCAAACATCACTGGTGCCTCCCAATTTATGGGAAAACCTTATTTATTAAGTCCATTCCGATCAATCGATCCGTCTGGAACACACACACACACACACACACACACACACACACACACACACACACACACACACACACACACACACACACACACACACACACACACACACACACACACACACACACACACACACACACACACACACACACACACACACACACACACACACACACACACACACACACACACACACACACACACACACACACACACACACACACACACACACACACACACACACACACACACACACACAGCTGATAGATGCATATCAACGATTTGCGAATTCAAAAGCTCCTGGGCCTGACAATATTCCAAATATTGCATTAAAGGCCGCCATTCGAGCCAGACTTGATGACTTCAGAGAAGTCTACAACTCATGTCTGAGGGAGGGGGTATTCCCGGATCGATGGAAGAGGCAGCGGCTGGTTCTGTTGCCGAAGGCAAATAAACCTTCTGGAGAGCCATCCGCATACCGACCATTGTGCATGTTGGATACGGCTGGCAAAGTGTTAGAGCGCATAATCTATAATCGATTGGAGAACGCTGTGAAAGGGGAGGAGACCTCGCCGAAAGCCAGTATGGATTTAGAAGGGCTCGATCGACAATCGACGCCATTCAACACGTCGTTAAAGTCGCAAAGGAAGCAACACAAGGTAGAAGATGGAAGGACGGTTCTAAAAAGTATTGTGCCGTGGTAACGCTGGATATTAAAAATGCGTTCAATTCGGCCAGATGGGACTGTATCCTCAATGCCCTACTTGAATTGCAAGTACCGATGTACATAAGGAGGATTATCTCGAATTATTTTTGCAATAGAATGCTGATGTATAATACGGACGATGGGATCATAGATTACAAAGTTACGAGTGGAGTTCCTCAAGGATCAGTATTGGGGCCTCTACTATGGAACATCATGTACGACGGCGTCTTGAGGCTCAACGTACCCGATGGCGTAGAGATTGTTGGATTTGCGGACGACGTTGCTGTTGTTGTAGTCGCGAAAACCATAGAGGAAATAATGGAGATATGTAGATTGACCATTATAATTATCAAACAGTGGTTGATCTCATATGGACTCCAGTTGGCTGACCATAAAACCGAAGCAGTTCTAATTACCAGTAGGAAGGTGATAGAAACTGTAAATATTGACGTTGGCGGAGTTTTAATCCCCTCACAACCTTCGTTACGATACCTTGGTGTCGAAATTGATGCACGTCTAAATTTTAGGGAGCACCTAAGGATAGTGAGCAAGAAAGCTGCCAATGTAGCTGCAGCCCTCTCCCGGATTATGCCCAACACTGGTGAACCAAGACAGAGTCGTAGGACTCTGCTGGCAAATGTGGTAACATCCATCATCCTATATGGATCACCTATCTGGAGCGATGCGATGGACAATAAATTGTATAGATGCAAGCTGGCATCGGTGTATCGACTGGGTGCCTTAAGGGTTATATGTAGCTTTCGCACAGTATCCGATGACGCAACGCTCGTTATTGCAGGGATGATACCCATCGATCTACTTGCAAAGGAAAGGAAGAAGTGGTATATGTGTCGAGAAAACCTAGGAAGTAGAGCATCAGAACGCATTGCAACCATAATAGAATGGCAAAGGCGCTGGGATAGCTCGGTGAAAGGTCGGTGGACCTATCGTATTATACCATCCATCAATAAGTGGATAAATAGGCGGCATGGTGAAACTAATTACTATCTGACGCAGTTGTTAAGTGGGCATGGTTGTTTTGGTGCATATCTTTACAGATTTAAACATGCCGACACTTCGGAATGTCCTGCCTGCAAAGGATCAGAAGAGGATGTGGAACATATATTCTTTCAATGTCCACGGTTCGAGACAACTCGAATAGAACTGTCCAGTATCCTCGGGCAGCCCGTGACACCTGATAACATAGTGGAGCTAATGCTTGTGTGTGAAGGTAATTGGAATGCAGTAAGCCACATGGCAGCAGTGGTGCTTAAAGAGCTGAGATGCTTAGAGCGTGCTAGGGAGGAACAACGCGGTATGGCTAGATAGCGGTGGCAATCTCAATGTAAGGTTGAGACGCTGAGAGGAGGATAGCGTCTAGTAACTAGTCACCTCCATGCGAAGTAATGTCTAACTGATAGTTCCGCATGGGGGATGTTCGAAAGGGTGTGTGGTTTTTAGATGGTAGAAATCCATCACTGTTGCTGAGATGTTTGCCCATCGAAGCTTCGTCTTATTGAAGATTTTCCTCACTTTACCCGGTATAAAAAAAAAAAAAAAAAAAAAAAAAAAAAAAAACACACACACACACACACACACACACACACACACACACACACATAAATCTGCAAAATGACATTTATTTAGGAGAAAAACTATTATGCACTAAAACATTCAAAATTTGCAACAATATCGATCGATATCGTTTTTCATAATATAAGCGGAAATTACGATTTTTGGCAAAAAAAAACTGTCCAGACGAAACTTTAATGAATGAAACTTTACTTTTCACTTAAGCTTTTCCCATAAATTGTGAGATCTGTAATATTTGGATAAGTGACACCTTCCATATATCATATTTCTCGCTTTTAGTAAATATTTAAAAAAATATATCATTTTGAGAAAACGACTATGAGTTAAAAGATTCTAAATTAAATTTGCAACAATGGGTCTATTTTTTAATTCAACCGGAGCAAGCAGGACTGCCTTGGGTATTGTACACCGAGCACATGTTGTACAGTGCCAAATTGTCCACTGTGCATAGAGTAATAATTTGTTGTTTAACTTTGCATACTCTCCGTACACTTAGTGTAGGTTATCACTAAGATTATCTTTGTTATTTAAACAAAACGATTTTTTTTTTGCGTGATAGTGTAAAGATACAATCGAAAAACATCTAGGTATTAGTACTTTTTGTACTTTTTTTGTAATTCTGTATAAAAAAATTTGTGTTGAGAAACGAATTTTTATGTTCTATGCGCTATTCGTGTGAATCGCTTTGTTAAAATAACAAAGATAAGCTTGGTGGAAACCTACACACTTACATTCATTTCAGAGTAAAATTTTAAGAACCGCGGTGTAAGCACAGTTCGCAAATACAAACACGAGTATGCAGAGTAAAATTATTCAGGTTGATTAAAAAAACACAGAGTATTTTTTGACAGCGCACTGCTTGCTCAGGTTGAATTAAAAAATAGGCCCTATATCAGTCCACACCAGGGGTGGCATGTTACAACGTCACACGAAACTTTTCGAAGTTTATGCCTCGCTTCTTTAGAACAAAATGTGACACTATTTCACATTTTATATCATTTAGGTTGTGATAGCAATAAAAACGAAATATTTCATAAATGAAACAGTTGCCCATTTCAGTTTAGGAAAACGAGAAACAAACTTCGATAAAATATCGAAAATGTGATGTAATAACATGCCACCACGGGGTAGAAACCAAGCGCAGATTTTATCGATTAAAAAAAATTAATAAAATATCGGTAAAATTTCAAATAAGATTGTAGTAGGCCTATGATTTTATGCTAGAAACAGATGTGCGGAAAAACGCTTGCGTTTAAATTAGAATACACGACTATAAATTAAATGAAATATGTACATGTATTCCGCATAGCAGGCATTTTTCCGCAAGTTGTCTCTATTTCTAATAGCAGAATAGCGGCGTACATCGCCGATTTTCGGCGCTCAAAGTTCAAATCTTTTTTGTCAAACAGATAGACGCCGTTTTTTTGACATTTCTGTCATTTGAAGACAGACTTAAAATACTAATAATATATGTATTAAATTTTTTTGTTTGTGGATAAATAAACATACCAGCAAAATAGAAGAAATGGATAATATAGTGATAACACAATAATGCTAATGAAAATGGCAATGATGTTATTCACAATGGGTAATTTATTGAAAGGTTAATTTCTCTTTAAATGTTTCCTGAAAATTGTAAAACCCAATTGAGTATTTAAAACAAACCACTTCTTTATTAGAACAAAATTTAGTTATGAATTATCACCTCATCCAATTCAAAAAAAATAAGATTTGTTTGTTTTTTACTAAATGTTACTCAACGTCCAAAAAAATATAAATTTTTATATTTTGACGTCGAATGTCGTTGCTCTATCTGTTCGCACTTATGTGGCCCTATTCTGGTTTTCCCCGGAGGGAATTGGGAATTAGTGACGTATTTCTAGCAGTTGGGAATTATTTATTCCCAAAAGTGTATTCTGGCACTTGGGATTTTTTTTTATTGGGAAAAAATAATTCCATTGTACAGCAGTTTTGACGTTAATTTTTCCCAATTATTTTTTTAGGGAATTGTAATTCGTACTTTTTCGAATTTTTAAACATTATTTTTTGTAATAAATATATATTTAAAAATATATTAAACTTGTATTAAGGTCGCAACATGCATTTTAGTTTATAAAAACCAAAATAAAAAAAATTTCACCCAAAAATTATTCCCAGTCTACCAGAATATACATTTGGGAACGGGGAGTAAATATTTGGGAATTATTGCAATTTTTAATTACAGCAAAATATTTTCCCAATTCCCTATTCCCTGGGAAAACCAGAATAGGGCCAATGGAAATGCATGTATTTTAAATTTAGCGCCGATGTTTTCGACGTCAATCTGTTTGAGGTATAAAAAAAACGCACCGCAGCAGTGTTGACTACACAACAACAAAAAAAATCATGAATTAATATTAACATCACGACGGCTTTTCAATGTTTTGACAGAAAAGGTTCAAACAGAATAGATCCGCTCCGGTTCGTTCATTTCGTTTCCGCTCCGTCCGTTTGATTTCGTAAAACACAACATATCCGTTCCGCTTGTCAAAAATAGATATTAATTATAAATTATATTTTGGAAATTTTAATTTGTGGGAGATTATTAGAAGATATTAATACACTGAAAAAAAATTTTGAGCATTATATTTATGAATCTCGTTCATTAAATCAAATTCATACTATTTATGTCAAACCACATTGATGCACAAAACCAAAAAAATAAAATTTTTCGTAAAGATTATTGCGATAATAGTAAGAATCGAAATCATTAACTTTTATTAAATTTATTTAACGTAGCATAATATAATTTATTCATAATAGTTATGAATTTGTCGTTAAAATTTAGACCATATGAATTTGTTAGTAATAATTATGAACAAGTTCATAGTTTAAAGATTTACTATTAAATTTTTTAATATTACGATGGTTCAGTAGATCACAAGAAATAAGTTTTAATATTTGTGAACAAATGAATAGTCTTTATACAATTTTTACGTTTTATTGAAGTTTCCGTTTGTAAAATGACGTCTAAACAGGTTGAAAAAACTTATTTGTTAATTTCAATTTTATAATTTTAGTTAATTCAATGTGATTGTTACGAGTGCGCATGCTGATTATATTAACATGTGGGAAATAATATTAAGGTAAATATTATAAAAATTCTAATTGTGTAAAATGTGATAAGTTGTTAATAAATAAATTAAAGTGAAATTGTGCGTTGCTTTTTCTTGTGAATAAAGTGGTTCTTGGTTATACCAAATAAGTTAAAATTCTAGTTTCTAATGTCGTTTTTACTGGCACAAAAATCCACATCCAAATTTTTGGATTTTTTATTTTTTGCCACAGAACACGATTTTGAATTTTTTTTTACGTTTACTCACACATATACTAAACGTCATGTCAATTGTCAAAAAAGACGTCGCGCCATTTATATTTTATTATATTTGTGATATGTAATTGTTTAAGCAATTTGTGTTTTTATTAAATTAAATTTTGTTTAATTCAAAGTGTTGTTTTATAAAGATTATTGCGTGTGCACCGATAACAATGTTACAACAAATAACTTTACAACTTTTGCATTTCATCCGCTGTAAATTATAGTAAACAGCGCAAACTTGAAAGCCGTGTTTTTTTCTTGTTTTTTTTCTTGATGAAATGCAAAAGTTGTAAAGTTATTTGTTGTAACATTGTTATCGGTGCACACGCAATAATCTTTATAAAACAACACTTTGAATTAAACAAAATTTAATTTAATAAAAACACAAATTGCTTAAACAATTACATATCACAAATATAATAAAATATAAATGGCGCGACGTCTTTTTTGACAATTGACATGACGTTTAGTATATGTGTGAGTAAACGTAAAAAAAAATCCAACAAATTTTTTGGATTTTTTTTCAAAAAAAAAAAAAGACAAAAAATCTAAAAAAATCCATTTCCAATTGATTCCAATCAGAAAAAAATGTGGATTTTTGTGCCAGTGAAAACGATATAAATTAAATTCATTATTTTTCTAAATAGTTTTGTGTTTGTGCTTTAAATTGGCTAATGCATCTAATGTGGTTCTTTCTATTTTACATATTATTATTAGATGACGACGACAACTCGACGTGATATAAAATGTTAACCTGGACAAAGGGGCAAGTTTATGTTTACAGCCATATATAGTTTGATGAAATTTTTAAATAAAATTGACGATAAAACTAATTAAAAATATGAATTCGAGTTTTTATTTAACATTTCAATTTCGGAATGAGTTTTTTTGCGTTGGTAATAAAACATTTTTTTCGATGCAAAAATCCAAGAAGAAATTACTTAATATTTTGAATTCCGGCGTTAATTGTAACTAATATTTCTGGCGTTAATATTACGAAATACGTCGAATTGCATTCTCGTAATAAAAGACTTTTTAGCCCTTTATGAATGAAATCATAAATATCACATTTTACAGGAACAAAATATTTTTTAAGAAATTAAAATTTTACGTAATATTTATGAACCATACTTTGTACTGTTAATGAAAGCCTGCATCGGCACAGTTTTTACGCATTTTTCTTACTATTAATGCTGGTTTTCACTCTGTATGAGTATATGTTTTTTTCAGTGTAGAATTAATACAATTTAGTACGTCTTTTATTACAAAAACTTCTCGTTTAAGATTTTTTCTGATATGTTAAATACTATGTGAGGTTATGTCGTCCGCAAAAATTTGAAATTGGAAGCTCCCAGTGATGTTTGGCCGAAATCAGTTCACCAAGATTTTTGCGTTTTTTGCAAATATTTTGAAAAGTGTATATCAATTACGAACAAACGATTAAAACCAAAAGGATTCTAAATAAGATTTGCTCAGATCAGTTTTTTTAAATTTTACCGGAACTGACGAGTTTTGATAACAAAAAAATGTTATTTCTCCAAAATTCGGCATCTTTACTATCCAGGCGGATTGACTATTCGAAATAAAACATACTTAATCTTCTTTCATAAATTAGGAGATCCTTATGAAATTTGTGTACTGGAAGTGTCAGTTTTAATATTAGCTTTTACAATTTTTGCAGTGATATTGAAAAGTATAGCAGTTACAAAAACAACAAAGAATTAAAAGATTCAAATAAATTTAACGATTAAATTTTCAACTAGTTGATTTTCTCGAGTGTGATTAGTTCCTATGTATGTATTCAGCTTTCGAGTTAAAAAAAAATCATTTTGCTGCAGTTTAAGTTCACCATACACAAATGAGAATGTAAATAACAACAGTTTGTAATGTCGGTTTTGATATTAATATCACTTAATTTGAAATTCAACATACACAATTGTGTCTTGTACTGTAATATAAATATATGGTTGCTTCTTATTCTTTAAAAAATATATTTTTTTTTCAAAAACTCTTGGATTTTAGTTAAATCGGAATGCTTTTTGAAAAAAGGTATAATAATTTGGTAGCATATAAACTAGCTGAACCTTACGGTATCTCAATATAGACATACACAATAGTATGCTGTATAAGATCGCTGAAATTCGACAGCGGAAAATGAGAGATTACGCTACTCACCGCAAGTAGCAGCACTATCACCAAAGAGAATTCTTTTTGTTATGTAATTGAACCAGCTGAAATTTTTTATTCATTATGTATCAATTTTTTCACCAAATAAAACATTTCAGCGGAATAAAATATTAAAAGTGATCCTTAAAATGGGAAATTGATTGATCTCCGAAGTAAAGAACTCGGTATATGAAATCTTGAAATTTAACAATATTCCGTCTTTCCGCCATTTCTTAACGAACTACGATGAAATTTGGATAGTAGTATTGATCAGGGATTTTGGACGCAAAGTAAGTTTTATACACAATTCTAGGACCTGTTCGTGCTGGACTAAACTGGACATTTCATAACCAGACCTTATGAAAAATGGTATCTGTACATTTTACACGACCTAAATAAATTTTAAACTGGAGGGAACTCGGCTATTTCTTAATTAAATTTTGTAAAATTTCCATTGCATACAGGATCAATTCGGAAAAATTTATGGATTAGAATTTGCACTATAATTTTTGATTTTCTGCAGCCATATAAGTTATTTTCAGTTTTTGGAGAATATCTCAACAACCCCCGCTTGAGGAAAAAAATTACGAGGAAATAATTTATTATTCGCGGCCGACACGCGATCGCAATAAAACAAGAAAACAAATGTCTAAAAATAGTTTACTAAGTTTTGGCGTTTGGATCAGGAAGTACCGAGTTCGAATCCCGATAGGGGCAGGATGCAAAAGGATATTTTCATCAACAAATAACGATCTGTGATTGAAAGGAACACAACTACGACCCACTATCGGCTAATGTCCAGTACTCTGGACACAGGTGGTAACATAAATCGGTCCTATAGCCGTATGTCTTCGATTTGGCAGTATGTGCGTAAAGTAGGACAGGAAAATAAGCCGCGAAAGAAACTGCTTTGGCCCCGGTCAGTAGCTAAGATTAAAAAAAACGTTAAAACTGCTATAATGGAGAATAATTCTTTCCAAAAAAAATGTTTTCCCAAAAGTCAGAATACACTTGGGGGGAAAGTATTCCCTTTCTGCTACAAAATTTAAACTTTCCATTCCCCGGGAATTAGCAGAATAGGTGTATACACTTGTACAAGTATGAAATGCGAACTTCAGATAACAGATGGTGCACCAATGTAGTATGTGCTATAAACATTTGGCACTGCGCCATTTTGTTGTGTTTTAACCAAGTGTCAGATGCGCACGAGTGATAAATTGGAAAAGTGTGTGCATTCGCGGACAGCATTAATTGTATGTTTTCATTTGAAGGAAACTGCTGCTGAATCATACCGATTACTTCGAGAAGCTTATGATGAACATGCTCCATCACAAAATACGTGAGAACGATGGTTTCGGCGTTTCAAAAGTGTTGATTTCGATGTTGCAGACAAAGAGCGTGGAAAACCTCCAACAAAAATAGGAATATGTGGAATTGCGAGCAATGTTTTAAGGAAGATTTTTGCTAGCATGGTATTCACAAATTGCCCGAAAGATGGGAAAAATGTATAACAAGCGATAGACTTTGAATAAAGCATTTTGTATCATTCTTCCGAATTTAACATGTTTTTTTGTAAACAAATTCCCATTTCATGCTTGTACACTTGATATACGGGCCAAAAAAGGGTTATACAAGACAGCTTTTACCAAAAGTCCGCTGTTTAATTTGTCGATTTAGAAATGTGGTACGTGGTGTATTCGAGATCTATGCATACATTCGTGGTAAAAGAAAATTGGGTGTTAGCTATAACTTATTGACCCCTCTATATTTTAGTATTTATTATTTTTGCAAATTTAAAACGTCCTTTCTATATGGAATAACTAGAACAAAATATAACCATTAATTAAAATGTATTCTTACTCCTCGCTATCAGCGTCCTTAAAACTTCTTCGATTAAAATCTGGATACAGAGAGTATGCGCCATTTTGCTGAAATATAGAATAAATTAAAAATTTGTCGTTAGTAGAAAATATCATCGATACAAACCTTTTCTGGTAACGTTTTAATAAATTCCCACCGTTCTGGAATTTCTACTTTGGATATTAGCGGAGGTCTTAAAACTCTAGGAGGTCCACCTCGTTTACCATGCCCTGCAATCGAAAATAGATTATTATATATTTACGTAAAGTATTATGGTTTTAAGTTGATTTAAGCTTACCACCCCAACACGAATGACCATAACTGAGACATCCACCTGGAAAATAAATAAAAAAAAAAACGATTTTTAAAATTAAAACCAAATACATATTCAATTCAACAAAATGCAATTTCACTGAGTCATCATTTATTGTTGTGATAATAATGTGGTACTTTAAGTATGTTGAAATCTGAAGTTTAATTGTTTACCTAAGAACTCGGACAACAAGTGAAAATAGATTTTTTGCGAGAAAAAATCGAAATCCCAACAGAATTAAACTCAATTACTCCAGGGGTATGCGGTTTGGTTAACAAACTCAATTTAAAAATAGTAAAAAAAAACGTATACAATATAACTAAGAAACTGTAACAGGTAAGTAATATTATTTGAATTAGTTAATTACTAATTTACATAACAAAGTCATTGTTTGGTTTTTTTTGTCTTAATTTATGCACAAAACAAAAGAAAATGTATGTTGTTCTGTTCGTCTTTGTCAAAATTGGAAACATCTAAATTACAAACAGTAACATTTTAAGATTTAACAAAAGGTATATATTATCCCCCACCTTGCCGTATATAGAATGTGTTTTCTAATCTTTTGTCCGAGTGAAATTGTGTGTGGTATTAAAAATAGAAAAACACGATGTGTTGTGGGGTGTGCAGTTTGAATGAATGTACGACTGCATACCTTATATTGGTTTGGTATAGTGAGACATATGATAAAACATTAAGCATTTTAAAATTTAGTGTTGTTCTAACGTGTATGTGCCTTTTACTTACATATGTGCACGCTTAATAAGATTTATATACGACGAAAATCGTATTTTATGTGATTCCTCACTACAAAATTTAAATATGATGTGATACAAATTCTAATGAATTAATATTAAATGTCTTACCCTTAAAAGATTAGATTTCAGTTAGTCGTTTTCTAGGTTTTTCCTATAAACGTATGTAAGTTGTTTTAGTTGCCCTTTCTGTTTGTTTATTCGTCGTCATTTATTAATAGGATTTAGCAGAATAAGGAAAGTTCCTTTTATGCATATATGTACACATGGTTTTGTAAAACTGAGATTAGGACATAATAGAACCTTATATACCTGAAATAGTTACCGTTAATAATAGAATATACACACATGTTTGATAATTCGCAATAAATTCAAAGCACAGCAAAATTTACAGGTGCTACATATTTTTTGCATATATGTTTAAACGAATGTTCACCTTGTTATTGTTTATACATATTTTTAAATTGACAATAAGTATTTTTATTTATTTACATAGTACGAGTAATATAATTATTTATGCATATAGATATATGACGTTGATATAGACTTTGATCTTTCACAAAGAAATATTTTATATTTTAATTTGATTTTTGCTGACAGAAAAATATTTGCATTTCTTCCTTATTATAGAATCTACCTATTTGCAAAAGTCAAAACAAATCAAAATCGCAGAATGGCCTTTAGATATTATGTTTATTAAAAACACCCACAATATCATACAAAGTTAAAAGCGTGTTCAGAGCAAAACTTTTTAAACCTAGTGTGTTCTGGTGCTGCGTGGAAAACCCTTCAGTTAACTTTCTGTGTTTTTAGGAACCAGATTCAATTTAAAATTCAATCAAAATACGATTTCAATCTGAATGGTAGTTCTGGAGAATGGAAAATTTCAAAGAAACTGAGTCTTGTGGATGCTCAATGGAATAAAACTTAGTTCCTATATGATTTTAGAATTTGGTTCTGAATACATATAACGAATTTTAGTACAAACTAGTCCTTTAGAATAATTAAAATATTATCCATCGCTGCTTACAACTTTTTTCCACCTTAGAGGCAATTTTCGAATCCCATCTCGGAAAAACGTTTCGTTTTTTGAAGCGATCCAAGTTTGAAGCTGAGCATTGTCATGCAGAAGAAAAACTTTATCATGCCTTTCCTCATATTCTGGTCGTTTTTGTCGTAAGGAACAGCTCAAACGAAATAATTGCTCGCTCGTAATGGGATTGCCAGGTTGTAGCAGCTCGTAGTACACATCGCCTTTCTACATCTCTTGGTTTTAATTCATAAGGGACCCAATTACTTTGTGCTTCTGAATCATGCCCATAGATTTCAATCGCACGGGATCTGTTTGTTGGGTCACCCCCAATGTGCCGGCAAGCTCTTCTTGCGTTTGAGTCGGATCTTTATAGAATAATGCCTCTAATTCATCGTCTACGATTTTTTTTGGCTGTCCTAAGCGAGGTTTACCTTCAACACTGAAATCATCATTTTTGAAGCGTCGAAACCATTTACCACATCATTTATTGGTTGCAGCATTGTCACCGTAAACTTCCAGAAGCATTTGATGTGCTTCAGCTGCGCTTTTTCCCAATTAAACAAAAAATTAACACTTCCCGCAAATGCTGTTTAGTTATCACAAAATCCGACATATTCAACACCGTAAAAAAACGCGTTTTGTATGAAACTCAAAGCAATAAAAACTGAATGTTAACGGCAGATGGCTAATCTGTCTGAAACAAGAGAAATCAGGGGCGGTATGTTGTACTATCACTTCGAATCGAAATTCGAAAAAAGTCGAATGGCGGTATGTTGTATCATTTTCGAAAAGCAAAAATGATACAACTTTCACTTTTTCGATTCGACTTTTTTCGAATTCGACTTTTTTCGATCGTGGTGATGGTACAACATACCGCCCCAGCTGTCACTATAAAAAATTTATTATAGTCAGAGTCACTTTTTGAAAACGGCCCGCTTTAATTTGTAGTACCAATAATTCCGTTGTTTTTTTTTTAAATTATCATTTTTAATATGGCAGTGAAATATGTTCCAAATAACAAAAATAAACATGTATTAGTAAATACACTGTAAAAAAAATTGTTATGAGAATTTTGAGTGAAAACTAGAAAATACACTCAAAAAAATACTTTACATTCTTCATAATAGCCAGGAAAATCATTTCCATTTTTCCTCATTTGTAAGTACATAGTTTTACAGAAGATAATATTTCAATATATCGAAATGCCGGGTATACAAAATTTGTGTACAAAGCCACTATGTGGAAATTACACGATAAGAGGATATCGATACAGAGAAGACAATCAAGTGAGATACAGGACATTTCCAAAAAACGGGATACTTCTGAAATTTGTTCTGTTAAATTAAGTCAATTCGTTATGTATGAGCAGTTTTAGTTTAAATATATTACTAAAATCATGGAGTTTACCCGAAAATGTCTATAAGTTTATAAGTTAACACAATGAAATGATCCTAGTTTCAAAATATCCTTTTTAGTTCTGCTAATTTATTAGTTTTCGGAATTCTTGTTAAATTCTGGATATCGTAAACTTTTTCGAAAAAATCCACTATGTACAAATAATAGCCTTATTTGGCAAAATTAAATTAGTTAAGTTCCATTTCGAAACAGAGAGTAGGGATATCATATTTATTTGTGGAAAATGAAGACGATTTTATTGGATTGAATAAAATTTGTTTAGATAAATTCTGGATATCGTAGAGTTTGTCGAAAAATTCCACTATGTCCAAATGTCAGCTTTTTCAAGAGCCATTCACATATCTAGCGGATAGATATCATTTTTCAATCTCGCAAATCTAATTGACGCAAACCGAACATGACACATATCCTCTAGATATGGAAATGGCTCTTGATTTATTTGATTGTGACAACCTGAAGCTGACATTTGTACAAAGTGAAGTTTTCCGACAAACTCTGCGATATTCAGAATTTATCTAAATTGCTTATGATTAGTTTTTCGTGTATTCATTCGCGACTTAGTTATGGCCTTATCGTATATGGAACCACTACCTTAACCAGGCTGAGGAAAGTGTAAGTTATGCAAAACAAAAGTGTAAAAGCAGTATACAGATTGTCAATTATATTTTCCACTAGGATATTATATAGCAAATATGATATTATGATATTACCCATAAATGTCTTATATCAGTTTCAATTAACCCTTTATATGTACAAAAGCCAAAATGTATCTTCATTTATGTCTAATATAAGCTTTAATTACGCTCATCATGTGTATTCAACTCGAAGTTGTAACAAAATTGATTCGCATCATATTAGAACTGAATTTGGAAGAAAATCAATCACGTTTATGGGCCCGTTTATTTATAATCAAGTACCTGAATTTATAAAGGAATCTGAAACGTACTTAAAATTTTAAAAGAATATTAAAAATTATTTTAAATGTGATATTCTATTATTTTGGAACTAAATCTCCGTTATCTTTAATTTTTATAATATTTATTTATATATCTATGTAAATTTTGTATATTTATGTATAACAACTTGGACTATTCTTAAAGGAACATTAAATTCACTGGATAATCCACCGTTGTTATTGTATGAGAATGAATAATAAAAGACAAAAAAAAAAATTAAAATTACTCAAAACCAATAAGTTCGATTACATTTGCGAGAACTGAAAATGATACCTATTCCCTAGATATGGGAATGGCTCTTGCTTTATTTGATTGTGTTAACCTAAAGCCAACATTTGGACATAGTGAAACTTTCCGACAAACTCTACGATATCCAGAATTTATCTAAATTAAAACTACTTAAACCAATAAAATCACATAGTGGAATTTTCCAATAAAATCCCATAGTGGAATTACACATAGTGGAATTTCCCGACAAACTCTATGATATCTGGAATTTATCTAAACTAAATTACACAAACCATAAAAATCGATTTGAATTACGAGATCGAAAATAATATCACTACTTTCCGTTTGGAAAGGGAGCGTGACTGTTACCATTGTGTTTATAATAAATAGTGGAATTATTAGGAAGTACAATATATTACCTCAATAGATACCGCTCCATATACGAATTAATATTTTTTAGATTTGACTATTACATTAGCCGTTGGTAACAAAAGTTCCTCAAGCTACCCTGGCTATACAAAAAGTAAGTTTACATTTCGAGTGGTAATATTTATATTCAGCAAATTCAATTACGTATTTTATCAAATATGTACATTTTTTGTTGTATTTTTTTTTAATAGTTTATGCTTTGAAAGTTTGTACTTTAATTCTTCTAACACTACTAATTTAATACAAATTGACAGAAAGACCGAAATTAAAAAAAACAAGTAAAAGTAAATTACCCTAAAGTTATACACTACATGTTTGGAAATAGATTTCGTAATTTTTTGTCAGCAAGCTACCCAAAAGTTACCATGGGATATTTCCGAAAACGCCTATTATCATTTGCATTGCAGTGTACTCGTATCATGTTCTGCATAAAAAAATTCTTATTGGAATTCTCGACATTTTTGCATATTTACTATTCGCTATACAGGGTGTTTAACAGGTGGACCGACAAAATATTTTGGAAGATTGGGGGGGTCATTTGGAAGCTTTCATTCCACTGATGTCCTAAATGTCACGGTACCTGAGATATGACCTTTTTAAGTTTTTTTTAATTACCCAAAATCTCACGTTTTGATGAGGATCCTGTCCAGCACATAACCAACGAGCGGTAAGAGAATACTTGGTACCCATAAGAGAAATTTTAATTGAAACGGTAAGCGCCGCATTTGAAAAAATTAAAAATGAAATGCAACTTCTTGCATGCATACGAAGTGGAGGAGGTCATTTTGAACAAAATCTAATAAATGAAGTTGATTAAAAATTTACCAATAACTTAAAAGGTATATTCTTAAACCTAGGCCCCGGCAAAATAGTATCACTTATTTTAACCACAAAATGAATGATTTCTAGGGCATGTAGCATACAGTTGGAAAGGACATAAACTAGAGAAGTTTTTAAAATAAAAGTAATTTCAAAACAACCACTAGTTTTATTTTTAATGCATTTAGAAGGTAGACATTTTTATACTTTTACACATTTTTTAGGATTTGGAAGCCCATAACCCATTGTTCTTATACCAATTGTATGTAATAAATAATGATTTATTTAGAATAAAATCACATTGCAGAATATAATAAAAGTTATTTCGTGTCTTTAGGACTACAAACAAAAAAATTATGATCATTTAAACGGGAGATTTAGGGTAATTAAAAAAAACTTAAAAATATCATATCTCAGTTACCGTGAGATTAAAGCTTCCAAATGACCCCCCCCCCCCCCCTCAATCTGCCAAAATATGTTGTCGGTCCAACTGCCAAACAAAGTGTATAGCCGCTATATTATCCTGTATAATTAAAAATCATTATTCCTGCTTAAATTTCAGAAAACCAACAAGGCCAACCATTGTTAAAAAATTTACCCTTCATTGCAAAAATTGAGAAAACTCTTACGGAAGCTGCTATTTCTGGTCGATAGATGTCCACCACATTTTTTGGATCTCCCAATTTATGGAAAAAATTTTGGTGAAAAATTGTTTTTTTTTATCAAAAATCATCATTTTCGGTAAACTTTGAAACAATATGATCTGAACAAAATTAGTTTGAAACTTAATTTACAAACTTTATATTTTTAATCGTTTAAACGGTAAAGCTCTTATGCAGCCTGCCATTTCTGGTGAACCGATCTCGGCGAAAAATCACTGGGATCTCCCAATTTATGTGAAAAGCTTAAGTATGAAGTATCATCCCGATCAATCAATCCGCCTGATTTTATTGGGACCAAATTTTTACTGAAAAAAAGATTTGACAAAAATAATCATTTCCGTTTAGATTTTGGAAAATTCACCTGGAACGGTAATCTGTTAGTTTATAACCATTTTCGAAAATGATATCCAAATATGTACATGCAAAAATTAAAAAGATCCTTTGAAGCTGGTCACTTCCGGTGGAAAAACAAAAAATATTCTTTGGAAGCTGTCACTTCTGGTGAGTCAATTACGGCCAAAATCTACTGGGATCTGTTAATTTGTGGAAAAAGCTTAGGTATAACATTTCATCCTGATCAATCAGTTCATTTGGGCTGACAGGAACCGATTTTTTGTTGAAAAACGGTTTATTGTCAAAAACGTCGTTTCCGATTAAATTTTGGAAAACTGATCTAGAACGGTATTAGTGCAAATTATATAGGTTTTTCAGACTAAATGAAACCTTTTGCAAGTTAAACGAAACTATTTGCGAATTAAGTGAAACATTTTACAATTAGAATCAAACTTTTTACTAAATTAAATGAAACATTTTGCAAATAAATTGAAACCCATAGACTTTTCCTTCCTGAAGAAAATACCTTCTGTTTTAATTTTATAATGGTACATTCATATATTATTCATTTCATCAAGTATTCATTATGCATAGCAAAATTCAAGAATTTCATTTTATCATTTGTTTCACGTTCATCAGTCATAATTAAAAGTTATTAAAATGAGTTTATCTTCTAATAGTTCATCAATTAATGTAACATTATACATAATATAAATATCATCTACTATAAAATTTAAAAATATTTTTGTTACAATAATAAACCACTTTTAAGAACCTCAGCCAAGAAACAATCGACGAACCGTAAATTACCAAAAGAAAACTCTTGAAAAAAAAATCTTTTAATAAAACTGTTTGAAGAACGGGAGACATCCAAAATGCAGCAAATATCGCCAGACTAAATATTAAATCTGCTAAAAGAGAGCTTCGTAGTTACAGACAAAATGAGTGCGAATTAAAATTAAAAACGAAAGGAGGAAATCAATCGACAAAACTAACCGCAGAAGTATTAACCAAAATTGAACGGATAGTTGAAAACCCTGGTTTTACGTTGGCAATATTATCCAACAAAAGTTTGCAGAACAAAACTTACCACTGAGCCTTTAAGCATTCAAAACAGTCTAAGTATACTTCGGATTACATTGAAATTGGATAGTCTGAGAATGGAGTCTATGAATTCGCCAAGAAAAATAGCCTTGCGGAAAAATATGCAACGCAGTCTTCAAGTAATTAACCATTGTTATTTTTCAAAATATAATTTAATAAGTATTGAAAATTTTCTGCATGGGCTTAACAAAACCGTGAAAAATTGATATTCATCGATGAATCCGGCCAAAGGCATGCGAGGTGTGAAAAATACACCGGCTCGTATTATTCTCCCTTCAGTAAGAGACAAAAATAGCACGATTATAGCGGGTTTAACTAATCTGGGTATTATCCCTCACAAAATAATATTAAATTCGACATGCAATGAAAGTGAGTTTTGTGGTTCCCTCTCAGAGTACTAATTATCATTTTATAATGGATAATGGCCAGATTCATAAAACGCTGATTGAAACATCCCAAAACCACAACCAGTTTCTTCCAAAAATAGAAAAAGCGTTTTCAAAAATTAAATCCAAAGCTCGAGATTTCTTAGTGTCTATAATACACCAAAATCTTGTCGATGTGATTACTGTACAGAGCGTAAATTCTGTTACAGCCACAGACTGCTCCAACTTTATTTTTAATATGATGATGAAACTCCCATGAGCAACAGCAGGGAAACCACTGACTTAGAAGTTAAAACTATAGTTACAATGGTTTTAATTTGTTTCGCAAAGTGGGTGATGGTGATCTCGTACGGAATGATGGAGTACATGTCCAATTATTGTATATATTGATTTAAATAAAATTGCTTTTTTTTAATTTAGAGATAAAATTCTATGGGTTTCAATTTATTTGCAAATTGTTTCATTTAATTTAGTAAAAAGTTTCATTCTAAATGTAAACTGATTCTCTTACATAATTTGAAAATAGTTTGATTTAACCTGAAAACCCTATATTTAAAATATTTTAGTTCATAATCCTTTTTCACGTTAATTATATATTTTTACACTATTAAGTCCGATTTCGGTGAAAATTCACTGGAATCTCCCAATTTATGGAAAAGTTTATGAATGAAGTTTCATCCCAACCAACTCGTCTGGGCTGTACAACGCTGAACTTTTGTTAATAAAGAGTTTTTTTTGTCCAAAAACGTCATTATGGAAAAATGATATGGTTTGGTATTGTTGCAAATTTAATTTTGAATCTTATAGCTTATAATCGTTTTTCTCGTAAATGATATACTTTGTAAAGTATTTGAAAACAACGAAAAAGTTGCTATGGAAGCTACCACTTCTGGTGGACCACTTTCGATCGACAAAAAACGTCCGAGATCAATTTATGGAAAAAACTTCCGATCTGACAGGTATTTAGTAGGTATTTAGTCAGGCACAAAGAAATTTTTTAAAAAATAATATTTTTGACTTCGGCGATACAGCGAGAATGTTATAAATCTGCAAAAATCTTGAGGTCAAAATTTTTCATGATTACTATACTTTATTTTGCTACATAAAAGAAAGTAAAAGGTTTATCATCAAAATCAGATGCAAAGATTACTTAAAACTAACGATCAATAATCAACAAAATTCAGCAAGCTGCATATCACGAAGAAATCAAATAGTTAGAAACGAGCTTCAATGTAAGCAAAATACGTTCTTTATGGCGTAGGCGGAAGACGTGAAAATTCGATAGCATCGTTGGAGACTAAGCACGCAATTATTCTGCCGAAAAATCATCATTTTACTAAATTAATTATCAAAAAAACTCGTGCTAAAATCTTGTATGAAGGATGCCAATTATTTTTAAGGTACAACTTTCCGCCCATGGGCTTATAATACGAAAGTACGGATTTATGGTGTGTCGCCGTAGTGGTGTGTGTGTGTGTGTGTGTGTGTGTGTGTGTGTGTGTGTGTGTGTGTGTGTGTGTGTGTGTGTGTGTGTGTGTGTGTGTGTGTGTGTGTGTGTGTGTGTGTGTGTGTGTGTGTGTGTGTGTGTGTGTGTGTGTGTGTGTGTGTGTGTGTGTGTGTGTGTGTGTGTGTGTGGAAGCTAAATACATTGCGTTGTATTATATCCTATTTCCGGCCCGCGATCACAATTGTGCGTGTCCAGAATCATGTTTTGAGGATCATCTCAAAAATTTATCTTTGTATATATTTTGAGCCAATGGACACATTTGTGCATACCTCTTAAATCGTTGTCGTCCGAAAAATAACAATCTAACTATAATAATAATAAAATAATATGTTATCAAATTATAAATCATTTTCAAAAAGAATTCCGATTTAACTAAGATCCGTTAAAATCCGGAAGATATTACAACTATATGGTTATAAAATATAAATATGGTATAAAATATGGTTATAAAATATAAAAGAATGCTGTGCTTGTGTTTATGACAGTGTGTTACCTACATGCTCTTATATCTTGTTTCCAAGCAGAGTTGAAAGTTGCTTGAGTTGGAGCTAGCGTTCATGGAAACAGAGTAGAGTTGAGTTTTCGTTAAATTGTTTTGAACTCGACGAAACTAGTGGGATTGAGTAGAGTTGAAAATCAAAATGGCGGCAAGGAAAAATTGGCATTCACAAATATATTAAAACAAAAAAATATTTTTAAATAATTTTCAGGGCTTTAACATAATGTTATATATTATATCCCTTTTTCAACCAAAAAATATAAAAAAATGGCTTAATTAAAGTCCAAACCACACAAATGTGTGAGTAAAAAATCATAGTATGTAATGGCGTTTTTGATAAAAAATTTCGCTTGATTTGAAATACAACCAACACAATTGTATGTATAGTTATGGTGTTTTTTCGGGCGAAATAAGTTTGAAAGGAATGCGCAAATGTGTAAGTTGGATCAAAACACATACAAAAATAAATTTTTGACATGGTACTTTTGCCATACTCGCACAATTGTGTTAGTAAATCACAAAAGGAATATAGGATTATTAGGCTCAAACAATTAAATTTATCAAACGGTTATCAAAATTTCAACTTAACCTAACTCTACTCCATAGAACCAATCAACGCAACGAATTAGTTGCTTATTATTCATTTTTCATCCATGCTAATTTCTCTTCTCTCTTGCATAGTAAAATGAAATTTCAAAAATGTTAGGCAGTAAAAATCGAATAGTGAGCGATTAATCATCCAAGCTACACGAGATTTAAGTTTCTGGTTTTAAACTACGTCGCAATAGATTTGTATTGTTAATTTTTTTATTTTCATTTCTATTTTTTCATTTCGGGAAAAATTTAATGTCGCAGTTAAAATGGATTTTGAAGGTAAAAGAAGAAAGGAAGGTGAAGCCCTTATGAGAATTCGTGTAGCAGCACGGCTGATTTGAGAAACTAAAAGGATTGATGTGATTTTTTGTGTTAGCGAACGGGATCTACTGCTCTTATGTTTTATTTTATTCTATTTGAATAATAATGCGAATAGATACGTTTCAAAGAATATCGTGTTAAAAAACCGTGTATAAAAATCGAAATAACGTAATCTGCTTTATAGGATATTGGATATTAGTAGGATTAACAAATTTACCAAAAAATACAAATTTAATTTTTATTAGGTAGATGTAGATTTGATAATAGCACGTTTTCAGTCTTCTGACACAAATATAAATAATGAATAATGAACATAAATATCACAAATTCAGGAACTGGGAAATACGAGATTTATTTTTTATTTCATTTTAATCCGATTCATTTTCGGATAGTACGCGCATTCGTTTGTGCCGAATTTGCGTGAGATTCCTGTCTTCATCGGAAATGGATTATACAGTATCTGTTCTGTGGCAATTCACTTTCTCGTAAATTTGAGAAATGTTCAGGCACAATTTTACTCGTATCAGATTGATTTATTTTAACAGCCGATTCTGTAATATTTCGCTGTGTTTTTGATAGTTCTTTGTAAAGTTCTTTGTAGACAGCCATGTAAGAATTTAAATCCAATTTAAATTCGGCGGATCTTTCTATTATTGGATCATTCAGCATGAAATAATTTCCTAAATTATTTACCAACTGAATTACCTTCAAGAATTAAACTTGCAGATAAAGTTATTGGTTCATCCTCGTCGCTGCTGTAGTTTGCGTTGATTGTTTCTTGTGCTATTTCTAGCAACTCCTCCTGATTTAGCACTCTGTCAGCAATTATACTTCATTTATATCGTCAATGATGAGATTGCAAAATCCCTCACCGCCAACTGCTTGTGCTAAGTTGATTATTTCGGTGTACATTTCATCGGTTTGATGGAGCAGTGTTTACAATTTTAACACAATCGAACCAAACGTTCTTCCAGCAAGCATTCAAAGTAGATGGCCTTATTTTGGACACGGTCAAAACTGCATGTTTTATACAGTCCAGGATTGATTTTTTTCCACACGTCAACAACAGTTAGCGATTCATCCTCATCTATTTTACTTAAATATATTTAAGTGATCGTCTTACATAATATACTTTAAAAGTTACAACTATTCCGTATAGTCGAGTGGCTGCAGAAGAAAAGCTGTATTAGGTGCAACACGACAACTTTTACATTTAAAATGCGGCCGCCGCATCTCTAGTATTTGAGCACGAACCCGCTCTATATCTGATACCACCTGACACAGAATTACGAATAGTATTCTCCTTTTTTAATTGTTCGAATTGTACCTTGTAGAACCATCACCTTTTGCAAATCGGTCTAATATATTTATTTTCTTCTCTAATGGTTTGCGTTATGAAAATCTTGACTTACCCAATACAGACAAAATTCAATTTTTTAATTTAACTAAACGAGCAGCAGTTCTTGATAAATCGTTTTAAACTAATTATTAAAGTTAAACTAATTTTTTTTTCTCTGTGTAAAAATAATCAATTGTGCAAAAAAACACCGTGGAGGAACAGGTTTGGGTGTATGTGTAAATATTCAATACTTTTTTTGAAGACTGTACTGATTTAAAGGGATAAGACCTCATATGTGTTACGACATGCAAAGAGAAAATGGTTTTGAATTTTTATTTTCGTTTGTAACGACAAGCAAATCTTTGATGTGCCTCGGGCTTACTATTTTTTATATTGCTTACTGCTGGCACTATTTTCACTAAAAGAATTTATCTTCTCTCGAATATCGATTGATTTGAGATTTAAATCCCATTCATCGACTTGCTCATGCACTAATAATGTGAAAGCCTTCCGCGTGGTCCTATCTTCCGTTCTTACCGTCACTACATGTAAATCATGATCTTTTTGTTTGTTTGAGATGTGCGGAATTATCGCGTATTCTATTTCTAGAGAGTATACTGCGGAAGATGCATAAAATAATCTTTGGACTGAACTGGAATTCTTAGGCAAATTTTAGTTTTGGTGAGGATGATTTTGGCTGGGTCATCTCTCAACGGGTTCTCTTGACATGTAAGTGGACGATTAGAATAATTTCTTAGACAATGCAGAACTTCATCCGGGGTTTATGTTGGAATCCCGGTCCAGCTCAGCTAAGAAAGTGTTTAGCACGGCCAAATTCCAGAACTTCTCTAAAATCCATTTTTAAATTTACATCCAACTCTGCTTACCTGAATGGTAAAGTTCCATTGAGCATGTTATCAATGTCCTGTGCAGTATAATTATACTTGGTAATTAATCGAATATTCTTTCGTGAACTAAATTAATAAAATACTTGCAATTTTTGCTAAATAAACTAAATTTATTTTGAATATCCAATCCGGAAGTTAATCTGATATTGCATGACATTGATAGTTTTCCAGGATTCATTGATAGTTTTCCCTTGTCTCACATATTTTTGCAACTTTTTGAGTTTTTCATGCTTGCCGAATTCAAGGGTTAAATATTAATGGATTTTAGAGTAAATTTTTAATATAATTCAAAAAACTATGGTTTCAGGAAATTCTCTTGTAAGTTGTAGAGGTGATGTATGTGAAGTTAGCCCAGAATTTCATACCAGGAAAATAAAAAAAATCATCGGGTAACACTAAAATTGCAATGATATTCCAGCCCAGAATTTATTATAGTATTTTCGTTCAATGTCGAAATTTTATTCTAGCCCAGAATTTTTTTTTTTTTAATTTTAAATATTTAAATCAAAATAAAAAATTAATTAAAAATTACAATTCTCGGGTTTTATTGAATAACGAAGAGCCATTTGTTGTGCTATAAAAACATGATCAATAAAAGGCTGAATGTGATTTATGCGACGCTGAACCGTGGAGCTTATGTACTCCAGTATAGATAGGAATCAAAAAGCTTAGCCGGGTCTGTCTAGATATATCGGTAACTAGTAGCGAAAAGCATTATATTCCAAACAAGGTTTCACAGTTAGTTGTTAGTTTTTGTTTTAACTTCAAACCGATTTGCATGTTGTGAACAGAGCTATGATGATTTGGGTCAGTATGGTACCGAGTTCATATAATATCCAAAGGGATTCGTCCTGGTATGTCTTAGTTTATCAGAGGCTAGTAATGGAATGTATTTTATATGAAACGTGATCGTATTAACCGTCTCAAGTTTTAATTTCAAACCGATTTGCATGTTGTGAACAGAGCTATGATGATTTGGGTCAGTATTGTACCGAGTTCATATAATAACCAAAGGGATTCGTCCTGGTATGTCTTAGTTTATCAGAGGCTAGTAATGGAATGTATTTTATATGAAACGTGATCGTATTAACCGTCTCAAGTTTTAATTTCAACCCGATTTGCATGTTGTGAACAGAGCTATGATGATTTGGGTCAGTATGGTACCGAGTTCATATAATGTCCAAAGGGATTCGTCCTGGTATGTCTTAGTTTATCAGAGGCCAGTAATGGAATGTATTTTATATGAAACGTGATCGTATTAACCATCTCAAGTTTTAATTTCAAACCGATTTGCATGTTGTGAACAGAGCTATGATGATTTGGGTCAGTATTGTACCGAGTTCATATAATATCCAAAGGGATTCGTCCTGGTATGTCTTAGTTTATCAGAGGCCAGTAATGGAATGTATTTTATATGAAACGTGATCGCAATAACCGTCTCAAGTTTTAATTTCAAACCGATTTGCATGTTGTGAACAGAGCTATGATGATTTGAGTCAGTATGGTACCGAGTTCATATAATAACCAAAGGGATTCGTCCTGGTATGTCTTAGTTTATCAGAGGCTAGTAATGGAATGTATTTTATATGAAACGTGATCGTATTAACCGTCTCAAGTTTTAATTTCAAACCGATTTGCATGTTGTGAACAGAGCTATGATGATTTGGGTCAGTATGGTACCGAGTTCATATAATGTCCAAAGGGATTCGTCCTGGTATGTCTTAGTTTATCAGAGGCCAGTAATGGAATGTATTTTATATGAAACGTGATCGTATTAACCGTCTCAAGTTTTAATTTCAAACCGATTTGCATGTTGTGAACAGAGCTATGATGATTTGGGTCAGTATTGTACCGAGTTCATATAATATCCAAAGGGATTCGTCCTGGTATGTCTTAGTTTATCAGAGGCCAGTAATGGAATGTATTTTATATGAAACGTGATTGCAATAACCGTCTCAAGTTTTAATTTCAAACCGATTTGCATGTTGTGAACAGAGCTATGATGATTTGGGTCAGTATGGTACCGAGTTCATATAATGTCCAAAGGGATTCGTCCTGGTATGTCTTAGTTTATCAGAGGCCAGTAATGGAATGTATTTTATATGAAACGTGATCGTATTAACCGTCTCAAGTTTTAATTTCAAACCGATTTGCATGTTGTGAACAGAGCTATGATGATTTGGGTCAGTATTGTACCGAGTTCATATAATGTCCAAAGGGATTCGTCCTGGTATGCCTTAGTTTATCAGAGGCCTGTAATGGAATGTATTTTATATGAAACGTGATCGTATTAACCATCTCAAGTTTTAATTTCAAACCGATTTGCATGTTGTGAACAGAGCTATGATGATTTGGGTCAGTATTGTACCGAGTTCATATAATATCCAAAGGGATTCGTCCTGGTATGTCTTAGTTTATCAGAGGCCAGTAATGGAATGTATTTTATATGAAACGTGATCGCAATAACCGTCTCAAGTTTTAATTTCAAACCGATTTGCATGTTGTGAACAGAGCTATGATGATTTGGGTCAGTATGGTACCGAGTTCATATAATGTCCAAAGGGATTCGTCCTGGTATGTCTTAGTTTATCAGAGGCCAGTAATGGAATGTATTTTATATGAAACGTGATCGCAATAACCGTCTCAAGTTTTAATTTCAAACCGATTTGCATGTTGTGAACAGAGCTACGATGATTTGGGTCAGTATGGTACCGAGTTCATATAATGTCCAAAGGGATTCGTCCTGGTATGTTTTAGTTTATCAGAGGCCAGTAATGGAATGTATTTTATATGAAACGTGATCGCATTAACCGTCTCAAGTTTTAATTTCAAACCGATTTGCATGTTGTGAACAGAGCTATGATGATTTGAGTCAGTATGGTACCAAGTTCATATAATGTCCAAAGGGATTCGTCCTGGTATGCCTTAGTTTATCAGAGGCCAGTAATGGAATGTATTTTATATGAAACGTGATCGCAATAACCGTCTCAAGTTTTAATTTCAAACCGATTTGCATGTTGTGAACAGAGCTACGATGATTTGGGTCAGTATTGTACCGAGTTCATATAATAACCAAAGGGATTCGTCCTGGTATGTCTTAGTTTATCAGAGGCCAGTAATGGAATGTATTTTATATGAAACGTGATCGTATTAACCGTCTCAAGTTTTAATTTCAAACCGATTTGCATGTTGTGAACAGAGCTACGATGATTTGGGTCAGTATGGTACCGAGTTCATATAATGTCCAAAGGGATTCGTCCTGGTATGTTTTAGTTTATCAGAGGCCAGTAATGGAATGTATTTTATATGAAACGTGATCGCATTAACCGTCTCAAGTTTTAATTTCAAACCGATTTGCATGTTGTGAACAGAGCTATGATGATTTGAGTCAGTATGGTACCGAGTTCATATAATATCCAAAGGGATTCGTCCTGGTATGTCTTAGTTTATCAGAGGCTAGTAATGGAATGTATTTTATATGAAACGTGATCGTATTAACCGTCTCAAGTTTTAATTTCAAACCGATTTGCATGTTGTGAACAGAGCTATGATGATTTGGGTCAGTATTGTACCGAGTTCATATAATAACCAAAGGGATTCGTCCTGGTATGTCTTAGTTTATCAGAGGCTAGTAATGGAATGTATTTTATATGAAACGTGATCGTATTAACCGTCTCAAGTTTTAATTTCAAACCGATTTGCATGTTGTGAACAGAGCTATGATGATTTGGGTCAGTATTGTAGCTCTGTTCACAACATGCAAATCGGTTTGAAATTAAAACTTGAGACGGTTATTGCGATCACGTTTCATATAAAATACATTCCATTACTGGCCTCTGATAAACTAAGACATACCAGGACGAATCCCTTTGGACATTATATGAACTCGGTACCATACTGACCCAAATCATCATAGCTCTGTTCACAACATGCAAATCGGTTTGAAATTAAAACTTGAGACGGTTATTGCGATCACGTTTCATATAAAATACATTCCATTACTGGCCTCTGATAAACTAAGACATACCAGGACGAATCCCTTTGGATATTATATGAACTCGGTACAATACTGACCCAAATCATCATAGCTCTGTTCACAACATGCAAATCGGTTTGAAATTAAAACTTGAGATGGTTAATACGATCACGTTTCATATAAAATACATTCCATTACAGGCCTCTGATAAACTAAGGCATACCAGGACGAATCCCTTTGGACATTATATGAACTCGGTACAATACTGACCCAAATCATCATAGCTCTGTTCACAACATGCAAATCGGTTTGAAATTAAAACTTGAGACGGTTAATACGATCACGTTTCATATAAAATACATTCCATTACTAGCCTCTGATAAACTAAGACATACCAGGACGAATCCCTTTGGACATTATATGAACTCGGTACCATACTGACCCAAATCATCATAGCTCTGTTCACAACATGCAAATCGGTTTGAAATTAAAACTTGAGACGGTTATTACGATCACGTTTCAAATAAAATACATTCCATTACTGGCCTCTGATAAACTAAGACATACCAGGACGAATCCCTTTGGATATTATATGAACTCGGTACAATACTGACCCAAATCATCATAGCTCTGTTCACAACATGCAAATCGGTTTGAAATTAAAACTTGAGATGGTTAATACGATCACGTTTCATATAAAATACATTCCATTACAGGCCTCTGATAAACTAAGGCATACCAGGACGAATCCCTTTGGACATTATATGAACTCGGTACAATACTGACCCAAATCATCATAGCTCTGTTCACAACATGCAAATCGGTTTGAAATTAAAACTTGAGACGGTTAATACGATCACGTTTCATATAAAATACATTCCATTACTAGCCTCTGATAAACTAAGACATACCAGGACGAATCCCTTTGGACATTATATGAACTCGGTACCATACTGACCCAAATCATCATAGCTCTGTTCACAACATGCAAATCGGTTTGAAATTAAAACTTGAAACGGTTAATGCGATCACGTTTCATATAAAATACATTCCATTACTGGCCTCTGATAAACTAAAACATACCAGGACGAATCCCTTTGGACATTATATGAACTCGGTACCATACTGACCCAAATCATCGTAGCTCTGTTCACAACATGCAAATCGGTTTGAAATTAAAACTTGAGACGGTTAATACGATCACGTTTCATATAAAATACATTCCATTACTGGCCTCTGATAAACTAAGACATACCAGGACGAATCCCTTTGGACATTATATGAACTCGGTACCATACTGATCCAAATCATCGTAGCTCTGTTCACAACATGCAAATCGGGTTGAAATTAAAACTTGAGACGGTTATTGCGATCACGTTTCATATAAAATACATTCCATTACTGGCCTCTGATAAACTAAGACATACCAGGACGAATCACTTTGGACATTATATGAACTCGGTACCATACTGACTCAAATCATCATAGCTCTGTTCACAACATGCAAATCGGTTTGAAATTAAAACTTGAGACGGTTAATGCGATCACGTTTCATATAAAATACATTCCATTACTGGCCTCTGATAAACTAAAACATACCAGGACGAATCCCTTTGGACATTATATGAACTCGGTACCATACTGACCCAAATCATCGTAGCTCTGTTCACAACATGCAAATCGGTTTGAAATTAAAACTTGAGACGGTTATTGCGATCACGTTTCATATAAAATACATTCCATTACTGGCCTCTGATAAACTAAGACATACCAGGACGAATCCCTTTGGACATTATATGAACTCGGTACCATACTGACCCAAATCATCATAGCTCTGTTCACAACATGCAAATCGGTTTGAAATTAAAACTTGAGACGGTTATTGCGATCACGTTTCATATAAAATACATTCCATTACTGGCCTCTGATAAACTAAGACATACCAGGACGAATCCCTTTGGATATTATATGAACTCGGTACAATACTGACCCAAATCATCATAGCTCTGTTCACAACATGCAAATCGGTTTGAAATTAAAACTTGAGATGGTTAATACGATCACGTTTCATATAAAATACATTCCATTACAGGCCTCTGATAAACTAAGGCATACCAGGACGAATCCCTTTGGACATTATATGAACTCGGTACAATACTGACCCAAATCATCATAGCTCTGTTCACAACATGCAAATCGGTTTGAAATTAAAACTTGAGACGGTTAATACGATCACGTTTCATATAAAATACATTCCATTACTGGCCTCTGATAAACTAAGACATACCAGGACGAATCCCTTTGGACATTATATGAACTCGGTACCATACTGACCCAAATCATCATAGCTCTGTTCACAACATGCAAATCGGTTTGAAATTAAAACTTGAGACGGTTAATACGATCACGTTTCAAATAAAATACATTCCATTACTGGCCTCTGATAAACTAAGACATACCAGGACGAATCCCTTTGGTTATTATATGAACTCGGTACAATACTGACCCAAATCATCATAGCTCTGTTCACAACATGCAAATCGGTTTGAAATTAAAACTTGAGACGGTTATTGCGATCACGTTTCATATAAAATACATTCCATTACTGGCCTCTGATAAACTAAGACATACCAGGACGAATCCCTTTGGACATTATATGAACTCGGTACCATACTGATCCAAATCATCGTAGCTCTGTTCACAACATGCAAATCGGTTTGAAATTAAAACTTGAGACGGTTATTGCGATCACGTTTCATATAAAATACATTCCATTACTGGCCTCTGATAAACTAAGACATACCAGGACGAATCACTTTGGACATTATATGAACTCGGTACCATACTGACTCAAATCATCATAGCTCTGTTCACAACATGCAAATCGGTTTGAAATTAAAACTTGAGACGGTTAATGCGATCACGTTTCATATAAAATACATTCCATTACTGGCCTCTGATAAACTAAAACATACCAGGACGAATCCCTTTGGACATTATATGAACTCGGTACCATACTGACCCAAATCATCGTAGCTCTGTTCACAACATGCAAATCGGTTTGAAATTAAAACTTGAGACGGTTAATACGATCACGTTTCATATAAAATACATTCCATTACTGGCCTCTGATAAACTAAGACATACCAGGACGAATCCCTTTGGTTATTATATGAACTCGGTACAATACTGACCCAAATCATCATAGCTCTGTTCACAACATGCAAATCGGTTTGAAATTAAAACTTGAGACGGTTAATACGATCACGTTTCATATAAAATACATTCCATTACTAGCCTCTGATAAACTAAGACATACCAGGACGAATCCCTTTGGATATTATATGAACTCGGTACCATACTGACCCAAATCATCATAGCTCTGTTCACAACATGCAAATCGGTTTGAAATTAAAACTTGAGACGGTTAATGCGATCACGTTTCATATAAAATACATTCCATTACTGGCCTCTGATAAACTAAAACATACCAGGACGAATCCCTTTGGACATTATATGAACTCGGTACCATACTGACCCAAATCATCGTAGCTCTGTTCACAACATGCAAATCGGTTTGAAATTAAAACTTGAGACGGTTAATACGATCACGTTTCATATAAA